>JANHMN010000009.1:36480896-36545234 GCA_030674055.1 Rhabdomys pumilio
GGCACCCACTGCTGCAGAGTGCCTTCTCCTTCTTAGAGCATGATACCACTGGCAAATCGCTAATGCTGAAATGTCCGTGGATGAAAAAGACTGCAAGGGGGAAGTGTTGTATGGGGGAGGGGGGTGTCATTTGGAAGTCGTAAGTATCCTCCTGTCTCACCCTCCTGAGAAGATCATCCTTATGAACTACCATAGCCAGGCTTAAATGTCAGCTTTTAATAATTAGAAAGCTCCCCGTTCTGCCCTCAAACATCACATACATGTATGCAATAATCTTAGTGAGGTCCTTAAGTGAGTGAAATTACTTATCAACTCGATATTTTAAAATACATATAAATGGCCTGGTAGGAGATGCCTAAGAAAATGAATGCAACCCTGGATCCTACAGGAGAAGGGGAGAACTGCTCCCAATGGCAACGGATGGGAATAATAATAACAACAACTTACTATTAAAATGATAACTAGCGTTGACTCCACAGCTCAGTGGGTATGTACTTGCAAAGCATTCATGAGGCCCAAGATCTGATCCACAGCAATGACCCAAGAAAGAAAGTCTGGAAAAGTTTACAGTAATTTGAAATGCCTACTTAAATCTTCACGAAACAGGGAAACACCAGTATTCTTTAGCCAGCCACAGGATCCCTTCCCTGTGACTGCCACTGGGTTTCGGGCCAATGATGTTCTATAGTCACATGAGAAATTAGTGGAATACACACTTTTCCTAGAAAGCTCAATAACTTCCACCTGACACTCAGAGGCATAGGTGATCCTAAGGAATATTAATAATTATTTATACAGAGAAGGATTTTAAGCCTTAAGAGATGTTGTTTCTATGTTTAAGACAGGGTCTCATTATGTAACCTTGGCTGTCCTAGAACTATGTACACCAGGCTAGCCTTAAAAAGCCACAGAGAGCTGCCTGCCTCTGCCTTAAAAATGTTTTTAAATTATCAAAGTAGAATACGAAAAACTGGGAGAACAAAAAAAGGCTGCCCAGGATATCAGCAAACTGGCATCTGGCCAATGAGAGAAGAAACCTCATGGGCACTCTTTCAAACAGTAGCTAGTACAACTGTCGGTGGGTTCCAGAGTCCCACGGTCTAGTGTGCAGCCTTCCAATACACGTGGTGTGGTGGCCAATATTCCCTTTGGCTAATATGCAAAGGGTGGACTTTGTTTTATGTTCCTTAAAATAATTTTCCTGTGATACAGAAACCTAATGATGATTAATACACGCACTTAAACAATTTTAGCCCCAGACAACTATAGGTACGAAGAAATGCTCACCGTTCTCTGTCTATGGATTAAAATTACTTTGGATAACATAGATTTTCTCATAGAGAAGCCTGAAACTCTCATTAGGTTTTCCTTCCCATGAAAGATTGTTTCTGTGCACCTTGTGGCAGGATGTACCTAATTTGGGGGATCTTTTGGGGGGTCAATTTCATTGCAGGCACATTTTATGTCTTTGTAAGTAAATATCAAAATTTCACAGATAAAACGCATCTTTTTTCTTTGAAAGTAAATTACTGGATGTGCCTTTATGAGTCTACTGAGTGTCTAGACCTGAGCACATTAAGGGTTTCCATTTCATGTTGTTTTGATGAAACATTAAGCAAGGATCATTTAATGGAAACTGTGCCTACCAAATGTAATAGTAAAATATCTAATCTAAAATGGTGAATCTGAGGAAATGTCAAGTCTTATCAGACTTCTCCAGGAAGAGAAAGGCATTTAGTATATTCAGTAAAACTCTTGAAATAGTCCTTTAAAAAAAAATGAAGATACTTTAGTGTAACTTTAGTGTAAGACTTTAAAAAAAAAATCCACCAATGTTGTCTGATCTATGATTTAAACAAATATGGTTAGATTCCAGCAGAAGAAAAAAAAAAGAGAGAGCCGGGCATGAATCATTGCTTACATTCTTTTCCACCCACAAACAATTTCATTTGGGAAAGCTGCCACATAGTATCGACAGTGACAACAAATGGCATTGTCCCGGGAACATCTGTTTCCGACTCCCACACTGATACTGAGGCAGGGCACTTCGGACTTAGTTGGTCTCTACAAATCGCTGAGCCACAAAGGAACTGGAAATCACTGGGTCCGACGAGGTTTTATTATTGGAACACAGGAAAACTTTATCATCATGCTGGGAAGTTCTGTATCTTTTGAAATATTGGAACAGGGGGTTATGTTAGCACATTTAACCATGCGGAAGACTACTTCTGAAGAGTAAGGAGAGAGAAAAAAAATGTTTCTTGTCTCTTATGTCCTTGGATTGAGGTCCCCATTCAATCTTCATAAAACGTTCTCACCCAAGCTCAACTTAAAATTGGTTTGCTGTTTAGTTATTACACTTTAGTGTTTTGTTAAAATTGAGAAGATGGAATACTGAATAATTTCTAAGCCAATATGATATATAAACACTGTTGTTTCTTAACAAAAGGGGAGTGGGAAGAAAAATAAAAACTAGACCTTTTAGCTGCTCTTTTATTATTTTTCTCCCTAAATTTATGCTTACATTTTCTAGAAAGGTGGTAACAAAAAGCTCATAAAGACTCATGGTCACAATACCCTCTCCTCCTCAGCCCAAAGGAGCAGGGCAAAGATCCACTGGGGCTTCTGTAGCAGCAGCAGGGGTGTTGTGTGGTGATTCTGGGCTAGCCTGTTCTTAGCTACCTCCTGGAGGCACATTGCTAAGGTAGTGTATCTTTTCCAAATGTGGTGTTCAACTGTTAACAAAAACACACTGGAAATGAAACTTGTTCACAATGAAAATTCCACTGAACACACACTTAAACTATCTGTGTATTCCAAGGTAATCTGCAACTACAACCTTGTCTTTTTTCTTGGCTAAAAATGGGTTCTCATCTTAACAGAGATGTCAAACAGGGTATGCAATTAACATCTGACTTTCATATACATTTTTAAATGATTTATTCTACAAAGACATGTTGGAGAAAATTCCATTTTTCTCTTTGGCATGACTCTCAACAGAAACTCAAAAGATAGTTTTGGGTTTTTTTTTTTTTTGTTGTTGTTGTTGTTTTGAGGTCAGTGGTTAAAACATTTGCTGTAACCAGGCAATAGTGGTGCCCGCCATTAATCCCAGAGCTTGGGAGGCAGAGGCAGGTGGATTCTCTGTAAGTTCAAGGCCAGCCTGGTCTACAGGTCCAGTTTTAGGACAGCCAAGGCTACATAGAGAAACACTGTCTCAAGAAAAAAAAAAAAACTCAAATAATAAAAAATTAAATTAAAAACTGCAAATACTATACATAAATTGTGAAGCCAACCAGGCTTGGTGGCATACATGCCTTTGATCCCAGTAATTGGGAGGCAGCAGTAGGAGGATCTCTGTGAATTCCCTGACAGCCCTATCTACAAAGTGAGTTCCAGGACAAAGACCTGTCTCAAAAACAAAAGAAAGCTAGGCTCACAACCAACCAACCAAGCAAACATAACACAAACTGTATAGCCACTTGCTGTCCTAGCTGAGTTCAGAACCTCAGAGGCCACATAAACGCTGGTTTTGACCCGTCTATAACTTCAGCACTCGGAAGACAGAGGTGTGGAGACCTTGAGCAAGCTGGGTAGAGAGGTCAGCTAAAAAGTGAGCTCTGGGTTCAACTGAAAGACCCTGCCACAATGGAAAACGGTCAAGAGTACTCCCAGTGTCAACCTCAGGTCTTCACAAGCATGTGCAGACACAGGAAAGCTCATACATGTCTACATGTGAATGAGCATGTATACATAATAAATGAGAACAAAAGGTATACTTCCTGATTAGAACCTCAAATGAGCTGAACAGACTACAGCTAGGGACAACCACCTTCTGCTGAGAAATAACTCTACTTAATAATTATTAGGATAATAATTATTAAAATATTAAAAATATTATGCAATATTTTATAATACAATTTAAATTTTAAAATAAATCTTAAATATTTTAAAACAATCTTTACCAGGGTACACACAGTTTATAAATAAGTGATAGATTTCTATAACTATTATAGAATATAATATTATAGAATATAGTTTCAATGCTGAAACACACCATTTCTTCACTGCTACTCATGAAAAAACGTTCTTGGAAATTTTAATTATTTAATTATCTTTCATAGTGATTTTTTTTTCAATCCAATTATTTGAAATTTGTATTACTTTGCCTTTTTACAGTGCAAGAATCAATTCTCAAATAATCATGGTCCTAATTTTTTAAAAAAATCAGAAACTGGGATGAGAATTTTAATGTTTTATGTGGGGAAAAATGAAGTGGGGGAGTGGCTGGAAAGATGGCTCAGCTGCTAAGAGCATCTTACACAGCACATGACTGACCTTGACTCCAGTTCCGGGATTCCAACACCTCTGGCCTCCAAAACTACCAGTTTCACCTAACCATGCCCATACACAGACATACGTGCACATACATAACTAAAAATAAAACCTCTGTTGAAAATGATAAAAGTGGTATGTATGGTCCATGGGACAATACTAGCATAAGCTTCTACTGTTTATGGTTTCAAACGTCACTGGCTTATTAAAGACCCTTATAAACTAAGGGTAGCACTAATTTTGAGATACTGTTTACAAGTCTGTTTTTCCCTGCTCCACCTGAAATAAAAGACTGGGTATTTTTATTTACACTGTATTCTTACAGCTCAGCTTTGTACCTGACATATCAGGGAGGGTGGTATTGTGAGCTATACTAGTTCATTAACAAAAAAAAAGGAGCTCAGAGGAAAACAAAGAAGTGTGTGCATATCCATGTGTGTATGTGTGTGTGTATAAAATTTTGCTTTATTTGCTTTTATCTTGAGACAGGGTCTTACTATATAGCCCTAGCTATCCTCTGACTGGCTATGTCTAGCTGGCTATATCCTCTAATTGGCTATAAGGAGCAGGCTAGCTTCAACAAAGTTCCACCTGGTTCTGCTCAGGAGTCTTGGGATGAAAGGTGTGCCCAAGCACACGTTGTCTGTATTTATAAATGTTTTAACCAAGGCCAGGAGCCAGTCAGGTCAACCGTAGGAACTAGCCAGGCCTGTCTATTATGTGCACCAACACTGTCGGCTGCCCAACATCTGATAATAACCAAATAAGTTATGAGAAAAGAAAGCCACCAGGGCTGATTTCAGTAAGGAAGTAAAGATAAAATTCTTCATCACACCTTGTGTCACCCAAAGGAAACATCAGCCCGCCAATTTTACAAACATGCCAGGAAAAGAATTTCCTTGGCTCGGTGACAGCTGGGAAATGTCCTTTTCAAAGATCAATTAAGCCCCTGAATCCATGAACTTGTTAGAAGAGCTTCTTGTGCCCTGGAATCCAAGGCTCGGGAGGTGTGCTCGCCTTTCTATTTTGGGACACCTTCTTTTGTTCATTCTCGCTAAGAATAGTGGCACAGCTCAAGGTGCTATTTATAGCCTTGAAAGCAGCTTGACGCCGAACACTTTATTCACGTATATTTCCCGTGTTTATTGTTCCCTTACCTTTTTGGTAATTAAAAGTGTTCATCCAAGATTTTATTTAGTAACAAATCAGTTGTAAATAGCTTTTCTTTTAATATATGAAAGCTTATATTTAGAAAAAATAAAATGCTCCACCCCCCACGTCCGTATTAACTAAAAAACAGTTTCACATGGAGGGGGGCCGCAATGATAATAGGCTGTTTTTCTTTCCTAATTTTGCAGGAAGTGTAATGATTTGGTCATTTGGTGTTTTGATTCAGAGTCCCACTTGAGGTAGTAAAGCCTACTTTCTCAACTCTCCCTGATTTCTGTCATAAATCTTAGACTGCCATTGCGTCCTGCTGTCCGAGCCTGCTCGATGTGCATTTATTATAATCAGCGTAGAACACTGAAATGTATCTTATGTTACAAGACATGGTTACAATACTATAAGTCCTCTCACAATGGTGGGACCAGGGACTTCCTTCGAAACCAGAGGGATCACAGACTCATTGGAGCCCCCAGAATCAGAAAAACACAGATTTCCCAGCTGCACTGACACTGCCCACTAGACTACTTTCTGGTGAGTGGCACCATCTCCCTGTCCCTCAACAGTTTCAATGTCATATCTAAAACTCAAGAAATGTACATTTCACCAGTCTGAACCAGGACTGGATGGCCACTGTGCCGGGGTCTACAGTGTAGGCTGCCTCAGTCTGACTTGAGACAGTTTGCACCTTCTACTTTGAATAGTTTTTAAGACCTCCAGGGAAAGAAAACTACTGTTAATACTTTGACTGCTCTGCAGCTAGGGAGATGGGGGGGGGGTACGGGGTGGACCCCAGGTGAGGCTGAAGCCACGGTCGGGACAGAGTATGAGACCGGCTTTTCACTGCCTCAAAATCCACTAGAATGCACACAATGAGGGCTTCTATTTAAAATGGTCTCTCGGAGTAATAGTCCGCAGTTAATTAGAGCACTCAACGTCAAAGGCCTGCTCTCTTAACAAAATTTTCAGTTTGTCTGCTCTAATACAAATCGAGCCAAGAGCCTCAGTCAAAACGGGAACAGCTCTGCAATAATTCTCAATTCTCAATACAGGGTAATTTAACGTTGGATTTGCCCTCACTCGAAAATAATGGATTGGGGGAACTGTTGTTTTAAGGACCATTTTAGTATGTTTTTACCTGATATTTTATTTTGATAAAGTTAAAGGGAAATAAATACTCCCCAGCTCGGAGAGTTCTGTGAACCAGCACATCTGTGCACCAAGTCCTTTCAGCTCTCAGCTCATTACAGACGTTAGGGCTTCTCCAAATTTAGCCCGAAGTGGGATCAGACTCAAAGCTCTGGGGGAAATCTACAGCAAAAACTCATGAGATGTTTTGTGGATATTCCCGTCTCCGAAGGTGATCTGTCTGGTGCATTTGACTTACAAATCACAAAACATTAAACAAAGTAGTCTAAACACAAATTAATTGACTAATCGGGAATTCTCACTAGTTTTACAATCTGGGTAAAGAGTACATTACCAAGAAAATCAACTATTTCGCAAAAGGATGTGTAGGACGAAATGTGGATAGGTTTGATGATTTATTCATGGCTTTTGGTGCTTGGGGAGAGAGTCTTGGTTTGTATAGACTGGTCTCCAACTCTTGATTCTCTTGTCTACAGTAACAGGTGTGCACCATGTGTTCTTATTTCAAAGATGTCTCTCACCATTGCCCCCTCTAAGTCTGCCAGCACATTCTGACCGTGACTTGTAAATTCTTTCAGAATTCCCATTTATAAGAGCTTCTCACACAAACTGATAGTCTCCCGGGCATCTACGCTCTTTCACATACATAGGTGGAGATAATGCCACAGTAACTGCCCTGTCAGGCTTACGCACACATTCAATTTCTGAGCAGAGTCTTGATTCCGTGTAGTTACACTAAGTAGCTGGTGAAGCCTCCTGATGGCAACTTTTTTTTTTTAAAGCAAGTTCTTAACGTGGGAACTATTTAAAAATCAAAATCATCAGACCCTTCAACATGACTGGCTTAGGTCAAGTATGACAACTCATAGCACTCAGGGTGGGCAAGCTTGTGTAGTTTCAAGGCCAGCCTGGTTTACATAGTGAGTTTCTGGCCTGCTAGGGCTACATGGTAAGACTGCCTCAAAAAGAAACACACACACTTTGAGGTCAGCCTGGTCTACAGAGTGAGTTCCAGGATAGCCAGGGCTACATAGAGAAACCAAAACAAAAAAAAAAGAAAAAAGAAAAAAGAAAGAAAGAAAGAAAGAAAGAAAGAAAGAAAGAAAGAAAGACACACACACACACACACACACACACACACACACACACACACCAGCTCATAGAATTTTATGGATTTCAGACAGGGTCTCTCTGTGTAGCCCTTTCTGTCCTGGAGCTTGCTCTATAGACCAGGCTGGCCTCAAATTCAGAGATCTGCCTGCCTTTGTCTCCCCAGTCCTAGGGTTAAAAGTATGCACCACGAATGCTCAATGGCTGTTGTCTCTCTTTGCTGAATTAACTCAATACCAAAGATCAAAATAGACGACGACCACACAACAAAATGCAGAAGGCTTCTTCCGCCATCTTGTTTTATAACTCTCAAAGTGTACCCACCATATTAAGAACAGGAAAACCTTTCTTAAGATGGGTACAAATTACTCCTTTGGTCACTTCTACACATACATCAGTCAGTCACACTGCCTCAGAAATAAAAGGAACTTGAACAACTCACTTTGTCACATTCTCAAATTCTTTATATAGCCAAGAATGACTAGACCATCTGATTCTCCAGCCTATTCAGCTGTATGTTCTACCATGCCTGATTTGCATGGGCTTCCTGCCCTTTTAGTTTTGCTGAACTGAGTTATGAAGACCAAATGCTTTACCCAAATGCTTTTTAAAGACCACTTTAAAGTCAGCTACTGTCCCTCTCAGAGGTTAAGTGTTCGTGGATGCTCTTACACCATTAGAAATGTTTTCCAGTTATTTGACAATTTTAGTCTTAGACAAAGATGGCAAGAACAGGCAAAAGAAAACCAAACGAAAGTGAGATTACTTGATGCAGGCTGAATGTCCCTGATTCATAGCCCTAAAATCTGAAATGCTCCAAAACTGAATCCATGTTTACACTTGGATTCTAACCCTTAAGTCTCTCACTATGCAAGTACAAATATCCCCAACTCAAAAAGAAAGAAGTTCGAAACTCTTTAATGCTAAAGCAGTTTAGACAAGACAACCTACCACAAGACAACCAGTGATTCTTCTTAAGTATAGTAATAGAAACACCCTAAAATGTTTATAGCCTGCTTAATAATCATAACATAGGAAAACTCCAACACTTTTTCTCAGATCACGATGGTAGCTGTGTCTATGTTATGACAGAGTATGTGTTGGTATCAGGCTCCGAACCCAGCGACATCACATCTAGGCGACCCCCACATCGTTGCCAAGGCAACTGCCATACACTCCCAGAATCCACCTGGCTACCTCACCTTTACCTGGGAGATACTGCGTCACCGCACATATAAAACAGGCAGGACCCCCTGACCTCACTCTCTTCTTCTTCCATCTTCTTCCCCCAACCTTTGCCCTATCTCCTGAATAAACCTCCCCGCTTGGAACCATGTAGTCTGGAGTGGTCTGTTTGCTGCAGTTGGACATCTGAGGTAACAACTAACAGTATGAATTCTTTGTTTTATTTTATATTTTTTTTTGCAGTACTGGGAATTCAAGCCAGGACCTCACACCCACTAGGCATCCTCAGCCTATTACTTTTGGTGTTGTGTTGTGACAAGGTTTCATCGTGCGGCCTTGACTGGCTAGACTGCCTCAAACTGAGGCCTCTGCCTCCTGAATACTGGAATCAAGGTGTGTACACTACTTCCAGCCCCCAGCTTGCTTATCAGTCCAGAGTAAGTAGAGAAAGCCAACTGCCCAGAATCAGCCAGTTTAGGTGAAATAGAAACTGTGGGGAATTAAGGCTGAGAAGCTGGAATCGGCTTAATGATGCTATCAATACGGCAGGTGCTACAGGGAAAATCTCTTCAGTCACAGGCACAGTGTCTTGATATGCCTCAAGTCAATGGGAATTTGTTTGCTTTTTTTGGTTGTTGTTGTTGTTGCCATCCATCCTAGGCTGGCCTAGAACTCATACTTCTCCTGTGTAAACATTGGAATTGAATTTAGATGTATATTCCACCATACATAGTAAAAAAAAAATGTAATGAAGAAAAACTTGGTAAAGGTACATGAGGTTGCCAGTCAGTGTCTGTGGTCTCTCTATTTACATCCCATTAGATTACAATGTACAATGTTATTCAGTAAGAGTGGATTTCTATCTTTATTCCTATACATAAGACATGTCAGCAGACCTGCAACTCAGAAGCAAGGCTATTACTTATGACTTCAGTTTCAGAGCCCATCACAAGTTCACAGGCACTTTGAGAGACCACCGACAGGGGTAAAGACAAAGTCTGATATTCTTAGAAAACATGCCAGGGAAGAAGATACTGCCTGCATCCTTCCCACAAGCTTCCTAAATTGTGTCTGCTTCAGGGTCACATGGGCTGCTGGACTTGCATTAGGTGGGCAGGCAAGAACTTTCCTCTAATGTAATCAACAACACACCAGTCTATTCTTTTGCACCCAAATGCTTAGAAGTAGGAGTCCTAAACTAAGCACTGGTCCTGTTGGAATGCTGGGAGACCTAAGAAGTATAAGATAGTAAATGCTCACTGTTACTACGGGGTAATTGACTTTGGCATGCACGATATTTTTATGGTCCTCTATTTTTGAAGATAACTCCCTGGATTTGTTTTATTTGTTTACAGACAGGGTTTCCTTAAGTAGCCCTGGCTGTTCTGAATCTGGTTGTGTAGACAAGGTTATCTTCAAACTCAAGGATCAGCCTGCCTCTGCCTCTGAGTGCTAGGATCAAAGGGGTGTACTAACTGCTGTTCTGGCCTGAGGAGAGAAGACATAAAACGTTGTATCTTACATATCTTGTATTAGTGAAGGAAGAAAAGGAAATGACCTTTCCAAATAATGCCAAATGGTGAAAGAACGCAGATAAAGCTTAGAATAAAGGTTTAGAATAACCAGAGACACCGAGAGAAAAAGTCTATGCCATGGCATAGGCACAAACTGTATATCAAATTTTGCTACAGGACCCAGACTGAAGAAACACACATTTTAGGCTAGACCTGTACGTAGCTCAGAAGCGGGCCCTTGTCAGCATACGAACCTTGTTCACACAGAGGTTTTATTCCTACGATAACATACCATGACCATAAACAAGTTTGGGGAGGAAAGGGTTTATTACATCTTACACTTCCAGGAAACACTCTTATTACTGAGGGAAATTAGGAAAGGAACTCAAGTACGTTAGGGACCTGGAGGCAGGAACTGAAGCAGAATCACTCTTATTAACTTGCTCCTCGAGGCTTACCCAGCCCGCTAATAGCATATAGGCCCACAGGCCTAAGGGCGGTGCTGCCCTACGGTGTGCTAGGCCCTTCCATATCAACCATTAATCAAGAAAATGTCCCCACTGGCTTGATGTGGACATGCATGCCTTTAATTCCAGCTCAGTGATGGCATCAGCAGAGGAAGATGGATCTGTCTAAGTTTGGAAGGCAGCCTGGTCTACATAGTTTTAGGACAGGCTAGAACTTCTAGAGAGACCTTGTCTCAAAAAAAAGAAACCAACAAGTAAACCAACCAACCAACCAACCAACCAAGACAGAAAATACTCCACAGGCTTGCCTCTAAGCCAATCTAGAGGTAACATTTTCTCAGCTGAGGTTTCCTCTGGGCAAATGACCCAAGCGTGCGTCAAGCTGACAAAAAAAAAAAACTAATCTGGATTGTGCCTAACTAAATGGATAGCACCAGAATGGGGCGTGGTTAAAAAATATGTAGTCGTTTCAACACAAGATGTCTAAGCCTCTTGCTCCCTTGAGCTCAAAGCCAATCTGAGAGCCAGGAGAGCACACGGCAGAGGACTTTATCCCTAGCCTTTTCCCTGCTAAATTTGAAGCCTGGTTAGTCTGTATCTTATGTTCAGTGTTGTGTTGCTGGAGGCAGTGTTGAGTAGACCGGAGAGGCTAATCACTGACATTTCAATGACTGAGTTCTGTTTCTGATTTTCCCACAGCTGCAATTCCAGAAGGAATGTTGTCCACGGTGATGATAAAACAGTAGGTCATATTCATCTCGTGACAAGTCTCCAAGGGACTGATATATATATATACATATATATATATACATATACATATGTATACATATATACATATGTATATATGTATATATATGTATATATATACATATATATACATATATATACTGTCAAAGGGAGGATCCCAGCTGCATGTATCTCAGCTGCTTTTTGCCTCTGAAATACATCAGGGAACATCTGTAGAGGAGCCCACCTCTTAGGGTCTTTGTGAAAAGCTTGAGACATGGATGGGTCCACAGGTAGGTTTACTTAGTTACACTTAGTTTTCTAGACTGGGAAGAAAGATTCTAGACTAAATCAATGGCTCCTAGAAAGCAGACCTGGGTCTGCCTGTCCTGGGTGTTTGGACAATATTATAGCTGGCCCTTGAGATTCCCTTTATGAATGGCTGCCCATGTTTTCAGCCAACTGAGTCTTACCTGTCTCATCATCTCTCAGTTCTGGCATTCTGTCAGTTTTACCTCAACCTGCATCCTGGGTCCACCTACCCGTCAGCTCCTGTTCTCTGTTCTTGGGCTAAGCCACTGTATAAACATCTGGGTTTCTTGTATTCTCTCTTACATCTGTTCAGCCCACTTTCCACCTAAGCAATAATATTTTAGGACAATCTGCTGACATCACAGCACTGCTTAAATGTCAAGATTTCTTGTTCCAGAAGGATAAACCATAATCCATCCATGAGCTGGACCTTTTCAGATGCTTTTGATCTACAGAGAGCCCTTCTCCCCTGTCCTATGATAGCCACTGGCCTCCAGTATCTCTTGGAAGTGCTAAGTTAGTTCTCGGGTTTTTTTTTTTTTCTCTGTCTGTTCTATGCCTGGACAACATGTCTTTGTTCACACTAGTTTGTTCTTGCTGTTCAGACCTTAGCTCAAGGGTCATTTCTTCCCCAGCCATCTCAGAAGTGAGGCTGGCCTGCCGTTTGCTCTGTGCGCTGATTTGCTCTGGCAGTAAACAGTTGCTTGTCTATCATCTGCTTCCCTCCCTCTGACACGGGAAGCACCAATGAAAAAGGACAGTGCCCTTGTTGATCTCATTAATTACAGTACGTCCAGGTCCAGAGCAGGACTTGGTGGGAATTTCATTAACACGTGTTGAATGAATGCGTAATTCATCAGGTCTGGGGTCAGACCCAGCATTAAGCAATTTCTAAAAAGCCAATGTGGTCACTTTAGGTCCACTGGGCTAGACAGCCCCCCTCCACATGTACCAACACTTGAAAAGCTAATTTCAGGCCATTAAAAAATTTGACTATGAAATAAAAATCAATTAATCAGCTTGAGGGTTAAAAGAAAGTTTTCTGGTCAAAAAGAAGGTTGTCCTGAAAAAAACAAACTGCTAATCTATTGTTTAAATTAAACATGATACAGTGACTAAGACCTCAACTAAATAACTATGTACCACCAATAACTAAAATTTGCCTGGAAGGAATCAGACTCTTGGGGGAAAAAAAATAGCAAAAGTAATTTTAGCACTTAAAAGATGCTATTTGCATGCATACCTTCTGTATACCAACAACAAAATCTAAGCAGTTTGGTATGTGTGAGGGTCAAATGCACTTTCAACTAAACGCTGGCATGATGATAAACTGGTGGCTCACATCTGAAACTCGGCACTCTGGAGACCGAGGTAAGAAGACAGTGTTTTCTAGACCCACCTGAGCTCCAGACCGAGACCTTGTCTCAAAAACAACCAAAACCCAAACTAAAAATGACCTGAATGAACAAAGCCGTGATATTATATGAGGAAAGCATGTCTCTGTCTAGTAGGAATTTTTGCTGTATTGTCAGTCCTTTTGATGTCCCCCTGCCTAACAGTCTCAATAAAATCCTCTATGTTAGAGACGGGCATAGTGGTGAACATTTAGTCTCAGTGCTTGGGACGCAGGCCAGTCCTTTCTGCACAGTTCAGGGACAGTCAGGGATGTGTAGGGAGACAACTGACAATAACAACAACTATACGTTAATGCCCCTGATAGATTACTGCCCAGCTTCCCCTTGCTTGCTCTCTGACAGTTCACCTTCCAGTACAGAAACTAAGTAAGCTATATGCGGCCGGGGCAACCACAGTTCTGCACCAGCTGCTCTCTGCCAGCAGTACCTCTGTGTCTCTGCCTTCCTTCCCATCTGGTTCTACACTCCTACTCTCCAGACCCTCTCCCTGACCACTTGTCCCTCCTGTGCTGCCTTAAGCACCCTCCGAGAGTTTGCACTACATCTGGACAAGCTGCCTTCTCTGTGTTTTAATCTTGGTTAGACTAACGCACTGTTGTTCGGGGGCTGGCTTGCTTGCTGTCTTTGGGAATTGCACTGCCTAGTGGCAATGTCGATGGGAACCTTGCTGTGAGCACAGGATCGTTCACACACAACCAAACATAAGACTAAGACTTCAGAGTCTGTGCTCAAATGCTGCCTCTATCAGGAAGGGCGCATAAAGGGAATAAATGGACCCCTGGGAGATTTAGCAGGTGTTCAGTCAAGACTGCTCTTGCTGTGGTCTTCAAAAACTTAGCATAGGGATTACCACACAGTAACTCTATCTGTGTGGCGAATGACTGGATAAAGGAACAGATACACGGATCAAGCCTAGGTCACATCTACTCACTTCTAGCAGACTTTCAGGGATAATTCAAGTGTGAGCCAACTTTAAGAAAGTGTTCCTCCCCAGTGAGATTAAGTGTGTGGTTTTAATCCTTATTTACTGTGGTATGTGTGGGTGTGTGTATAAAATTTTACCTTAGCATCCATTTTGAATGATGCCACTCAGGCCAGTCTAGGCTGAATCAAACATATAGTGAAAAATTATTTTTCTATTTCTAGTTAGCTCTCGGCTACAACTAAATATTAACATTTTCAAAGGCATACCATCATCTCGCCAGGACTACTGTTTTCATTGCAAATAGCTAATACGATTTGAACTAGTATAAACGGCAATATTATTTTCCGGCGTCTTCCCATCCTTAATTCCATGCCAAATAGATTCAGAGTTTTTTTTCCGCCCTCGAAGCTGGAGTAAGAATCAATTAGAGAACATGATAATGTGTTAACTAGCTAATACAGCAGTTAACATTAAGGGGCATCTCAAACCTCGGCGTTTTCAGCAGCAGAGCTGTTCTTTCATTTGCTCTGTAAGATCTATAATTGAAAGAATACCGTGAGAGATGCCTTTCATCAGCTCCGCGAGTTACATTTCCTGCTTTGATAACTGTACAAGGAGAATCTAAGGCACTTCAAGCTACCCAATTACATTTGATTAGCGAGTCAAAATAATGTAACAGCTTTTCATCACCCAAAGGAAAACTTTTGAAGAATTCTGTTGCCAACGCTTCTGCATAAACACTAATCTATATCATTATTTTTTTACAAGGGAAATGTAATATTTAGTAAGTTTTTTTTTTAATTAGGCAATAAGCAAAGCCTCTTATTCATCACAACTTTAGATCAAACAAGACCGAGAAAAGATATGTGGGGCCAGGAAACTCAGATAGATTTCAGAGTCCACAGTGGTCAAAATAAAACGATGTGCCTTAGACACCCTACTGCAAAGACAAGCCTGAAAACAGGATGTGCACTCAAAACATGGAAGCAGAATTAGCTGGGACCCCAACCTACGTATGCACGTCACCATCCACAAGCAAATAAAGGTGACGACACCTGAACAAAAGACATGAGCAACGCGAGCTAAGAAATTGTTGAAAACAGCATTCTGAGATGTAGATATGTATTTTACACTGAGGGTAAGGTATTTGCTTAATAGTAAAGCAAGGTGCTGGGCCTAGCATTTGAGTCCTTGGGGAAGGGAAGGAGAGGGTGTGAGAGAGGGAGAGGGAGGGGAGGGGAGAGGAGAGGAAAAAGGGGAGGGAGAAGAGGAAGAAAAGGGAGGAGAGAAGGAAGAAGAGCCAGCAACTTAGAGCAAAAGTAGGGCAGGAACCTTTTCTGTAGAGCAGGCTGGCTTGAAACTCACATCGATCCTCCTGCCTTTGCTTCCAAGGCTGAATCATACTTAGCCAACATGTACTTGATATCAAAGACATTTTCTTTCCATAAAATATTTTCAACTTTACCTTTAATCCTAGCTGTCCTGGTTTCCTGGTTTACACAATTCCAGGTATATTAAGTAAAATTGCTGTCTCAAAAAAAAAAAAAAAAAAAAAAAGAAAGGAAGGAAGGAAAGAAGGAAGGAAGGAAGGAAAAAGGAGAGGAAAAGGAAAGAGAAGAAATACTTTCAATGTCATTTGCTATACTTATCTGGGGTAAAAGGCACTTTCTGGCATGTGGTCCTGCTGTGGACTCTTAAACCAACATAAAGCCAGTTTCTTCTATGCTGTGAGCAGCAAGAACAGACACCAGGAGTGTACCCTGCCTGGGACACTCTTGTTGCACAGTGAAGGCTTTTAGGTGAGTGGCTCTCAGCCTCCCTAACATTGAGGCCCTTAAATACGTGTTGTACTTAAGGTCACTCGTGTTATAGTGACCCCCCCCAACCATAAAATTATTTCATTGCTATTTCATAACTGTAATTTTGCTATTGGTATGAATCATAATGTAGGTATCTGATCTGCCGGATACCTGATATTTGGACCTCAGGGCATCGCAACCCACAGGTGGAGAACCACTGCTTTAAGTAAATTATTCATAGAAAGGAAAAGCTTTGTACAAAATCAGAGCTGGATCAAAACTAGGTGCAAAGTTAATCCTCAGTGAGGTACAGCCCAAGGGACATCTCTCAGTCTCCAGGGCAATGTGTTCTGAGATGAGCAAACAACAGCCCGTGAACTTTAGACTTCTAAATTTCTCTCCTAAAGTTTTTAGCTATCTCTTTAGTCTAGACCATAAGAACTAAAGCTGGGAAGTAGTACTGTGTTAGAGTACTCTCACTTAGCTCTTAAGAGACTCTGGCCTCAAACCCCAACATTGCCATCATTTATAAAAAAACAATCAGAGATTTGGCCATGGTAGCTAATTCATATAGCATGTGACAATGATCCCGAAGGAAAATGGCAGTAAGCAAGCACAGGCAGTCACTTGTAGGACTGCGTGGACACGTGGCTAAGAGAACTGCATTGGAACCCACTGCCAGGTACGTAATGGAAACCTGCCGCTGTTTGAAAACAAGAGCGGGATTTTCTTTACTTTGTTGGCACACAAAGTAATGGGCTTTCAAGGACACATCATTCTACTTTGCTAGTACTCATCCATCCCCTAGAAGATGGGGATTTTCTGAGTCACTTTCCTATGAGTGGTACAAACCCCATCTATAACCACCCTGCCAGGCCTGATGCCCACTTCTCTCTGATTCTGGCCCATCAGTGCAAATGCTACATACAAACCATGAGTCCACTACACTCTCTTTGGACAATGACCCAGTAGAAGATCTGGAGGAAGTTCTACCTATTGCAAGGTACAGCAGGTCTCTGGGACTATCTTCTCAACTGTTTCTCTCATGTCCTCTGTCAACCTCAGGAGACTGCTCTCTTCCACTCTCCACACAAAAGGTGAGAGGACATAGAGCCAAGGGCAGGGTCAGAGACCCACTAGGTCCCCTATCCTACACTGCGGGAGACCCCCAGGGCCTGGGACATAAAGAATAAAGGAAGCTGAGGAGGAAGAAGAGAGAGTCTGGATGGTAAGGCCAATAATCCAGACTAGGCTAGAAGCCCAGGCAGTCAGCAGGGTTCCCAACCTCCTGGCTGCCCAAGCTCAGTCTGGCATGAGACAACCTAGAATCAAGTTTTAGTATCAGACATCGGAGAAGCAGCCAAAACGATGGCGGAAGTGATGGACTGTCTGTCCTTGTGTTTGATTGGGGATGGTGTTCTTAGGTTAGAGACGGATGCCCCTGACTTGAAGAGTAGTTTAAATGCCCAATTTCCATGCAGCCACTCTGTAAATGGATGTTGAGCTCTAGTGTGGTAAGAAGAAGAACAAGCCAGAGCTTGTTTATTTATCATTCTTTAGTTATCCCAGGAAGTAAAAGGATCTACTGCACTTCACAGGTTGAGGGGGCAAAGTCCTCCAACAGTGCGTGAAGGGGTGTCACGTGTGAGTCATGTTTGCTGGTTTCACTAGTCTGCTATCCATGGATGCATGGGACACACAAGGACCCAGGGAAACACAAGGAATCTCACCCCTCTCCCACCTTCCCTGAGGAACTCAACTAGCAGGCAGGCAAGTTAAGTATGTACCCTGCTGGGCAAGGGCAAGCCTTAGTTAGAGTAAGCAAAGACACTAATTATCAGCAGGCAAGCATGGAACTGCTTCTACGTAGACAAACTGACAAAACCTTTTCTACTGCCTATTCTGTAAGAAATAGTACTGCCCCTGGGAGGCTAGAGAGAAGAGAGAAAGCCCACCAGGGTATTCATTAATTTAAGGACCGCCCCCACTGCTACCCGCACACCTGGTACCCTCTCTGTGCCTGCAGGTGTGGGCCAGTTCATAAGAAAAGCTGTTTCCAGAACAGGCCCCTGTCCCCCAAGCAGACACCTGTCTGTTCTAATGCAAGCTTAGAGTGTGGCTCTAAGCTCAATTTCCTACAACGAGCTCCCCTTACCTGAAAGAAAAACATTAAAAGAGCAATGGATTTCCACATCATGGAGTCAACTTAGAAAAGGGTTCCTCCGTTGTGAAAACTACCAAGTCTAAAGCCCACGTGACAATGGTGAAAGTCAGGATATATATAGTCTACAGTTTAAACTGTGTATCTGCATCAGTAAGCGCCTTGGGTCTTAATGTCATTGTCTAAACCAGTGATTCTCAACCTTCCTAAGGCTTTGAGGCTTTATTACAGTTCCTAATGTTATGGTGACCCCAAACCATAACATTATTTTGTTGACATATCATAACTGTTATTCCCACACCAGGCCTTGAGACCAGATGGACCCCTGAGAGTTTCTCTAGTCCATTCTTTCTGTCCCCCATTGCTCCCTGGTACCTCCAAGCTGATTCAGTTAGACATGTCAACTTAGAAACACATTCATTGACTAAAAGGACTGATCTTTAAAAACAAACAAACAAATGAACATATTTGGGCCTGAAAAGACACTGGTCAAGACAGGGCTGTCCCTATGAACCCCAGTTTATAAACAAACTCCTGGTCTCCTGCCTCAGGCTCTCTCAGGGGCTGGCATTCCTTACATGCGCTACCATGTCCAGCTTGTAATATCTTTTTACTAAACAATTAACTCTTACCCCTATAGACTAGTATTCTTAGAAATGTGTTGAGGGACAGGGGGAAATGTGTCATCAAAAATTAATATCTTATGTGTGAACTGTGACCCAAACTTAGTTCTATTTCTCTTTGAACAAAAAGAGACTCCAGGCGATGGGCATGGTAGGAGCCTGGAGTGGTAGACCAGGCTGAGATGCCAACACTTGAGAGGCAGGGGCAAGAGGAGGAGGAAGAGGAGAAGGAGGAGGAGTTAAGCCTGGCTTAAGCTAGTATTCAAGGTTGAAGCCAACCAGACCTACTCTGAAGAGTCCTTATATCAAGAAACTAAAGCAAAAGGCAGGTATGGATAGTAAGTATGTTATACTTCACTATGGGAAAAGGTTTGTGAGCTGTCAGCCCTGTGCTGTCTATAATGTGAACCCAAAAAACCAGTGTTCTTTACCACCTGGCCTCAGGAAAACCATCTTGTTCTCATCTGATCACACACACCTGTCAACAGCCTGTCCTGCTACTCTGATTTCTCAGCTGTGACTTCCACAAAGACGTTCTCCCCATGCTCAAGTAGATTACATATAAACTAAGATGAGAATTTGTTGGTTGCATAAACAAAGCCATTGAGAAGTTAAGATGCTGACTTAAGAACAAGGTCTTTTTTCTTAGACAATCACTGGCTTTCCAGAAAGGCTGTGTGTGTGTGCCCACAGTTACGGCTAGTCAGATGAGCTGTGTGGTCTCCCAAATTCAATGAGCTTGGGAGGTTAAGTGGAGCTTCTTACAGCAAATCAAAGCAATTTAATCTGTCTGTCTGTCTGTCTGTCTCTCTCTCTCTCTCTCTCTCTGTGTGTGTGTGTGTGTGTGTGTGTGTGTGTGTGTGCGCGCGCGCGCGCGCGCGCGAGCCTGTGTGTGTTTGCTATTTTGGTTTTTTGAGACAAGGTCTCTGTGTAGTCCTAGCTGTTCTGGAACTCACTATTTACACCAGGCTGGCTTTGAACTCACAGAATTCTACCTGAATCTACACACATCTGGCCTTAATTCTATTTTAAAGTCTCTGAGTATCATAAGAAAAGCAGATCAAGGTTGGGTGGAGAAGGGAGTTTGCTAAAAGGGGGTTACAGGAACTGTGTGGTAAAAGAACTGCTCACGTGTCTGCATCCTAAGAATGATAATAAATCCCAAGGAAAGGGCATTAAGTTATATTTTAATGACAGTAAGTTACTAGTGTATGGAAGCTTCAGTGTGTCTTTTGTTTTGTTTCTGTTTTGTGAGACAAGGTCCTTGCTATGTAAGCAAGCTGGCCTCGAACTCAGAATCCTCTTGCCTCAGACTAGTACTAAAATTATAGATGTGCACCATCAGGCCTGACAGCCTGTGGCACTGTCATGGCATCATTGAAGAACACAGGTGTTAGAAGCTGGAGATGGCTCAACAGGTAACAGGTACCTGTCATCAAAACAGCCTACCAGAGTAGTATGGGATCCGCATGATAGAAGCAGAACTGACCCCCACAAGTTGCTATGTACCCACACATGTGCACACACAAATAAACTTTAAAGATTGAGAAACACACACACAAATGAAGACTATCCCTCGCCACTGCCAGATGGGCGTGTTCAGTTGTCCCACCAATCAACTCACCAGAACACAGCCTCTCCACAGCACAAGGCAATACTAAGAGCTGACCCCTCATGTCTACAGTGAGACACAAATGCGGGTATTCACACACCCCACCATCACAGGCTTGTTTCAGATCATCCTGGAAGCTAAAAACCAGAAACAGATCGATCTGAAAGGTAGGATGCTGGATGCCATACCTGCTGGCTTATCACAGCTTCACAAAGATGAAGATATCCCTGTCCAACTTTAGGGAAGGAAACCAGTCTTCCTCTGCTTTGGAGATTGCCCTGCCACTGTGAATCTGGATATAATGTGTTTATTTTATTGGCTTTTGTTTTGTTTTGATGAGCAACTAGCAGTAGAAGTTTTCATCTAACTGGCTTTGAGAAATCTGATAGGAAAGAGTAAGACTGAAAGTTTCTTCCTTTGCCACCTTATTAATCTCTTTCTCAGATTGACTGTGCTGCACCCAAAAGTGAAAGCAAAGGTAGATAGGTGAACTGTGTGCCTGAGGTCCTGGAACCTGGATGATTTCCAGTAGGGATTGTACCATTCCTGACTCCATTTCCAGGCAAAGGCAGAAAGCCAAGTGGCAAGTGGAATGTGGGAAGATGCTAGGCAGTCTCATATGTATCCATCCATCTATCCATCTATCTATCCATCCATCCATCCATCCATCCATCCTCACCCCCACCTACACATCCATCCACACATCCATCCACACATCCATCCACACATCCATCCATCCATCTTCACCACCACCACCACCCCCACACACATATATGAAAGAGAGGCAGGGAGGAAGGAGAGGAAGAACTGGGGCTGGAGAGATGGCTTCCTGGTTGAGAGCACTTACCTCAGGTGGCCCTGAATACAGTGCAACTGTATTCAAATGTTTCCCTCCTCACATAAACACACACATGAATATGCATAACTTAAATTAAAATGAATCTTTTAAAAAAGTTTCTAAAATTGGGGCAGCTCTAATACAAGTGTATTGGTTGGCAACTATGAACTGTGGTCTGGTAGCCTGGTGTGGTGGCATACAGTGGTAATCTCAGCACCTGGGAGGCAGAGGTAGGTGAATCTCTGTGAGGCTGAGGCCAGCCTGGTCTACATAGAGAGTTCCAGGACAGCCAGGGCTACATAGTGAGCTTCCCCCACCCCCCAATCTCAAAAAAAGGAGGGGAGGGAACTGGGGGATGTTAAAAATAAATGCAACCCTGCTTAGAAATTCTGTAATGGATCAGAAAAAAAAGAAAGAAATCTTAGCCTTTGCTGTTTTGATTTAGAGAAAACCACACTAAAAACCTGCCTTTGACATGACTGAATTCCTTTGACACAAACTCCCCAAGTCTCTGAGACCTATTTTCCACAGAAATGCTAGTTACGAGTTTCAGTCAGGATTAATTTAGACTTTTTTCTTCCTACATGTATCAGAATCATTCATGGAGGGGAAGTACTTCTATATTCATTTCCCAGAATCCTCCGAGGACTTCTGGTCTCATTAAAAGATCAAATAGATACTCCGGCTCCGTTAGTTGTTTAACAAAGTGGGAATTATTTTCTCACTGTACTCATGTTTATGAGATAGATATTCAAGTCACAGATGATGTAGGTAACAAGGGAAATGGAGAACCTTCCTTCCCTTGGGAGGACAGCATGGTGGGGATGTCCTGAGCATAAGCCATTAAGAGAGTTATGTCTCCTATCTGTGGCTGACGTGAACTGGATTCTAATCCTCTTTTCTCTTCTGCCCATCTTCTCTGGGAGAAGGGATATATACTGCACATACCTTACCCCCAAGCTGAGAGGACAGAACAGAATCAGGTCTGGCTATCTGCCCTAGGCGTGGACACGTGGATTCACAGGGCCTGAGTGCTACTGAGTCTTTGCAAGGCCCAGAAGCACTAGCCAGAAGATCTCCATGAAATGGTTCCCCAGTGGCTGAGAAGAATTATTGAGGCTTTCTACAGTGAGTCATTCCCTCCCCAGGGTCGTCTGGGCTCAGGGAAAACCTGTCTTGCTGATTATTAGTGATTTAATGGTAGTGGTGATGGACTTCTGAGAACTTAGAGGTCCACTTTAGCTTTACTGGCAAAGGTCTGTGCTCTGGGAGTCAAAGGTCATAGTGCTTGTGTGCATGTGCCAGTTGTCCGTCTCTGTGTGTGTGTGTGTGGGGGGGGGTGAACGCGTACTAAGGAGAGATACACATTAAGTCTGATTCTCTGCCCCTGACTCTGAGCCTCAGTTCTGCCTTCACTAGGGGCACACCACACTCTTCCGCCTCACTTCCTTCATATGGAAAGAGTCCAGAGAGACTGCCCAGAGAGAAAGTGGGCTGCTTCTGATCCCCCAGAACCCATGTAAAAAGCTGTTTGGGTAATATAGCCAGCCTGCAGTTGCAGTGCATGAGGAAGAGACAGAAAATCCGGAGCAAGCTGGCTGGTCAGTCTCACTGTTTGCACTGAATTCTGGAGAAATGGTGCCTACATATAGAAGTTAAGAGAGGCATGGAAGAAAACACAGGACCATAAACACTGGCCCACACACATAAAAGGACATATGTACATGCATTTTCACACATGCAAAGATAAATACACACACACACACACACACACACACACACACACACACACACAACCATGCACACATTAAGAAAGAGAAAGAGAGAGGTGGTGGGTGTTCCATGATTCTTTCCGCCTTTGGCTCTAAAAACCTAGGCAAAATCTTGATAGACAAAATCTAGTTTGGCAATAGGGACCATGGACTGCATTTGTACTTTTTTCAAAAGTGACATGTGGCAGAATATTAATTTTCCTATTAATGCCATTAGTTAGGACTGAGACCAAAGTTGTTTATGAGAATGAGACGAACCAGCTGAAGTATGTGTGTGGGCCCCCCCTTCCCTTTCACCTTCCAATTGTTTTCTATATAACTCAACTCTGATCTCAACATGATGCTTTGATAGCCATAATTCCCTTTTCACACACACACACACACACACACACACACACACACACACACACACACCTCACAGATAGGAAGCAAAGTCAAAACTGCCTACAGGTTCCTGTAACCAGTGAAGAAAATCTGTGTTCTCTCCTTTTGACATGGGAGGAAGTGTAACTTGTCCCATGGTGTGATCAAGCGGATGTTTGCATAATTGCCTTATTATCCTATTATCTCCCAGAAGCTTTCTGTCCCCTAAATGTGATAGACAATTTGCTGGGATACTAACAAGAAAAAGACAAGTGCTTAAAGATGACTACTCATCTTCCCAAATGAGACTTAAAAGTCACAACTTCAACAAAAGGAATGAAAGACTGTAGGCTGCAGGCATGTCTTCTAGCCCAAGCCAGAAGGGGCAGTGCGTGGTGACAGGTAGGTGGCAGCCAAGTGGACAGACCACAAAACCTTCCCTGGAGTAATACTTCTTGAACTTCGGGTCATGTGTGATTAGTGGGTCATGACCAGAATCACAGCATGAAATAGACTGAGGAGACTGAAGCAGAATAAAGTACTAGAGCAGACAATCATGGGAAACCTGGCTTTACGTGTGCATGCATGCATGCATGTGCATGTGCGTGAATGTATGAGATACGTGTGTGGTATGTATGGTAGAGTGTGTGTCTGTGTGTCTGTGTGTGTGAATGTATGAGATGTGTTTGTTATACCATGCCCCAATGTAAAGAGTATTTCCTACAGTGAGTCACACTTTAAGCTCTGCAAACTGTATCCCCCTGGAGGTGTCTTGTGCTGATTTCAGAGGACTCTGACAAAGCAAATTTATACGCAAACTGAGAAGAAATTCTCCTTTCACAGTAATGCTTAAGCGATCCTGAAGTTACTCTGAGCTCTACTGTTGGTTTTCCTAGAAAGCCTTAAGCTGAGAGGGTCCAGACTGTCTGTTCCCTGGGAGAACTCCTTATAACTCCTAGGTACCCTGGTACCCTGGTACCCTGGAGTTTTTTCTTTTCAGTTTACTTCTTATGACAACAGACTCCCAAGCACACATTACACAAGGTAAAGATGTCAGTGCCCTACTGCAAACCAAGACATTAACATTTCAGGCGCATTTAAGCCCATGCCATTGGAAAGAATGTCTATTTTCCCAGCGCTCTTGAAGTCTAACCTGTGACTAGAGCACTCATATACCTTGTAATGGGTTCTTCTGTGCATATAAACAACCATTATTTTGTTGTTGATTTTTAAAACACCCATCTCTTCAGCTGTCTTCCTAAAAGAAAATTTTTTTTTGTTATTAATTTTATTTTTGAGACAGGGTTTCACTCTGTAACCCAGGCTAGCCTAGAACTCACTGTGTAAACTAGCTGACCTTGAACTCAGAACAAGCCTCTTTTCTTAATCTTCTGAGTGTTGGGATTACAAGCATAAGGCCTCCACACCAGGTGTTTTGTTTTATTTTGTTTTTTAAGGAATTATAGACAAAACCATCTAATTAGAAACTTTTAAAAAAGTATCTTTTTCTCATTAAATTTTATATTCATCTTATAAAACTAACTTGTTACTTGGCTATGTTAGGTGTTGCTTGACTATTCATTCCAATACAATCAAACCACCCATCCCATAACACTTGGTTAACACTGTTTTCTGGTGCCAAACAAAGGCAATAATGTGAGACTAAATACAAGACTGTGTTACATAAAGACGGAGTTTTTCAAACAGCTAAAATAATTTAAAGAAAATACTTCTTTACTGTGCCTGCAGTGTGTTCTCATATGTTCTTTCCTTACACAGCCACCTCAAATCAACACAAGCATCAGCCCCTTCAGCCCTCTCGGTAGCACACATGCAAAGTTTCACAGACTAGAACAAGACTTGGCAAGACGCAGCTACAGAGCCCACCTGTCTGCTCATTTATCCAGCACTTCAGCTCTCAGCAACAGCTAAAAACACTTTCATTTTTAAAGACCTGATGTGTCCTCTTAGGAGCATAGCTATGAATGTAAAAGCACCCAGAACATTAAGAGCGTTTTGGTTTGGCATTTTAAAGAATGAATGCTCTATCATAGAGAGGGTCTCTACTGTGAAAGCACCTGGTTTTAGCATGCTAACTCAATGCAATTTGCTTAGCCTCTGCAGCCTGGTCTTCAGCTTCGGCCACATTTCCATATAGCAATAAAGGCCAGGAGAAAAACCGGGAAGATGCATTGCAGCTGCAAGCTGGTGGCGTTTTATTGACCTCTTTAGATTCGGTTAGGTAATTCCACACACATACTGTTGTTGCTTTTTAAGACTTTTGTGAAAAAGATTATTCTCCCTTCGCACACCCCTTCTTAGTACTCTCTCTGTATGAGAGAGTACAACATATTTTAATAAGCATGCTAGGTTAGCAGAAGCCATAGATATTTATTGTCACCTCTCCCACTATGATAGCAAAAGCATAATGTTGATTTTTAATAATGAGAAAAGGCTTAGAAGTCAAATTCAGGGTTTGCTTACATCAGAAATGGAATGACTAGTTACCAAATGAGGCTCGGTCTTCCCTCAGAATCCAAACTCTTAAATAACTTTCCTGTATTAATTTGGTCTTAAGTTTCAGGAAATAAAATAATTATGTAGTTAAACATAGATCCTTATGCAAACAAGTGCTGTGTTTACAACGTACCAATCCATTTGCTTAAACCGCCGATGTATGAGAGGAACCCAGTAGACAAGCACCCACCATTGACAGTAGCAGGGAGCAACTTATTTCAATCTGCTCAGAAAACAATGGTTTACCACCCTAACGCCAATGCAAACAAACAGTAAACGCCCAGTTCATACTTCTAGCCAATGGTACTATCTGCATTTTCTTGGACCTGAACAGTTAAGTACTGGCTCCCTGCACCTGCTTTGAAAAAAAAAACAAAAAACTTCAAGATATAGTATAGTTTCTGACTTGGTCACTTTACAAATAGTTTAGGGCCTGTTTGATGCAACATTTTTTTGGAACCATCTCTGAATTAAAAGGGATAAATGTGCCATACTATAAACAATACCTAATGTCATGGACAACACCATCTCCCACTTAGGAGCTACGTGGAACAAAAGCCCTACACAGGAATGGTCACACACCCATTTTTTTTTTCTTTAAATCACACAAACAAAAGAAAAACCTATTCTCAAACACCAAGAGCATAACTAGCAGGCAGAAACCTAGCCATACTCCGCTTAAGAAAAGGGTTAGTCAGGATACAACATACCTTCAGTTCCCTGAAGAAGATACTACTCCTGGCCCACTCAACAATGGAGAACAGGATCTGGTCCGCCATTTTGCACAAAAGCCCAAAAGCGCTCAGCTTTTCCTGCCTGTTGCGGTTATTCTGCTCTTGCTGTAGGTAAGCCATGATCTTCGCTTGAACTTGAGGCTCATCTGGCTCACACTTCAAAAGTTCCAGTATCAGGTGTGGGACACCTACTGGGGAGCTTGTCTGGTAAGCATCCATGTAGGTATAGCCCATCATTGACTCAGGAGAGCTGGAGTAAGGGTCTGGGTACTCAGACTTGATGGGCCGACTAGGAAAGTGACTATATGGTTGGTAACCATGCTGGCTGCCATGAGATGGCATTGTCATGCTAATGGGAGATGTGACAAAGGGACTTCTGTCATAGTCTGTCGGAGGCAAGGCTACATGGCTCAGAGGTAGGCCTTTGGAGGCAGAATGAATGTTCTGAATTGCAGAGGTCAGGTCTGAGGGCACTGCTTGGATCACTTGAGACATGGCTTCCAGCTTAAGTCCATTGGCTCGAATGAGGGCTTTTTTCTGTTGCTTCAAGGCCCTGTCTCTCTTGTACATCGGCCCAAACTTATTTCTGCCTCCTCGCATTCGGTCAGCTCTTACGGCTGTTGATAAGAGAAAGAAGGGATATATAACATATAAGAAGGGAGTTAGTAGCACTCTGAAAGATCTTGAGGCATTTGAAAATGTTGACAATTGACGTACGTGTGTATATGTGTGTGTATGTGTGTGTATGTGTATGTGTGTGTGTGTGTGTGTGTGTGGTGTGTATATTCGTGTGGTGGATGTATGAGTGTGGCGTGTGTGTGCAATAATCCACAGATATCCTAAGAAGAGAAATATCTTCCTTATGAATTCTTTCCTTCAAGAGGGTTGTTAATCAAAAACGTATTTTGGGTACCCAGGATAGCATTATTCCTTTGTGGACTAGAGACATTTCACAACAGATATTTAATACTGGGGGGTAGGGTGAGGTTTTCTGAGTGTGCCAGCATCTAATATACAAACTCTGTTATGATTCTCATGGAAAACAACACTGTATATCCTACTGTCTATCCGCACGTGTATGTCTGCAATAGGCTTCTTCCTTCCTTCCTTTCTTTTTCTTTTTAAAGAAAATGAGAATCAACTCCACCTCTGGATGAAATGTTTTTTCTTACACTATCTTCCTCAATCCTAGTTATTTGGGACTACAGAGGTGAGGTGCAGGCTCTTCTTGAAAAACCCCTTTTCACCTGTACTTCATGAGTACACATCAGAAAAGCACCAGCCAGGCTTTGAATTGAAGTGGGATTAGACACAATTAAAACAAAGTCCTCTCCAAAGTCGTCCAGAGGCTCTTCTGTGCCACAGTCCTGTGGAATCGGGGCCAAGCCTAATAAGTTAGTCAGCAGTGCCTCCGGGGCCACCCACAGTGGCCACCGGTAATTAGAGAGAACCCAGCAACCTCTGACAACTTGGGACTTTGAGATGGCTGGAGGTCAAGTTTTTTGAGCTTTTTAATCTTAGGATTAATATTCACATTAAAAATTTACTATACGTTCTAAGTATCCAAAATTCTATGCTGGATCATAAAAGAGTTTTAAATTTAGATAATTTATCAAATATTCTATTGTTCCATGACCACTGTTAAAAGTATGGGTACAGCTATGGGCCACTTACACACGATTAGCACGGCACAATGTTGAGGTTAAAAAACGCAATCTTTTTTTCTTTCATTAAAAAAAAAATCAATTAACGTGTTGTAGAAAATCTCATTTATGCTTTAATATCACATCTTCTGCGATACTAAAACTCAACCTGTACTTAGCCTCTGCCACTATTTGGTAACTAAAGGGACTGATTAATAAATATCAAATTACTTCCTTTCTCAATCTCCTCAGAAAAGAAGTCCTTAGGCTAACCAAAGTGGCCACTTCTATTTGAAAAAAAAAAAAAAAACCTGTTAGCAATTTGGCAGATTTATGCAAAAACAAATTCTTTAATCCCCACCCCCCCATAACTCTCCCAAGAATGGGTTCTTATAGCTGAAACCCTCCAAATAAAAGTAGCTTGTGTTTCCTCGATCAAATGAAGTACACTCTAGCACGGTGCTGGGTACCCCGCCATATTGTGTTATTTGCAGTCTGTTTAATCTGTGGAAGGCCAGCAGGTCAGAGGCTGGAAAATAGCAGCACACCATAACAGTCATGAAGTACAAATTATTTACAGCAGTCACATATTAACTTCACTGGCTGCCAAGCCGAACCCCGCACCGTTCGTTCAGCAGCTGAGCGTGACTCCTGAAGGCCCCGTTCACCATCACTATTGATCAAGAACCCACTGCTTTGCATTCTTTCTGCTTCCTGGTTATTAAATTGTACAGATTCCGTTATTACCTTTCTCTTTAAAGAAATAGATGTATACTCTTTACACTATTAAAAACTGCCTAAGAAATTCCTTTTCACAATGAAAAACTAACTTTTCTCAAGAACTAATAAAGTACATATAAATGAAACAATGTCACAACCAGGCCAATTGTCCTTTAAAAAAAAAAAATCTAGGTCATCTTGATTTTAAAAAAATTAAGGGTGATTTAATTTTATTTTTCACATTTTTGCAAATGAATGTTCTTTGTTTTCAGGAGAGCTGCTTCAGTTCTGTTGATCTTTTCAATATTAAATGTATTGCACCCCAGACTAAAGAGATGGGGAGAGGGACAATTTTCCTGCTTTTCTTTCTTTTCTCTGGTAGACATTAGCATGTTTAAATGGCAGGCTCTTCTACACAGAAAACTCAAGACTACTCCCCATCACTGTCAACAGTGTTAGAGGGCTAGAGAAACAATGTCTCCCTGCTCCACACACAATGTTTTAAAGTCCATGTCCCAGGGGACTCCTGGCAGACTCTTACCTTCTACCTTCATTCCAACATCGATACATTTTTTGAATCGACAGTAAGGACATCTCTTTCTCTGTGTTTTGTCAATTTGGCAATTCTGGTTCTCTATGCACGTGTACCTTTTTTGGTTTTGGACAGTTCGCTTAAAAAAACCCTATGAGACAGAGAAAATAGTGAGACATAAAAGTCTAACTTGCTTTTCTTCTTTTGTTTTACTCTAAGAGAAATCACCAGTAAGTCCTTTTTATTGTGCCACTGAGCCCTTATGTGGTCCTGTGGTTTAATTTCACATTTCAGCAAGACCAACCCTCAGCATCAGTGCCAGGCCTCAGTGAAGATTTTTCTGGCCTCAGAATTATATTCCTGAAGAATTACTTCTATTTTGTACCATTTCGTTCCAACAGTCAGAAAAAAAAATACGCTATATTGACCAATTTAAAAAAAAAAAAAACTGGTTTCCTATTAACATCCATGTTCCAAGCAGAGGTAAGTCACAGAACCCTGGTACATTGTTTTTAGGTAGCCTCATACAATTTCAGTCACAAACCATTGTAAGAACTGAATAGCAAATACCTTAGATCTTTTACAAATGTCAACACTTGACAGTTAAAAGGAAAAGAACTTCAAGAACAAAATGGGGAAATGTTCCTAATGCCACTGGAACCCATTCAAGGGTGGGAGCTGTGTTTTAAAAGTCTAACTAATGGAAAAGACATGCACACAAGCAGGGGTGTGTGTGTGTGTGCACAAGGCTGAACTGCAGTGTAGCCTGTGCCTGTTTACACTTAAGGGGACTGATCAGAAATGGTATATGGCTTTCGAATGAGTAACTCCTCTACTCTCTACTAAGGTGGTTCCTTGCTTATTTTAGTTAGCACACACAAAAACAATCTTCATTTGTTGTGGAAAACAAAGGGGGATGTCCTAGCAAAGGTTTAAATAAATGCATTGAGTTTCTACTTTAAAGATATTGGGGGAAAAATTAGAGAAAATTGAATTTATGGGGACTATTTTTTTTAAATTGACAAATCCTTAAGGTCTTGACAAGATTATTAACAATAAAAGACACTGAACATACTCAAATTCCCTTCATTTAAATAAGACATATGATACACTTATAAAAATTGTTCAATTAGAAACTAAAATCTGGTTTTCTTGATACCTTGATTCAAAAAAAAAAATCTTTTAAAATTATTTTCAGAATCCATCAGGATGAAATCATGCAGTTGGGAATTCAGACCTTCATGTCTTCTGGATTAAAGAAAAGTGTTCCAAGTTACGACACAGATTCCTCTAAAGTTAAAATGGGCTTGGGTTACACTCTGTCATGTTTCCTTTTAAGATGCTTTAAATATACATAAGTCAAGCAAAATCGATGTTTAGGACTGTTAGAAATAAAGTGTTTCTACAGATACAGCACTGCAGCACAATAAACTGTCGGAAAGCAGGAGTCTAACAGTTTCCTAGAGCACAGGTATCAGCCTTTGGAACTAAATCAGACTTATTTTAAGTACTAGTCTCCCTACCACCCTCCCCTAACCTCTCACTTTCCCAACAGCTTAGGTTTAGCTTTGAAAGAGTTTCCACGGTTTTGGTCAGAACGTTCTATCTTTCTAGGGAGCACAGGAAAAGCAAACCTTGCAGCTTTCACAGGTGAGGAGACCGTAATGATACCCAGATACTTTATCGCCGCACACAGGACATAGCTCTTCCAGGTCTTCATCATAGGAGTAATTCACCATTTTAAATTGAGACACTGAAACAAAAAGAGAAACGTGTACATGTACCCTATTAGTTTCTCAAGATAGGTTTTAACGCCGTGCTGAAAAGCACTGTTGGTGGCCAGACATCATCAGGTAAAATATAAAATAATGTTTACCCAACTGATATTGAAGAGGACTACTTTTAAACAAGCAAAGGAAAACATCATCACACAACAATCAACACGCACTTCATTATTTTTCAATTTAGAAACACTTCCGACTTTTCTTTTTGGTTAACATCTTAAAGTCACCACTGTTGACCAAAAGCCAACAGATCCGCAAAGAAACACGAGCCATACAAAAGTTAACAACCTAAAATGTCTTTTAAATCTCTAATGTTCCTAAATGACACCTTCGCCTAATGGAGCAAAATCGGGCTGTAAGCGGCTGGCACACTCTCCAAGTGGCTTGCTGTATAGAAGTAAGCACACCTTCCTTTGCTAGGCTCGGCAATGCTAATTTGCACATGCTGCTTTGCAGAGCAGTGAAGCTGCAGAAACCTGCATCTCAGAAGCAACTTTAACAACAGCCTGTGGCTTCCCCGGTTCAAGTCTGTTAGATTAATCAAAACATTCAGTTCCGCATGGACTGTAGTTCTGTTCTGGCCACTTTCATCTCCTCACGTTTGAAAGTGCCCTGTGAAAATAAAAACAAGGAAGAGGAGAGGACACCCGGAAGGGGGGGGCCAGAAACAGGCGAGGAAAAGAAACACAGGACGGTTTAGCGAAGTTCTAGAGCGTTGTAAGGAACTTCACAAGCTTCAGTTAAGGAGAAGCACTGCAAAGTCTAAACACCTCCAAGATTGCTGGTGGAACAAAAAATCAGACCATGGTATCCTGACTCACTATTATGACTAGGGACACTAACGCCCTAGTCTTTGCAGTCAAAAAGATAAACTGTGCAGTAAAGGTGAATGGCTAACCAACCCCTAGGCACTCTCAGATGAGACTGAGAACCTACTTCGGCGAGCCCCCACCCCTACCCCTAAGCAGGAGGCAGAGAAGGGGTGGAACGGCATCCAGGCAAGGGGCAGGTCTGTACAGCCAGGCACCACCGGTACACCCCGCACCCTCTTTAAACCCTTTGTGCACCCGGTTTGGGGCCCCCCCTTGCTCAACCCTCTGCTACCCAAAGACGCACAAACTCCAAAGACAGTTTGCTTTAAGTTAATCAGTGGCATTGCAAGGGGCGGGGCGGGGGAGGGGTACCCACAGCCTGGCAGAAGTTTCCTCAGATTTGTTTACTGAAAAGAAAATGGAGAAACTGTCCCTATCCCAGAGCCAAAGTACTATGCCTCTTTATCACCATGTGATATCTTTATTCTTTTAAAGTGAAGTTCGTTTATTTCTCAGTCTCAACGAACTGTCAGTTCCCGGACACAGAACCCTGGGCAGTAGAGTAAGTTGGTCCGAGAGAGCAACAGTTTGCAAAGATCTTGAGAAGAGGCACCAGCAAAGGCATTCCCGGAGCTCAATAACTAAGAAATAAGGGATGCTGAGCGCACCTCTCTCCAGCGAAGCCAGCTCGTACCCCAACTATTTATTAGAGAGAGGACGAGACACTCAATCAGGACCTGAGGGTTTGGGGAAAGCTCTGGGTTGGGGAAGTGTGTTTATGGAGCTCTAAAAACTCGTGACTTCTGTGTCCAGGTATGTTTCTGGGCTGAGTGGGGCATTACTAGATGTGTGTTCTTTTCCGTCTCCCTGTCTTCCCCCAAAAACTTCACATTTAAGGACTGGCAACCACTTACACTCGCCGCCGAGCCCATCTCAGAGATAACACAGGGAAGGAAAGAGAAAAGCCCATCCTCCGGCAAAATCTGGAGTCTAAGTAGGGAGTGGTGCATCTGGGAGGCCAGAGGATCACTTTTGTTGTTGTTTACTCATAGGGCGCCCGGGGCACCTAAATTAAGAGTTCGGAGAACCAAATCCACCATGGTTTGGAAATTCCTGCGCTCCTGGGAAAGGCGAGGGAACAAACCAGGTCTTGAAAAGCTAGATCCTCCTTCAATCCCCTTGAAGCTGGATGCTTCACGCTGCCTAAGAATCCAGTAACGAATTTTCTTTCTGGGTTCTAGCACCCATCTAAGTATGAATGTATCCCTGGTGAGGGACCCTACCGCGAGCAGGCAGTCGCGCACAATCCAGGTTGCAAACTACCGCAAAGCCAGGGCGGCAGGCTTTTTCCCACGCTGCTTTCGAGCCCAGTGCCAAGCTACCTAGTGCCATGTCTGGTAGCCCCCCCCAAACCCCCCAGCAAAAAGGCAAGCTAAGGTCTTGACTTGGGGACAGGAGGCCAAGAAGGGTCCTCTCAATATTACAAAGAAAACGCAACTAGGGTGTTTCTCTCCAGTCCTCAGTACGCCGTGTTTCGCTCCACTGCGCTGTTTTTCCCCCGGATCCCGCCACACTAAAGGTCTGCATGGGGCAGGAAGTAGCAAAAAGCCGGTCCTCCTGCAGGGAGGAAATTTAGCAGAGCCGGAGGCCAGAGCGCAGGAAGCAGGCCTGGGGCACTTCTCAGGAATCCCAGGTGCATCTCTTTATGCCAACAAGGCTTCCTCAGTAGCAGACACACAAAGTTTGTCTAAGGACTGAGGCCAGGGAACTAATACAACCCTGCCCAAGGACTTGAAAAGACCAAGATCACTCAGGCTATCTGACCCCACCCGCAAGCCTGCCACCCCTCTCCTTGAGCCTAAGGCGACCTTAGGTTTCCCGGCCAGAGCGCGCAGCCTACCTTAGTTGGGCTGTAAGAGCTCTGTTCTCAACACTTCTCTGACCCTTTCAAGTTCGCGCAAAAGATCGGCAGGAAGTTTTTGGGGGGGCGGGGGGGAATCACAAGCCTGCTGGCCTCAATATCCTGAACTCTGGTAGGGGCGAAGATAGAAAAACTTTTCCTAATATTGTTCCCCCTTGGCCCGTTGCTAAGATAAAGTTCTGAGGAGTTTAAAATATAGAAAATACAGGAGATGGGATTTCGTCTTTTTCTGATGTTATCAATAAAGGATAGGGACACAAATAGAATAGCCATACTCACGGCTCTGAGACCGAAAGGTTAATGAGCTAACCCTGAGCACCCCAACTCCTCATTCGGCATTATCCTGGACGGGAACAGAGTTGAGGTGGTTTTAGCTATGCCAGCAGTTTTGAGTTGCCTTAAAGGACTGCCGGGTCTGGCAAGGCTTTTTTTTGAGGGGGGGGGTGCTCGTGTGATCAAACACCACTAACAACACCAATCGCCTTCCTGTGATCTTCTCTTGTATATACTTGACTATTCTAGTCAGTCTTTTCCCTCCACACGGGAGCGTGTGCGTAAGAGCTCCAACAACCTAGAACCGGTGAGCGGAGAGGAATTCCACTTCTCAGAAAGATTATTCTACGGCACCCTTAGCTTCCAGCTGCCCCAGCTCCAGTTGGCTCTGAGCTTGAAGTCTCTCTACTTAATTAGAAGTGGCCAATTAGACGTTGATGAGAAAGCACCGTCCGCCTAGTTCAAGTGCCATTAACTTTTATGCTCGCGTCTAGAGAGAAGGCCGAAACCGGCGCACCGCAAACGGCCAGCCGGGCTGCTCTGGTGCCCATGCTGCAGGAGGCTGAAGCCCACGGGGTTAGCCCGAGAGTGTAAAAGCCAGGAACCGGAGCGCCGCGGCGCACCGCACCGCACTGCACCGCACCCCCTTACCTTGCATGTTTTCCGGCATCTGCCCCTGTTCCCCATGCGATCGGACCAGTCCTGGGGCTTCCGTCTCCACTTTGGGCAGCATGACAAGGCGGCTACGGGCGGGAATGGGGCGTCGGTGTCGGTCCGGAAGCCCAGCACCTGGACACGGGCAGCACAGATTCAACTCCGGCGGAAAGAGAGAAGGGGTGATCAGCGTGCCCGCTCACCCACCCGCTCGCCCGAGCAGCCGGGCAGGACCTCGGAGCCCTGTCCGGTCCGGCAGCTTCAAAGCTGCCCCTGAGCTGCGCGCGGGAGATCCGGGTTACCAAGCCAGACTAAGAAGACCGGGTTCTGCTGCCCGGGTTCCGCTCCGCAGGGGCGGAGGCAGAGACAGCAAAGGCGCTGCTGCCCCGGACAGCGAGCGAGCTGTGCGCGCCGCGCTCCGGAGGGCAGCAGAGGCGGCCGCCAGCTGCTACTGCTGCAGCGGCTGAACGGCTCCCGGACTCCTTCTCCTCCCTGCTCCCGCCCTTTGGCTCAGGATCGGCAGGGGTCTCTCTCTCTCTCTTTCGCTCGCCTCACTTCTCTCCCCTCCTCTACTGTCCTCTTCTCTCCTCTCCGCCCCTTCCTTCTATCTCTCCTTCAGCTCCCTCTCTCCCACTATCACAAGTGTGAGTTCTGAAGTTCCAACCTCCCACTCTAGGGTGGAAAGCAACCCTTTCCAACCCCGAGGGTGACAGAGCCAGCAGGAGAGGGGAAGACCAGCTGGAGAGGGGAGGTAAGCTGGAGGAGTGGGGGCAGGGGGGAGGTAAGAGGTGAAGACTGTGAATGGGGACGCAGGTTCCAGACTCAGGTCGGACACTAGCCACTAGCCAATAAGGAAGCTCCGGCCTCAGTGCCTGCCCCAACCTCTTCACCCCGCCTTAATCTACTCCACCCCACCCTGGCCTGGGGCGGGAGGGGTGAGTGGGGAATGTAAATGCTACTAGGTTTCTCAGCTATGGAAGAGCTGACCTGTGTCTAAGTGAAGCAGCCAGGGATCTGAGGGCTGAGAGGCCATTTCAAAGAGCTGAGGAAAGGCAAGAAGGGCTGGAGAGTGTGGGTGTAGGTGGTCCTTGCGTGAATGTGAAGGAGACCTGTGGAGTGAAGGGCCCACCACTTAAAACACGGAGAAAAAGGACGTTAAATTCATAAATGGAGGGTGGTTGGTCTCACTATCAAGGTCCTCCCTGAAAGCAGACACCGAGAAGCACAACTGAATGGCTAAGCCCTAAAGAACCCAAGGGCTAAGGCTCACTTTGGGGACAACGAAGTCCCTAAGGTCTCTCTTCTTTGCATGGGATTTGAGTAAAAACCAGCCACTTTTGCTTCTGCTGCTCACCAACCCACCTCCCCGCTTTTATGAAAAGAACACTTGACTCCAAGATTATCTTGGTGAGTGACTACCGAATTTTTAGTGAGAGCTGTGTTTGGACACAGGACGGAAAGGTCGGCCCTGGATTCCCTTCTATAATTTAGAGTCCCTTTGGTGGCCCCATGCCCCACACACAACCCCGTGAGGCTCGGCATTTTTTTTTTTAAGTTATAAAGAACCATCTGTTATGCAAGCTCTTAGGCCACTAGCCCAGCTTCATCTTTAAAGTTTTCAGATCTCATCCCAACAAGATGAAAAACATTCTTCCCAGCCTCCTGGATGCATGCAAAGCTTCATACCCACGGTCTGCTGTGCAACTGGGTAATTATCAGAGTCCACCCACAAGGGGGTGGATTTGAATCTCAAAAGATCTGAATTTATTCTATTTAAATGGCATAGAGATCACATAAACTGCCCAGTCTAGTATTTAATGAATATAAAATTATTCCAAATCATTGCTTATACTTTTGTATGAAATAGGCTGATAGCTATCAATTCAAATATATTGATGTTATAAACTGATTCATATTTGTGCCTTAAAACATATATACACACACAAAATCTAAATTAGTAAATTTCCAGCTTTCATAGCATCTTTAGGGTTCTAATGTGGCCTAAGCATGTCCCTTCTGGCCACAGATATTGAGGGGGCCTGCCAATTACTTTGTATGACGGAGTAGGCTGAATTTGCCTATATTAGTGATCATTAAGCTCAAGTTTTGACGTTAGTATCAAGTAACAATGTCAATACATTTTCAGTATTGCCCCTTATTTAAGACATCACTTTGAATTACAAATACATTTCTTACATAGTTCAGAAAGGGAACAAGTCTCCAGGCTCAAACCATTACTTGCTGCCTGCTTTACTTTGGAGTGCATGCAAACTTGAGAAATCAGCTTATTTCAAAGCTTTAAGAACAACCTCCAGTCACTGCAATTCTAAGGGCTCATAATGTCTTTGTTTATTATCTCCCTACCCAGGAACTCTAGCCTCTTGGTGTGTGTGTGTGTGTGTGTGTGTGTGTGTGTGTGTGTGTGTGTGTGTATATGTGTATGGTTCAAGAGGTGACTCCCAGAGCTGGAAAGGCCTTGTGACTTACTGTGACTAGAAAGCTGGCCAGAACCAGAGGCTGACTGAGGCTGACCGAGGCTGACCCAGTGAGGTGAACTTTGTGGTCATACTCAGTAGCACCAGCTTCTGGGCCAGAAAGGACTGAACTAGGTAAAGTTAGTGGCTCTCTAGCCCAACCTGCACCCCCTCCCCAGCACATCTTCCAAAGACAGAGTGATGGGTGCCAAAGGTCAAGTGGGGCTTCCCTTTATCTTCCCACAGGTAGACTTTCCAAGAAAAAGCCTCATAGACAGGAGGGAGAGGACGACAGGGAATAGGTGTCCAAGAATTTGGCCTTTGACATTTAAGCTGTGGCGCTGGCTTTCCCTTGCTTTGGAGATCTCTCTAGTCTAGGCAGGAGCCTCTGTCTAGCCGCCAGCTGAGGAAGGAGCACCAAAGGTTAGCAAACTAACAAACAAGAGAAGTTGCCTTTTTTTTTTTTTTTCCCCAGGTGTAGGGCCTCCCACCTTTAATTCCAGTACTTGGGAGGCAGAGGCAGGAGGATCTGGAGTTCAGCTTCCAGCAAGAAGGTCTATGTAAGGTCTCTCTATACAGGACAATCACTCACACACACACACACACACACACACACACACACACACAGAGAGAGAGAGAGAGAGAGAGAGAGAGAGAGAGAGAGAGAGAGAGACAGACAGACAGACAGACAGACACGGAGGGAGGGAGATGAGCTTTTTCTAGAAAAACCTGACTTCCACCTCCATGATAGAACAAGGTACCTAGGATAGACCTTACTTCAGATTTCCAGGTTCTTGACAACATCTCAGTTGGGTTTGAGGGCGGGAAATCTACAGGAGCTGGGTTTTGTTGGAAATTCCAAGGGCACACTCACGTTTTTCCCGGAGTTGTTCCTCACGTTTGGGGGAGTGGCGAGTCTCTGATCCCGGTGCAGACGCTGAGGGAGGAGTGAAGGAAACAAGCTACCAAGCTCATTCCCGAGCCTTCAGAGTACACCCTCCCAATGTCCTCTAGACAACCCAACACCTACTCTGGGTCCTTCACCCTCTTATACCCTTGGATAGACCATCCCACAGAAGCAGGGGATTGGTTCTGTGGCCTTGGCCAGGTCGAGGTGTCTCCTAGAATGTTCCGTACCCTAGGGCTTTGCAGCCCGGCGAGGAGAAGGAGGAGGAGGAGAAGGCGGGGGGGGGGGGGCGGGGGGGGGGGGGGGGGAGCAGCAGCAGCAAAGGGTGTTAATTTTCCTCTACCTGGGATGGTTCTAGGTTTCTATAGTCTCAGATGAGGCCTGAGAGACTAAATGGCTGGGGAAGGTAAACGAGTTAAGATAAAAGGGGTGCAACGGGACCTATGTGATCTAAATGCTGAAGCCAACAACGGAACGCATCAACCGTGCGCTGGGACACACATCCTCCGCAGGAGATATCTTTTATCAAATGCCACTCTGCCTCTTTATGGGAGCACATGTAGGAATACACCAGGGCCTTACTTCTGGCGGAGACTTTAAGTTTCCCCTAGCTACCAAGAGCATTCCGAATTTCTCTGGCACTCTCCAGCCAACTTCTAGCAAACTTCTCCCTCCTCACCCCTCCCCCGCGCCTCCTCCTTTCCAGCAAGGGTAGTCTCCCGGGTTTGCCCTTCCCGGCTTTGACTTTGTCTTCAAGTGTTGATTGACGGTTGCAATTACAAAGGATGATAGCTCGGGGAGGCTCCCGCAGCCTTGATGAGCCCAAGAAGCGCAGGCCTGGCATATTTTATCCAGCCTCGGCATTCCCGGGGCCGTGTGCGCCCCATTCACCCAGCTGGCTGGAGCTGAGGAGGTCTCGCACTCCCCACCCACGAGGATGCAACTGCAAGTTCTCCTCCCGTCTTCTCCCTTCCGGAGATTGCGCGCCGCTCCGTGGAGCGCACACGGAAAACAAGCCTACCCTTGACCTAAGAAGCGCCGGTCCGCCCTGCGCTCGTAACCCACTCTAGGCTGCAGCTGAAGGAAAAAAAAAAAAAGCCAAGGTATCCAGGACCAATTCATGTTTCCCGAGCGCCAGAAGCACAGTAGCAGACACTGCTTTCCCGCGCAACCGAGAAGATGAAGAGCTTGGAGCAACCCGCCCAGTTTAGCAAAGAACTTGCAAAACTGTCTATCCTGGTAAACAAAATTTAACGCTTCCTCCTCTGTTCTCACTTTTCTCTTTTGATGATAAAAAAGCAAGCAAGCAGCAAGGAAGGAAATTTTTAAAAATGAGTAAAATTACCTTTCTGGTACTACGTATCTACGCATCATCTAGTTCTGAAGCCCGGGAAAAATCTTAGGTTTTTGTTGTTGTTGTTGTTTTAAAAGTATTCTTCCCCTGGAAGCGACAGCCCAAGGGGAAAGAGAACCGATTTTATCAGCTCCTGAAGCTCTGACTTCTCTATTTTTTCCACCCCTCCCACTTGAACATTCCGTCAGGTGAAGCCGCAAAACTCAGTTGAGCCAATAATGCGTTTGGCCTGCTGAGTTCTGGCGGCTGAGCTCCCACCCCCACCCCCGCCCCTCCTTCCTGGGCTCCACGCCCTCACCCGGAGCGCTTTGTTTTAAAAAGAACTGCGGGGTTTCAGCGCAGCTAAAGACAAAACTTTAGCGCACCTTGTAGATGACGCGTTGCAAAACAAAACACAAACTTGAAGCCAATGGTCTTCTCAGGTTTAAAAAAAAAAACATTTTAAAAACTCTCTTTGTATTGATTGTTTCAAATAAGCATCGCAGGCACGCTGCAGGGGGTGGGAGGTGGGGACATCCCACGCCTCCGTGAGAAAGCAGGCTGTCAATTCCGGATTTGGGGCAAACCCGCAGATTTTCAATTCTCTAAAGGAGTGTCCTAATAAATACCCGATCCCGGACTTTACGCCTGGGGAAAAAATGCCAGGGTAAGTCCTACTTCCCTCTACCGCTGGAGTCCTCCACCCTGGTCCTGAAAGAATGGAGGGAGTTTTTGACTTCTGTTTTTGGAATTTAAGGCTCTCTATATTTAAAATTACATCATTGGAAACGTTCTTCAATCCCGGGCCCAAGCTCGCCTTGCCTTGGGAGCCCCGAATTTTCAAAAAAGATCTAGTCTACAAAGCCTCGGAGTGGGAAGATTATCTGTGCTAAATAGACCAGACCAAACACCACATGGCACTGGCAAGCCCAAGACAGTCCAGGAGACAGTTGACCAAGAGGTCTGTGGTGAAACAAACTAGTCAACACCTAACATTTCTCTCCTCTATAAGCCCATCTGGTCTCAATCTAGGCTAGAAATTGTCCTTTAGGGCGCTGAGGTCACAGTACTAAACCTTATCTGCTGACTTCAATGGGAAGCACATTAGCTAAGACTTCTTCTGTGAGAGTTTTCTTTTTTCTCTCGAGATTTGGTTTCACTGTGCAGCCTTGGCTGTCCTGGAGCTTGTTCTGTAGACCAGGCTGGCCTAGAATTTATAGAAACCAACCTGCCTCTGCCTCCAGAGCACTGGGATCAAAGGTGTGTGCTACCATTGCCTGGCCCATCATCATCATCATCATCACCACCACCACCACCATCATCATCATCATTTTAATCCCTGCTGCTAGGATCTGAGAAAGACCCTTCCTCAGAAGTGGCTCTACTTTGAGATTACCTCACTCTTCAGGTAAATCAGCCATTGGCATATAGGCGACAATAAAGATGTTCTTGTGCAGCTATTTGAGTCCTCTGTCAATAAAAGGGCAATGTGGGAAAAAAACCTAGGCTTATGGCTTGCAGTAGTGACACCCTTGAGCATGGGCACCCAAGGAGAGAGGCATAGTTTTAGAGGTGGAATGTTTACAAGGCTTCATAGTTCAGGGGGATGGAGAGATGGCTCAACAGTTAGGAACACTGGCTTTCCCAGAGCACCCAGGTTTGATTCCCAGCACCCACAAGGCAGCTCAAAACTGCATGTAATTCCAGTCAAGGGATCAGAGGGTCTCTTTTGGCACCAGGCAAACAGTAACACAGGCAGGCAGGCAGGCAGGCAGGCAGGCAGGCAGGCAGGCAAAACATTCATATAAATAAAAATTTTCAAGCCTGCACAATTCAATGGATGCCACTGTCTCCTTTACCCAGAAGGCAATTTTTGTGATCAAGTGATGATGGGATGGACCTGGGGGTGCATCTTATTTGACACACCAGCTTTCTGTCCTGTGCAATACCCAGAATTGGAAAAGATGAACTATGGCCAGGTCTTGGGGGTGGTAGATCCCAGGTCTTGAGAATGGTAACAGGCAAGTGTTGTAGCCAGCCAGGAATCCCAGCATTTAGGAATTTGAGGCTACAAGCTGAGACCCTATCTTTTCAAAAATGAGAGGAGGGGGGCACAAGACAAAAGCAGTAATGTCATTCCTTGTCTAGAACCTGAAAGGTTTTAAAAACTAGCAGAATGACCTTAGACAGGTCCTTTGAGGGGATGAGCTGGGAGGGAACAAAGACACTGTGTATTCAAATCCTTTGCAAGGAATCCAGCACTTCTTCCCAAGGGAGGGACAACTGGATTTGTCAAAGGTGTTTAAAGAACAAGCTGTTTATTGCCTATCCTCTTCCCCTGTAGACCAACAATACAGATCCTTTTTTCTGAACTCAGTGACTCAAGTGACCACCCCATCTTCCTTATACTAACTAGCATGGATGCTGTGAATGTCCTTAGCTTGGTATGCATGCAGCAGCCATGTGAATCGCCACAGTGCACTCTAGGCTAGAACCACCAATATCATCTCCCTTAACATCCACCTTTACCTCCCAGGATGTTTTTGCTAATTTTTTCATTCCACCCTTTTGAATTCTAGGTGTGATTTCCATCACAGAATGCCAAGGAATACAAAGAGCCATTTATAATTGTCTTTGGAAAATGTCTGACCAACTTTAAGTTACAATCCCTCCGAATATCAGAGAGAGAGAGAGAGAGAGCAGATTGCTGTTGCTGGGCTTCTATTTACAGCTCACTCTGCTGACAATCAGTGAACTTTTGTAAAGCAAGCAAACTTTCTGAGTCTGTAATTTAGAAAGGGATTCCGAGGGGACTGGAGAGATGGCTTAGAGGTTAAAAACATTCCTTTTTCTCCCAAAGGACCAAGGTTCAAATCCCAGCATCCACATGGCAATTTACAGTGGTCTGTACCTCCAGTTCTAGGGGATCTGACATCCTTAGATGGACACAGAGACAGAATATCAATGTAAATAACGTTTTAAGTTTTTTTGTTTTGTTTTGTTTTGTTTTTAAAGAAAATGGGCTTTACAAAGTAAACTTTACAGCCGACCGTTGATAAAGGGCAGTTTTGCCCTCTTTCCTGTCATGTTGCCCATGTTTGTCTTTCTGGTAGGACTCACCTTCTAAGACCACTAAAAATGGAGGTAACAGCTAACTTATCCATGTTGCATGGTTTGGCACTCTCCTCATTAATCACATTATCCCTTGACAGAATTGCTGACCAGACAGCTGAAGTTATTTGTAGTTTAAAAAATAGATATCATTTATCAATCAAAACATAACCAAGAGATTTTTTTGTTTTTTTGTTTGTTTGTTTGTTTGTTTTTCAAGACAGGGTTTCTCTATGTAGCCCTGGTTATCCTGGAACTCACTCTGTAGACCAGGCTGTCCTCAAACTCAGAAATCTGCCTGCCTCTGCCTCCCAAGTGCTGGGATTAAAGACGTGCGCCACCACCGCCCGGCGAGATTTTTTTTAAAGTAGACATTTGTCTAGAGAATTTCATATCATCTGGATTTCCCAGGCACAAACTCTCAAGCTAATGTTCCTCATAGCCCCAGAGGACCATGTCTCCTTCAACTCCCCTGAAGCCAACCAAATGACTCTCCCAGAGAAGTTTTCCTTCCTTTAGGGTGAAGAGCAATGGAGGGTCAGACAGAGGAGTAGGTACATGTGGGGCGGGGGGTTGGGGCTATGAAACAAAAGGGTCAGTCTGATGCTTAAAGAGACCGTTCTTGAGGAGGCTTTTGTCTAGTTTGCCTCTTGTTCTGGACTGAATTCAGAACATCTTGGCCAGTGGGCCAGGTAGAGGAGTCAAATCAAGGACTAAAGCATGACCAAGCCAGGATTTGTTACGCCATGAGCCTTTTCTAGCTTTCTGGTTTTGTGTTTCAAGTCTCAAACACTTCATAAAACAACTAAGTAGAGCTCGGTTGTTGGAAACCTCAGCTAGTATCTACAGGAAGCTGCGTGCAGTTTGCCATCTCGAAGCCACAGCTCTGTAGCTGCCCAAGGGTAGGGAGGGCGTCCACTTCAGTGGGCCTGCCTATTGCAATGAAAAAGACTCTTAGAAAAGAGGAATGGGCTCGGCCTCTTCAAGCCCCTAGTCTGAAGGTGCTTTCAGATAGCTCAGTCCGGCCGAGGCTCCCTCAGTGATCCTGGGAAAACAGATGGGAATCTGGGTGCCTGTGGCTGCTTCCCAGTCATTGAGATGTAGGAGAACTCTCCAAATAATCTGAAGGGATGTAAAACTAAATATTCCTAAATGGCTACAATGAGCACGATGAAAAGGTCCTTCCCCGTGACCCTTTTTTCCACTACACTCTCCCCCTACCCCTTTGAGACAACTGGATGGTCATTTTGAGATCTAGCGAGCTGAAGGGCTTAGGCAAGCCTAGGGTTTGGGTGTAAGTTCGTCCAGGACAGACGAGGCTCCTCCAGGTATGGTTCTGGGAAGGTAAGGCCCCAGGCCTTGGAAGTCTCAGTTCCAGTTCCATCCTGCCTCAGTTTCAGCAGTCTTTGAGATGCTACTACAATGCAGAGGTTGAAAACCCGCTCAGCTCCACTGCGGTCTGCACTCCGCTTGCTGCCTTTCCGTCTTTTAATTCTCCCGGGTGGGCTAGGCACCCAGCGAGGGCACCGTATGTGTGGTCCCAGGTCCCGGGTAGCCCTGAGCTGGTGAGAACCCGGAGCAGGCTTCTCCGGCGCCTGTCTCACCCGCTGGCCCGCACCCCCGCCACGTTCCCGTAGAAGTGCTCAGCGCTCAGTGGATTCAAAGCTCAAAAAGCTCTAGTTTCCCTGCCCTCTGAAGAGCCATATGCTCTCTCTTCTTCTGCACTCGCTTCCCTGTGTTTTCTTTTTCGTAAGTACAGAACGTTTTTTGGTGAACATTTCCTCAATTGATACTTCAGGGCGTAGCTGGACCATAAAAAAAAAGCAATCAGTGCCTTAGGTGGAGTCAGCAGGCTGCCCCCAGGGAAAGGGACAATGCCGGGGACCTGATTATCCTGTTCTGAGACTGGGCTGGCGATCACTGATGGCGCAAGGACCCTTGGAGAAGGGTCGACCCTGGCTCAGGTCCAGAGGAAGCAAAGGGGGGCGTGCTCTCCAGCAGGGTCACAACCTGCTGGAGATTGATTCCTTTGTCTTTAACTTTTAGAATTAACTGAATGTTACTGTATTTACTAAAGTTATGGTAAAGTTACCAAGTTTATGGTTCTATATTGCTATAAATGTGTGTGGATATTTATTCTTTAAAAAAATGAGTCAGGCATGATGGCTCATATCGGCAGTATTATGGAGAAAAACAAGGAGCAGGTTCCTGGCCAGCCTAGGTTACCCCTTGTTTCTCAGGAAAACAAAAACAAAACCCAGTCATCACTCACCCCCAAAGAACAACAACAAAGAACCCCAAGATGCTTCATTGTGGTGGCTAGGTGTGTAGCCCAGTGAGTGAGTGCTTGCCTAGAAAGTGCCCAAACGCTATGTTCCACATATGGGGAAAGTATGTGGTTATTTCTGCAGATAAAATCAAGTCACAGTCGCAGTAAATCCCCACCCAGAATCTTTTAATAATAAATAGTCTGACTTTGTTTTTCTTGAATGACTTTCATTTGCCAAGAAACAAAAAAAAAAAAAAAAATTTTTTTTTTTTTCTATAGGATCACAATGAATGAGACATCTCATGGTTCAATACCTTGAAATGTCACAGTACTGGGAAGCTCCCTGTTAGGTAGTTTTTTGATCAGTGGTTGATCAACGTTATTTGCTTGTTTCAAACTGTTCAAAATTTTACTTGGCATGGTTGATTCAAAATGATCAGAAATTGTTCAGACTCAAATAGATGATTTAAAACTGTATTTTCTGCTAGGCAGTAATGGCACACACACACTTTTAATCCCAGCACTTGGTAGGCAGAGGCAGAGGCAGAGGCAGAGGCAGAGGCAGATGGATCTCTGAGTCTGAGGCTAACCTGGTTTACAGAGCGGAGGTCCAGGACAGCCAGGGCTACACAGAAACCCTGTCTCAGAAACCTGGTTTTTTGTTGTTGTTGTTGTTGTTGTTGTTGTTGTTTTGTTTGTTTGTTTTGTTTTTTTTGCTAAGTTGATCGAATACAATGACATCCCTAAACACTGGATACAATAAATGATATTCATATGGTGAATTACTCATTTGCTTCTTTCAACTTCAAGAAAAGTATGTGGGCTTATTGTGTGCTTTTAATAATCACCACAGGCAAAGTAGTGCATGAAAACACAAATCTACCAGCAGCAGCGCAAGCAGCCAGATGTTAAAAGAGTGGCTTCCTACTTACCAATAGCTGTAAGTCCATGCTTAAGAAAGTCTTGAAAATCCTCAGTATCCGAACTAGCAGACATTCTTAGCGAAATTATTGGCAGTCCTTTGGCTTACAGCAGAAATCATTGAACGTGGGAAAGATTGCAGCTTGTCATATTTTGTGACCTTGGGAAAGGAAACCTCAGACTACTGTAACCCTCATTTCCTTAGTGAAAGTTAAGAAAAAAGGGGGAAAAAAAACCAGAATTCAGAAAGGCTCCAGACCATGTTCTCCTGGACTCTGCACTTTTTCCAGCATGTGTGACCTGCTGTAAACCATGTCTCCAGTTTCATGATGGTTTCTAATCAGAAGAAAGGAAGCTTTCAATAGGCTTTGACTGGTCACATGACCCTGGGCAGGTTGATAAGAGGACCCTGTTATAAAGTGACAGCAAAAGAGATAAGAACACTTGGCAGATAATGACAAAGAAATGATTAACTCGGAAAAGGAGGGGCTCTTCTGCAGCCCAGAGAGTGGAAAGTTGTAAACCCAAGGGGTCAGGAGATCAGACTTTAGTGGATAAAACTCCAAACCACCTTAAGTCCACTAACTAAACTGCAGCTTGTGACATGGCCCTTTGATGTCACTGCTGCTGGCATGGAGAAGGGCAGACATTGCTCTTCTGACCTCTGCAAATACATTTTAGATGATAACATTGGCAGGCATTAATTCTTTAAATGGTGACTGTAGATATGATTGACACTTTGAAACTCTATAGGTAGCACTTGCAAGCTCATGGTCACTCACTTACCATTTGACCAGCTGCCTTCAAAAACAGTCCTGTTTGTTTATTAGATGAGGCATTAGCTTGCTTGTGTATTGGTCGTTGGGCTGAAACCATAATTTCTTTACCTCCATAAAGTAAAATACCTTGAGATAAAATTTGGGCAAAATGATGAATGTAGAATGTTGAATGCAGTTTTCATATTTCCTTCTGTATATATGAGTATGTATGTATTTGTGGGGGGGCTCACCTGTGTGTTTGTGGTTAGATGGTACACTGTGTGCTTACGCATTAGAAGCCCAGAGTATAACCTTGGTATTGTTTCTTTTTTTGGTTGTTTTGTTTGTTTGTTTGCTTGCTTGTTTTCCTGAAATAGGGTTTCTCAGCATCGCCCTGGCTGTCCTGGAACTCACTCTGTAGACCAGGCTGGGCTTGAACTCAAAGATCCCCCTGCCTCTGTCTCCAGATTTCTGAGATTAAAGGGATTTTTAAAAGATCATAGGATGTCAATTCTTGTCAGTTATGGTTTTGCTGTTATTTCTTTGAACAATTAAACAACAGTATGACATGCAAGAAATCTCCCTGTGTATAGGCTAAAGGACACAGAATTCTGCAAAGCAGCCTTTTTCTTAAAAATTGTTTAGGACTCTGAAACATCGCTGTTCATATATCATATCTATTAGTATTTACTCTTCTAGAAGCTAAAATGGAGTAACTTAGGTATAGCTAAATAACAGAGTATACAAGTTTAGCATATGCAAATCCCCGGGTTCAATTGGGTATGGTGACAAACTTTGTAATTCCAGTACTCACAGACTGAGGCAGGTGGATGGTGAGTTTAAGGCCATCCTGGGCTGTGAAGCAATAATTTCCCCCACGAAAGCAAAAGGAGGGACTGGAGAGGTGGCCCAGGGGTTAAGAGCACCTGCTGATCTTGCCGAGGACCTGGTTTGGTTCCTAGCACCCACATGGCAGCTCACAAGTGCCTGTGACTTCTGCTCCACTGGCTCTGTGAATGCTGCACACACAATGAGCAGACATCCACGCAGAGAGAAGATTCATACACCTAAAGTAAAAGTAAATACATCTAAAGAAGAAGAAGATGATGAAGCAGCAGCAGCAGCAGCAATAGGTACAAAAAGAGGAAATTAGCCTAGAGAAACTTTAAAACATTTCAATGGAAAATACTACCAAACCTATTATGCATCGTTTGTTATACATAGCTCATTTTAAATGAAAAAATAATGCTTGCAAGTAAGGGCAGGGCAGTGGTGGCGCATGACTGTAATCCCAGCACTTGGGAAGCAGAGGCAGATGAATCTCTGTAAGTTCGAGGTTAGACTGGTCTACACAAGGATAGTTAGGACTACACAGAGAAACCGTTTCAGAAAACCAACATAATTAATAAGTATTATTATTAATAATAATAAAGAAATGAAATAATAGGTAGGATGTTCACAAATCTTATTACTATGTGACTTCATTGTAACCAGCTGGCTTCCCTCACCTGTGTTATGTTCCATCTGAGGTGAGATACTGTTTCCATTCAAGTGTAATGACTGGTAGGAGGGAGTGTTTCTTCATTTAATTATTTTGAGATGTGGTCATGAGATAGAGCCCTGGCAAACCTAATATTTACTATGTTGCCTAGGCTGGCCAGCATTATAAGAGAGTACTGTAATTATTTTTCGGATAATTATGGATTTTTAAAATATATATTATACCAAAATTCTACAAGTACTCTTTGTTCATCTTTTGTTCATCTTTTGTTTGAGACAAGGTTTCTCTGTGTAGTCTTGGCTGTTTTGGAACTCTCTCTGTAGATCAGGCTGCCCTCAAATTCAAAGATCCACCTGCCTCTGCCTCCTGAGTGCTGGGATTAAAGACCTGTGCCACCACCACCTGGCTCTACAAGTGGTATTTTAAAGGTTAATTGAGACTCAGACTGTTGCCAGGCAGTGGTGGTGCACACTTTTAATCCCAGCACTCAGGAGGCAGAGGCAGGTGGATCTCTGAATTTGAGGCCAGCCTGGTCTACAGAGTGAGTTCCAGAACAGCCAGAACTACACAGAGAAACCCTGTCAAAAACAAACAAACAAACAAACAAAACAAAACCAAAAACAACAACAACAAAAACAAAAACCCCTCAGACTGTGAAACCTATCCCTGGAGTTTGTACCCTGGAGCAATAAAGCCCCTTGGCCCTCCTATTCTTCAAATGGGTCTTTGCAAGTACATAATCTTGTAATATCAAATGTTAGCGATCAGAAATAGAAACTTATTTGGTTTTGCAATTTTCTGGATGCTGATTATATATTACATAAGATTATTTTTAAAATCCCATTGACTGATGGTACTCATCTAGCCAAAACTTTTGTCCTGGGAAAGCCTCAAGCACAGTCAGGGACATGTTTCCCAGGATCCAGTTTTCTCATTGAATAAGAGTGCCAACAGATGTTTTCTGTGAAGAAATAGGTTTGTGTCAGTCGTGTTTCTGAAAACACCTCTAAATGTTCACCAGCCTGTGCTGGGATGGTGGTCAGTTCTGCATGCTAGGCAAGTGCTCTGCCACTGAGTTACATCCCCAACCTCATCCATCATTCTTAAAATGTGCCAACAAAGCCTGGTGTGGTGGCACACACCTTTAGTCCCAGTGTTCTGGAGGCAGAGGCAGGTCAGTCTCTGAGTTGGAGGCCAGCCTTTACTGCAGAGCAAGTTCCAGGACAGCAAGGGGTACACAGAAAAAACCTGTCTTGAAAAACCAAAGATGATAATGATGATGATGATGACGACGACGACAACGACGATGATAAAACGTGCAAACACTGTCATGAGACCAGCAGTTAGTTAGATTGGCTCATAGCCATCCCACTTTTTTTTTGTTTTTGTTTTTGTTTTTGTTTTTGTTTTTGTTTTTCGAGACAGGGTTTCTCTGTGTAGTCCTGGCTGTCCTGGAACTCACTCTGTAGACCAGGCTGGCCTCAAGAACTCAGAAATCTGCCAGCCTCTGCCTCCCAAGTGCTGGGATTAAAGGCGTGTGCCACCACCGCCCGACATAGTCATCCCACTTTAATCATTAAATAATACTTGAATAACTATGGTAATTCAATCAGGGGGAATTGGAATTTGGGAGATTTTGTTTCTTTTTATTGTCTTGGTTTTTTGTTTTGCTTTGTTTGAGACTCTGGCTGTCCTGGAACTCATTTTGTAGACCAGGCTGGTCTCAAACTCACAGAGACCTACCTGTCTCTGCCTCCCAAGTGCTGGGACTAAAGGTGTGTACCATCACCGCCCAGCTGAAATTGAATTATTATAGTTCGGCTTGACTAGAGGTCAGTTTTACTTCATGAAGCAGCTGCATTAAATGTAAATGCAAGAATACATTTAAAACTCTTTAGAAGGCATAATTAAAATTTTTATTATGTTATTTGTTGTTATCAGTGTTTTTGTTGGTGGTGGTGATAGCCTTTGTGTGTGTGTGTGGTGTGTTTGTGTGTGTGTGCTGGTGGACATGCACATACCATAACACACATGTGGAGGTCAGAGGACAACACGCAGGTGTCAGTCACTCCAGCCACTACGGGTTCCAGAGATCAAACTCACATCTTCAGTCTTGGCAACTCATGCCTTTACTTGTGGAATCTTCTCACTGGCCCTAGGATACATAATAGGTCTATTAGTTTGATATAGTTTAATGTAAACTACCTGTATTTGTGAGACAGGAAAGTGGGGAAGTCAGCATTGGATTGAAATGGAGTGTATCCTCCTTCCTGGACTACCCAAAACCTTAAAGCTCAACAGGACTTGCCATGGATGGAAACTTTGTCACAAATACAGTCTTTCTGAGAGTTCAAATGCTTTGTGGAGTTTGTGAAACCCACCACCATGGAAGCCAGGATCTGACTGTCGCTGCTTTCCACCTCTTGCCATGATGATTGTAAGTGTGCCTCCCTCCTGGCTTGGTGACTCACACCTGGGATCCCAGAACCTGGGATGCATCCACAAGAGAATTGTCATTAGTTTGAGGCTGGCCTGGGTTACACAATGAATAGCATTAGATCTGCCTGTTCTACATAGTGATATCCCAAGTCAAACAAACAACAAAATCCAAGTACCTCCTGACCTCGGGGATGCTAGTCAGTTAGTTAGAAGATGTACTGGTTTCTGGATAAAGTTTTATTCGTTTGCCTTTGAAGTGGTGAGCTTTAAAACTACAATAATTGGCCGGGCAGTGGTGGTGCACTCCTTTAATCCCAGCACTTGGGAGGCAGAGGCAGGCGGATTTCTGAGTTCTAGGCCAGCCTGGTCTACAGAGTGAGTTCCAGGACAGCCAAGGGCTACACAGGGAAACCCTGTCTCAGAAAACAAAACCAAAACCAAAAACCAAAAAAAAACCACTGACTGCTTTTCTAGAGGTCCTGAATTCAATTCTCAGCAACCACATGGTGGCTCACAGTGGGAATCTAATGGCCACTTCTGGTGTATCTGGAGATAGCCACAGTGTACTCATAAACATAAAATAAATAAATAAATCTTTTTAAAAAATCCAGGTAGCTCCATTATTTAAATCAGAATGTCAATGAGACCGAAGTGCCAGTTTTAGCTCCTTTCTGAAGGAAAAGGCCTCATGAGGAAAAACCTTACAGAATTTATGAGATTAAGGGATGCCATCAGCTCTGCCTGGGAACAGGTCAGTGCTTGTGCTCATTGTGTGGCCAGTTAACAGGGAAGGGACTTTTTCTAAAACTTTGATGAGGTGAAGGTACAGGGGCTGATTGCAGCTCATTTATCCCACCAACTGCTTTGGTGCTGAATTTTGAAGTGAGCTTTATTCTCTCCGTTGCCTGGGAGAGAATCTATCTCTAGGTAATTAAAGCACATGCATATACCCTTCACAGCCTTCATCTCGCTAAGCCATTCATATCATACGGTGCTGCGTTTAAACTAAGTAGACAGGTATATGTGTTCTTGTAAATGTTGCCATAACATTTGAACTTTTCTTTTAACAAAATTTCACCTGTCCGTTGCTAGAGTGTCTGCCTAGCACTCAGGAAGCTGCTGGCACACCCTGGGCTCCCAGTACTCATGAGGTGAAAGTAGAAGCTCACTATCAACTGTCACTACAGTTTGAGACCAGAAGAATCTAGAAAAAAAAAAATTACCACATAACAGGTACAGCAATTATTGTAGAATTTATACCCTTCTCTTTGTCTTTAGTGCTTGATACTGAAGGATTTTCATTTCATCCCTTTTCTTCCCTCATTTCAGTTGAGATGCTGGAACAGAGCCTCGGACATGCTGGATGGAGAGAAAGCAGATAGAGAGAGAGAGGGCAGAGAACAGATGCTTCTCTCTACACTTCTTGGGCTGTCAAGTTAGGAAGGCTTGGGGTCTGTGTGAACTCTGGAAGGACTTGGTTACCCATGTGACCTTACAAAGGGTTGGTTGCTATCTATGCATGGAAAGTAAGCAATCTGAAACAGGGCAGTTCCCACCAGCGGAAGAAACAGATAGCCCTGGCCAGGGAAGCATGCTGGCAGAGTCTGTTTCTCTGAGTGTTAAGTCCTGTGTTCCAATGCAACCAGTGCGGCCCATGCTGTTCACTTAGATTAGATTTGCTTTTAATTCCAGTGCGGGGTATGCTAGGCAAAGGCTCTACCACCAAGCTACACTGCAGCCCGTAAATAAATGGTGAATTCAAAATCCTTGTTTGTATGTGAGTGCACTAGGGACTGAACCAGCGCTCCATGCATGCCAGCCAAGTACTGTGCTATTAAGCTAATCACCAATCGGATTTCTCCTTCCCTTCTTCCTTCTCTCCTTCTTTCCCTCTCTCCTTCCTTCTCTCCCTTCTTTCCTCCTTTCTTCCCTTTCTCTTTCCTTCTTTCCCTCCCTCCCTTCCTTCTTTTTCTTTCTTTTTTTCTTGGCCTTTTGAGACATAATTTCTCTGTGTAACACATCCCTGACTATCCTGGAACTCACTTTGTAGATCAGGCTGGCCTTGAACTCACAAAGATTTGGCTGCCTCTGCCTTGAAGTACTGGAATTAAAGGCATGTGCCACCACACCTAGCTTCATTTTCTTTTTAAAAACAGGGTCTCATGTAGCCCAGGCTGTCTTCCAAACAGATATGTAGCCCAGGCTAGTTTTGACCTCCTGTTCCCCTTGCTCCCACTCCTCTCCTCCAAGGGTAGGAATTACTAGCTTGGGTCAGCATACTTCACTCTTTTCTTTTTGGGTAGGGTCCCACTACATTGGTCTTGAACTCACTGTATAACCCATGCCCTGAACTTTCCAGCCTCCGGAGTTGGTGGGATTAAGGTATGATGGTTATAACACAAATACTTATTCTCTGAACTAAGATGAAAGTGCAGAAAGACCATGTACTTCTACAGGCATGTTCATGTGTGTAACACCCTAGAACAGGTGCTCTTCTTCCGTACCTGCCCCAGATTTGGAGACACATTTCCAAAGCATTGGTGTAGTGTCTACTCACTGAACATTGTGTCTACCAGACCCTGTCATCGGGCTGACAGCTGCTCGAATTCCTTCTTAACCCTTGTGTTCTGGGGAGACATATGCAAACCACCTGAGTATGACACATGGAGACGCTACTGGCAGGAAGGCCGGGCATGAGGCAGGATGCTCAACAACCTGGCATTTGGGATCAGAAAGCTCGGGACTCTGCTCTGCCTCTTCCTGTGGCAAAGACATGTGTGGCCTCTGGTTTTAGTTTTGTTGTTGTTTGTTTATTAAGATTTATTTATTTATTTATTTATTTATTTGGTTTTTCAAGACAGGGTTTCTCTGTGTAGCCCTGGCTGGCTGTCCTGGAACTTACTCTGTAGACCAGGCTGGCCTCAAACTCAGAAATCCGCCTGCCTCTGCCTCCCAAGTGCTGGGATTAAAGGCGTGTGCCACCACCGCCCAGCAAGATTTATCTATTTTAATATTATGTCCAGTCATGTTTTGCCTTCATATGTATGAATGTTATGTATGTATGTATGTATATATGTATGTATGTATGTATGTATGTATGTATGTATATATGTATGTATGTATGTATGTATGGACGTGTGACTGTATCAGATCTCTTGGCACTGGAGTTACAGACAGTTGTGAACTGCCATATAGGTGCTGGGAATTGAACCTGAGTCCTCTGGAAGAGCAACCAGTGCTCTTAATCACTGAGCCATCTCTCTGGATCCAGTGCTTGGCCTCATTAAGCCTGGAAAGCCTTATGAAGAAAACGACACAAGTGATGGAGTTCAGTGGTTGTCATGGTGAGAAGTAAAATCACGTCAGCAGGGGAAGAGCGTGGTGTTTTGCGAGAGAGAAAAGACGGTCTATCAGAACATATTCAGATATCATTGCATCTGCTACTGACGCCTAGTGCCTTCATATGTGTGAAGAAAAGTCATCAGGTATGTAGTGGCACACACCTGTGACCTCAGTACTCCAGAGGCTGAGACAGAAGGACAAAACAAGTTTGAGGCTAGCCTATGCGTCATAATGAGACTCTCATGTAAACAAAAGAGCTATGTGACTTGGCGTCTTAGGCAAGAACGGGTCTTAGGGAATCGTGAAGAAACATAGATTTGACTCCAGTTCTAAGCAGTCACTGCTAGCACATACTTCCGCGCCCCCTGTAGAAGGTTCCTGGACTTTTTAACAGGCTCGTTGTATGATTTGTTCTGCTTCTCTTTCTTGCTTGTGGCGGACAGAAGACACAACAGCACATATGCTGGATTTCTTTCTGTGCCACCTGCCTCTGACTAAATGGTCATTTTTGGAGGGGGGTTGGAAAGGGGTGAAGAATGTCACTGGAGGATCCCACCAGGACTTTCCTGAATGCTGCTTGCTCATTTGTCAGCCTCTACCCGCTTGCCCATGAAGCTTTCTGGCATGCTGAAGAAACATTGTATTAATGAGTTACCTCAGTCTTTTGAAGCTTATCTCTCAGGCTAATTTAATAGAAATGGGAATACTTGTGCCTCGTGAGAAAGGAGCACGTTTTTCTGAAGGAGAGACTGAAGGATCGTTCACACATAGTTCAAATAACAGCTGCTTAGCGTTCAGCCTTAGCCACAGCCAACAAGCAACTTACCCGTGCCTCTGTGGAGGCAAACACAAAGTCATTCATAGCCTCTGGCTTTAGGAACTGTTTTTCTCAATCAAGGGACAGTCTCACCATTTCCTTTTGACAAATGTGGGCATCTTCTGTAACAGAGTTCTATCTTAAACACCTTCCTCACCTCAGTGAACTCATCAGTGCGGCACATCATGACTCAGTTTATAAAGAATACACGTTTATAATGGCAACGCTCTATTTGCTAACTGCTTTCAGAAAGGATTTGTAAATGATTGACAGATAACTGATGACCTCCAAGGCATCTCAGCCAAAATCCAAAAGGCACCCAACAATGTCATCTGAACCCATATTGCACGAGGATGTTAATTGGTTAATCAGTTACAGTCGCTGTAAACGTCCTGACTGTATGCTTCCAGGACCACGGAGGCATATCTATGAACTATTATCCCCGTAAAATTATTAGACCTCCAGAGGACAACTTGCACAGACATGCCAGCAAGTCCCTTTAAGTGTGTGTTATCTGGGGTCATGAAGAACAAGCATCCTACGCCACTAATTCAAAAAGACGGACAACACCAGGCTCCAGGAACTTTGCAGACAGGTTAGAAATGGCTAACTCTTGCCAAGTCATTGCTTAACTGTGTATTCTCACAGGCACCTCTTGCTGATTCCATATAGGGCCCAGGCTAAGGTTGGCATGATTTTTTTTAATAACTCCTGGTACATTATGTAAAATGGTAGAGTGAGGGGGTTTGAGCAAGGAGTAACTAGTAAAGATTTTCCATCCGTTCCTTATACTAACTGTGGGAAATGTAGCACCTGGCTGGAAAGATATTGGCTTTTCTTCTGTACTGTTTCGGACAGGTAAATATTACTCATTTCTGACAGCACTAATCATTAAACAGAGCCCCAGTCAGTCTTTTGGAAATGAGAACGCTTGAGATTTCCTCTTTGAACAGGCTGCGTGGCGTTCACTTGTTTTTCGCTCGTCACCAGTGCTCGACAGCTCACAGTCTCATCGGGAGTAACTGGAGCAAACTCCCTGTTGTTTTGTTTCCAGTTTTCAATCTTTAAAAATATTTAAGCAAAGACAGGTCTAATGGTACAAGCCTCCAGTGCAAGCACTCGGGAGGCAGAGGCAGGGGGATCTCTTGAGTTCGAGGCCAGCCTGGTCTACAGAGTGAATTCCAGGACAGCCAGGGCTGTACAGAGGAACCCTCCCTGTCTTGAAAAACTAAAAACCAAAACCAAGACAAACCAAAAAAATATGTAAACAAAAAAATCAGAGGATCTAAGCTTTTTTTTTTTTTTTTTTTTTTTTAAAGAGGAAACTATCCAGACTCCAAAGTGACTTTTAAAATACAGACCATAAAGATGGGTCTCAGACAGTCCTGATTCACTGGGTTGAAAGTTATATGCTATCTAACATCATCTGACAGACAGCATGAAAACAGACAAGCATTCAGTTGTCAGTTGTTTCTCTGGATGTGGCTGAATCTGTATGAAGCCACAGAAGTCTCAGTTCAGTCTTTGATCAGTACTCTATGAGACATGTTTCTGGGAAGTGGTGCACACACTTTTAAAACCAGTGTTCGGGAGGCAGAGGTAGGCAAATCTCTGAGTTCGAGGCAAGCCTGGTTTACAAAGCAAGTTCCAGGACATCTAGGGCCTTGGAGAGAAACCCTGTTTCATTAAACCAACCCTACAAGAAATTAAGAGGTATTTTTTTCTTCTTAGTGATTAATGAAATAAGAAAAAACAAAATGTTCAATAAAAGGTGAAAAAAAGAGAGTCTTATTCTTTTCGATACTGTTTCTTTCTCTCTGTTCCTCTATTTCTCATTACTGTTGGTGCTTGAGCAAGGTCTCTCCTGAGCACATGAGCTCACAGAGATCCACCCGGGATTAAAGGTGTGCACTAGCACACCCAGTGAAATTGTTGCTTAATAAGGCCATCTATAAGGAGTCAACTGTCTATTTACTAGCTATAATAGAGTAAGGACACATCTTCCTATATTTATAGTTTCCAATGTATTGGAGAAAGAATAAAACCAACAAAGATTAGGCCAGAGGTTTGATATAATAATAGAACCCTGCCCCAATGTGTTTTAGGCTCTGGATTTAATTCTTAGCTCTTCGATAAAGAAAAAAAAAAAAAAGTAGCCGGCCAGTGGTGGCGCACGCCTTTAATCCCAGCACTTGGGAGGCAGAGGCAGGTGGATTTCTGAGTTTGAGGCCAGCCTGGTCTACAGAGTGAGTTCCAGGACAGCCAGGGCTACACAGAAAAACCCTGTCTGGAAAAACCAAAAAAAAAAAAGTAGTTTAAAAACATAGACATGGCTCAGTGTCAATGGCTAACAGTACTACTGACTGTTCTTTCAGAGAACCCAGGTTTATCCGCCCCACCCCCACCCCACGCAGGCACGTGGCAGCTTACAACCATTTGTAACTCTAGCTCCAGGGGACCTGATGCCCTGTATACCCACAAAACACACATACAACCAAAAACACATGGCTTATTTTATATCTGAAATCACAAAGCCAACAGGAATTTCAGAGTCAGCAGTGGGTTGGGGACACAGCCTGTAAGCCCAGCATTCAGGAGGCTGAGGCAGGAAGATCAGGAGTTCAAGGCAACCTTAATCTGTAACATGGTCCCTTTTCTTCAAAGTGGTAGGTTCACGTGTAGGTTCACTTATTGCTTACTTGCCCGGATGGGGACCGAGTCAATAGCTTGGCGCATGGCAGGCAAGTGCCTTCTAGTGGGTTACTCTCTCAGCTCCATCTCTATCTCCATGTTTATCTACTAAATATTTGGCATCTCAAATTACCCTAGTCCTTTTGCATGATTCAGGTAAGGCATGATCTATCAGGCTTCTTTGTATTTACCTAGTAAAGAAGAGAGAATATGATTATAGGTAAATAAAAAATTTACAGCTACTTGGTTTCACTGGCTGGCTCAGATGGTTAATATTGACTGTGAACTTGACATTTAGAACCACCTGTGCGATAAGGCTCTACAAGGGCTTGCCTGTGAGGGATGATTTATTTATTTTGCTAAATTTATTCAAATTAGAAGGCCCACCCTAAATGTGGGCTGAACCCTTTTCCAACTGCCAAAGAGAAGTATTTGCTTTTGTTTACTGCTATTATTATTATTTTTTAACCTACTTGCCTTCATTGAATATTTATCCTGTTGCTGTGGTGACCACTACGGCTGTAATTCTTCACTGATGTGTGAACCTGGTTTCTTCAGCCATGGATTGTAGTTCAGTAGCTCACCAGGAACCCTCCAGGCCTTCAACTGGACAGCTTCTCACTCACAGAACTGTTTTCCTGGCCTGGGTGTAGCATGATTCATCTCTTGGGATGGTGGGAAGATGACATGAAAATGACATGTCTAACTCAATGACTGGCACACAAATGCCCTTCATCGCTTCTCAAAAGATCACTTCTGTTTCAAAATATTTCCCTGCCTTTGCTCTGGCTTCTTCCATGATGTCTGTCACACTCCAACCAAAACAAAATAAGCAAATCATACCTCCAAATAGACAAAGGTCTGGAGCTAAAGCCCAACAGTGGGTTGTGGGCTTAGCTTGTCCTGGGTGTGACCTCTAGCATCATGAAAATAAAAGTGAAATTAATTGGCACAGTGGTATATACCTCTGATGTAAGCATTTGGAAGGCAGAGGCAGACATATCTATCTCTGTACATCTGAGACTAGCCTGGTCTACATAGCTCTAGGCCAGTCGAGACTGTGTAATGAAAACCTCCCTCAGTAACAAAAGAAAAAGCTGAAAATGGAGGAGATTGAAGAAAAGAAGACACATGATGTTGACCTCTGGCTGCTGAACATACTCACACAAACACGAGCATACAACACACCTTCAGACACAGGCATGACCGGCTGATGTTTCAGTTTTTCAGTGGGTTCTTTATAGTCTTTTTTGGGGGGGAAGGAACTTTAATTTTTTTGAGACAATGTCAGTACATAGCCCTGGCTGGTCATGATACATGGGAGCCTCTTGCTTCAGCCTCCCGAGTGGGAGGATTATGCATGACTTACATATCACAACCTCCTCCATGTTTTGACTCTTTACTGTCTGGTAGGTACCTGGCTGAGTTGTGATAAGAACTGCCTCAGTCAGTCTTCAGGGTTACCCAGGCTAGGTAAATGACAGGAATCCTTTCCCACTGTTCACCCCTCTTAACCATTAAAGAATTAGGAAAATGGAGGCTTTGTGAGTTATCTGCTGAAGGCCTACTGGCTGGTAAGGACCGGTGGGTGACTCCTGGTTTTCCAGTTGAGAGTCAGGCCAGTCACTGCTTTTGACAGGGCTTGGAGCCGGAGCTGGCTTCAGGGTTTGTCAAGTGGGTCAAGTGTGGTGTGTCAGCTCCTGTGGTAAATTGTATGGCTCCTGGTAGTTTTTCTCCTTTAATAGTTTGGCAGATGGTTATTGACATTCTTCTAGAGCTATCTAGTGATCTGTAAAGGACAAAGTCCTGCAGTAGGGCACGACATCCGTAAGGGCAGAGTGTCCTTCGAGAGATGGTAGAGAGGGCCTGCTTTCTGCGTACCCAGCTGAGGGTACACCCAGCTGAGGGCACACAGTGGCCATGCCCTTCTCCCTCCCACTGTGAGGTGAGGATGCTCTATAGAGCCACATCTGTCATCTGCCTCTCACCACCGCTGAGTCACCAGTGAGCAGGTTTTGAGGACAATGGGTAGACTGGAGTTGGGAGATGAGATGGGAGCACTAGCAAAAGAGATGAATACAACCCGATTTTATCTCTACACAAGATGCAAATCCTTCTGTCAGTGAGCTACCAAAGGATGATAGATAATAGATGAGCACTGGAGGGTAATATAGTTCTTCCTGTGAGCTGGAGCTGAGCATGGAGGAGTGAGGGGCAGGACTGAAGCTCAGGGGTTGATCGGATGCTTAGGATGTGTGAGATCCTGTGTTTGATATCAGTCTACCCACACCTCAGGTTTTGCCTGAGGATACCCATGCTTTCCAACTGGAATTTGAGAAATGCAATCCATTTGGGTGGGGTAATCACGAATTGGTGACAGGAATAATCCCATATTCTCTCTGAACCCGATCTGGTATGTCTTCATTCTGATACAATCAAACTTGAAACTCCTACATAGAGGCTGCCCTGGGCAGGAGGGATGAGAACTCATGGGGGAATTTTCCTTTTTCTTTATTTAATTCATTACAAGAAAACACCACTTTCATATTTCTTCTCGTTCTTCCTCTCCCTTCTCCTTTATCTCTCCTCCTCTTCCTCTTCTTTTTCTTTCTAGACAGAGTGTCCCTATGGAATCCTGGCTAGCCCAGAACTTGCTATGTAGACCAGGCTATCCTAGAACTCACAGAGCTCTTTCTGCTTCTACCTCCTGAATGTTAGAATTAAAGGCTTGTTCCACCATGCCTGGGTTATGGTCTTTCTTCAATCCAACCCTGCAAGGGAATTCTCATAACCATGAGAGCCAGGCTTGTTTGCAACTCACCACAATCAAAGGCTTGGGCAGACACAGCTAGAGGTGAATTCCTTTAGTCCCAGCATTTTACCTAGGGGGCTCCAGGACAGCCAGGACTACATAGTGAGGCCCTATCTCAACATCGACAAGAACAAAGACTAGTTACTGTACCAGACCCCATTCCGTCAAGTATAACAACCTGGAAGCCAAATCCTCTCACCCTGTCACCACGCCCATTTTAAAAATGAAGAACTGAGGCTAAACAGCATGTGACCCTGTGGTCCTACAAGCCTATAATCTCAGCCCTGGGGCAAGGGTGGAGAGCTGAGGCAGGATGACTGCGTGAGTCCCCGCCTGGGATGCCCTTAGTGATGCTGCCTCAAAAACAAAAAAACAAACAAACAAACAAACAAACACACAAACACACAAACCATAGAAAAACAGACAATCTGGTATCATTCCTCTTATACATATCTCAGCACCCCAGCCAGCTGCCTGTGAGGTCTGCGTCAGTGGGAACTACAGAGAGAGTTCTGGGTCCAGCCAGGGCTACACAGTGAGACCCTGTCTCAAACCAAAACAGATAAAACAAAACTGGGGTATAGAGACCTTATAATAAGGACAAAGTGGAAGGGTGTTAAAACAGGGAGGCCATATTGTCACACAAATCCAGCACAGCCTAATGTCTCCTTTGGGAAGTATGAGCTTGGAGAAGACCGATACAGCTAAATTTTGCCTTGTCAAATGGTTCCCTCAACCTTAGGAAAGATTGTTCTAGAATGTGAACATGTTAGACCATCACGTGTTTTTTTAAATTATTTTATGTACATTGTTTGTTTGTCTCTCTCTCTCTCTCTCTCTCTCTCTCTCTCTTTCTCTCTCTCTCTCTCTTTCTTTTTGCTTATGTGTATATCTGTGTAAGTGTGTTGTATTAAAGACAGCTGTGAGCTGCCATGTGGTTGCTGAAAATTGAACCTGGGTCCACTGGAAGAGCAGTCAATACTCTTAACCACTCAGCCATCTCTCCAACTCATATGGCTGCTTTTTTTTGTTTTGTTTTGTTTTGTTTTGTTTTGTTTTTTGTTTTTCGAGACAGGGTTTCTCTGTGTAGCCCTGGCTGTCCTGGAACTCACTCTGCAGACCAGGCTTGCCTCTGCCTCCCAAGTGCTGGGATTAAAGGCGTGTGCCACCACCGCCCGGCCATATGGCTGCTTTTTAACATGACTCCTGGACCCTCATCTAACAGACTTTTCTAAATTTAAACTAGAACCTCAAGCAATACTTAGGTCAGTATATCTGGCAAGTATGGTGCTGGTAAGCCAGTACTATTCAACTACGTGAAGGTGATTAGTTAACTCCCACAGTTTAGTGACTATGATAATAACCTTAGGTACAATGGTGATTGTCTGAATGGAAAAGTCACTGTTTTTTGTTTGTTTGTTTGTTTGTTTTTGGTTTTTTTGTTTTTGTTTTTGTTTTTCAATTCTCACATTCACCTGCCTCTGCGGTGGGTGTGTGTACCCAGACTAATGCCTACATTCCCTCCCTTTACAGAGTTTGAACAGTTGAGCCAACATGTTTTTTGTTTGTTTGTTCCTTCCATTATCCATCACCCAATATTATTAAAAGTCAAATGACTAGGCACACTGTGTGAACCCTACCATGTTCTTCTAGCACAGTAGGAGACAAAGATTCAGAACAACAAAAAGGTAGGATAGACATGAAGAGTCAGTATGGTTAGGGTCCAGTTTCTTGATTCATGGATGAATAATCGGAGAAGCAGAAAGACATAATCTCACTAGTGAGAAGGTTTGCAGTGACAGAGTCGGGATAAACCTGGGCCTCAGGATTCTCAGGCTGGTGCTTATTAAATAACCATCTGCTTTGTACCAGGTGCTGTCTCGAGCACTGGACATTTTAGGAGAAAGGTCAGCACTTCACCTAGGGGCCATGGAAGGCCAGTGGGACCAATGGAGTGGTGGGGGCAGAAGGAGAGATTCAAGGTCTGCACAAGTGGGAGGCAAGGGCTGCTTTTGGAAGGGGGAGACAAGAGGTTAGTCTAGGAATAGGAAACAGCCAAGTGCTTGTCTAAAGGATATACATTTATGTACACACACACACACACACACACACACACACACACACACACACACACACGTAAAAGAGAGTAAAGGGTTGGAGAGATGACTCAGAGGCTAAGAGCTCTTTCTGCTCTTTGAGAGGACCTGATTTGGATCCTAGCACCTGTGCCTGGTGACTCACAACCTCCTGTAACTCCAGCTTCAGGGGACGTGATCCTCTTTTCTGGCCTCCAAAGCCTCCACTACAAGTGGCATATATACACAGACACACATACATAGACATAAATTGACATAAAAATAATTAAATCAAGTGTAGAGTTTGGTGTAGGTTCTGAAGGCTGACTATTATGCTGTTAATAAATAACTTCAGGGGGTTATTTTATTTCTGAGCCTCAATCTGTCTCTGTCCTGTCTCTTTGTCTCTGTTTGTCTCTGTCTCTCTGCCTCTGTGTGTGTGTGTGTGTGTGTGTGTGTGTGTGTGTGGTATTTTGAAACAAGGTCTCTCTACATATGTCTGGCAGTCCTGGAACATATTCTGTAGACCAAGGTGGCCTCAAACTCAAGTAGGTCCACCTGTCTTTGTCTCCCCATTACTGGGATAAAAGGTGTGCTCCACCATGCCTGGCTTTTATTATTATTTTTTTTATTTTATTTTTTACTTTTTAAAGACAGAGTCTATTTGTAGCTATGACTGATCTGGAAACTCATTATGTAGACCAGGCTAGCCTCAAGTTCATGGAGATTCCCCTGCATCTGCCTCTTGGTGTTGGGATTACTTGGTGTGCACTATTTTGCCTGGCTGATCATTAATTTCTTTATCCATAAAACAGAGGTAGTAATTGTGCCTGTGCCTCATCTTATGAGGATTATACGATTGAAGAATTAAGGCCTGATACTTGGTAAGAAGAAATGGACATTGCCAGGTGGTGGTGGTGTGGACCTTTAACCCCAGCACTTGGGAGACAGAGGCAGGTGGATCTCTGTGAATTCAAGGCCACCATGGTCTACAGAGTGAGTTCCAGGAGAGCTAGGGCTACACAGAGAAAACCTGTCCTGAAAACAAGAAAAACAAACAAACCCATTCCCCCCAAACGGAAATCATTATGCTCCCCTATGGGCTGCACACCACGTAGCTATCCCAAGGTGAAAGTGTCTTACTGGAGCTAGAAAAGTATTAAATATTGATTCCAGTGTCGTTTATTCCTCTCAAACCTACACATATTTTTTTTTTTTATCATGAGAAGGAAAACAAGCACTTGGGAGGCAGAGGCAGGTAGATTTCTGAGTTCGAGGCCAGCCTGGTCTACAGAGCAAGTTCCAGGACAGGACAGCCAGGGCCACACAGAGAAACTCTGTCTCGAAAAAACGAGAGAGAGAGAGAGAGAGAGAGAGAGAGAGAGAGAGAGAGAGAGAGAGAGAGAAATACGTGCTACTTGGTGCTTGGGAAGGGCAGCAGGAACCACTGTTTCTATGAAGTGACAGAGGAAGACACTGTTTCAGACAGAGAGAGAGAGAGGTCGATACCAAGTTAAATATCATTTCATTTCTATTGTATTTGTCTTAATATAATACTTGTACTTTAGATTAAACTTTAGTTGTTTCTAGAAGGGGGCAGACAATTTTCTTTTCTTTTTTCTTTTTCTTTTCTTTTTAAAAAATTTTCAAGGCAGGGTTTCTCTGTGTAGCCCTGGCTGTCCTGGAACTGGATTTGTAGACCAGGCTGGCCTCGAACTCGGAGATCCTCTCAACTCTGCTTCCAGAGTGCTGGGATTAAAGCCATGTGCCACCATGCCTGGCTGGTGGACAATTTAAAATTCTACAATGACCACCGACCGGGCAATGG
>JANHMN010000009.1:36545244-36559053 GCA_030674055.1 Rhabdomys pumilio
CTACAATGACCACCGACCGGGCAATGGTGGCGCACGCCTTTAATCTCAGCACTTGGGAGGCAGAGGCAGGCAGAATTCTGAGTTCCAGGCCAGCCTGGTCTACAGAGTGAGTTCCAGGACTGCCAGGACTACACAGAGAAACCCTGTCTCGAAAAAAACAAAACAAAACAAAAAATCTACAATGACCCATCCAGTCCTTAATATTTCTAAGAGACACAGTGGCCAATACTCTTAGGGCCAGAGGAACATACCAACATGTGATCTTATAAAAGGGGCTTATTAGCATAACTTACACAGTCGAGTTTAGATTAACTTGAGAGCCGCACAACAAGAATCTGGGGCTGGAGGACGGGAGGCTCCCTGTGCAGTGGCCGGCAGGAGTCCATGATGAATGGCTGAGAAGATGGAGTCTATGTCCACAGACAACCACAGCAGCAGTGTACACAGGCTCTCAAGAAGCACAGAGGACCCCTGTATCAAGAGACTTCCTCTGTCTACCTTGTCCCCTCGATGGCACCAGCCTGTCAGACAGAGCCACAACAGGCCGGGCAGGTCTTTTCTTCCTCCATTGCTGTCCCAGAAGCAATAGCCTCTAGAAATGCCCTGCAAGGTTCACTAGAATACCTTTACTAGTCTAGCTGCCTTCCTATCTAATCAGGCTGACAATTAACGATCACCTGCTGGGGTAACAGCTTTAACCGTTTTATGAGACTCGCTAGCATGCTAGCATTTTCTATGCTTTGTACTAGGTAACATGAAACATGTTTCAAATGCCGCTTCCCACCACAGAACCTTCCGAACTGTGTCCTAACCAGCTGAGGAACTTCAACTGTGTTTATGATAATTTGCAAATTTGAAAAACAAATTCCATTTGTTTTTAACTGAGGCTGAAACATGATTTCAAGAGCCCAGTGGGGAATGATGATCCCAGGCTGAGATCTCAGAGCTTGGTTGAAAGAGACAGGGGCATGGTAAGTGGTAAGCCCGAAGCCTAGGCTACACAGGAAGACTTCAAGAGCTGGATTTGAAGTCTTTCTGTAATAATATTTGTTTCCTATGTCCAACTTGATTTCTTCTACAGATGGCTGTGGTTCTAATAACTAACTGCAAGATAACTCTACCTTAGCAGAGCCTCGAAAAGGTCAGTGGGAAAGAATGATTCCAAAGCCCATCATGGAGCGATTATCAACATGTAACATGAAACTTTTACTTTATAAATTTAGATAATTTTTTTGTTTTTAGTGCCAACAATCTACTCGTTTCTTTTGTTTATATCTCCCATGATGCCCCAGGAAAGGACAAATCCTGTCGTCCTCATAATGGATGGAAACCCTTGACATGGTGAGTATCATAAGCCGAGAGGCAGCTTTGGTGGTGCTCACATGTGGGCTTCTTGAGAAAAGGTCTGAATCTTTAGTCTAGGCTGGGCTTGAGCCACCAGAATTTGGTGCTCTTGTCTCAGCTCCGAGGGTGATGAGATTACAGGTGTGTGCCCAGGGGCCTGGCTTGGGTCTTATGTTTTAACTATGGTAGACTCAGCTGTGGTACCAGAGTATCTGTTTAGCCCCCTGTAGTATACAGATAGTTTCTGTGGAAAGGCAGGAGAAGCCTGAGACACTACTCTTGCTCTCAAGACACTTAGCATGTTTAAAAAATGGGTCTAGTCTTGTGTCCTTCTCCAGTTTTTTCCAGGGTTTTCATCTGTGTGGAAAAATCCAATCTAAGTGTATCCAAAGGCATCATTTACTTGATTTTAGACTTCTGACATATAAATCTTCTATGCAGAGGAAAATAACCCATCATATATTTAAGGCACACCTGCACAAAATGTATGTGAAAATATTCATAAACCCTTCCATAACTTCCATGTTTAACTTTTATTTCAGTACTCTGAACTTCACATGTCATATATGTGACATTAGAATCACCTCCATGGTCGTCCAGTCTCTTCCAGCATTCCCAAGAGCGTTCTCCTAATGTGTTGGAACAGGGCATCTTCTTGCCCAGCGTGTTTAAGGCTCCAACTTCATCCATAGCACCTTAGAGAAAAAGGAAACTATCCCGTCGTAATGTGATACGTGCTCGGTGTTTGTTCTTGGAGACCTCTGGCTGGCTGTGTCTGGGCCTCTGCAGCCTACATGGCTGTCTGCTGCACACACACACATACCTATTAACATCTCTCATCCACCCTGAATGTGAAGCTTGAGGAAAAAAGCAGGAGACAACAGCACACAAAAGAACAACGTGGAAAATTAGCTGAACTCACTAGGGTCACAGTGCACCCCAGTCACAGAGTCTAAGTAACGGCACTGTGAGGTAAGAGACTATAGACGTGATAATTTAGGAAATAAAAAAAAAAAAAATTTACCCTCAAGCAAGTCCCAAAGATCTTCACAATAACCAGATAACTGGAAGAGAAACTGATAGGCTTGAAATATTTAAAGTGACAGGCAAGCAGGGTGGTAATGGCAGGTGGATCTTTGTGAGTTCAAGACCAGCCTGGTCTACAGAGTTCCAGACAGCCAACCCTATACAGAAAAACCCTGTCTTGAAAAGCAAGAGCAAAACAAAAACCCAAACAAACACAAGCAAACAACTAAGATTCAGCTGGGTGTGACGCTACATGCCTTTAATCCCACAGATTTTGAGGCCAGCCTAGTCTATATAGCAAGTTCCAGGCCAGCCAGGGCTACACAGCTATCCAATTTCAAATAAAGAAGCAAATAAATTAAAAAGCTATGGGTGCTGGGCGGTGGTGGCACACGCCTTTAATCCCAGCACTTGGGAGGCAGAGGCAGGCGGATTTCTGAGTTCAAGGCCAGCCTGGTCTACAGAGTGTGTTCCAGGACAGCCAGAGCTACACAGAGAAACTCTGTCTCGAAAAACCAAAGGAAAAAAAAAAAAGCCACGGGTATGGGCTGGTGAAGCAGTTCTGTTGCTTAGCCAGGCCCTGGGTTCTACCTCTCCTTGGGGACACTGTTTACACAGACATTTCCGAGTCACTAGCACCTCAACCGGACGGGAGGTCGAATCTGGCATGTGATAGGAAGTTGCTCTTAGGGAGGCTGGACCCTGGAGTTGAGTTAGTAAAGCTCTTGCTTCAGCTTCCAGATTTAGTTTGGGGTCTAATGTCACGTGATAGTTGGCAGCCCCACTTTAGAAAAAAAGAAATCAATCAGACACATTGTTTGCCCCTTCGGGTTTGATGGACACGTTGTAATAAGGTCCTGAACCATCCACTACCTCTTTATGTACCTTCTGTCTAAAGACTCGTTACTCACGTGACCTATGTTCCTGGAGCCACAAACAGAGGAGTTAACCATTAACCTTCAAGCCACCTTCAAATGAAGTCCTTTTATAAGGGGGAATTACATAGGCTTCCACTGGTTGCTAAGAGGAAACTAGAAAAGGATTCGGGTTGAAGGAAGTTTTTCAGGACCTGGAGTGGATGGTGAGGATGCTGTTAGCCCAAACAGGTGACACGTCTTGATCTGACCTGTTAGATCTCAGTTTAGCTCACATTCCGGCGGCCTCCCACCGAGCTTTCTGGACTGGGCCTGGCTGAGAATAGATTCAAGGTGTAACAATGTTGTGTTCACTGGGTAAAGCCCTCTCATCCGGTCTCAAGATGAGTATCTACTAAGGAGCCATTTAATGTCTGTTTTCTGAGTCTTGAGAAAGCTTCAAGCTACGAAGGACATATTATTTCTCAAATAAACAAAGAAAAGTATCAGAAAGCTTGCCCTCCTTGCAACTTATAGTTCTTTTGATGAGTTTCCTGTTTTTAATTTTACCATCTAGGGTTTTTGTTTTGTTTTGGAGACAGGGTTTCTTTGTGTAGCCCTGGCTGTCCTGGAACTCACTCTGTAGACCAGGCTGGCCTTAAGCTTAGAGATCCACTTGTCTCTGCCTCCCAAGTGCTGGGACTAAAGGTGTGTGACACCACTGCCCAGCTACCATTTAGAATTTCAAAGTGTCTTTTCTTTTATAAGATTTATTTTTCTTATTTTTATTATGTGTGTTGCGGGGGTGGGGGGTATGTGCAACCTAGTACAGTTGCCTTTGGAAGCAGATCAGGGCCCCCCCACCCAGCTTTACAGGGAGTTCTGAGTCATCTGACATGAATACTGGAAAGTCAACTCAAATCCTTTGCAAAACCATTGACATCGAGTGGTCTTAACCCTTAACTTCTGGGCCATCTCTCCAGTAGAGCTAAATATATATAATTTTTACCTTTGAGCTAGGGTCGCAAGTAGCCCAGGTTGGCCTCCAACTCACTATGTAGCTGAGGTTGCCCTTGATCCTTCTGTCTCTTCCCCAGTGTTGTGATTACAGGTAAGTACCACAGCACCTGGCTTCCTTTTCTATTTTTAATTGAGCAGTAAATCAATTGGGAGTCGTGTGTGTGTGTGTGTGTGTGTGTGTGTGTGTGTGTGTGTGTGTGTGCATGCGCGCATGGGTATAGGTCTCTAGGAAACTGCACAATCCTGGCTATGTTTGAGTACTAATTAATTTTATTGGTTTGTTTGGCCATTGTAACAGCAAAGGGTTATTATCCTTTGCAGACAGAATAAACGCACTGCCCCACACCTGAAAGGCTTTAAATAATCCTTTCCAGATTGTATCATAGCACCACCCTGCCTATTTTATATACCCATGTGAGTGGTGATTAATATAAAAATGTTTATGAAAACAAAACAAGGATAAACAAACAATGACTATGAGTCCTACTGGGATAGTGACACGGTCAGGACCACACATGCTACACTGTCCTTAAGTCTCCTGTGAGGCCATCTGGGCCTTCATAGTTCCCATTCTAGTAGATTGTAATCTCCACAGGCTGCTTTCCAGTCACTTGAACTCAAAGCTTCGTGCAATTTTTTTCTTTAGTGTTAGGAGACACTTTCGTCCGCCCTTCCTGTAGATTAATTATTTTTCTGAACCTATCAATCGCCGGTTTCACCTACTGGCCCCAATTTTCAGGTCAGGAAATAGAAACACAGCTGAGTTTGGGTACCAGGCTCCATGCAGGAGCCAGGAGTCAGCAAAAGCACTCTCTCAGTTCTATCCCGCCTCCTGTTCAGTCACGAGGCAGGGCCTGGGTAATTGCTTTTAGAGTAAAAATCACTGAGTCACAAAAATACAAACTGCTTTTGAGTCAACTATGTAATTGGCTTTGTCCATGTTGGGAGAGACTTATTCGGCCCTCATGGAGCACTTTTTTGTAGGATGTGCCCAGCCTTTGCCATCCGTATTATTCTTTGTTCTTCTCTGCTTAAGAAAGATTATGCTTTTGGTGAGTCTCTTAAGGAAAGGGTCCATGACCAGTCATTTTTTTTTTTTTTTCGGTCTCTGGGCTTTGATACATATTACTACCACTACAGCTGAGCTGCTCTCATTTGTAATCTGGAAACCTTAATGTGGAAGTTTTGGAGTATTTCTCCTGAGTATTAGTCCATAAAGCCTTGAAGTAGAGCCTCTTACCTGGTTAGGATTACAGTAACAAAAACAAACAAACAAAACAATGACACCCTCCCTCCCCCTTCCCCCCCAAAAAACCCTTTTAAAGTCAAGAGATAAAGAAAGTCTTTTGGTTCTTCCATTTTTCTTCATTCATCCTTAACACCGCTTTAGGAGTTATTACTTTCCACTGGTGCTTAAAACTCAAGGGCACGGAATACCAGCCCATTATGCTTTGAGTCTGTCGGCAATGCTACCATGGCAGATTTTTCTGGGCAGTCAGCTGTCGATGGTATCCTGCATTGAAGTACTTACAATACTATGAATTTTGAAAATGGTGAGCGTGGACATTTCTTGGTCACTGTCATATCCCACCTATGTTTCAAGAGTGTTAACTTATTGATCTTTATGATGCCGCAATATCTCTGTGAGCTCTGGACCGCACTATTTTACACCGTGATAAGATGAAAGCTCGGAGATGTTCAATAACGTGGTTCAGACAGCACAGATGTGGATCATGAGACTGGCTATAAGGCAGGTGGATGCTAAGGCTGGAGCTACACGTGTGTGTTGGCTAATATTGTGTCAATTTGACATAAGCTGTAGAGATGAAGGAACCTCGGGTGAGAAAATGCCTCCTAAAGGTCGTGCTGTAGGCAAGCCTGTAGAGTAATTTTTACAATTAGTGATTGATGGGAGAAGGCCCAGCCTATTGTGGGCGGGGCCATCCCTGGGCTGGTAGTCTTGGGTTCTCTAAGAAACCAGGCTGAGGAACAAGCCAGTAAGCAGCTAAGCGGCACCCCTCCATGGTTTCGGTGTCAGCTCCTGCCTCCAGGTTCTCACCCTGCTCAACTTCCTCCTCACCCTGCTCGACTTCCTGTCTTAACTTCCTTTGATGATGAACTGTAATATGGAAGCTTAAGCCAAATAAACCCTTTCCTCCCCACGTTGTTTTGGTCATGGTAATTCACCGCAGCCACAGAAAGCCTGACTAAGATAACATTCGAGAAAGCACTGTGTTGGTGGGGCGGTGGTGGCACACGCCTTTAATCCCAGCACTTGGGAGGCAGAGGCCAGCCTGGTCTACAGAATGAGTGCCAGGACAGACAGGGCTACACAAAGAAACCCTGTCTTGGAAAAAAAAAAAAAAAAAGAAAGAAAGAAAGAAAGCACTGTGTTTAGGTCCAGCATTACGAGCAGTTGGCATCCTTGTAGCAAACCTGGGTTTCACTCCAAGCACCCACAGATCTACTAAAACTGTAACTTCAGTTTCAGGGGCTCTGACTCCCTCCTCTGAATCCTGAGGGCCCCTCATAACGACTGTGACAATGATTGTGTCACATTTTTGGACAAAACAGTCATCAGTGCCAGGCTCCCCAGAACTTTCTTTCTTCCCTGTTCACTCTGGGTGAGGCAGTTAGACAATGTGGCAGCAACACACAAGCCATGGCCTTGCTGAGTTGGTCACTGTGCTTTTGTTCCCTAGGCAGAAACCTGGGGTCCGGCTGTTTCCCAGGGATGGATGCCCTCAAGGTACCTGCCCAGCAGCAGCGCTGGAGTGAGCTCCTACACCTGGCACTGTCTGTGACATGAGAGTTGAATGGACCCTAGAACAATGTGTAATGGCAGAAAGGCCTTTATTTCAGGGGAAAGAATTTGCTTAAGTCGGCCACACCCTCAAGAAAGAATTAATCTTGGCTCTGTTGAGTGGGCTTGGCTTGTAGGAATGGAATCATTTCTGACTGATTTTTGATTTTTGAGTCAAGATATTAGGGCATAGCCAAGGTTGGAAGGGTAGCCTGGAATTCACTGTGTTGCCTTATCGTGGAATCAAGTTCACAGAGATGCTGCAGCCTCTACCTCTTCATGCTGGGATCACAGACACGAGCAATCAAGCCTGGTGTCACCTCTTTTTCCTGTGTAAGTCTTAGTTCATCAGATGGTTCCGTGTTAGTGGTATCTTCACTCTCTTCTGTTCAGATAGCCATATTTTTCCCTGGCTTGGGGAAGAACCTTGGAGGATCCTGTTGTTTTGGAGGTTTTAACATTTGGGTTGTAAAACTTGGGACATTGGTACCTGCAGATTAGAGCAAGGTAGCTCCCACTGAACAAACTTCTGTTATTTATAGCCACAGAACAGCATTCAGGAGAGCTTTGCTTTTTGGCTCCATTAGAAATCCCCCTTTTGCTGGGTGGTGGTGGCACACACCTTTAATCCCAGCACTTGGGAGGCAGAGGTAGGCAGATTTCTGAGTTCAAGGCCAGCCTGATCTACAGAGTGAGTTCCAGGACAGCCAGGGCTACACAGAGAAACCCTGTCTCAAAAAATAAAACAACAACAACAACAACAACAAAGGGCCCCTATGGCCTCTCCAGGGTGTTCTTTCAGGACAGCATGTGTGTTCATTAGAGAGGTTTCCAATTCAAACTGATTTTAGCAGCCTTATCTTGGGGTACTAATTAGGACCATACAGGAAAGAGAGAGGGTGAAGACTAAAGATAAAAGGTTTGTGATACTTTCCATCCATCCATCCATCCATCCATCCATTCATTTTTTTTTAATGAGTGCTTACGCTAAGTCAGTATTCAAATGCTCAAGTAAGGAAGGTGTAAAAGCTGATTTTCTATGAATTCCTCCAGTAAAGCATGAGTCTCAGGCACATGGACAGGCAGTTAGTCGGCAACAAGAGGTCACCCAAATGGAACGCCAGCACTCACACTGAGGTCTCCAGCTGGAAACCGGTTCGCTCCTGGTCACCTCCCCCCTGTGTGTTTGCCTTTATAATAAAACAAAACCCAGGGTATCCCACTGTAGTGAGGCTAACTATTAATTCATAGTAATTTCTCCAGCCCCCAGCCCCCTGCCTCACCCTGCTTTGGCTTCCTAGATGTTCGGACTGCAGGCCTGAATCACCATATCCAACTGTACACGTATTGTGATACTACATCTTTGAGAGCAGGTACTTCCTGTCTTCCTTGTCTATCTTTTCCATTATACCCAGTTCCGATACTTGCAGGTGACAGCCAAAATAGATTCTGTGAGGAGGAAAGTGTCCCTCCCCCAACATGATTGCTTTACCTGTGATACAGATACAGTCAGATACCCATGTATGCCTTTTGCATCATAGTTTCAACCAACCTCAGACTCAAAATACTTTAAATATTGTTTCTGTATTAAACATACACAAGTTTTCTTCTCAGTACTCGGTTTATACAACATTTACAGAATTAGGTATTAAAGTGACTAGTGATGATCTAAATCATAGAGGAGAATGTGCAATAGACCACACATAAACACTGTCCTGTTTTATATAAGGCTTGATGGTTTTGATGCCCATAGGGGTTTCTGAAATCCACCCTTCACTGAAACTAGGGAGCAACCATATTGCACCAGTGAACTTCAGCTCCCAAGGATAACATCACAAGAGAATAAAGCTGAATCACATAGATCTGCCACTAGAAGTCACTTATTAATGAGTGGACAGTCATGAGTAAATGCATACAATTTCAAAAAAAATGTGTATATCTGTAGACTTCACACATAGTCTCCCCATAAGTGAAACTTGGAGCCCTCCAGGAATAAGACAACAAACAAACACATTTTGAAATGACGTTTATAGCCTTGTCTCCTCTTTCGTCCTACCTGCATGACTGAGTCCTCTGTGCGTACACCTTGCATGTGCCTGGTCCTCCCAGGACCAGCCTTAACCTGTAGGAGCAATGGTTCCCCAGTTGTGGAGGCTGAAGACCATCAGCATGAGTTGGTGTGAGGGACATCAGGAGAGACTCTGGAGGAAACAGCAGTTGGTAGAGGCAGGCAGCAACTGGAGGCCTTTCCCTTTCCAGTTGGGACTGAGTCCTCATGTTGTAGCTCATCCCGAAATCCCCTGAGCCACTGAGGTGAAAAGCAAGTGATGGCTTTGCTTTTGGCTCACTGCTTCAGATCCCCATTCCCCACCTGGCGGAGGAGCTTTGAGAAGGAAGAAGCCATCTTCCCAATTTTATGAACGTACATTTAATGAGTGCAGACATCCAGACCCTAATCTGAGCCTAGTTCTTTTGAGGATAATAACGCCGTCTAGGATGAAGATTGTCCTGAAACACTCCTGAGAAGTACAGCCATCATTCCTGAGTGAAACGTAATGCGTTTAAACTGGGCTCAGCTGTGAATAGTGATCACCTGAAATAACAGTGGCTTCAAACGGAAATGGATTTCTTCTTCTTTTACACAGTCCAGCTGATCCAAGCCAGAAATACATAGAAACACCTATGGTTCTTGCTTCTCATGGCTCTGTGCTTTGGCTGCAAGGACCAAGACAACACTTTGATTTTTCACGAGTCATTAGCGCCCCATTTTCTCATCAGAAGGCTTGGGGTGTATCTCGTGGCTCTACCCCTTGAGGTGCACACATGACTTCTGCTTGCATTCTGCTAGTCAGATTTTACTACAATGCTCACACGACAGCCTAGGTGACTAGGAAGTACAGTTACTGAGATGACTACTTAGCTAGTTAAAGAAGAGGATTTTATTCAAATGAAAGGACAACAAGGATATCTGGGGAGACTGACAGTGCTTGATGTACTGGGCCAAGGCTGAGAGCCTTGCTAGCAGGAAAGATAAAATTGTAGTTTTATGGAACATTGGATTTCTTCAGAGGACATTTTAAGTCTATGTTAATCTCATGGAAACCAGTGTCCTGGCTGAAGTATGCGGCCAATGTGTAGCTGGTAGCATTTGCTAGTGAGACAGAGATAAGCAAATTAGTAATATTAATTTGATACTACAATTAGTTCCAAGACTAAAGAAATGGCTCAGTGGTTAAGAGCAATTACTGCTCTTCCAAAGGACACTGGTTTGGTTCTCAGCACACACAGGGTGGCTCACAACCTTTGCGTAACTACAGTCCCAGAAGATACAACGCCCTCTCCTGGCCCCTACGAGAACTGCATGTGGGTGGTACATAGCCATAGATGCAGACAAGACAGTCCACTTCTAGATATGTAAACGAATTATTTCAACTTGGATTTTTTTCTCAGTTCTTCTCATGACTCTTCAGGTACTATTTCAGTCAGTGGTTATGGTTGTAGATAGTCTGGATCTAGAGCATTTCTGCCGTTGAAGAAAGTTCAGCTCATGTACTGTCTACACTCCTGAAAGCCAAGAAGTCAAACTGAGCTGACAGCACACTGCATCACTCTGAAAATTAGTATTATTGCCCAAAATATTATGCTAAAATACTGGGTGCAAGAGATGGCTCAGTAGTTAAGAGCACTGTTGTTCCTCCTGAAACAAGTTCCCAATATCCATGTCAGGTGGTTCACAACTGCCTTTAACTCCAAGTCAGGAAGATCTGATACCTCAGGCTTCCTCAAGCCTCAGTTATCATGTGTGCATAGCCATACTCAGAGTTACGTGTACTCATGATTAAAACCAAGAAACATAAGCCTTTAAACAAAATACTACGGGGCTGGGGATATAGCTTAGGAGTACATCATTAGCTTTGGTTGGACCATGCTCTGATCCATTCAGGGCAGTGTAGCATACGTCTATAATCTGATCCCAGCACTCAGGAATCTAAGACAGGAGGGATGTAAATTCAGGAGCTGCTTGGAATGCACAGTGAGATCTTATCTCAAAAAAAAAATCAAAGAAATAACTGAGGATGGCGGTAGACACCTGTCGTCTAAGTGCTTCAGAGGTAGAGGCAGGAGGATCTCTGTGAGTTGGAGGCAAGTCAAGTCTAGCAAGTTCCAGGCTGTATAAGACAGTCTTAAAACAAATTAATCAGAACTAAACACGCAGCTGAGTAGTGGTGATGCACACCTTTAATCCCAGCACTGGGGAGGCAGAGGCAGGTGGATCTCGGTGAATTCAAGGCCAGCCTGGTCTACAGAGTGAGTTTCAGGACAGCCAGGGCTACACAGAGAAACCCTGTCTGGAAAACCTTTTAAAACGCCATGTCTGCACCATGGCTGGCTCGTGCTGCTGGATCTTTTCAGAGTGGTTTAGGTTTTCAGGGTTTTCCATCGTCCCAACCATCTGCCCATTCTTTGAGTTCTCTCTGTAGCAGGTTCTTGAGTGTATGGAGAACTGGAACCTTCCTCCTGCATAAACCAAATCCTGGCATGGCGGTGACTGACTGATGTAAGGTGGTGAGGTCAGCAGCTGCCATTTCTAAAGTCTCAGTTTCTTTGTCTGTGAAACAGGAATGAGAACATACTCTCTTATATTGATCATTATGATGAAATAAACTGACACCAGATGTTTGATTTCAGACACCATCCCCCCAATCCCCCACCCCCACTCCCGATCCTCTCACTCCCTCACCCCTCCCACCTCCCCACCTCCCACAAGGGAGGTGCATATTTTACATATCAAAGCACACCTGGCCTCTAGGTTCTCCCAGCATTCTTCAGTTCTTACCTAGCATACCTTGCCCCCAGCCCTAAACTCTTCCCTCTACAGTCCAGACATTTTGATTCCCACTCATCTTCTCTCTCTTTTTTTCTCTCCATGTGTGCACACCCTTTCTCTCTTTCTCTCCCCCACCTTCCCATGGTGTCTTCCCTGGGGCCAGTGAACTTGCCAGAGAGCCACTTCCCAATAAACTAGCATTTAATATAACTTATCACCTATAACATGTCTAGTGCTAGCCGAGCGGTGGTGGCGCACGCCTTTAATCCCAGTACTTGGGAGGCAGAGGCAGGCAGATTTCTGAGTTCGAGGCCAGCTTGGTCTACAGAGTGAGTTCCAGGACAGCCAAGACTACACAGAGAAACCCTGTCTCGAAAAACAAACAAACAAACAAAAAACATGTCTAGTGCCTAGCATGTGGCCGTTTTGCTTTTACTGTTATGATCAGAATTGTTATTTTCAAAATTACTAATTTAAGTGAATATATTTCTTTGGGGGTGGGGGTGAGGGTGGTTCCCATGAAAGCTAGAAAGCCTGCCAGACAAATTCTAAAAGAGCTGTCACCCTTTGAATACATTTCTTTTGGTACTTATCATTTTACTTATCATTTTCTCTTGTATTCTCACCTTTTGTTGTTTCTGGGTGAATTAATTGTCAGTGCTGGGAATCAAACCCAGACCCTCCTGCAGGACAGACAAGCATTCTATCAACTGATGAAGACCCATCCCCAGGGTTTTGTTTGTCTTAGTTTCTTTGGTCATTTGAGATAGGAATGTCCTGGGTCTCACAGTGTAGATAAGGCTGGCTGATAACATTGGACCTGAACTTGAGGGACTCTCCTACTTCGCCTTCTGAGAGGCTGGCTTGCCTGTGTACTATCCCAGCTTTACTCTTATTTATATAGAGATAGGTTCTCCCAGAGATCTACCTGCCTCTGCCTGCCAACTGCTAGAATTAAAAGCTTGCCTCACCACACCTGGTGTTTTCTATTTATTGTTAAGGACCTGAAAACGAATTAATCCTATTTACATGTCAGATTTTATCTATCAACATGAATCACTGTTTTATTTATTTTTTTTTACTCCCTCCCGAAGAATTATCTACTATTACAGGTGCATTCAGAAACAACCCTGTATCTCTCTCTCAAACAAAACAAAAATAAAAACATACAAATTTAAAAAAAAAAAAAAAGCCCAGCCAAACAAAGCACACAAAAACATGGACGCCTGCCCCAGAGTGTGGCAGATAGCCAAGGTGACAGATACTCCATTGAGGTAAACTGATCCTTCTCTTTCCCAGAAGGCATTGCAGATGGCCTCTTGGTTAGAGGTGGGGTTTTGTGTCCACTTCCCCTTCCTGGTCATGGGATTCTGTCGTACACAAACTTTGCTTCTTAAAATATTTCTTTCCTCTTCTGCATAGATCCCTTTCTCCTCTCAGGAAGTTTGGTGAAGAGGGAGGTGGGGAGGTACTGGGAGGAGTCGGAAAAGAATATGATCAAAATAAATTATATGAAAAGAACCCTAAAAACCAATAAGTACATACCAAACCAAACAAAACAAAACCCAAGCCTCTGCGTAAATAAACACAACCGTCAATAAACAAAAAATGACCCAGTGATTGCCACCAACTCTGATAACCTGAGTTCAATTTCTATAAGTTGTCCTCTGGCTTCCTTCACACATGCACACACACACACACACACACACACACACACACACACACACACACACCAGTAATAATGATAATAATAGCTGGGCGGTGGTGGCTCACTCACGCCTTTAATCCCAGCACTTGGGAGGCAGAGGCAGGTGGATTTCTGAGTTTGAGGCCAGCCAGCCTGGTCTACAGAGTGAGTTCCAGGACAGCCAAGGCTACACAGAGAAACCCTGTCTGGAAAAAAACAAACAAACAAACAAAAAAAAAAAACAAAA
>JANHMN010000009.1:36568578-36584965 GCA_030674055.1 Rhabdomys pumilio
TCTATCTATCTATCTATCTATCTATCTATCTATCTATCTATCTATCTATCTATCTATCTATCCATCCATTTATCCATCTATCTATCTCCTATCTACTATCTATCTATCTCTTACAGATTTTATCCCCCACCCCTCTTCATCAAGGGCTTCACTTTCAGTCTATAGAAAGCAACTAATCTCTTAAAAAAATCTACCTTTCCTATGCTAGTGTCTGAACACAGAGCCTCACCGACAAGAGTCTTGTTACTGAGCTATGTCCCATTTGCCAAGAACCTCACAATGGTCTGTGTCTATAAGGCCCTACTTAGTTTGTGCCCTTTCCACCCCACCCCACCTCTCTGACATCAATCAGGCCCTGCTCTTTCCCCTTCTTCCTCTGCTCCAGCCCCTTCCTTGTGTCCGGGTAGGACACATACCAGCCTCCAGGCTTTGTACTGGCCCTGCCCTGGCTGGGTAATTACATAGCTTCCTCCTTTGCCTTTTCTAAGTAAATGACTTTACTACCTTGTTCAAACTTGTGACCCACTCTACTGTACTCTCTTACCTGAGGCTAACTTGTCCTTTACCGCTGTCCCATTCAAACACACCAAAGCATTTCCGTATGCATTGTGTGTGTGTGTGTGTGTGTGTGTGTGATGATACAGGGTTTTATTTAGCCCTTATAGGCCTCAAATTCGTTCTGTAGCCAACTCTAGCCTTAAACCTCCAATCCCTTTGTCTCTAGTTCCCACACACTTCAATTACAGGTGTGTATCACCACAGGCAGCAGGATTGGTAGGGTTTTTTTTTTTTTTTTAAGGTTAAAAGAAAATGTATGTGTCTCCATGTATGCATGGTCACCACAGGTATGTCTGATGACAGAAGAGCGTAGTGTCTTCCTGACACTAGAGTTTCAGGGAGTTCTGAGCTAGCACATCATTACTGTTGGAAACCCAGCCCATGTACTCTGTGAGAACAGCACAATGTAACAGCCAGGATTAGAGCCTCTGATTTGTCGTTCTTTTTCTTTTCTCTTCCTTTAATCCTGAGCACTGACCCTGAGCAGGCACTTGGAGTTTTGTTAAGTGAGTTAAACAATTCAGTGGCTCAGTAGTTAAGAGCTCAGGATGCTTGCTCGTCCAGAGGACTCGAGTTCAATTCCAAGCATCTACTTGGCTTCTCACAACTGTCTGTAACTCCAGTTCCAGGAGTTCTGACACCTTCTTCTCATCTCTGTAGGCACTGTACACACATGGTGTATAGATGTAAATACAGATAAAATACTCACACAATAAAAATAAACCTCAAAACAAACACACAAAAAGATTTTTAGATGGTCGGTGTCTATTCTATATTCTATCTAATGTGTGACCAAAATAAACAAGCTTATTCACTAAGTACCTGAATAAGGAACACACGGGTAACAGAAGGTGAGACATTTCTTGTCTAAAAACAGCTGCTATTGATTGAGCATTTCTATACGGTAAGTGCTTCACAGCAAACCCAAGAAGAGATCGGTATTATTACCACTAGTTAGAAGTGCAGAGAGGCAGAGCAGCTTGTCCAAGATCAAACACTAGACGGAGCAAGGATTTGAACTCAGGTAGTTGACTTCATTAGTCACTGGGTCACTAGGCTCAAGGGAATGCATTTCGAGACTTCTAATCAATAATCATCACACAAAGGTATTAATCACGCACCCGAGCTTTGTGCGGAGACCAAAGGTGAAAGCCTTAAGAATTGAAACAAATATATATATATATATTTAACCTGAGAGTCTGCTACTGAATAGGCTGTCAATACTCAATGAATTGAAAGAATAACGTTCTCTTGAGACATAAACCTGGGCTCAAGGAGGAAGTGAGGCATCGTGGGAAGCTATCTCAAATGTGTGAAGGTAGAGCAGGCAAGAGTCTAGGGATCAGAAGGAGGCTTAGGGCTTCTAAGCCCAAGGCTGCTATAAGTGTGAATATTTCAGGCTAGTTCTTTGTGGATAACCAGGTGCCTAGCAACCTAGTGATAGAGCATTGTCTTTGCTTGTTTGATGGATGCTAAAACGGACTGGGTGGAGATAACATCCTCTCCCAATTCTACCTTCTAGGCAGCTGTTTCTTAGTCTTTTTTTTTTTTTTAAATTTAAAGTGGTTTATTTTAAAAGACTCATGTTGAAAGCTAACATCAGGATGTTTCTGGTCAGCTAAGTTTCCACCACATACATTCTTCACTTTTAAATGCTTCTTCATCTTTAGTTTTCTTCCTTCCTTCCTTCCTTCCTTCCTTTTTCTTTCTTTCTTTCTCTCTCTCTTTCTCTTTCTCTCTTCTCCTTCTTCTCCTTCTTCTCCTTCTTCTCCTTCTTCTCCTTCTTCTTCTCCTCCTCCTCCTCTTCCTCCTCCTCCTCCTCCTCCTCCTCCTTCTTCTTCTTCTTCATCATGATGTTTCATTGACTGAGATTGAATTCAGGGCTTTGTGCAAACTAAGCATGGGCTCTACCACAAACCTATATCTAGGTTCACACGTGTGTCTTTTCCTCCTTCAGTGACTGGGGAACTACTAGAGGCCAGATGCTAAGTGTTCTTTCTATTTCCGTGTCTACGCTCATGAGCTCTGCCTAATGCCTGGTTTAATAAAAGTATATTTTACTGAGCCAGTTTCTGTCTGCCGAGTGCAGGTGGCCCACAGACTTTCTCTGGGAAGTATGGAGTGGCATTTTTGGAGACATACCCTTATGCATAAAGAAGCCATGTATTTTAAGCTAAGAAATGACTGCACTAATCTTGAAGATGGTGTAGGATTTGGTCAAATGTTTGCTGAATGGAAACAATAGAAGAGAATTTACTTTATTTAATTATTTTTTGAAAATTTAAAAATTTCACTTTATTTACTTATTTATGTGTGTGCTTGTGTGTATACACATATGTGTACACATGCTGATGTGGAGGGTTTATTTATTTATTTATTTATTTAGTTAGTTAGTTTTTTTAAGGCAGAGTTTCTCTGTGTCCTGAACTGTCCAGTCTGGCCTCGAACTCACAGAGATCTTCCTGCCTTTGTCTCCTGAGTGCTGGGCTTAAGGTATGTGCCTGCTGCTCTGGAGTTTATGGGACAACTTTCCTTTCACCACACGGGTCCTGGGGGTTAAACTCAGTTTACCAAGCTTGATGGCCAGTGTCTTTACTCACCAAACCCTATTGTCTGTTCTGCGTCTGTTTTTAAGACAGAGTCTCTCTCTAGGCCCGTAGCTGAGGATACACGTTGAATTCTTTTTTTTTCTTTCTTTCTTTTCTTTTTTTTTTTTGTTTGTTTTTTGTTTTTAGTTTTCAAGACAGGGTTTCTCTGTGAAGCTCTGGCTGTCCTGGAACTCACTCTCTGTGAAGCTCTGGCTGTCCTGGAACTCACTCTCTGTGAAGCTCTGGCTGTCCTGGAACTCACTCTATAGACCAGGCTGGCCTCGAACTCAGATCTGCCTGCTTCTGCCAGATTCTAGACTGTTGGGGTTAATGTGTGTGCCCAGCACTGCCCAATCACCTTGAGTTCTTTGTTTTGTTTTGTTTTGTTTTTCGAGACAGGGTTTCTCTGTGTGGCTCTGGCTGTCCTGGAACTCACTCTGCAGACCAGGCTGGCCTTGAACTCAGAAATCCGCCTGCCTCTGCCTCCCAAGTGCTGGGACTAAAGGCGTGAGCCACCACTGCCCGGCCACCTTGAATTCTTGTCTTGCAGTCTCTACTTCCCGAGTGATGAGGTTATATGTGTGCACTGCTGGTTTTATATGATTCAGATGACTGAAAGCCCAGCTCTGTGTATGGAAGGCCAGACTCTCCCAACTCAGCTACAGAACCATTCTCTAAATAAGAGTTAAGGTTGTTCTCCCTGATGATTGGTATTGTGGTTTCTAACAAGAACTTTGGTGCCTGGGTTTTTAGCTCAGTGGTAGAGCACTTGCCTAGAATGTCTAAGGACCTGGGTTCAATACTTACCCTGGAGGGTGGGGCAGCCAACTCATACCTGAAACTGAAGCACTTGGGAAACAGGCAGGATTGTGAATTCCAGCCCAGCCTGAGGTAAATAATGAGACTCTGTCTTGAAATGAAACAAAACAAAAGCAAAACCCACAAGACAGACAGGAAACAACAGCAAAACAAAAATAAAAATAATTGTGGAATAAAGTCTGTCCCCCACCCCTTCCTCTCTCTCCTCTCCTCTTCCCCGTCCCCTCTCTCTCTCCCTTCCCCCTCTTTTTGTTTTTTTGGGGGCTGAATAATGTATTTCTTCCCATTTTCTTCCTCCGTTTCCTTTCCCCTTCTCCTTATTTCTTTGAGGTACAATCTTTCTCTGTCACCCAGACTTGTCTCAAACTCCCAGCCCCAGGTGATCCTCTCCCTTATCCTCTCAGATGGCTGGCATTACAGGTGTTTGGTATTTGGTTTTATTTGCAACAGGGTTTTGCTATGTAGCTCAGGAACTCACTTTGAATCCTAGGTTAATCTCCCATTTTAGCAATCCTTCTACCTTGGTCTTCTGGGTCCAGGGAATTACAGCGCTGAGCCACCAATCCCAGCTAATAAAATATATATTTTTTTAATGTCCAGATTGAACTGTGTTTTATGAACTCTATTGTTCTCTGATGGTTGATATTGAGCTGATGATCAAAGATGATTTTATTGGAAATCTAACCTTAAAGTTAAATATTTAGAATCCACAGAGGCCGTATTTGGTTCATAAAACAACGAAGAATGAAAACAGTCACAACCAACTTGCGTTTATCATTAAGGATTTTTACAGAAAGCCTTGAGAACCTTAAGAGGCTCTTATGAAGAAACCATATTTTCCTGTAGAAATGAGGTAATGAGGTTTACGGGATCCAGGTTGCCCAATCTGCTCGTGTGTGAAGCCTTCACTGTCCGAGTGGTGAAGGGGGTGGGGAGAGCAGGAGGAGTGTTTTCCTGAGGTTTTTACCACACTCCCTATTTTTTTTTTTTTAGGATTCAGTTCCAGCAGCACACACCTGCCCAGTGACTTTTTAATGCCTTGCCCACACCGAGTGCTGAGTGCTGAGTGCTGTGTGGGCCAGGGCTGAGGGGGGGGCTTTAACAGCCTGAGTAAAGGGCTTTGCCTCTGCTGAACCCTGTCACCCCTCCTCTACCTATCCAGTCTCCCTTTTCCAAGAACCTCTATCAACACAACAGGAGATGAACTTTCTAACAACAAGCTGTCATAGTTAGCTTGGCCTGTAGAATTAGTTTCCTCGGAGTATCCCTTGTACTGCCTTATAGCTTTAGATCTCTGTTAATGGGCTGTCACCTCCATCCCAGCTGATAAAGGCAGGGTCCTGGCTTAGGCTCTACATCTCTGAGGATGGTATTGTTGAGAATAACTAGTTACAAACCCAGTCTGTTCACGAACTTGTGATATTTGGTCTAGTTTGATTTAATCACAGTAAAAAGCCCAGAGAACTAGTAGTCGTCTTACGCAGAGTAGCCACCGGTGTGGTGGGTGTTTTCTTGTGCTTTGCTATTTTCTGCATGCGTGTGTATGAGAAAGAGAAATTATTTCAGATATTTTTGTCAGTTTTCAAATGTATAGGGATTTATTTATTTATTTGGTTTCCGGAGACAGGGTTTCTCTGTGTAGTCCCAGTTGTCCTGAAACTCATTCTGTAGACCAGGCTGGCCTCGAACTCAAACTCAGCAATCTACCTCCCTCTCTCCCAAATTCTGAGATTAAAGGCATATGTCACTACTGCCCAGCAAGGATTTATTTTTTTAAAATATTTTGGTTTTATTCTTAATTATGTGTATGTGCGTTCATCTGTGGGGATGAGCACATCTCCCTGCAGAGGCCAGAAGCAGGTATCAGATCTCTTGGAGTTGGAGTCAGAGGAAGTTGTGAGCTGTCCAACACGATTGCTGGGAATCAAACACAGGTCCTCTGGAAGAGGAGTAAGGGGCTCTCAACCCTGCGCAGTCTCTCCAGCCCCATAGATTTACTTTGGAAAACCTATACTATGGGTTTATATCACAAAGTGAATGAACAAGATGGGGTAAGCTGGAAAAACACATGTAATATATAAATGACCGACCCGTGATTAGTCTATGTATATAGATAATATTAACAAATCAATAACAAAAACACTATTGTGTTGGCACACTCCTGAGACTGGAGGATTCTGAGTCTGAGGCTAGCCTGAGCTAGCTGATGAGATCCTACTCACAAAGCCACAGCCAAGCACAATGAAAATAGGGTAGGGGATAAGGGGTGGGATGGGGATGGGCTAGGAGGAGGTAGAGGACAGGGCTAGGAGGGGAAGGGGAGCGGTAGGATGAGGGGAACTAACAACAACTGAGTGGAAAATATCAAGAGATACAAAAATCATAAATTTAGAAAATGTAAATTAAAAATTATAAGAGAAAGTACCTTACTACCCCCCAGATTAAAAATTTAAAATAACCCAGCACACAGCCTCAACCTCAAAAGGCAAAGTCCATAATTATTTATATTTACTTCATTTTATTTTATTTATTTATTTTTCTTTTGTTTTTTCAAGACAGGGTTTCTCTGTGTAGCCCTGGCTGTCCTGAAACTCAGTCTGTAGACCAGGCTGGCCTGGAACTCAGAAATCTGCCTGCCTCTGCCTCCCAAGTGCTGGGATTAAAGGCGTGCGCCACCACCGCCCGGCTCCTCATTTTATTTTATATTTTTATTTTGTTTAAACATTTTTCCATTTGTTTATTTATTGTATGTGTGTATGTGTACCCACGCATGTTATGGCACACGTGTGAAGGTCAGAGGAAAATCTGTTTGGGGTCAGTTCTCTCCCTTTACTTCTTGATACCAAGCACCTCTGAGCCATCATGTGACCTTTTTTGTCTTTGTTTGTTTGAGACAAGGTTTCTCTGTGTAGCCCTGGATGTTCTGAAACTCACTCTACAGACCAGGCTGGTCTCAAACTCAAAGATCTGCCCTCCTCTGCCTCCCGAGTGCTGGGATTAAAGCCCACCACTGCTTATTTATTTATTTAGAGACATACTCTCATTCTGTAGCCTTGCTGGGTGTGTGGATGAAACTTGCAATAGGGATATAAGGCTTACTTTGAACTTGCGGATATCCTTCTGCCTCTGTGTCTGAGTGTTACCAGGCACAGAGTGATTAAATACTTTTCATAAGGTCACAAATCGGAAGACAAGGCAGAGAAGGGAATTTGAAGGTGGGTGGTTCCGGCGTATGAGACTCTCAGCCTCTCACTTCTGGTCTGTCTCCCTACAGGAATGTGTAGAATTTGCTGTAGAATGCCAGCAACAATCACGTTCAGTGCTGCTTCAACTTCCCTGTTTGCATTTATGGCCTGAGGAGCAGGAGAGAGGAGCCTGTCCAGGGAGGAACTCCATTCTGAAGGGAACTGAGCTGGCTGGCCTAGGGGTAGGGCTGGGGATGGAGAACGTGGCAGGTTGTTAAAGAAGTAGGCCATTGATTTTTTAAATGCACTTCTTATTACCTGGAGCAGAATGCTCACCACTTCAATCCTTGTCTGTCTGTGAGAGTTCTGCGACATGACTTTTCCTAATCCAGAAATGTCCCAGCTCCAGTCTCAGGATTTAGGTACATTTTACAGGGCACTCCCACTTTTTTTTCTTTTAATGGCCCAGGAAAGTGTGTTGGAGGAGTTATTTGTTTTGCTATTTTGAGCATCCTCCAAAGAAGGCTCTCCCAAGACTCTACCAACAACAAACAGTTGCTCGTACTGGCAATGTGATTCACACCAGCTCCCTCCTTCCTTCTTGGATCCAGGGCAGTGTGGAAAGAGTCTCAGAAGCCTGGATTTCTTCCTCACTGGGAGGATCTCGGGCTATCCTGTGGCAGGAGTGGGTTTTGAGCAGTGTTGGCGAGTTGTTTTTTTGGGAGTACAAAGCAAGCAGTAAATCTGTCACCCTGAAAAATCAGGTTGTGACCTAAAGAAGGAGCAAATTGTGACTTTGGGTAAAAGAGAGTGACCTACCAGGGAGGGTAATTTATCATGATAACAAAAATGCCTGGCGCTCTTCAGGTCGGCCAGGGAGAAGGGCTGCAGTAAGCACATTCAGGAGATGCAAGTGTCCAAATATTTTAAACTGATCAATATCAGGCTCACAAGCAGCCAAAACCCCCGTCATCTCTCAAAGTATTGCTCACCTGGTTTGTAAAGAGGAAAAAGCAAGAGCTTAAAAAAATGAATAACAATGTTGCCACTCATCAACAGGCACTCTTTGTAAGATGAAAATAAATACATACCTCCTGGGGATTTAAGCACAAATTAATTTGGAGGGGTGTTTGTGTGTAGGGGGGAATTAAGAGATTCCACTTCTGGGTTTAACATAAGGACATCACTATTGGCATTAATGTGCTTCCCCATTTTTACATTAAAACTCCTGGCAGGGAGGTGAAGTAGGTAGCTTTATCTCAGCACTTCTTGGTGATGGACTGACATGTGAAACGGCTCTGACTTCCACTGGTGGTGGATACTTTCCTTTTCCCCTGAAGGTTCTCCTCCTCCTCCACCCTGCTCCAGGGGCGCAGGATATTGCTCCAGGGACCCATCACCTGTTTCTTGGTTGGGTTTGGTCAGTGGGCGGCACCTGCTGGAGAGTGGAGGGAAGAGAGCCTTTATCCCATGCAGGGTGGCCTCAGGCTGGTTCGCCTGACTTCCCAAAGTTGTAGCTCAGGTTGGCTGGTCTTTCTCCTCGATGCTTTGTCTCTAGGCAGCAGTACTTCCTTGACTCAACCTATAAACACACCCTCTTGCTTCAAGCACTAAACCAGGGAGCAGTTTCTTTTCCAGGTCTTATATGGCTGGCAATTTGAGTAGACCTCAGTGTGACCAGGATATTCAGAGATTCTGGATCACTAAAGCTCCACAAAGGACTTCCATCTCCTGAAATGGTCCTGACAAGTGTGATTAGTCATTAGATAATGGAATTTGGAGTTTATGAGTTTTTCTGTTATTGATAGTAGAGTGGGCCACACAAGTTTCGGGTTTTATGAAATTGTGATTCTGTCAGGAAATTTTGCTGAGGGGCACTGATAGGAGGAGCCCCGAATTATGTCACCCTCCCGTCCTGGTAAAGTTGAACGCTGATAAAACACCCATTATCTCTCTCAACCACAACAGCCATGTGGCCAGGGCTTATTTTCACTTCACCAGCCTATAGATTTAGTTGTCCACCTGATGAACTTGGCAGGCTCACCCCATTTCTCAGAAGATTTAATAGTAGTAAGCTGGGGACCTCAAAGACTTCAATACTTTGCCCAACTCTTTCTGCTCCATGCTTACTGGTGTACTGAGAGAGATGACTTAATTACTCTAAACCCATTAAAAAATGAATGTGCCCCAGCTTTAAATCTACTCATTTTAATTAAAAAAATCATTCTTATTTGGGGCTTGCACATGCGCACATGAGCATGTCAGAAGACAGCTTGCAGGGATCCATTGTTCTGGAGTTGGAACTGAGGACATTAGTCTTAGCTGTGAGTGACTTTATGTGAGGAGCTATCTGGTTTTTGTTGTTGTTTGTATTTTGAAGACAAGTTTTCAATGGATAGCCCTGCTGTTCTGGAACTCTGTAGACCAGGCTGGCTTGGAACTCAGAAATCTGCCTCCTAAGCACTGGGGTTAAAGGCGTGATTACCACACCCAGCTGTTTGAGGAACCATTTTATCTGCCTGTTATTTAGAATATTTTGGGTGAGATTAGACAGATTTCCATGGGTAGGAAGAAGGAGCCAGTGTCACCTGACAAAGCACATTTACAATGCCGGAGGAGTCCTGAGGCTTTTCAGGCTGAGGCGGCTCTAAGGAAGTAAAAGATAAGCTCCTCCCCCTTTTCTCCTTTTTTGAGAGACCGAGTCTTTCTATTTTGTCCAGGTTGATTTTGAACTCACAGCAATGGTTCTGCCTCAGCCCTCCACGCCCATGCTGTACCTTTTTGAGCACTGAATCTTATGTATTAATTAATATGTATTAATACTTTTTAAATATTTTAAAAATAAAAATAAAGACACAACAAACTCAAAAGGTATAGTGGCTCACACCTGTAAATCCCAACACTTGAGAGGGCGAGGCAGGAGAATTGTTGAGAGTTTGAGGCAATCTTGTGCTACCAAATGAGTTTCAGATCAGCCGGGGCTTTCGAGACCCTGTATCACACAAACAACGCAAAGGTGGTAGGTGAACTGGAGAAGGGCCATCCACCTCTTTTGATAGTTTCTCTCTTCACAGCTCTACTTTAGGAATCATTGCCAACCAGATGGTGGTGGCACACACCTTTGACCAGAGTGCTCTGAGTTCGAGGCCAGCTTGGTCCACAGAGCCAGTTCCAGGATAGCCAGATCTACACAGAGACACCCTGCCTTGAAAAACCAAACCAAACCACTACCAACAAAAAGAATTGCCTATTCTAGCTGTCTTTATTTCTTTACTTCTCAACTTCTTTATGAAAAAAATATTTTGAAACTGGATCTCCCCGTAGAGTCCAGGCTGGCCTCAAACTCATGATCTTCCTCCCTCAGGCTCCAGAGCAGTTGGACTTCGTTGGTATAGCTTGCACAGGAGGGTCTCATTTTACTTGAATTCCACACCGAATCAGACTCTGCCGACCACTGTTTCTTGCAGTTCTCTGTTGGCCCAATGGCTTGTCCCCTCCTCCACTTCACTCTTCTCTGGCCCTAGTCTACATACTTTCTCTGTCTACACACTTCTCTGCAGCCACGAATCCTTGATGTTCCTAGAGCTCAGTCACTTCCTCTCTGTTGGGAGTCATGGCCTCCCACTTTCCCATGCCTGCCCCTCTAGCAGCCTCAGTTGCCTGACATTTGCCGAGACCCAAGTCTCCATCGCAGATACGCTTCACTCTGCTTCACTTCAGCGGGAGAATGCAACCGTTTGTTACCTTTCTGGCTGCTATGACCAAGTAATCAGGAAGAAGAAATTTAAGGAAGGGAGGGTCTGTGCTGGCTGAGCGTTTGAGGGGTACAGTACACTATGGTGTGGGAAGTGTGGAGGTAGGAGCATAAGATGGCTGGTTACGTCCTGTCGTCAGGACAGCAAGAACAGAGAGAGCATAGCCAGTGGGCCTGGGCTGTAAAATCTCAATGCGAGTACCCAGGGACTCACTTCCTCCAGGAAGGCTTTGCCTCCTAATGGTTCCACTGAATGTACAGTTTTGTTTTGTTTTGTTTTTTTCCCCTAAAGACAATCCCTTTTGGGTTACCCATCTCAAAAACAAACAAACAAAACCAAAACCAACCCTCCCAAGAAACCCAAAAAACAAAAATCACAAAACAAAAAAACTTCATTATTCATAGGACAAATACCCCATGGCTTCAAGGTTCAGTAACCTCCCGCCTCTTTATTTCCGGGTCTTTCAAACACAGGCTCACCTACCTTCTTTGCAGCTTTGGTCTTTACTTCTTCAGGTATACCAAACTCTCTCCGACTACAGGGCTTTTGCACACATAACTGTGAACTTGTTACATCTTGGCTCCTTCACTGGAGTTTGAAGCCCCGTTAAGAACAAGGGCTGTGCCACTTATGTAACAAAATAGAAAAGTTTTGTTACACATTCAGGTTTGCTTAATGTTCAAATCACTTTCAAACGGCCTTTATCTCTCTCATGGAAACCTTAATAAAAGAATGGTTTTAATAATACACATTTATTTTGCTCATGAATCTTTAGATTTGTGATTTAGGCTGGGCACTTTCTTGTTTTTAGTTGGGCTAATTCTCCTGTTGGCCTTGTGGGTATGAGTTTGGATAATGCCTGCCTGGACCAAATTTTCTACCATCCTGCCCCACCCGCTCCCCGCCACACAATTGAGAGGACCCTGTTCTATATAGCTCAGGCTGGATTGGAACTCTCAGCTCTCCTGCCTTAGGCTCCAAAGTGCTGGTATTTTGGGAGTATTCCCTCCATTCCAGTTGACCTTGTTGTACCTGTCTGTCTTTTATTGTTCTTCAGGGTGTGCATCTGCTTCCCCTACTCACCAGTTGAGATCTAGAACTTTCTAAGACGATGTCTAGGCTGAGAGATGTCCAAACGATTTTGAAGTCCCCTAAACATCGGTGTTTCTGTAAGTGAAGTTTATGCAGTGTGTGATTTGTGGTGACTCTTCTCTCCTTCCCATGGCATCTGTGGCTTAGATCCAGCGACATCGTGTGATCTACACGAGCGAGAGGAAGTTAATCACGAGAGGTCTGTAGCTGACATTTATTGTGGAGGCACTAACTTTTATAGCTCTATTGTGTTTTAATCCTCTCAATTTTCTGGCAATTTAGAAGAACAACTATTTATAAGGGGATTAGCTGTGTCTTCAGGCTGCCAATGTTTCTTGAGAGTGAAGCCGTGCACAGCGTCAGAGGCTGGCTTACTTCCCTTGAGCCTTTGACAGACTGGTTCATTTTCTCTGAGGAACAATCATTTAGAAAGCGAAAATTTTTTATTAAAATCCAAGTGATTGTGACTAGGAATTCTGGTAGCAAGCAGTAGTAATGACATTACTCGAAGCTACATTTGTTTATTTGTTTAGTTTATTTTTGAGATGGTCTCAGCAGGCCTGCACCACCATGGCTTGCAGATTCAAAGAACGATGGAACCATGCGGCGTGTGAAAACTTAGGCATACGGCTGGGTATCTTTTAGCTTTAGCAGGGCCCATCAGTGTAAGTCACAAATAGGTCCCTGTGCTATGGTTGGAGATGTTAACAGGAGGTGGAAATTCTGGAGGCCTGGCCCTTAGAAGGATTTGGAGGTAATTAACGGCAGCTGGTGAAACTTGATCAGAGTAATTTCACAAGAGTTGTCAAGTCATTATAAGAAAACTTTATTTGTTTGACAAAAAAAAAAAAAAAAAAAAAAAAATCTTAAACTTGGAGGCCGCCAGGCAGTGGTGGCGCACGCCTTTAATTCCAGCACTTGGGAGGCAGAGGCAGGTGGATTTCTGAGTTCAAGGCCAGCCTGGTCTACAGAGTGAGTTTCAGGACAGCCAGGGCTACACAGAGAAACCCTGTCTCGAAAAAACAAAAAAACAAAAACAAAAAAAAAACCAAACCAAAACAAAACAAAGCAAAAAAAACCTTGGAGGCCTTTGTCTCTCAAGTGCTGAGACAACAGGTGTTTACTACTATGCAAACCCCAGACCACTGTTCTGGACGGAGCTCTATAGTGTTCCCCTAAATAAAAGACTCAAAATCAAAATGGAGCCACTCCTGTTTTATGCTCCTTCTTACCAAGCTATGAAGTTACTCTGGCTTTCTGAGAAATTGGGATTAGAGAGAACAGCCATATTTTTTAGGCAGAGCAGCTTCACTGACGACAATAACGTCCCCTCCGAGTTTTCATCCTTATACAAAGTAGCCTGAGAAGATCGCAGTGTTACTAGTGTGTTATTTGTTCTTCCATTTCCTGGCTCCTGCCTAACAAAGAAAGTAACTGAGTAGATCAGGATCAGGTTTTAAAAGACTCACAGGTTCCCAGCGTTTTCTTTTGCAGCCTCCTGTTTTGTGGGTCAGAATGCCAGCTCTTACTATTGCTCCAGAGCTATGCTTGCCTGGCTGCTGCCACGACCCACCGCCATGATGTCCACAGACTGTTGCCTTAGACACGGTGTTTTGGCAATAAAAAAGTAACTAAGACACTTACCTGCAGCAAGAATTTAAGTGTAATTATAAGGAAAAGAGATTGTATATGTCGTCTGTCCACAGTAGAAACATTTTTAGAATTATGTGGATGGGTGTTTTGTCTGCATGCATGTAGGTGTATGCCTGGTACCTGTGGATGTGAGCTGCCATGGGGTTACTGGGAACTAAACTCAGGTACTCGGCAAGAGCAGTAATTGCTCTTAACTGCAGAGCCAACTTTCCAATCCCAAATAGAAATTTATACATGATAAATGGTTATTGTAATGCTGGGTAGATGAGAGTGGCAGTTTCTAAACCTAACTGATCTTCATAATTTCTTGAGTTTTTTTTTTCTTTAAATTTGAATTTCCCAGGATCCACCACCTGGAACCTGGATTTTTAGTCCTATCTATCCTCTATTCCCAGAAAAATCCCGAAGTTGCAGCTGATGATAAGATAGGTTTAAAGCTACTAAATTTATTTTCAGTGGTTGATCCCGAATTTGGAATTCTTTTAAATTTGTAATATGGAGAAAATTCTTTTTAGTTCTCTGGATAAGTGCATGGGACACAGTCGATCATGAATGAGACACACAGTGACTCCATCAATATCCGTGAAGCTGGCTCTGATCCCCTAAACGTTATGATCCCTGACTTCTCGATATGTCTGGATTTTAAATGCTTTGTGAAAATACAGCAATTCTAGAACAGAATTTGACTTTTTTTTTTTTTTTATGCCCATAGCAAAATTATTCATCTCCTGTGAGTTTATCAGTGCTTAGGGAGTAAATGATGGTGTTCATTTACTGAGACCAGACTCAGGCCTTTACCTTATCTAAAAGCATCTCCTAAAAGACTTAAGCAGCTGGGCGGTGGTGGCACACGCCTTTAATCTTAGCACTTGGGAAGCAGAGGCGGATTTCTGAGTTCGAGGCCAGCCTGGTCTACAGAGTGAGTTCCAGGACAGTCAGGGCTACACAGAGAAACCCTGTCTCCAAAAAAAAAAAAAAAAAAAAGACGTAAGCAGTTTTTAACTTCAGTTAGGCTCTCCGAATCCACTACTAAGACAGGGACACTTTTTGTTGTTGTGTATGTGTTTTTGAGATGCTGCAGGAGGAGGGGTGTGTATGACTACATAGCCTTGGCTGTCCTGGAACTCACTATATAGACCAGACTGGCCTCAAACTCATATAGATTCCTCAGCTTCTGTCTCCCGATTAAAGGTTGAATATCGCCATACCCAGCAAGATATATACATTTTAATGAATGTTTACTCTCCTGAGCGAAACTCTGAAACTCTACCTGTCTTATCTCAGGCTGTCATTTCCACTGATGCCTCTGTCATGCCTCCCCATTCCCCTGTGTCTGAATCCAACGCCCTGAGTATTTACAGGCAGCTCCTACACTACTGAGGTATCCGCCGCCAGCTTTTATTCTGTCCTTGTATGTGGATACTTTGGGTTTCAAGGGTCGAAAGTCACACAGTTCTTAAATAGAAAAATATTAATATTATATATTAAATATTATATATTAAATTCTAATCTGTGGTCCAAAATGTTGACACATTTTGTCAACACAAAATGTTGACACACATGCTACATGCCTGTCTTCAGACACTGCCTGCACCTCCTGTGTGCTCAGTCTTCCATTTTCTTCTATAATGCAATTAGCTAGAGGCCGACAATGGTTAGGTTTTGGCAATACCTTACTGGACTTCTTCAGAGAGCAAGGGGCCTGTGTTTATCACGGGGTAAAAAGAAGGCAAGCCACGGCCTTGTCCATCATCCCTCTTGGTCCGCTGCTGTGTGCCAAGGGAGCTTGAACACCACAGCCCCAGCACACCATTTTGCTCTGAGCTGCTTCTGGTTTCCTTTGAACACTGAGGTAAGATGGAGACTGCAGAAAGCCAAAGAATGAGGACAAGCTGCAAACCTGAGCTTTGCCATCCGCCCCGAAATAAACCTCTTCAATCCTGTACTCCCATTAGTGGATTGTTTTCAAACATATTTCCAAGGAGATGAATTTGACTCTTTATTTCTCCAGGCTCCTTTGGCCCTCTATTACTTTAACTGCAGAGTTACATTTGCTGAAGTCTGCCTGCACTGAAGCCTGGCAGAGCACATTAACAGACCCCGGCACGGCACGGCTAAGTAACCCAGTAAAAGTATCCTTGTTGTGCGGGGCACACATCCCCAGGACCATTTCAGTTACTGCTGTAATTAGTTCTGATTCAAGTATTTCACTGAGAATGAGCTTTCTAGATAGAAAGTGGTCAGATGGAGCTCGGCAGTGGGGATGGAGGATTCAGATGGCAGCCAGAGCCTGAAGGAGAGACGAGAGATGCTTCTATATGCCCCAATTTGGAGCATTTTTGATTTTTATATGGACATTAAACTTGGTCAAGCTGAGTGCCATTTGCTCTAAGAGATGATAATGTACACTCATCCCTGTGCTTTCTAAAAAAAATAGACTAAGGCTAGAGGTGGCATCGGTACTGGGCCGTGCTGAGTGACGTCTACACTACAGAGTGCCTGATACGTGGGCTTGTAGACAGGGGAAAAAATAAACACACACTGCCTGATAGTTTTAGGTGAAATTGTTTTGACCCTTGACTGAAGATGCATGATCATAGATATTAGTTCTAGAAGATGCACAAGAGATCATATTTTCTTAAACTGCAAAAATAATAGTTTTTATCCTTGAGTCAGCAGAATATTTATTATGGGCCAGTGAGTTTGCAAGACTTTAAAAATGGTTTTTTTTTTTTTT
>JANHMN010000009.1:36585065-36596267 GCA_030674055.1 Rhabdomys pumilio
TTTTTTTTTTTTTTTTTTTTTTTTGCATTTGATGATTAAATACTTGACAAAAACCCTTAAAAGGAGGAATAATTGATCCTGGTTCCTGACTTCAGAGGGTTCAGTTCAGGGAGAGTGAGGCAGCACAGCGCAGACCAATGTAGGCCGAGACACAGAGAAAGTGGATCACCTGCCCTGTCCTTCTTGATGTCCTTGCATTATCTCTGGGTCCACGATCTTTGGGGTGGTCTTTACTCCTCTTAGTCGGTGCTCTGTGCAAACCCATCGCAGACACACTGGAGGGGTGCCTCCCCAACCTCCTGGCCTTTCCTGCCTCCCTCACAGGGAGTCCACCATTCCCACCCACTACTGCATTTATACCATTTGCTAGGATTATGATGGCTTCCATGCCTAGCCTGCTCTTCTTTCTCTCAGACCTGTGTAGACTCCCTGCCTCTCACTTTCCCCCACTCACGTCCTTCCATTTTGTTTTATGACCCATCCGTGAGTCTTGGAACTAATCATTGGAACCTGGTTGGTTTCTCAGTGGGTGTACAATGGAAAATAATGACTCCCCTTCTCCCACAATCCACAGATAGCCCATTACCCAATAGGGATGGGCAGGGTACTATGGGACCCTCCTTAACCCAGGATTGACAGTTGACAGGCCCCGTGTAGGCAGCTGTTGTTGCTGTGAAGTCATGATACTGAGGCTGTGATGTCTGGAGAGTGGTTTGCAGGCCTTCTCCCTATGGTCCAGCTCTTACATCATCTCTGCCCTGTTTTCCATGATCTTCCTTAAGCCTTAGAGAGAGCAGTATAGATGTCCTGCTTAGGACTGAGCACTCAACCATTCTGGACCACAACAACATGGGAATTTTTATCAAGTAATTTGTAATTTATTTTATCAAATAAAAATTATGTCGGGCAGTGGTGGCACATGCCTTTAATCCCAGCACTTGGGAGGCAGAGGCAGGCAGATTTCTGAGTTTGAGGCCAGCCTGGTCTACAGAGTGAGTTCCAGGACAGCCAGGGCTACACAGAGAAACCCTGTCTCAAAAAACCAAAAAAAAAAAGAGTATCAATATAGGATTGGGGTTCAAAATCAATCATTATTGCTTCAGTGGGGATCAAACCCAAGACCTCATGCATGATAGTTAAGTGTATACCTGGAGCCATATCTTCATCTTCTAAAAAAAAAATCTGTTTTTGTTGCTGTTGTTTTCTCTTTTCTTCAGATTTATTTTTATTTATGTGTATGTCTCAGCTATGGTTTCTATTGCTATGAGCAAAAACCCTGGTCTCTATACCACGAGCAGAGCAACTTGGGGAGAAAAGGGTTCATTCAGCTTACACTTCCACATCCCAGTTACTCATCAGAGGAAGTCAGGACAGGATCTCAAGCAAGGGAGGAAGGTGGAGGCAGAAGCTGATGCAGAGGCCATGGAGGGTGCTGCTTATTGGCTTGCTCCTCATGGCTTGCTCAGCCTATTTTGTTAAAATAGAACTCAGGACCATCAACCCAGGAATGGCACCACCCACAATGGGTTGGGGCCTCCCCCATAAATCACTAATTAGGAAAATATCCTATAGCCAGATCTTATGGAGGCGTTTTTCTCAATTGAGGCTCCCTCTCTGATGACTCTAGCCTATGTCAAGTTGACATAAACCTAACCAGTGCAGTGTGTATGTCTGGATATGTGGACATGTGTTCCCGGTGCCCACAGAGGCCGGAAGAGGGCACTGGGTCCCCTGGAGCTGGAGGTTCAGGCAGTTGTGAACTGCCCAAGGTGAGTGCCAGAACCAAACTTGGATCGTCTGAAAGTGCTCTTAACTGATGAGCCATCTCTCTAGACCCTTGTTTTGCTCTTTTGAGATAAGAGTTTTGCTGTATAGATAGAGTCTTGCTAAGCTGGTCTCGAAGTCACAGCAATCCTCTTGCCTCAGTTTCCAGAGAGCTAGATTTACACATATGAATCACTACTCACGGTTTCTTCAATTTCATGTATTTATTTTTAGACTGAATCTCCTTGTATCTTCCTCTCACTGTATATCTCCAGCTAGACTGAAACGTGGTTGGCTTTTATTGAGGTATGATTTGTTTATTGCAACGATCATTTATTTAGTTGCTTGATTGATTTTATGTAGCCCTGCCTGGTTGTTTTGGAACTTGATCTGTAGACCAGGCTGGCCTCGAACTCACAGAGATTGACCTGCTTCTGCCTCCCAAGTGCTGGGATTGAAAGTACCTGAGACTGTGCCTAGTGACGTATCACTTCTTATTTATTTATTTATTTATTTACTTATTTATTTATTTATTTATTACAAATAATGAAGTTCACAGGTCCAGTGACCGTATGCAGTTGTGCAATCAGCACAGGAGGTTTGCATCACCCCAGGTCATAGTACAGCGAGTCCCTGTCTCCTACCCCAGCTCCTGGCAACAATAACTCAGAGTTTGCTCTTTTTAGAATGTTGTATAAATAGAATCCCACGGGAAGTGCTGTTGATGCTTGCTTTGAACACTCACCCATGTTGATGTGCATGTCAGTAGCTTCTTACCTCTTTATGTGTGTGTGTATACTGGTGTGTGTGTGTGTGTGTGTGTGTGTGTGTGTGTGTGTGTGTGTGTTTGAGCTGTATTTTGGATTATTTTCTCTAAATCATTGTCCTGAACTTTTGGAACTTTTTCCTTCACCTCTGGCCAATCTGTTGTTTAAATCGGCCATTAAAATTTTAATTTCACTGACCATATTTTTCTTTCCTGAAAGTTATTCTTTCTTTAATCTATCTGTTCTTTCCTCAAACATTCTCCATGTCTCTCTTTCTCTGACTCTCCCTTTCCCTTTCTTTTTTCTTTTTTTTTTTTTTTGAGGCAGTGTTTCTCTATATAGTCTGTCTCAGAGATCTGTCTGCCTCTTCCTCCTGCATGCTGGGATTAAAGACATATACCCACTCTGCTTGACAGAAATGTTATTTAAATGCACTGTTTATAATTTATTTTTAGTAATTTAATTAATTGTTTATTAATGTGTATGTACCTAAGTATATGCACCATGTGTGCGAAAGACTTTGGTTTCGCACCCCACACACACACACACAAGCACACACATTCAATCTCTTCAAAACCAGGAAAATGGAAATTAGAATAAGATATTATTAATTCCCACAAGTCTGTCAGAACCCCTCTCCTGTCCCGCCCCCGAGGAGGGTGCCTGGTGCAGTCACCTTGAAGAACAATTTGGCCATATCATGTTAACTCTGGGATTCGAGACCATTTGCGTTTCTTAAGTAGCAGCTCCTAGAATAAGATCCAGATTCCAGTGGCCCCACTGAGGCTTGCTTGTGAGGTCACACGCTCTGTAGCGGTGCCAAGAATGGATCTGGTATTCATCCTTTTCTCCTAGGTACAGTGGAGTTTTCAGAGACTGATGGATAATGACATCATTGCCATGATGGTCAGTGTGTTGCATTCTGGGGGTTTTAACTAATAAACATTTCTGTCTGTTGTCTAACGTGGAAAGCATTGATACAGCACACTAAAACAGGTGTTCTTTGCTGTCCTCAGGTATTTTTGGTGTTTTTTTTTCAGGGCTGGAGATGCAATGTAGGTCCTTACAAACAAGGGAAGTGCCCTCCCACTGAGCTAACGATTTTAAAAAGTATAAATTCTGTCAAAAATATACACTGGCGGAAAGACACTCCCTTTCACAAATGGCTCAGAAATACCTAGATATATTCACTTGGAAGAATGAAACTAGAGCCCCCCTCTCCCACCCTGGACAGAAATGAGCTCAAATGTATCAAAGACCTTAAAATAACAGCTAGACCCTGAAATAGATGGAACACATAGGCAAAAAACTTTATGGTATAGGCTCAGGGGCTGATGATATGGCTCATTGGGTAGAGGTGCTTGCCGCTAAGTCTTATGACCCGAGTTCCATCTCTCTCCCTCGCCTGGTGGAAGAAGAGATCTGACTCCCACATGCTGTTCCCTGATCTTCATATACATGCTGTGGCATTTATGCCCACACGGGCACCATGCACGTACATATACAACTTAAATTCTGAAAAGAAGTTATATATGTATATTGAGACTTTTCAAAAATGACACCAATAAACTAGGAAATAGGGTCAGATGTGATGGCACACACCTTCAGCCCAGCAGAGACAGGTGGATCTCTGTGAGCTTGAGGCTAGCCTGGTCTACAAAGCAAGTTCTAGGACAGCCAGGACTATTATACAGAAAAACCCTGTCTTGACAAACAAGAACAAAGCCACCCCCTCCAAAACCCTTAGGAAATAGCAGCAAGAATTGGCAAATGATATTGGATAAATTAAAAAGCTTCTGCATGCCGGGCAGTGGTGGTGCTCACTTTTAATCCCAGCACTTGGGAGGCAGAGGCAGGAGGATTTCTGAGTTCGAGGCCAGCCTGGTCTACAGAGTTAGTTCCAGGACAGCTAGGGCTACACAGAAAAACCCTGTCTTGAAAAACAACAAAACAAAACAAAGCAAAACAAAACAAAACAAAACAAAACAAAACAAAAAAAGCTTTTGCATAGCAAAGGAAAAGACTGTGAGCAGATGCCCTTCAGAATGGGAAAAAAACATCCTTGTCATCTTTGTACCTGGCAGGAAATTAACATGCACAATATAAAAGAATTTAAGAAACTGAACATCAAATACCAAAAACCAAAAACAAAATACAAAAAACAAAAAGCCAAAACCAACCAACCAACTAACCAACCAAAAAACCAAAAACAACCCCAAACCCCTACATCTAATCAGCACATGAGAAGATGAATTGAATTGATAGTTCTTCAAAGGCATGTACATGATCAATAAGTATATAAGAGTATGTTCAACATTTTGTATTTGGGGCAATGCACACGGAAGGACGTCAGTGTTCCATCAAACAGTGTCAGTTATCAAGAACACACCAGGGTTGATGAGGATGGGTGTGGGGGGGCAGATACTCACACATTTCTGATAGGAATGTTAACTAGCACAGCCACTGTGGAAATGTATGGGGTTCCTTAACAAAACAAAAACAAAAACAAAAACAAAAACATGTGAACCAGCTCTGCTACTCTTGGATGTGTATTTGAAGAAATCTGGGTTAGCATATCACAGAGATAGTATGCATACATGTATACTGTGACCGTATTCAAAATAGCTAAGTTATAGAATCAGCGTATATGTCTATCAACAGAGGAATAGATAAATAAAACATGGAATATGTACACTATAGAGTTTTGCTCATCCATAAAAAGAACAAAATTATGTTATTTGCAGGAAAATGGGTATAATTGGAAATTATTGTCTTAAGAGAAATGGCTTAGATTCAGGAAAAAAAATACCACGTTTCCTTTTGTATGCAGAACACAGATTTGTAAAAAGTATGCATTATGATACAAAAGTAGACAGGAGACTGTTTAGGAGGTGAGGGAGAACAAGAGAGGGAGATGGGGAGGAGATGATGTACTGTATGAAATGTCCTAAGGAAACATTGCTCAGTCCGTGATGTAAAGCTGTCCTGAGCTCAGACAGTTTGAAGAGAGTGCACACACAGAGAAAGCAGAACACCCACTGCAACATCTCTGCAGCTATGAAATGCTTGGAATGGTTAAAATGTCCTTCAGAAAGAGACGTGAAGCCATTGCTTTTGATCCGGCAACAGCAAATGCCGGAGGAGGCTGGAGAGATGGCTCCATGGTTCAGAGCACTGGCTGCTCTAACAGAGGACTGACTTCAGATCCCATCTGTCACAAGGCTCGTTCAGTCACCTGTAATTCCATTTTCAGGGAATTCTGTGTCCTCTTCTGGCCTCCTTGGGCACAAGACACACCTGTGGTGTGCATGGGTACAGACTGGCAAGACTCAAACACAGAACACATAAAATAGAAATAAATAAACCTTAGAACAATGCTGGAAATTTGTCCAAAAAGAAGTTATTGAATGCTATATACAAGTTACAGTATAAACTTTTTAACCCTGAAAAAAATCATTGTATGCATATATAACTTTATATCACATATAATGTGCATGAAAATTGCATATGTATTAGCATTATTACCACTAGAATCAAAACTATGCTTATTTCTGGGAAGAGGCTTGAGAATAGGATTTCTGAGTTTCATCCAAGGGGATTCCATGTTTATCATTTATTTTATTTTTTTTTACAAATAAAGTTTTATTGAAACACAGTTACATTCATTTGTTTATTCAGTAACAGTGACCGTTTTTATGCTATGAAGACAGGGTCGGGCAGTTATGACACAGGCAACATGGCCTGCCAAGCCCAGAGTATTTAATCTCAGGTCTCTTATAGAGCATATAGGCTGACACCTAGCTGAGTAACAAGTGCCACTTGTTTTACTGTTCACTTACATTGTTTTCAGAGGGATCTAAAGAGCTACAGTCTAAAAAAATATGTGGGCAGAAGCCCAGTGTGGGCGGTACAGACCTATAAGCTAGCATTTGGGAGGTGGAAGCAGGAAGATTTAAGAGTTTGTAGCTAGCATGTGCTGTATGAAAACTGTCCTAAAAAATGTAGAAATAAATGACATGTGGTGTAATCCGCGCGCGATCTTCCCGCCAGCAGGAACTCACGCGGACACACAGGATCCTTCTACAGCAGGCTTTATTGCAGCCGAAATGGAAGGGAAGACCCCGATAACAAAGGGATAAGTCCTTAAATACCTATTAGGTCGGCGTGTTGTCGTGTACCTCTGTGATTGGCTAGCAGAGCTCAGGAGAATATGACGTCTCAGGATGCGTCACATGTAGGCTGGTTCAAGGGACTCTGAGCATGCTCTGAACACTTGTTTACTAGTTAAGCGGGGTGAGTCCAGGCTGATGTCGGCGCCATCTTCCAATGGCGGCCGTGTGATAGTGCGTGATGACGTTGGCACACCACACCCAATGACGTTGGCGCACCACAATGTGGCTTAAGGCTTTTACGACATTCTAGACAGTGTAAAGAGGGAAATTAAAAACGCAAAACAATAGGCAGTATCTCTAGGCTATAATTTCAATGAACTGGACGGTTACAGAGAAAACTGTGAGCCAGTGCAATACATACAATTATTACTTTGTCAGTGACCATTCCTTGTGTTGGCAACAGTATACCTCTTGCTGACAGAATTATAAGTGGCTGACAGACTATATCCACCATATCAGTACAGGCCTCTTTCTCTGAAAAATGTCCAGAAGAGATGAAGAGGGAAAGTCTAGGAACTGTGAGGCATTGCCTAGGGTCCCTGTGCCCAGGACTCAGAACTTCAGAGGAATGACAGGCCAGTACTTTGGCTGCTTCCTGTCACAGTGCTTGTGCACAAAGCTCTGCTGCACAGCAGCCTCCATGGCCAGGATCTTGGGAGTACTGTTCCTGTACAATGAGGTACCTGAAGGCCAGAGAGTGGTGCCGATTAAGCATTCCTCCCCAGCCCCTCTCCCCTCTTTCCCTCCCTATTTAACTTAGGTCCGCCCTGTGTTTTGTAGGGGGGTGCACATTCAGATCCATCCACCATCCGTCATGCCAATAAACCAGTTTTGGAAACCCAAAGACTTCCTTGTGTTTAGGGGCCACACCGTGAGGAACTGTGGTAAACAGCTGGGCCTAACTTCCAGCTGGAGGAACCCAGGGCGTTCCCAACCAACTACATACAGTGTGGCGTGAGAGACCCTGCGGTTCCCTGGTCAAGTTTTTATTTTTTTTCTACAGATTAATATATTAATCCATCTGGCTAGAATATAGACACACTTTTAGTAAACACCTTTAAATCCCAAACAATGAAGGTAAAGTTAGTTTATAGAAGGAAGCAGCCATGTTTGAAAGTGACTTCTACTTGAGTTGCAGACAGAGTAACAGCAAGCAGGTAGAAGCTGGAACAGGAGCTGAGTGCTTACAGGCTGAGACAACAATGAAACACACACACACACACACACACACACACACACACACACACACACACAGAGAGAGAGAGAGAGAGAGAGAGAGAGAGAGAGAGAGAGAGAGAGCTCTCACCCCAGAGACATACCTCCTCCAACAGGGCCACACCTTCTAATCCTCCCCCAAACAGTTCCACCAGCTGGATACAAAGTATTCAAATATATGAGCCTATGGGACCATTCTCAATTAAACCACCACATGTATATTTACTTCGTTTGAAAAATCTATTCATCCTTATCTTCGCAATTGTTGCAATTATTGCAATTGTTGCAGTGAACACAGGGACGTGCAAGCATCTTTCCTAGGACGTGCAAGTCCTGATTCAGATCCCTTCATGCATTAACCAAGGAGTGTTGAGCTGGATCACCCGGGCAGTTCTAGTTCTAATGTTTTGAACAACTTCCACATTGAGTAGGGGAGAACTGGAACATGACTGTTAGAAAAGAAACATCCCCTAAAGGGGAGAGTGGGTGCTATGACTGGAACAAGGGAAAGGATAATGGTGGCAGCAAAGCAAGGAAAAATAAACAGCAACCAAAATGAACCCCAAGCCCACCAAAATGGCAGGAGTATCTATTTGCAGCCACTCCTCAAACTTTCACATTCCATTCCCCCTGAGCTGCCCCACGTCTAATGGTGCTGCAACCAAGCTGTTTATTATGTCTGTGCTTTTCTTTATCGTTTTGAGAAAGGGTCTTGCTGGCTTTGAAATAATACACACCGAAGATTGTGGCTTTTCCCCCTCCCCCAAGTCTGTCAAGTGTAACCCTATATATTTAACATTTTTAAGTGTCTGCTTCCAGGAAAACTTAAATTATCTGTCTTCTTCCTTCTGCTATTATTCTGTCCTTAAAGTTTTACAGTTATGTATTTGTGTGTGCAGGTATGTATACACTTCGTGGAGGTCAGAGAAAACCTTGTAGAAGTTGGGTTTCTCCTTCTACTATGCAGGGTTTTGGGGACCAAGCTCAGATTTCCAGGCTCAGAGACAAGTGCCTTTATCCACTGGGGCTGCCCAGTGCCCATTGCTGTTCTTTTTGTGTTCTTGCAATACATTGCCTCTCCTGTGCTCTCTATTTTGGTATTAGTGACTCCTGTTCTGAACTGCAGCAATCTGCTGTAATGCAAGTCCCTACACATCCTCCCCCACTACCCCCTACAAGTGCCAGGGTTAGTCCTTGCTTGTGTCCTGGTTGTGAGCCTAGCCTTTAAAGACCAAGCCATCCTTGCTTGTGTCTTTTCTCCATCATAGGACCTAACATCCAGCCAAGATCATGGCAAGTGCCACACACATTCTTTTGGTTTGGTGATCGTTGTTTCTAGAAACTGAAACAGTTCAAACAGTTAAACAGCAGAGTCCACCGATAAAAGAAAAGGTGAGGTTTTCATTTGTACAAGTCATCAAATGATGAAGTCAACCAGAAATTGGGCACGACTTTCAGAGTTCCGAGTGCTAGGATATAACAAGGATCCCTTGTTTCATATTGTTACATGGAGATGATATCCTAATTCTAAATATTATGAGTTTCCCCCAGCCTGGCTTTATCTTTAGCGAATGACCTGCCCTTTCTGTAGTTTGTGTTGGGTAGTCTTGAGCCCCATGTCCTAAACAGATGCAAACAATTATGGAATACTCTCTCTAACAAGCATGTTCTGGGAGAATGAAATCACACTGATAGTTGGGAGGGGTATTGATGACCTTTGGCTGTAGCCTCCACTTGCAGTGCTTATGGGAACGCTCATCCTATAAGGTAAAAGGGGGAGGACAGCCATGTTTACACACTGGGGACAGCTGTACTTTTCCAAGGATGGGCTGGGTAAGCATCATTGCTCCTATCTTTTCCCAAACACTGGAGGGATGGGGTGAATGTGACCTCAGTTTTTTTTTCCAGTTTAGTCCTGTTGAGGATTTGGGGCTAACATTTTCAGCAAAGGTGGCTTTTCATCTGAATGTAATTGTTTTTTTCAAACTTATCCATTACACCACTGTTCTTCCTTGGGGGCATGTTCACCGTCGTCCGTTATGTTTCCCTCCATCCAGCTACCCTACCACTAATGGCATTGTGACCAAGATTCACCATTTATGGTCTTCTGCCAATAGAAGTAGGGAAGGAATTGGTAGAGATGAATGTCAGAGATACTTTAAGGACTGAGTAAAATGTCCCTCACCTCTGCCCTGAGCATTTCTGTGATTTTCTTCACAGTCTCCTCAGCCATCTTCTCTGATTACAATAGCCTGGCTCTCTCTGTGCATCTGCCTGCCTGTCTGTTTCTCTAACTCATTCGTTTTCTTGAGATGAGGGTACTTGTCATGTAGTCCAGGCTGGCTTTGAACTCATGGCAATCTTTCTGCTATAGCTTTTAAAGTCCTGGGATTACCCAGCTCAGCATCACTTACTTACCTTCCCTAGCTCAACAATCTCTGAAGCTTGCCTGATGGAAATGCTGTACCTTCTGCCTAGAGCAGAGGAAGGTCTCCATAGATCTTATTTGCAGGATGAAATGAAGTAGAGTCAAGCATCCTCTGGCTGGTTTAAAATTGGATGGGCAGTGTTTCTTTCTCATTTGCTGTAATGTCTTTCCTCTGTGTCTATGGTCACATCCTTTGCTGCCGGAGGTTTTTTTTAATGAATACCTTCATATGTTGTCTCTCAGACTCAGACAAGAATGGCTCTGCCGTCCTGTTTTAAAATTATGATTTTAATGGCTTAGAATGCTTTTGTAAACATGAAGCAAAAATAAAGGTGCAAAAAAAAAAAAAAAAAGAAGACACTTTAGGCACACTATTTTAATTTTTCTCATTTGTGTGTGTATGTGCATGCACACATGGTGTATATATATACATGTTCGTGTATGTGTGGATATCTGTGTGCATGGGGAAAACCACTTTTTTTGAGACACAGAGCTACAATGAAACACTGGCTGGTCTGAAACTCATATGTAGACCAGGCTGGCCTTAAACTTACAGAGATACATCTATCTTTTCTGGAGATTAAAGGCATGCACCTCCATTTGAGGCTGTGAAATTGTTTTTAAAGGGGGAAATATATGATTCTGTGGTGGTTTGAATGCAAATGGATCTTACAGGCCTGTATGTTTGCATACTTGGTTCCAGTTGGTGGAACTGTTTAGAAAGATTAAGAGATATGGTCTTGTTGGAGGAGCTGTGTCACTAGGGGTGGGCTTTGAGGTTTCACACAATGTGGTTCTAATTAGTACTCTCTTGGCCTCATGCTTGTGGATCAGCTGTAAGTTTGAACTACTTATT
>JANHMN010000009.1:36597549-36610231 GCA_030674055.1 Rhabdomys pumilio
TCTATCTATCTATCTATCTATCTATCTATCTATCTATCTATCTATCTGTTATATATAATTATACATGAGTGTTCTGTGTATGTGAATTCTGGAGTGAGAACAACCTCAGGTGTCAGTCCCCTCCTGCCATGTGTGACAGAGGGTCTCCTTGTATATTGCTGTGTTGCCCAGCCTATCTGGCCTGAAGGCTTCTAGTGATTCTCCTGCCTCAGCCTCCCATCTCCCTGTAAGAGATTATAGATTATGACCTACTGGGTAGCTTCCATGGTCATTCTAGGCCATTTCTCAGGCTTGCGTGGCAAGTGCTTTATGTATAGAGACATTTCCCAGACCTTTGTGAAACATTTTAATTCAGAGTTTCATTTGTTTGTTTGTTTGAGACAGGTTCTCACTATGTAGTCCTGGCTGTTCTAGAATTTACTATGTAGACCAGGCTAGCCTTGAACTCAAAGAGATCTGACTGCCTCTGCCTCCTAAGTTCTGGAACTGAAGGTATGCGGCACCATCCCTGTCTTAAAACTTCGATTTATAACACACATATCTTTTGGGTAAAATGTCTTTTCTTTTGTTCCAGCTGGGTAGCTGACCCGTGTTAGGCAAAACAAGCAGAAGTTTTTTGTGAGCAGGTGTGGTGGCTCATTTAATCTGATACCTGAGACAGGAGGATCAGAGTTTGAGGATAACAGAGTGTACACAGTAAAACTCTGCCTAAAAACACCATAGTATCTATATACATAAATATTTTTTCTGGACTCAGAAATACAGACACAGCAATTTTGTCATGTGAGCCAGGAAAAACTAGCATTCAAGAATGCAAAACTTGTCCGGGCAGTGGTGGTGCACTCCTTTAATCCCAGCACTTGGGAGGTGGAGGCAGGTGGATTTCTGAGTTCAAGGCTAGCCTGGTCTACAGAGTGAGTTTCAGGACAGCCAGGGATACACAGAGAAACCCTGTCTCAAAAAACCAAACCAAAACAAACAAACAAAAAAAAAGAATGCAAAACTCAAGGCTGTGTCCATATAAAGCACAGGCTCACTTCAAAGAGAATAAGGGACAGTTTGTTCCGAGCCAAATATCAGTGACCTTGGTCAGGGAACATGGATTCAGGTCACCCTGAATAACACGTTTCACCGTGGATGAGGTTTATGAACTGTCTGTCTATCATTACAAAGCATAAGGAAGTAAGAAGTCAAGATTTTTTTTTTTTTTTACCAAATACATGATCAGGAAGGCACATTACAGCCTAGCAGGGAAACTTCTGCAATGTTCAGATGTTATCTGTCGACAGGATTGGCTTTGGCTTGATGAGCACATGGCCACGAGGGCCAGCCTGGTGGAGTAGGAGCGGCCCAGGTGTAAGATAGCAAGTGATATATATCTTGGGGTTATTGACAGGGAAGTAGACAAAATAGCACAGGGTTGATATCTACCCAGCTCTAATGCTTCCAAGGCTTCTTGTAAATATAAAGGTTTTGTGTCTTTTATGTGGGAACTATATGGTGTAAGTGGGATAGCAACCCCTCAAAATAATATTTACCACAATACCACCATTCTAATAAACTGTGTGTGTGTGTATGTATGTATGTATGTATGTATGTATGTATGTATGTAGTCTGTAAGTTCTGCTCCTCTAGAGAACCCTGATTAATATAGATTTTGGTACCAGGAGTAGTTCTAGAACAACCAAAGTATAAGAATAAATCTTTTAAGTATCTTTCCAATCTGCTAACATCTACAATTACTGAAGCCTCTGTAGTTACTGAAGTCCAGAGAGAACTGCAAGCCCATGGCATGAACCATTTTACAAACACAAAACAAATGTATTTGATTATCTTGATTCACCAATTGTCAGGGGCAACAGATTTGGTGACTTTGTATATAAAACTTTTGACCATTTGTGGGAAAAATAAGGAAAATGACGCCGCTGGTTGATTGCTCCTAGCAACCCTCGATAAATTAACCAGGAGAAGAATGAGCTCTGATGAAATTAACCAAGGTCTAGTGTCGCAGCCTATGGTGAAGGATAACAATGAACTTAGTGATAAACTGTCTCCAAATGCACATAAATAGTCTAAAGATTTTTAAGTGTGGCCCGGAAGAGAGTATTCTCTCCAGCGGCCACAAAACTTAAATTGTAGAAAACCAAACTAAAGCCCTCATTATAAAGAATTACAGCAAAAATTCAAGTCTCATTCTCGGAGGGCGTGGTGGTGTGACTGGGAATGACCCCCACAGACTCATGTTTGAATGCTTGATTATAGCGAGTGGTACTATTAGGAGATGCGGCCTTGTTGGCGTACTATGGCCTTATTGAATGAAGTGTGTCAATGTGGAGGTGGGTTTTGAGGTCCCCCATATTAAGCTATGTATGCCCAGTGTGTCACACAGTCTTTTTTTTTGTTTTTGTTTTTTTGAGACAGGGTTTCTCTGTGTAGCCCTGGCTATACTGGATCTCACTCTGTAGACCAGGCTGGCCTTGAACTCAGAAATCCGCCTGCCTCTGCCTCCCAAGTGCTGGGATTAAAGGCGTGCTCCACCACCGCCCGGCGTCACACAGTCTTCTTATGCTGCCTTTGAATCAAGATGTAAAACTCCCAGCTCCTTCTCCAGCACCATGTCTGCCTGCATTGCCTCCATGTTTCCCACCATAATGAGAATGAACTAAACCTCTGAAACTGTAAGCTGGCCCAAACTAAATGTCTTCCTTTGTAAAAACTGCTATGGTCACGGTGTCTCTTCACAGCAATAAAACAGAAACGAAGACAGAGGGTATTAGTGATAGTTTAAGTACCAATATTAATTGGTAAAGAATGAAGTCCTGTGATTTGGGATGGGGTTGTGGGAGGACTCTATGGAAGGTGAGAACTTTGATCCTTCAGATTCTCAGGGGTTTAACCTCATCTGAGGAAGTAGTCTCTCCACCCCTAGCAGAAGATGTATTTTCTCTCTGAGCTCTTGAAATAGTTATTATTGCCTTCTTCTGCCTTTGACTGAAGAGATTAATCCCTCATTGTTTGCTAAACCAGCAGTGCCTTTTTCTCAAAGAGATTTCAGGCAAGACAATCCTGATGCCCCTCAGGACCCACAAATAGTTGGCTTTAGACCGATAAACCAGACTTAAGGCTAAGCAGGCTCCGAGAGAAAGTGTAGTCCATGTGGAGGTGTGCTACACTACTAAAGAGCATAAGGACATTGCTAATTCGTTCAAGCAGCAGTCTGGAGAATATGTGTGGAAACAGATTTAAAGGGTGTGGGATAATGGTGGGAGGAACGTGAAACTAGATCAGGCTGAATTTATCTCGATGTGGATGTGAGGGCACTGAATGGAGGAGATTCTAGGTTTAACATGGAAGCCCACACAGTTAAAAAGATGTCGGAAGTTTGCTTGAATGGTTGGCTGAAACATTTGTCAAAAAGATAGCCTACTAAAACGGAGTTGGAGATGCCTGACATCCCTTGGTTTAGTGTTGATGAAGAATAAAGCTCAGGGAAATTGCAATGTGAGAGTGGGTACCACTGTGTAAAACCTAATCCTCCACAATAGGAGGCTCAGAAGACAAACCGTTCACCAATCCTTTAAGACACAAGACGGTGAGAGGGGCACCAGCACATCTGAAGAGCCTTGCTCTTCCCCGTTTTCCTAGTGCCAGACCTTAGGGCTGGCGAAGCTGCTGTAGACCCAGAACCCCTTGACTGAAGAGACGGCCAGGTTCCCCTGAAGAAGGCCCTTGATAAAATATCTAAAAGTTTTACTCTTAGCCTTTCTCCAGTCCTTCCCCAGAGGGACCTACAGTCCTATATAAGGGTAACTGTATATTGTGGGAAAGGAAACAATCAGACTTTCTGGAGTCTATTGGATAGTGGTTCTGAATTAATGCTAACTACAGGAGATCCCAAGAAACATTGCAGCCCTCCAGTTAAAGCAGGCCTTATGGAGTTCAGGTGATTAGTGGAATTTTGGCTGAAGGTCCATTGGGTCCTGAATTTATCATGTGTTTTTTTTTTTTTTTCCCCTGAACAGAGAATGTAAAATTGGGATATCCTTAGAGGTTGGCAGATTTCTCACATATCAGTAAGAGGCCTAGAGACTGTTCCTGTGATATTTTGGCAAAGAATGTGGCTGCTTTTTGCCCTTGTCCAAAAAAAAATCTTGAGACTCAGTTGAACAGTTTTGGATGAATGGTTTGGCAGAGGAGAAGAGGAGCCCCAGAAAGTGCAGTGAAGCTAATTCCAGTGTCCAAGGAGACTTGAAGATTAAAGAAAAGTCGATGCTAAATGAAATAAAGGGAGCGGTGACCTCGGGACAAGATTTCACCCAGCCAGATTTCCAGACTGTAAAAAAAATAATAAAAGAAAGGCTTTAGCAGTGAAGGAACCATCAACATCAGAAAGCTGATACAATGTAATTGAACAAGGGACCCAAGTTCCAGTCCCATCAAGCTGAAACTTGGCAGCTTCAGGCACACGGTTCTGACTTTAGAGTCAATGATACAAAAAAAAAAAAAAAAAAAAAAACCAAAAAACAAAAAACGGTTTGTGGAATCTCCCTCCTTGGCTAAGGAAACCTGCTGAGTCCAGGGGTATGTCAGGGGTGTCTGAGCATCTTGGCCCAGAGAGGCCATGTCATGAAGAGGAGAGGATGAAGCCTGGGTTGTCTTGGAGATCCCAAGATGTTGGATAGGTTAGAGTTGTGGGAGGCCTGCCAAGAAGAGAGGCAGGCCGGGGGTAGCTACAGCCAAGAGTAACAGAAAGTGTGCTACAGTCGATAAAGTGGGAAAGAGTCACAGATCTGAAGAACCCTTAGACATCAGACATGAAAATGCAGACTTTTAAGTTGGCCCTGTTGGTTTCCGGTCTTAGGTCAGACCAGCATTTCCTGGCCTGGCCATTCTTATTCCATTTCTCTCTCTCTCTCTCTCTCTCTCTCTCTCTCTCTCTCTCTCTCTCTCTCTCTCTCTCTCTCTCTGTGTGTGTGTGTGTGTGTGTGTGTGTGTACACATACGGAGGTTAGAGGACTTTTGGGATTCTGTTTTCTCCTTCCAGCAGGTGGGCTCTGGGGTTCAAACTCAGGCTGTAAGGCTTGGTAACAAGTGCTTTTACCCACTAAGCCATACCGCTGGCCCCCAATCCAAAGTCTCTGTCACGAGTCACAAGAGCATGTATTACCTAGCTGTGTCCTACCTGCACTTTCTCAGACCGCTCACACGGAAGTTCTCATTTAAGAACCTATGTGTGAGACTGATAGTGTTAGAATGGAGTAGAGGCTGATAACGAGTAGGAGCAAAGCGCCTTGTTCCCCTGGAAGAGCGGTCAGGTCTGTATCCCAGCTGCCTTTGCTGGCTGCCATCACTGAGGTTAATGCTTTTGGTCAACAGCCTTTCCATCGTTCTGGGTCTTCACTGCATGACAGACACTGTTAGGATGTTCATCGCAGATGTGAATAAAATGGCAACAAAGACCAGAGACCAGGACAAGAAGAGAGCAGGGAAGGAGGGAAGAGACAAGAGTTAGGAGCTAATTCTTAACAGAACGAAATGGAAATGAGCAAGTCTGTCCCCTGCTCCCGACAAGCACGTGTTCCCCATGTTGTACCTTTAAGCTCTCCTCAAATCTTGCCCTGGAACTCAAGAAGCAAAATTGCTTACTGACATAACCATTATGAGAGTTTCCTTAAAGAAATATAGTCAAACTGCTAAAAAAAAAAAAAAAAAAAAAAAAAGGAAGAAGAAGAAGAAGAAGAAGGAGGAGGAGGAGGAGGAGGAAAAGGAGGAGAGAAAGAAGAAGAAGAAGGAGAAGGAGGAGGAGGAGAAGAAGGAGAAGGGGAAGAGGAAGAGGAAGAGGAAGAGGAAGAGGAAGAAGAAGAAGAAGAAGAAGAAGAAGAAGAAGAAGAAGAAGTAGTTATCTGACTCCACCTCTCTGGATGTGAATAATTTATATTTTGAAATAGTGATATGTATGTAATACTGCTTTTACAAAATGATTGATAGACTTATTTTCCACATAAAAATGTTTTTAAAAACAGATTCATTCTACTACCCTTTAAGGCTCTAGTCTAAAATTTCTTTCCTGTGGGAGATAGAAATAATGTCTCCACAAATTCACGAGAGGCACTATTCCACCAAAGTTCAATATGGAGAAACAATGAGTCTGTCTGGCTTCCTCAGAGAGGACAGCTAAGAGGTCACTTACAGTGGTGTCGGTGCTCCTCCCATACAGGTCTCACCTGGAAAGCCTTTACCCAGGCAGGAGCTCTTCCTTCACTTCAGTCCAATTAAGGCCGAGCTGCAGACAATAGGTGGTAGGGAAAGGCTGGAAACACAGGTGGGGGTCTTGTGACCTTCCCGGCCCACGAGTGATGTAAACAGACAACAAGCCCATCAGGAATACTCCTTTTGCAAGGGGGGGCAGCCCAGCTCCCCAAGATAGAGGATGCAGTTTGGTTCTGAAGGACAGTCACTCACAACTGCCTCTTCATGGTTGTTTGCTTTGTACAATGTAAAGTTAATCATGAAGAAATCACTAATACAGAGAAATCTCCTTTCTGAAGGAGTGGCTAACAAAAACACTATGATGCCAAGGTATAAGGAATCGTTGCCATTCTGCTGAGAGAAAAAAAAAAATCAAGGATACGACTGAGTATAGAGGTAGACTCCCCCAATAAAGTGAAGACTCAATGAAATGGAACCAATTCAAAATAAAAAAAACCAAACAAACAACAAAACAAGACAAAACAAACAAGCCCCTCAAAACAAGACAAACAAACAACAGCAAAAAACCCAACCTAACTAGTAGAACAAAATGGATTTGAACCATTTTACACCTGTAATCCCAGAACTCCATAGGCTGGGGCAGGTAGCAAGACACTGTTTCAAAGAACCAAAACAAGAAATAAAACTCCAAATAACACCAGCCCCCCCCCCCCCAACCCTTGAATTAGGTATCTTTGATACACATTTTATTTTTCAATTACATGTATGTGGTATGTATGTGTTGTATGTGTGTGTTTGTGTATATGTCTGTGTGTGAATTCACGTTCATATGAGTTCAAGTGTTCTTGGAGGCGAGAAGGTCTCATGGAACTTGAGTCACAGGTGGATGTGAGCTAGCCTATGTGGGTTGGGAACCAAACTTGGGTCCTCTGCCAGAGCTGTTTCAATCTTCACCATTGGGTCAACTCTTCAGTCCCATGTATATATTTTTATACAGCCTTATACATTAAGATCCAATTATGATTAGACAGCATCTTGTTTGGTTTTTGTTTGTTGTTTTGACACAGGGTCTCACTGTGTAGCTCTGCCTGTCCTGGGAAGTCACTATGTAGACAGTATTTGATACAAATAAATGCCATGTTTGGCACCTCATAGATTAGCAAATGGTGGCACTCAAAAGTCATGCATATATCCAGCATAGCTCATTTATAATTAAGAACTTTCTCAAAGTTACAATATCCCACATCCTCTAACAGTCTTTAGAAACTATAAAATCCCTGTACACAGGTAGAGAGACTCTTCCTTCAGCCCCTCAGGTCATCAGCGTATAGCCTCAGGCATAGGCTTCATTACAGTCTATTATTATCCGAGCTTGCAAAGCTACACATGCAAATGACTGTCATTAATCCGTCCACATCCTCACTGTAAGGGTTTGTGAGGAGCCCCCACCCTGCTACCTTGTTTCAGGACAAAGTTGCCGCAGCACTGCTGCCAATGGCCTCTGACAGACTTAGCATCCTGGTCCACACTCAGTGCCCATTTGAAACTGACGTAGATCAAGCACACAGCTAATGAATTTAACAGCCTCATTAGGTAACTCTGCTCGTCCTTACTACTTCAGAGAAATGCTCTGGGCATTCTGAAACAGGCATTAATGGAGCATGCTTTGGGGAGTTGAGGCGCATGCCTTCTTGCATTTACTTCTGTCTAACCTGATGCCTTCCTACGAACAGCTTGGTGCTCTGTGCCATCTCCTACCCATCCACCTGTCAGGTCGCATCTTTGTGTGTGGCGCGCTACCCATCGGTTGAAGGAAGCAGTCATTTTAAATGGTTCCAAACAGTCCTTTATGGCCCATTATTTATTTACTTGATCTTGAAGTCACAAAATATTATATAGAGTGAGATGTGAAGCCTCTTCCATCTGGCCTGGACATTCCTCCTGTGAGTTTGGCTGGAGATTCCTTGGCTGTGAGCTGCATTTTAAATGACTCCTTGCAGTGCTGCCCAAATCCAAAGTGGAGAAGTGCATCCAGCACCTCTTTCTGTGTCTCCTTTTCTGTCAGACTGTTTCCAGCATCACGAGGTGCCTGGTCCTTAATCCTCGTGTCTAGTTCAGTGTACAAGAATCTGTGGTGGAACTCTGTGTATTTCAGGAATCCTTTTATTTCCAAATCACTGTGAAATTTCTATGGAATGCTTTGATAAAGACATCTATATTCTATCAAAAAGTTCTCATTTGTGTATTTTCAGGAATTATTATGTTCAGTTTCTACCAGCATGAATCATTGTCTGACTTTTTTTTTTTTTTTCGTTTCATAATCCACACTCATATGGACTAAAGAGAGTGTGAAGATATACAGGTGAAAGCTGAAGAAAGCATTAGTCTTCTTTATTAAGTTGTAATGAGAAGAGAAGACCCAACACCAACAAAAATATTTTCATAGGCTTTCATTTTTTAGACAAAATCTGGCTCTTTTTTCTAGGCTAGCCCATCACATTCTTTGATCTGGCCTCAAAGCTGTCATCCTTCTGCTTCAACCTATGGAGTGCTGGGAATATATGTCTGTGTCACCATGCCTGGCTTTAAATTTATTTTCCTTCTTTCAGTGAAGTGAAGATCTTACACATACTAGGCAATTCCTTTACTACCATGTCACACCCCAGCCCCACTTGATAATATTTGGTGAGAACCTTAAACACACTCTCATGGTTGGCTGTAAGATCAGATGCTACAGTTGAGTGCATTTTCTGATGAAGATCTTTTAATAAGTCTCCTCAATATTTTAGCCATCACAGTACAGTAATAATTACAAACGAACTGTGAATTGTAAAGATTTAAACCAATCTTCATAATTATTTTAAAAATGTATGGCTCCTGAATCACACTGGAAACAACGGCTTCTTTCTGTCTTCTACTTGTAAATGTAATTTCGGAATCTCTTAAGATAACGTGATTGCTATAAAAACCTTCAGGTCTTCCTACAAAACAATAAAGAAGCATTTTGCAGACCATTTTGCAGTGCCAACTGTTGGAACATGGTCCAAGAATGGAGTCCTGTGAGGAGAATTCTTAGTGCTTGTGAGAAAACTCCAGGAAAACAAGACAACAGTCTTGCGATCTCAGTTTCTTCAAAACACAGACTTGTTCTTGGAATGTGCTTTTGTGCTTCTCCTGATTCTATTTCGGATTACTCAGTGCTGTTTTCTGTTGTTATTTATTTAAATGTTTAAACTGCCCTTTATACGTCTCTACGGTAAAACACGTTTTTTGTGGCTTGTCCTTGTACATAGCTTGAAGTCATGGAAACTTTCTCCAGGTGACCTGAGTTAAACTCAGAGTCCAGATTGTCTGATGCTCTGAATAAAGTTGGCTGTTGTGTGAGAATTAGTCCACCTCATTTATGGTCCTCCTTTCTCCCAGATTCCTTTGTTTCTGAAGCAGTGAAGCTGCAAACAATGTGTGTGCAGGAGCTCCCCTTATAGGATGGACACACACTAACATTCTTGGTGGATGCCTGAAGCCATGAATGTGCTAATCTCCGTATCCATTCCCGAATCTCTGTCACGTTCTCAGACTTACTAACTAGGTTGATGTCACTCCCTCCAGAAGGTTCCTTGCTGAAGTCCCAGTGTAGGTTCAATGCTGCCTGATGTGAAGTCTTGCCAATAGTGGCTGTGTTCTTCTTTCCTATCATCCATGCACAAGCCATGCCTTTCCATGTCTTAACCGCTTGCCTTACATTGCAGCTGAGACTTTTGCAGCTTTAGTTGGAACAGTAAAACTCACTCAGTCTCCCCCTACTTGTTCACCATGTCCTGGATTAAAGATTCATTGTTGCTGGGCAGTGGTGGCACACGCCTTTAATCCCAGCCCTTGGGAAGCAGAGGCAGGCAGATTTCTGAGTTCGAGGACAGCCTGGGCTATACAGAGAAACCCTGTCTGGAACAACCAGAAAAAAAAAAAGATTCATTGTTACAATGGATCCATAGGCAGAGTCTGGTTTCCCTTCTTTAGATCAAGAACTTTTACCTTTTCATTTAATGGGAATACTTTCTAGCATCTTTTTTTGGCACATCTGAATTGCCAGTGTTGGTATTTATTTCTTTATTGATTGATTGATTTTTGCAGTGCTGGCAATTGAACTCAGGGCATCCCACACACTAGGCAAGTGCTCTACCACTGAACCATACCCCCAGCTCACCAGTGCCATTTTGCTCTGGGGCCATTTTCAAGCATAATGTTCCTTGAATCTAAGAACTTTAAAATCATGATCAGCTGATCTGATAACCAAAGATGGAAAGTGACTAGTGGCGGTGTGCTTATTTAGTATGGACACTTTTGTTTTGTTTTGTTTTGTTTTGAGACAGGGTTTCTTTGTGTAGCCCTGGCTGTCCTGGAAATCACTTGGTAGACTAGGCTGGCCTTGAACTCAGAAATCCACCTGCCTCTGCCTCCGAAATTCTGGGATTAAAGGCATGCTCCACCACTGCCCGGCATATGGATACTTCTAAACAATGGCTCCTGTCATGAGCAAAGGATGAGATTTCCTCACATGACTCAGACCAGTGCATAATTCTAGAAATTTCTATGTAATATTTTCAGATGGCAGTTGACCATGGATAACCAAAACTACAAAAAGTAATATGGTTGGTGGGAGCAGTGGGTGGGTATTGTATCTGAGTACACGTTGACAGAGATGTAAGATGTTCTCTTCCCGGTGCTTGCCTGGGGCCCCATCTAATGGCTTTTCAAAGGGTGTTCCTGGAGCTGCTGGAGTCACATAACACACTCTGAAGGCCCATTCCAATCAGCAATGCCAAGACTAGAGGCTGGGATTCTGGGCTTCTGAGCTGTAGACAAACTCTGGGCATCCTGGGAGCTGGAATCTTTGTTGCACGTGTTGACTATGCCAATATTCATTGGTATTGTGGTGTATTCTAAGCGACCTCCCTGAAAAGACAAGCATATTCTTTCAAATGTAGATTTATTTTCAAATAGTATATAGAGCTTGTACCCAAAGTAACAGCAGGTACCAGGTAGCAGACGACTGTGTGTGTGTGTGTGTGTGTGTGTGTGTGCATGCGCGTTTAGCTATTTTTAGTGGTTGGTGGAGCAGCACCAAGTACCAGTGAGAGATCATTTGCTTGTGTCTCTAAGATCCCTCACTCACTTCCCACACACTCTCAGTACTGTCATGGTCCTCAAAGAGTCTGCAGAGGCTGGGAGGCAGCAAGCTTGGGGCTAAGACTAGCTGCTCTGCATGCCAAGGACATTCATTTGCTGTATGGTTGACACCCCAGCTAGTAAGCAGTGTTATGACTAATGTTTGAGAGATCTTTGTTTTATGTTTTCTGTGACATGTATATGACTACTTAGCAAACTCCAAGAGCTAGGTCAATTTACCTGTGACAAGAAGAAGCTATAGCTTTGTACCTTCTGGAGGGTTCTGTAGCAGAGAATCCTAGCCAGAGTCCACAGTAAGATCAGAGTGTCTATACAGAGTGTAACTATGACTAAGTAGACTTCCAGTGCTGACTGCTGGTTTTTGGAGTGGAGACCAGGCTAGCCTCAGGGTATAAGGGTTCAGGAGATGTGATTTCTTGAATGAAAGGATGGAAGGATCTGCTTTGAGGACAGAGAATAAAAAAGTCAACTTCCCGAAGCTTGATAAAGGGAAATAGTTCTTCACCTGTAGATAGACTTCTCTTCTGTCACCTGCTTGTGTTCTCCTTTTTCTTTCTTTTGCTGCTGTTTTGCTCCTCTTGCCCTTTCCTCTCCTTATTCCTCTCTCCCTTCTGCTGTGTAGTTCAAACTTTGAACTCACTATATAGTCCAGGCTGGGCTTGAACTTGCTGTTCTGTCTCTGCCTCATAGGTGTTGCCATTATATGCCTGTGCCGTGTCTGGCTCATAGCTTTGTTTCTTCTCCCCTCCGCACTGTGGAGCTAGAGATCTGAAAGTCAGGGTTGTGCACACTCTACAGTGGCCCTGCTTGGTCATACCCTCAGGTTCCCCATTGACCCTTCCTGTGGAATGATGCAAATCTACTTCGTCATCCCATTTTCAGGTTCTTTCTCATTTTTTTTTGCTTCAATGTTTAGCTTTTTGTTTGTTTGTTTTTAATTTTGTTTTCCCTAAAATAACCTTTCACCTGGTATCCTTTTCCACCTGCAATTTAGTTTCTTTTTCTCTCTTTACCATCTTTGAAATATGATAAGCTTCAAGTCATGCCTCTTAGCACTTTGATTTGCTCTGTCTAATACGCTTCCACGAAGTCTCATTAGAATCCTGTTGACAGCCCTGTCGTCAAACCTGATGTACACTTCTCAGCTTCTGTTTTAGGGTTCTGCATAGACACAATCAACCTTGTCTTCTTTGAGAGATCCAAGCGATTTAAGATTTGGATGTTCAAAGTCAGGTGGTGGTGGTGCAGCGTGCCTTTAATCTCAGCACTCAGGAAGCAGAGGCAA
>JANHMN010000009.1:36615231-36638397 GCA_030674055.1 Rhabdomys pumilio
GGCAGAGGGAGGAGCATGTGGCAGAGGGAGGAGCATGTGGCAGAGGGAGGAGCATGTGGCAGAGGCTCCTCATGTCTTGACTGATGACAGGAAGCAAAGAAAGGGAAGTATTGACACTTACCTGTTTTTTTTTTTCCTTCCCTCTTTCTAATTCAGTCTGAGACTCCTGCCCATGGAATGGTGCTACCTTGTCAGCTACATTTCTTGGGAAATGTCCTCAAAGATATTTCCAGAGGTGTGTGTATGAAATGACTCCAAATCCCATCCCCTCAAATGGAGACTATCACAGCAATGACACCAGAGGCAACATTAAGTCAGAGAAGACTAGGGAGAGTGAACAAGTCTGGTAACAATGGGTACAGAAAACTCAATTATTTCTTTCTTTTAAAGAATTTATCTTATCAGCAATTATGTGTATATCTTTGTTTGTGTGCGGTTATGTGCATGTGAGTGCAGTTGCCCGTGAATGCCAGAAGAGGGTGTTGGGTCCCTTGGAGCTGGAGTTACAGTCAGTTATTGTGTAAACTGAGGACATGAACCCTTATGTCATCATTGAGGGGAAGGTTCTTATTGTAGATATGAATGAGAGTGCAGCCACAAGCATCTGGAGGAGTCCAGAGCATGGAGCAAATATAGTAAGTGGATTGAACATGGCCATGGGGTTGGGGGGCAGAATAAGAGAGAAAGAGAAGGAGATACTAAGGAAGCCCGGAGGTTGGCATGTGTGTTGTTGATATGCTAATTGGCTTCATGGAATAGCTCTTCTTCCCTTCCAAGAGCAAAAAATCAAATGGCTTCTTTGGTAGAGAGAAACTGGTGCCAGAATTTGAGGGAGTGGTTTCCTTTGTACTGGACAGTCTATAGATATAGTGTTATATGTGTGTGTGTTTTTCAAGACAGTGTGTGTGTGTGTGTGTGTGTGTGTGTGTGTGTATGTGTGGTGTATGTGTGTGTGCATGGGTGTGCTCGTGTGTAGTCTTTACTATCCTGGAACTCACTCTGTAGATCAGGCTGGCCTCAAACTCACAGAGATCCGCCTGCTTCTGCTTCTCGGAGTGCAAGAATTAAAGGTAAGTACCACTACCATCTGGCTTGGAACCTCCTTTGTCATAAGTTTCCCCAGCCTACATCTCTTAGTTCTGATGCATTGGCCCAGGCCATTGTGGTGAATACAGCTGCTCTTATCTAATTTCATAATGAACTCTGACCTGCACAGCCCCATGTGGAAGCAACTGAACCCTCCGCAGGTCACTGAGAACCTTGGAACAGCTCTTGAATGTCTGCTACACCTTCTTAACTAGATTTCAGTGTAAACTACTTTTATTTCCCTTGGGAATTTACTGGCTGAAAGTCAAGTTTTTTTTTCCTCTAATGCAAATGTCTAAAGTCCTTATTTCATCAGCTTTGAATACATTTAGTTTTAAGTTTCAGTATAATAACTTAGGCAGATAAAGTTAGAAAACCCCATACTCACATTCTGTTTCCTTTTTAAATACTTCAGAGAGTTGACATGAAGCAACTTCATGACACTTGCTGAGAACTTTAGCTTAATGACTGGACCCCACCAAACTGTCACAGGAAAGTGTTTATGGCATAGTGTCTTGTATTTTCTCTGCTAAAGGGAGAGTTTATAGTGAGTGAATGAGCCTCATAGTTTAGTTCTGGCTCATTCTTTCCTCCTGTGGATTTACTCTATGTCATCATACCAGATTTAAATGGCTGGAAGTTCACTGGAAATTACCAACCACTGTCTGTGAACATTGCAAGTTTATGGTTTTCTACCTAGGCGTTGGGCTTAAGGCAATGAATGAGGCAGCTCCAGTCTTGAAGAGTTCAAAGTCTAGGTGGGAAAACAAATACAAAAAAGAGGCAATGTAAAGGAAAGAATTCTGTGAGGAAGATCTGGGTCAAGGGTCACAGGTCACAGGTCACAGGTCACAGGACATCAGATCTGCTCTCCTGGGGGACAGTCCTTCCTAGGAGAAAGTTTTTAGAGCTGGACTCGAAGGGTGACCTGAGTTAACCAGAGGGACAAGCAGCTTAATTTAGTTGTGAGGAGCTCGGTAGAAGCGTGAAGAGCTGTGTCATTTGATTAAAAAAGCTATGTGACTGTAATCTCGACTCTCGTTTGTATTTTTCTTCTGAGCACGCGCTGTGGCCTTTCCTTCCTTCTACTGCTTTCTAAAACATTAAACAAACAGCCATCTAAGACAGACCTAAGTCTGTAGCACAGGGACTATAGAAATGTGTTAACCACACTTGGCTGTAAAACGTGTTTGAAAAATTAGGTTGGTTCAGTTTCTTAATTAAACCTATCTCAGATGAACTCTGTCTCCCAAAGATTCCTTCTCTCCTTGTTCTCCTCAAGAGGGTGTCTGAGCTTAGAGGAAAGGTGACATTGCATGACAGGAGAGTGTTCCAGCAGGGCAGAAGGTAAAGGGGCAAGATCCAACAGCTGTTCTATGAGGTCTTGCTCACCTGCTGCTGAGGGTCCTTCTGCTTTTTGAGCACCTATCTGGGTCCTCCTCAAACCATCAGGGTCATATCTAGTTCTAGTCGGTCTTTGGGTCCTCCCATAGCTTCCCGCCTGGAGGCACCTGCTTGTTGAGGTCTAGTCACTGCCTGCATCTCTGCGGTTTCATGGCATAGTCTTGAGTCTATCAGCAGTTGGATACTCTGGACTTCATGTCCATTGTAGGTCCCTAGTGTTGACCTAGCGAGTCCACGTGATGCACCATTCTGTCTGCAGCGGCAGGCCTGCATCTCTGCTGTAGTGTCTGGAGTGCCTCTGATCTAATGATTCTTGTGCCTTTCCCTTTGAGTTCTAACCTCTTCAATCCACCTTTGGGAGATGAAGGGATTTCTCTTCACTTTTCTCTTTATGATTTCGCAGTAGACGAAAGTAGATGAAAGGAAAAAAGTGGATTATAACATTTCTTTTTGAGGGTGGGTTAGAGCTTCCTGTCCATGGAGATAGCTATTGGATGTTTCTTCTAGGGGCCATAGTATATTTCTGTAGGAGAATATAATTTTTAGATGAAATAAAGACTATGCTTCATATTTTCATAATAATATTTCTGTGGAAGCAGGGGTTTGGGGGTGGTGGTAACCAACTATTTTTGGGTTGAGTTTGAGACTTGCTTCCCAGGAGAGAATTTATGCCTGGCATTTTAAGCATGGTCAAAAGTCTGTGGCTCAGTAGGTCTAGGCCATAGTAGGGAACCTACTACCTTTGTCTTGCTAAAAGGACAAGTTGCTAAATGGCCTTCAAGATCTATGCTTATATTTATAGATTAGTGTTCCCCTCAACCTTGGTCAGGAAAGCTTCTGTCTGCAGTGGTCAGCAGTTATTGCAGAGTCTGGTCATACTGATGAGAATACTATTGAGTAGTCAGGAGTAAGTGGGACACCCACGTGGCCTTCCTCCATGCAAACGGGAGGGGCTACCACGGGGGCGGGGTTATTTAAAGGCAAAGTTATGACTGCTCCTCTCCCCACCTCCATCTGCAGTCAGCCTGTCAGGCCTGGAAAGCTCGGCTGCACTTCCCGGTTTCCCAGCTTCCACTGCAGACAGGGAATTCTGAAGAATAGGAGCAATATCTTGCTCAGAAGTTCGGGTCCAGAAACACTGCAGGTCTTCTGCTACAGTTACTGCGGGACTGCTCCTCCGGGAGCAGGACTCTGATAATTGTGAACTTTACAGACATCCAAAGTAAGCCAATAACACCAAAAGTGCTGATGTTGTCTCTTCCAGAGAGTGTCATTGTTGTGAGGTGACTCCCCGGGTCTCTGAGCAGGGTAAACTAACGAATGAAGCCCACCCTTCTCACTCCACTTCTGACCTCTAAGCTAGTGGCTCTCAGCCTTCCTAATGCTGGGACCCTTTAATACCAGTTCCTCAGGTTGTGGTGACCCTCAACCATAAAATTATTTTTGTTATTACTTTATGATTTTGCTACTGTTATAAACCCAATGTAAATGAAATATCTGTGTTTTCTGATGGTTTTAGGCGACCCTTGTATAAGGATCCTTCAACCTCCAAAGTTGAGAACCGCTGCTCTAAGCAGAAGCAGTCACTTCTGCACTGGCCTTCCAGCTGACTAGAGTAGGAAGGTTCAGAGCAGCCATTTTGAATAGGCTCACTCAGGAAGATGTGTAGAATGTCAAAGGGAACCATCTATGTGTACATGGCTACATGCCCAGTGTCCTAAGCAGGTCTCTGGAACACCACAGATGTAAGCCTCCGCTTGTTTGCAAAAGTGAGGTTGTCATTTAGGTTTCTCAGTCTCAACTGGGAGATCCTATTTCATAGCACTGTGTAGCAAAGTCACGGCTATTTTAAAAAGCATTGTAAAAAATCTCAAAGTGAAACCCAATGAGTCAGAATGTGGCCAATTCCCTTCTAAGGTTTCAAACACACATTTGCAACAATGGTCAAGTCTGCATTTTAGAGACCTCTTCCTATAAACTTTAATATCGGAAGGTCACTAGATTGTATAGCAACCACTTCTACAAACATTGCTTTAAAGTATGGCTTCTTCCTTGGATTCTGCACTATAAGGAGTTACATACACACGTTTGCATGCTTTTACTTTACTTTATGTGTATTTTGCCTGCACGTAAGCATGTATGTGCGTCATGCATGTGTTTTGTGCCAGTGGAGTTCAGAAGAGGGCATTGGATCCTCGGGGCTGGAGTTTCAGATGGCTGTGAGCCACTTCATGGATTCTGGAAACCAAACCTGGATCCTCTGCAAGAACAAGTATCCCTAACCATTGAGCCATCTCTCCAACCCCCAGTGTTTCAATTTTTAACGGCTGCAAGATGTTGGAATGTTACATATTGTGAGAGTGGTATTAAGATGATATCTTAGGGACAAATGAGAAAGAAAGAATTATGTTTAATAGTGTGGGGCCAGGGGAGCTGTAGGGGGCAGGTCTGGAGCAAGAGTGGGGTTGAGGTTTGTCCAAACCCCAGAACTCTCATGGCGAGATGGGCAGGAGTAGGATCGCTCCCCTCTGCCCTGGGCCTGCATGTCCCAGGGGTATGTAGATCTCCATCTTTGCCCCACCAGACGAGATCACATAGCTTGGTAGCCGGTTATTTCCTTTCTCCTTGTAAGATTATGTCCAGTAACACCTGGAATTTCTCCTTATGCAAATGAGGCATCCCTAGCATCCTGGCCAGGACCAAAGATGTACACTCACCCCATAGCCTCTACCTCCCAAAGGTTTAAATAGCCTTTGTTCCCCTTGATTAAGTGAGCTGTTCAATAAAGCCCCACCCACCCCCAGTCTGTTTCTCACAATGCTTGCCTGAGGTCTCCATCACCCTGACCAGTCCAGTCTCACTTTCTCTCTCAGGCCACGTGTCTGATCTCTAATTCCTTCTCTTAAAACAAAACAAAGTAAAACAGAACAAAACAAAACAAAACAAAACAAAACAAAATGAAAGACTCTGATTTCTGCGAATCATCATGAAATGTACATCATGAAAATCAACAGAGGAAGTAAACATTGATTTATTACTTTTCATTTTACTGTAACAGTAAAGCTGTTTTTATTTTATTAGTAACTGCCTTCCCTACACTGGTTGGCTTGGCGCACGACTCTGTCTGTTCCCTAGCTCTTCTTGGCCTCGTCTGTCTTGGGACCATTGACTTACACAGCCTGTGTGGTCGGCAGCGTTCTGGACTGTGGCATATGCTTTGCCACAGTCCCTTTTCTTGGAAGGAAGGCAGGAGCTGCTGGAAAGGGAAGTGCATGAAAATCATATATTTTTAAAAAGATATTTATTTATTTATTTTATGTATATGAGTACAATTATAGCTCCCTTCAGACACACCAGAAGAGGGCGTCAGATCCTATGACAGATGGTTGTGAGCCACAGTGTGGTTGCTGGGAATTGAACTCAGGAGCTCTGGAAGAGCAGATGGTGCTCTTAACCGCTGAGCCATCTCTCTAGCCCCTGAAGATCTTATTTTTAAAACCCATGAAATTATGTTCAAGTAGTCATCACATACATACCCAGTCTGTGTACTCTGGGCATGGCAGGTTTCTCTGCTGGAATTCTCATCTTGTGCACAGAGGCAGTTAAGCCTCCTCACTGTCTTTCCTGTGTTCCTCTATCAACAGTCGAGTCTGTTTTACAACAGACTGAAAACTGAGTCTTTTTTTTCCCCTATTTCTGCACTCCTTTCTTCCTCTTAACCTCAGGTGCCTGACACAGGGCTTAGCACAATGTACATACAGTAATCACTGTCAAAACAGCCAGTCAGTCAATTAGTGGATGGAAAAATGGACAAGAAAGCTCTTTGTGGAGTAGATAAAATACACTTTTGATACTATATCCCTGCATGGTCTGAAGAGATGGCTTAGTGGGTAACAGCACTGACTGCTTATCCAGAGGACCCAGGTTTGGGTCCCAGTCTGCAACTCCAGTTCCAGGGAATCAGATGCCCTCTTCTGACCTCTGTGGGCATTACATGTACACAATGCATAGCCATACATGCAGCTAAAACACTCATATAAGTAAGTAAATAAGTAAGTAAACAAATAAATATTGTTTTAAAAGAATGAAATATCTTCATAGCCATGTCAGGCAAGGCTTTTAGGATCAGTCTCATGGTGAAGCTTGGCAAGAGCCAGTAAATATTCTGGGTGTTAGCCAAACATACAATCAACATCATGGTCCCCTATGGCAAGTACAGTGAAGTCCCAAGGTGCTCATGCAGAGAGTCTGCCCTTCCTTGACGTCACCAAGGAGCAATTCCAGTCTGTGGGCAAAGGTGTACAGGCTCCAGTTTCATTTCTCTCTTCCTACAGCTCAAGCCTGTCTGAAATTCCCAGTAAAGCCTCCCCAAGCCCCAGTGCCCACCATGATCTGGCTCTAGCCTCTGTATCCAGCTCACCCGGCACCTTCCCTGACTCCTTTCACCTTCATGTATGGATTATTCTGTCCCTCAAATAGATTTGGCTTATTTCATTTGGGACTCAGTCTTGTTATGAAGACCAGGCTAACTTCAAACTCACAAACCTCCTGCCTCAGCTTCCTGAGTGCTGGGATTGCAGATATGATCTACCATGCTCAACTCTTTAGGGCTCTCATGGGGTTCTGCCCTTCGTCTCGTACCTGAGATCTCTCTCATTCTTCCCTCCCATAGAATCCCAATCAGTAGGCTAAGATAGATCTGAGCCATGTGTCACTGCTTCCACAGACCTGTCTTCCATGGTTCTTACTGCATGTTGTGTCAACCAGCACAGCTGCCTGGTAGGAGCCAATCCCCAGCCTCACACCTGCTTTATTTCCCATGGCTACGCACACAGTGAGCAAAAACTATTGCTGAGCCAATAAAAATGGCAATCACAAATTATTTTAAGCCAAGGGAATTGATGCCCAAGTCAAGTTATGAGATAGAAAAAAAAAATCTAAAAGTGTATTGAGTTCACCTTTTTCCCCTTCAATCAAATCTAGCTTAATGGGCTAAAGAGATGGACTCAGTGACTAAAGAGCTTCCTGCACAAGTGGACAGACCCGAATTTGCACCCTCGGCACCTACATAAAACCCGGCACTGTGGCGCATACCTGTAAGCCCAGTGCTGGTAGATCCTGGGGCCTAGTGGCCAGTCGATCTAGCCAAAATGGCGAGCTGCAGGTTTGGTGAGAGACCCCATCTTAAACAGTACGGTGGAGCTCAATAGAGGAAAACATTTCACATCAACCTCAAGTCTCCACATGTGCATGAGAAAGTACACTCCTACGAGGGTGTACAAACCTACCACACACACATAAACTAGCTTCCAGTACATATGGTAGCAGTGAGCCCCCGGAGAAACATCTGGGCATTTTTGATGAAAGTCTTCACTGGGATGAGCGGGTGAGGGGTGGTTGGGTAATGAGATGTCTATGTAAATAACTAAGAATATAGCCTATGGGATATATCCCACTCCAAGGCTTGGTTAGTAGACACATGCTACTTGGAACTTCTGCAAAATGATTCTGTCAAGCTGCTGTCTTTACAGTGTTGACTGTAACAGGGAAACACCACCAACACCATCTATGTCCACCAGTGGGTAAAATGCAGCTCACCGGACACAGAATGGAACGAAGAACAGAATAGGTGTGTGTCTCAGTGAGAAAGAAGCGCAAGCCAATGAAGACGCTCCTCAGGAGAGCATCTGTCCAGGAATGCAGGGGCAGAAAGGTGACTAGGGACGGTGGAGAGAAAATGTCATCGTCAGGTAGGCTTTTAAATTGTGATGACTATGCAAAAGTAAGTAACCCATGTGTCAGCTACTTCAACAAAATTTAAACAGTCAAAGTTGGAGCTAAAGGCATTGCCTGAGGCCACGGTTGCTTACCTGGAATACACAGGGTGGTCCAGCCCTTAGCGTTGCAAGCTAATTTCTTAAAGATTTAAAACCCAACAATGTCATGGAAGAGTTCAGCCAAAAATTAGTAATGTTAATTAAATTATATGCACACCTTTTTTTTGTAACTAAGCAGTTAAGCATAGAGAAGATAGATACATTGCTCAGGAAAAGGCTACTTTTCTTGGGGATATTCTCTGACAAGAAGATTTGGGGTAGAGTGGATGGGAAATTTAAATAAAAATCACCTATTTGAAGAATCCATCATGCTAAAGTTGACAAGACAAACTGAATGCCCGCCTCAGAAGGATATGGCCTGAAAGTCAGACTCAGGTAACATTTGCACTGGCCTGTGTAGATTCTGGGAGACGCAGGTGATCGCTCTGGAACCTCTGAGGGAAGGCTGACTCCTCTGAGCTTCTAGGCTCAGCACCTCCAAATGCAGCAGAACTGGATGGAAGAGCTGAGTGTAACAGCTCTTGTCCAGGATGGGAGGCACCAGGGCTCAGGACTGAGTGGGCTCCCTGCAGGCTGAGCAGTGATTCATGGCTACCCACCATCTAGGACCATTTACTGAACTTCTATCTGAACTCACCCATCCAGCCCAAGAACAGGGATAAAGAGAGAGACTTGGTGTCCTTTATCGGACTTGGGACCAGGCATGTTTTAGATGTTAGAATTTTCACATTCTGGGTTATCTGCATGTACGTAGTAGGATATCTTGGAGATAAGAGTTATGTATAAAAACAAGACTTGTTTGCTTTTGCTACATCTCACACACAACCCCATAGAATACTTACAATAATTTTTTTTTTTTTTTTTTTTTTTTTTTTTTTTTTGTGAAACAAAATTTCTTAATGTGGAATTTTCCACTTGTGGCATTGTATGAAAGTGACTTAAAATGTCTCCGACTTGAGGTGTTTAGGTTGGTGCTGCCCAGTTTCAAGAAACCTTACAAGGTCATGAGTAGACAAGAGATGATGTAGACCCCAACAGCAGAACAGAGAGCAACTTGTACTCTGCAGGGAGAGCAGCGGGAGGTGCACGCACACCTAAGCAAAGACAGTGAGAGTTGCAGCCCAGAACCTCACACCTTTTCTAAGTTTAGTCAGACCATACTTTCCTGGGCTCCAGGGTGAGGCCGTCTGCACCAAGACTCCCAACTCTGTAGCAACTACTGCCAATCCCTTCTCTGTGCCTCAGTTTCTCAATTTGGAAAATAAGATAATGGTCATGAATACACTGAGTATTTTAAAAGTCATAAAGACGAAGTTTTCTCCCAGGCAAAAGAACATTTGATTTCACCCCCTCAGTATGCTTTCTGAGAAATATCAGAAAGTCAGTGACCTTAGAAACTGGTTTTGCAAAAGTTACCTTAAAAAGTGACTACTTGAGACTACTTGGAGTGCATTGAGAGCAATCTGTGCTCCTGCAGAGGACCTGGGGTCAGGTCCCAGTGCCCACACAGCAGCCCACACTTGGGTGCAACCCCCGTTTCAGGGAAATAGGACACTCTCTAGCCTCTGAAGATATCCAGCATGTGTGTGGTTTATGTACATACAGGCAGACAAATACTCATGTGCATTACAAGAAAAGGCGATTACTTTGTCAATAAGTGACCAGAAAAGATAAGATGGACCCAAAGGGCAAAACTAGAACCCAGAGGTTTTCCAAAGACTTTCTTAAAGTAAATTAGAACAATGAAATACTGGCACATCTTATTAATAGGTGGTAAAACCCAACGTGAATATGCGGTCAAATTGCATTCATAAAGCGCTGATGAGGACTTAAATAGCTCATTCCTAGGGTTCATTTAGCATCAGATTCTACTTCTGGGAAGTTATCCTAATGAAATATTCATGAAGATAGACAAAAATTTAACCATAATGATCATAACTTCTATAATTAATAAAACAATAAAATATCTACCAACGGGACTTAATAAGTGTAAAAGTATGTATACTTGTGTATATGTATGTGTGTACACTTGTACATGTATACACAACCCCATGCACATTTCATGTGAACATTTCATGGGTGTGTATGTACAGATGTACATGTCTGTGTGTGATAACACATACAGATGTGTGGAGGCCAGAGGTTGACCTCTGGTATCTTCCTCAATCTATTATTATTATTATTATTATTATTATTATTATTATTATTTTGAAACAGAATCTTCTATTGAAGATGGAGATCACCTTTGGTTAAACTGGTCAGTGTGACCTAAGGATCTGCCTGTCTCTGGCTTCAGTAGTAGGATTATAGACTCACTGCCATCCTGGCTTTTTTGTGGGTGACGGGGATCTGAACCCTGATTTATGTGGGGGCAGGTCCTCATGCTTGCACAGAAAGTGCTTTACCTACAGAGCCAGCTTCTCAGTCCCTAAATCTTTCATAGAAGTCACTAATAAAATCATGGGGCTTGCTCAGGTAGTGGTGGCACACTCCTTTAATCCCAGCACTCAGGACACAGAGGCAGGTCGATCTCTAAGTTCTAGGATGTCCTGGTTTCAGGATGGCCAAAGCTACACACACACACACACACACACACACACACACACACACACACACACCCAACCCAGCCATGGAATAAAAAAACAAAACAAAATCAGACAAACTTATAAACAAACACAAACAGAAAAACAAAAACAAAACCAAAGGGGAGGAAAACTGAGACTCTACCTTCATGATGTCAAACAACCCTGGTCACGCCCCCCACTGGAGCTTCAAATAGCACAAATACATAGCTTCAAGGTTAAGTTTCTAACCCATGAATTCGAGGGTGCATACCCATACCATTGCACAGACAGTGTGGGCCCAGGTCAGAGCTGGGCTTCAGAGCCACTGGGTCCTGTAAACTGTGTGCTTCTACTTGTTTTCTCCTTTCTAATGGTGACAGCAACCCGAGCAAGCTGTCCTGGAGAAAGCCACCAAAATACTGCTGCAGGTTAAGTTTCCTTTCTCTCGAAGGTTTAGAGCCAGAACTATGCAGAGTTCACAACAGTTTGGTTCATCGTTGGCATGATTCATGTTTGAAAACAACAAAAACCAATGGGGCAGTATGTGAATAGTATGTCCACCCTGTCTCTTCACTCAGCAACACAGATTCTTCCAGTCTGGTCCAGGCTTCTCTCTTAGAAGACCAAGAACAGTGTGATGGTTGGTGTGCAGGCAATTTGAGGGAAGTGTCACTCACAGAAGTCGGGCTAGGCTCCTGAAAGGCTGGTGGAGTCCAGCTTTGCTTGGTTCTTAGAATAGTTTGGATTCCCTGAGCATGTGTCCCTAGTCTGAGTTCTCGTGCAACTAGAGGTAGTTCTTTCATGTAGATCTTTGCTTCAGAGTGAGTAGATTGTCATAAGGCACGCACCTTTATGTGAAAATAATTTAATTCAATGGTTTTCAGCCATGAAAGTAGTTTTTGAGAAATCTGCTTCTGTTCTTCCCATTGTTGGGAAACCCATTTGCACTGATAGGCAAGTATGCACAGGATTCTTGGGACTCTTCTTAGATTACACAGTATTTCCTGTATCTGTTATACCTGGAAATTGTAGATTCACAAGCTGACAAAGTATTAGGTATCTGTGGTGGTTTGAATAGGAATGGCCTTCATAGACTCATAGATTTGAGTGCTTGGTCATCATGAAGTGACATCATTAGGAGGTGTGGCCTTGTTGGAGTAGGTGCAGTTTAATTGGAAGAAATGTGTCATTGGGGATGGGTTTTGAGGTTTCAAATGCTCAAGCCAGGCCTAGTGTCTCTTTCCTTGCCTGCTGTCTGTCACTTCTGATGTAGAATTCTCAGCTACTCTCCAGCATCATGGTTGTCTTCATGCTGCCATGCTTCCTGCCATGATGATAATGGACTAAACCTCTAACCTGTAAGCCAGCCCCAGTTAAATGGTTTCCTTTATAAAAGTTGCTGTGCTCAAGGTGATCTCTTCACAGCAATAGAGCACTGATTAAGACAGTATCATATTGGCATTTTTATATAAAGTGTTTTGATTGAAGCTCCCCACTCATCTTCCCCTTGCTCCTCTCCTCGGCCATTCTTGAATATCCGCCTCAGCACCACGTTTTACTTTTCCTGTGAGTGTCCTCTTCCTCTCATTGCTCCCTCCTCTTCCTCTTGCTGTTTCTCAGTCTCCGTTCCATATGTTTACCCGTGTTTATTCCTGTCTATGTACATATATATCGATGTTACAAACCAGGCTCCGCATTTGAAAGAAAACATGTATTTCTTGTCTTTCTGAGTTTTTGGTCTCTATTAATCTATTAATACCATACTTCCCAGCTCCATCTATTTTCCTAATCTATGGTTCCTCATGACTATGTGAAATTCCACTATGTACGTGGATAACATTTTCATTATATATTCATCTTTTTAAAATTTAAAGTTTTATCTATTTATTTATTTTAAAAAAGAATAGTTTTACACTAGGAACTGCGACTTGGCCTCTGTGCACTTTCTTGTCGGGATTCTATGGAGACTCATGTGGGATTCAATGAGGCTCATTCTCCTTCTCTGGGCAGTCACCAAAAGGAGCCTTTGTCATTGCTTCCTTTCTGTCATTTGAAAGCTGGGGAGACTTCCTGTGGGGAAAGGATGAACTCCTGAGTGAATATGGACTATGGACACAAGCATGGTCACGTCAAGGACCCAGATGCCTCAGAACCATGGGAGTAGCAAAGCCTTCTTCATGTTAGGTTCAGAATGATGCCAAAGCCTTCCCCTGGTGTGAGTATGAGTAATTATGAACAGCTGACTCTCAGCTCAAACCAGTGTTTGGAAGAAACTATTGACCTCAGCCTCCTTTCTCTACCTGGAGGATTGCAATGTGAAACTGCTTCTCTGCAGACCTGCCTCCTCCTCTTTAAGGTTGTATAATGGATACGCTGCCTTTCCAGGCTGCTGTTGGTGCATCTCCATCAGAACACACAGCCCACGGGATCGCAACTTTTTTGTACCTGTGTCTGTCCTGTTTTCACTTCCCTGTCAGCCCAGTCAGGTCAGTCCCAAAGTCATGCAGGTCATTGCAGTGCCTGTGATCTAAGGATCTAATAGAGAAATAAAGACATGGAACTTTTATTTGTTTCATTTTTAAAAATAAAAGTTGGAAGAAAATAACCCTTTGTTGAACATCTCTTTTGTGTTAGATACTCTCGTGTCCTTTCTGAGAGGTTAAGCAGAAGGCTGTGAGGTAGAGGGGTAGACTTTGGATTTGTACCTGGTCTCACTTCCGCTGTGGGCTTTACACTGTCCTACCCTTCTTAAAGAGAAGAGCCTACAATGCCCCCTCTTTCATGCCCTAATTCCCCAAACAGCCCAGACACTGAGACCTGTGCATTCACTTGTGGCTACCCTTGTAGCAAGTGTGTTTTGGTTGCTTTTCCCCATTTCATGAAAGTTTTACAGAATATAAATGAAAATTAGACTGAGCAAAAACCAAGAGGTCTTACACATAGACTTGAGAAGTTGCTGTTGAATTTAAAAGTCAGGAAAGCCGAACTAAAATGTGAAATCAGCTCAGCTCATTGCTTAAACCTGAGGGCCTGGCAAGCAGTTTTGATCTTGATTTCTTTTGGGTTAATATTTGCATCAAAGGAGATACCCGATCATTATGGTAAAATATAAAAGAAGTCAAAGACCAAATCTGAACACACAGACAAACACAGGTGTATATACAGTTATTATTAATTGCTATAAACATATGTACTTAATTGTGCTTCTTCATATTTTCTGTCTTTCATTTTTTTGAGTAAGCATTTCATTTTGTTGCCCAGGTTGGGATCAAACTCAAAAAATCCCCTGTCTCATCTTTCTTACTTTAGGAGTTACAGTAAATGCACCATGCTTGGCTTATGTACTTAAAAAAAAAAAGTCCCAGGTTATGTAATTATTTCAGTAAGGAAAATCAGTTCTTATCATTTTTGCAGAGATCTGCATACTTTATCACTCACTCTAGGCTCCCTTATTTTGATGAAGATGTTTAAAATTTATCAGTTAAAATTAGTTTGCTAGAATGCTTACTCATCACTATTTTGTGAGCGCTTACTCTGCATACGTGTGCTTACTTTGCATACGTGTACTCACTGTGCATATGTGTGCTTACTAAGTGCACACTTTGTCTTGTCTTTTGAGATCCTTACCATCCCATAATGATTCGTAGACAAGAAACCCAAAAGGATGACCAAAGGGGGACTATGCGGGGTGGAGCCCAGCGTGCTGAGTGCACTGTGTGTCCTTACTGTATGGGTCTATAGTGTCATTGTACAAGAAGTTAAGGGCCATGAACACAGCTCAGTGGTGGAGGATCCATGTGTTTTGCATCCTCAGGGTCCTGGGTTCAATCCTCAACACCAGCACAAAAGCAATCAAGACCCAGACCAAATAAACTCAAAGAAAGATGGCAGCAGAGATAAAGTAGCAGCCCTTGTCATCATTTCTACAGTCAGCATTTTCTTATGCACCTCTTAGGTTTTTGAGACTGCCTACCCTATGTGTTCCAGATTTGTCCCAACTAGAACATTCTGGAGATAGAGTTCCACTTCGGGTACCACCAAAGCAAAGTTTCTAAGAAGTAGTTCTTCTCTTCTCTTGGGAAGGACCATGTTTCCCTAGGCATGATGCCTAGTGGTGCCATGGGAAGGTAAAGCCCTTGGTCCTCACAGCTTGCTGTCTGTGAGGGAGATGGGAACGTGTCTGCTTCCTAGCCCTGAGAGTGGACAACAGAAGTATGGTCTCTGGGGAGCTACTGCTCGATGGTCTGTGATGTGTTGAAAGCAGCTCGTCAGGGGAGCTCAGGGGCGAAGGGAAGGAAGACAGCTCTGGAATGTCTATGTTGTCAAAAGCAGCTATAGGGGTGACAATCTTGGGCAGAAGGAAATGGAACATTATTTCTGAAGGGAACTTCCTGTCTCCAAAAGCCAAAGTTTATCCACTCTGCACACTTCCCTCTTGAGCTGGGGGCTTCCTAGGAACGAAACACCCTTGTGTAGTGCTGCATATCCCTCCTCGTTCAGGGGTCCGAGACAGGAATCATTTCCCAGGAAGCTCTCTGGGAGAAGGCACAGGGCAGGACAGGAGGTTATCTTTCTGGGAACTGAATGTTCTTCTCTCTTCATTTTCCTGATCTGTCCTTAAGCTAACCGACCGCTGGTTTTTATTGGGTACTGACTTTTAGGCTTGAACCAAGTCTTCCAAAGTCCACAGACACTACACCAACTCAGCCATCTGCAAACCTTTTTTTGAAGTAAGTAGTTGACTCAAAGCAAAGGACAAAGTATAAGGAAAGATAGAAGGCAGAATGTATTAAAATCAACTCCATGAGATGACATTAAACATTCTAAATATGTGTATGTTACCACAAAATATGCTTTTAAGAAAAAGGAACAAGGAGCCTTGTATACTTTTTTTTTTCAAAAATTTTACTAGCCTACTCTCCCCTTTTCTTTGTTTTAATCCATTTCCCCTCCGTCTTTCATAGAGACAGATGGTTTTAGCTGTGTTCAGTAGCTTCTAGCCTCTGCGTTGCTATGCAACAGAACGCATCCTATCTGCGTCCTTTCTCTGTTGTATTCAGTTTCCGTTGACGACTCAAAATAACTGACTGAGTGCTTCGACATTCTACTTCCTCCTTGCTACCGAGTTGAATACCTATCAAGTATCTTCCGGGGCTTCCTATGTCTTCCTGTTACAGCCTTGAAAAAAAATGTGTTTGCCCCAAATTGATTCCCCTCATTGCTTCCTATTTACATCAGCCCACTCATGGCTAAAGGCAGGCAACACATACCAGAATGAGTCAGGCAGCTGTTGGCTCATGGGGAGGGGGGATGCATCAGTCAATTGTGTGATATTTGAAACCAAAATTTCATTGTGGGTTTTTTTTTTTTTTTCAGATGTAGAGTTCTTCGTGTTCTTTTTAATCAGAATGTTGTTCCCTAGCAGATACTAGAATGTAAAAAAGAAACTATCAAAGCAAGGAGTTTGGAAAGGACTCTTCTCTGGGCTTAAGAAAGGGCAATAAACTTCCACCATGAGAAGAGAGCAGAGGTCATGAGAGTGTTCTGCTTCTGAGTCTAGAGAGTGGAGAACAAAAGGAGAAATTTCCTCCAGATGGAAATAAAAGTATGGCTTTAAGACTGTGGGTCACTCTGGGCTTTACCTCTGGATTTGTTTACTATGAGATGATTAGACTCATGTATAGATTCTTCTAAACCTCATTTCATGCCTCTTTAATTCAGGCCATTTTTCTTAGCTCTAGAAGTCACAAATCTCAAATAATTAGAGCAAAGTCCCAACTAAGCAATCAGTGGGTGTTTAATGGGGGGGGGGGGGGGCGCTAGCATTCCCATTCCAGCTGCTGAAGAAAGTCACATCTGTCCAGCCTTGCTCTGCAGCGATTCTGAACTCCACTTTCTCAGGAAGAATCTAATGTCAAGCTTCAAACACACATGCGTTTGAAAGTTCAGAGAACACATGATTCACGTTGAAGCTCTCAAATCTTGAAAAAAAAAAAAAAGGCTCTGTAGTGTTGTATATCTGGAATGAAGCAGACACCACTCAGTTCTGATGCTGTGCTGGTTATTTCATCTTCCGTTTCAGGGAACTTCAGTGGAAGTGAATTGTGTGAGGTGCCCCCTTCAGGTGTGCACACTGACACACTTTCCTAGGACTTACCTTGACATCACGCATTCTACTTAGAGTTGTAAATTCCTGACACACTGGTTGTGGTGTGGGCACTTTATCCTCGTTGGTAACATGGTTGGTTTTGCTAATTTCTGCTTGGCCTCTTCTTGACTCTAGAAGGTTCTAAGGGTATCTTTGATGCTCATCAGAACAGAAGATCACTGTGGCCAGGCTGTCTACTACATGGCTGACCTGGAGGTCAGAACTCTGAGCTGCTGCTGAAAGATGCCAAGAGAGTCAAGTCGTATAGTAAACTCAAGTTCTGTAGCACCACGCTCATTTACGGGACCTGAGGGCTCTCACTACCAATAGGATCCTAGTATTGCTGTGACGTCACTTACTGTCTTCTAGTATACTGATCATTTTATGCCAGAGCCAGGACAAAGTCAGACACAGACATGCAGAAAGCAAGCACTGACAGCTTGAACCCAGTGGTCACTAGGCTTTGGGATGGAGCCACACCTCTGCTTCCCTCTTTGACTACCTATGACTGTCTGAGTTTGATGGTGAGATTCTTGTATCTCTTACTAGGTGGAAGCTGTGCTCTTTGGTAGCATAAGAAAGACTCTAGAGGAGTTTGGGATGTGTTGGTTTTGTTTGTAAACATTCTTTTCGAGCCATGCTTTTGTGGTTCAGTTTTCTAATCAACTATGAACCAAGAATATTAAAAAGGGAAAATTTCAGAGATATGCAATTCATATTTTAAAATGGAGTGACATAAGTCTAGTGTGGTGAGATTCCTTGCTGTCCTCTGTCCAGTGTAGTGTATGAAGAGTACACGAATCTTTCCTTGATCCATTATGTCCATGCCATAACCATCAGCCTACTGGTTATCTGGTACCATCTACACTGTCAGACCAATTGTCATGGCTCAACATGTGCTCTAATGACTATTATTTATTTACTTGTGGCTCCAAATAATTGGAATAGTGACAAGAGGTGACGTTAGAGCATAAGAGATGGGAGTGCTGACTCGCTCAGATTTCATGCATAAGGCTGCTGGGAAGAAAGAGAAAGTGAGGTACAGTTCAAGTCAGACTCAGAACTATTGTTAATTCCAGGCATCAATTAGAGGTGGGCTGATCCCCTTTGGATAATCAGACCTACTCTACATGTGTATTATATAAAATATTAGAGAACTATACTCTAAAAATCACAAAACCACTCAGTATTCAATGCATGCATCCAGTACTTTTCATTGTTTCTCAGTTCTTTAAAAAACTAACCAAGGTTCTATAGTCACTCTCTAGATTTATTCCTTTTTTTTTTTTTTTTATTTTTGGAGACAGGGTTTCTCTGAGTAGCCCTGGTTGTCCTGGAACTCACTCTGTAGACCAGGCTGGCCTCGAACTCAGAAATCTGCCTGCCTCTGCCTCCCAAGTGCTGATACTAAAGGCGTGCGCCACCATTGCCCTGCAATTTATTCCCTTTTTTAAAAAAAGATTTTTTAAAAAAGATTTATTTATTTTATTCATATGAGTACATTGTAGTTGTCTTCAGACACACCAGAAGAGGGCGTCAGATCCCATTACAGATGGTTGTGAGTCACAATGTGGTTGCTAGGAATTGAACTCAGGATCTCTGGAAGAGCAGTCGGTGCTCTTAACCACTGAGCCATCTCTCCAGCTCCCATAAAAAAAAAGGTGGCTCACAGCCATCTGTAATGAGATCCGACACCCTCTTCTGGTGTGTCTGAAGACGGAAACAGTGTACTCACTTAAAACAAATTTTAAAAAAAGGATCTTAGACTTCATTTATTTATTCACTGTGTGTGTGTGTGTGTGTGTGTGTGTGTGTGTGCGTGCACGCCTGCGCACATGTGTACATGTGAGTGCATTTGTGGAGATCAGAAACTTTTGCGACTTGGTCCTCTCTTTTCTACCATGTGGGTGCTTGGGATCTGACTTGGGTCATGATGCTCATGGATGATCATCGTTACACATGAGCAGCTTTTGCAGTCCTACATCATTTTCTTATTGTGTGTGAGAGGACTTTGGTTTTCTCAGAAAAAAGAACAAGAATCGAATGAAAAAGAACTATCCCCTTCCCCCCAATCCACATGCTGTCTTAGGAACCCAGAAATGCCATTCTTAGAATCTATCTCATTTTACCACTCCAAACCACGAGCCTTGGCAATTCCTTCTCATCTTGAACATGAGGTGAATTCTAGGGTAGATAATGAGGCCACAGAACATAAGTCACACATCTCATCTCTGAGCCAATACTGGATTAGCAGTCAGGGGCGGGACAGTGATTTGGGGTAAACTAACCCAAAATTACAAAGACCTTCTAGTATAGCAGTGGTACCTGAATACAATGGTCTATCTCTAAAACTCATGGGAGCCAACAGAAGGGGCTATGCCACAGAGAACTTACAGTGGTTTTGCTATTGATGTGGTTTTTATGTTGTTTATTTGTTCAATACAGGGTTGTCCTATATAGCTCAGGTTGGCTTTGAACTCATGCCTTAGCTTCTGCTGTGCTGGGATTACAGCTATGCTCCGCGACTTCCATTTCATTTGTTATTTGTATCCAAAATGGATACAAATATTTAAATGTATGTACATATAGATGTATATCTCTTAACAATGTAGTAAAGGATGCTTATTCTAGAAACTTCTAAAAATGAGCACTGTGAGGACATAGCCTGTAGACCACTAGTTCCTTTTTTTTTTTTTTTTCTGTACTTTGCTCTCTCATTTTCCTTCTGTGGGATCATGATTGCAGTTGCCTGATTTCTCCCCCTACCATGAACTTTTTACATGTCCTTAAATAGTTTAGGACTATTCTGCTTGATAATGACTGTATGGCAAATTCTTCTTCTTTTAAACATAGATGCAGATATTACTGTGAAATAACTCTAAATTGTCAGCAAGCTGTGTCTTTCACCTGGTCTTTACCTGATGCCCAATCTAGTTCTGGCATTCAGTGTGTACCTGATGCCCACTCTAGTTCTGGCATTCATTGTGTACACTATCCTCATAGGCGTCCTATTTAGACTCCCTTCCTCCTGACGACTATGAAACTTCAAAGCTGAGTTTTCTTCTTGACTCAGCTGAAGTTTATATAGCAGGACTTTTCCCCAGAGCATCTTTTCCCTGGATAGTTATGCTTCACAGTGTGGCACTAAAAATATAAAGCAAAACTCTCATGCCATTGATCATGGTGTCCTCAAATTATGTGTGACATCTCTGTGAGGTGATGGACCAGTTTGCCAAGGTCTGTGGGCAGGTCTGGTAGGGGTCATGAAGATTTCTCAATTATTTCATAATTTTGAGGCTTCTCTTCTCAGTAATGCCATTCCCCATCCCCCTCCACACCAGAGGAGGGAATCTTTTCCTGTTTTCACTCAAAGGTAAGCACAGTTCTCAGCATATTGCAAGCAATGAGTTCAGAGCAGTTTATTTAATTTCAGTGGCTACTCAGGACTCTGAGATCTGAGGTCACAGAATGTGGTTAGTCTCAGAAGTAAAGGGAAATTCTTAGAATGCCACTCCAGGGAATACGTCCTCCACAGGATGACTAGGGAGGAACACCAGGCCTGACAAACCACAGGTTGAGTGACATGAAATGGAAATGCTAGGCTTATGTCTAAGGTTAGAACATTTTGAGTCCTTTAAGTACAGTTTGAGATAATGTACCTCAGAGTGATAATATCAGAGTTCTGAATTATCATGGCGTTCTTTTCTGGTGAACCACACGCAGGCAAGCAGATAATCCCAGCCTCCAGAATAACATTTCCATGAGTGGAGGGTGAATAAGACTGTGGGGAGTAACCCCAGGGTCACACCCCGAGGGTATATGCTTTTGCTACTACTGTTCTTTCCTGAAGCCTCTCGTTTCCTGACACACTCTTCCCAGGTTCTCAAGATTCAACTCAAACCTTTTCCAATGCTTACTGATGCCTCCAGCCTAGCTCTGCCCCAACCTTCTCTTCTAGGCTCTTACAGCCTTCTTACCGGGAGTCCATAAATATTCAGTGTTCACATATAAGCCGTTATCCATTCACTAAATGTCCCTGCACTTCCATGACACTGCTTTATTTTGCTTTACATTCCAGATACTCATTGCATGCAGCCCACTGTTTGTGACAGTCATACATAATATATAATTAAACAACAAGCCAATAGTGTTTCACGAGTCTTGCGGCAAGTCAGTGAATGAGCCAATAAAACCAAGAACAGAGATGGGCTCTTACTAGGTTATCCTTCTTCAACCATCTTGATCAAAACACACAAAAAAAGAGGTGTTCAGCATCTTTGTATGATGGCTGCAGTGCCCAGGGTTACTCAGCTAACAAACAACAAACAAACAAACAAAAACCCACAAGCAAACCATTGACACACATGGTCACTTGGATGGACTGCAGGAAGACTTTTCTAAGGAGAAAAGAGTTGATTATATACTTTATGATTCCATTTACTTAAAAGGTTTGGAGCACAGCTATATAAACACAAAGTCATCTTTTAAGTCAATCTGAATATGTTTATACTCATAGCACTTGAAGACCTCTCTGGTGCCTGGATGAACGGAGGGAAGGTTCTAGGACAATCTAACGGTGTTCTGGTCTCAGTCTGCTTTCCTGCCTGCCATGGCAGCTGCTTTTGTGAAACAAGGTGATGAACCCCAGCTCAGGGTCGTTTATGACACGAATGGAATCCTAGCTGGGCGGAATGTGAGATGCCTGTAATCCCAGAATATAAGAGGCTGAAGCAGGAGGATTGCAAGTTTGAGATCAGCCTGGGCTACACAGTGAAAAACCCATCTAGAAAGAATAAAGAGATAGTGAGGTGAGGGAGAGAGAGAGAGAGAAAGAGAGAGAGAGAGAAAGAAAGAGAAAGAAAGAGAAAGAAAGAGAATATATATATATATATATATATATATATATATATATATATATTTTGCACATAATTGACATAAAAGTTAAAGTTAGTCTGGTTCTGCAGCCTGCTCAAGAACCACATGCAGGAAACACAATCTTTAGTGTGAGAGAAAGAGAAAATGCGTTTGTATTTGGTTCTAATTGCATGGAAAAATCAAACAGACGAGAACTATCGTTTTGGTGCGTCCCTGCCTATTTCACCTGGCTCTTGGTTTTTATGATGATCACCCTAGGTGGAGGGCGGTGTAAGAAAGCAGCAGAATGGGCCTCACTGAGAGAAGGTAAGGGTGTAGAGATGAGCACTGTTCAGTGGCATGCATGCAAGAAAATGTCATAAGGAAACCCAGCACTTTGTTATATCAACTCAAATACAATTAATAAAAATAGCGTTGACTGGGATTGCGGCGATGGCTTAGTGGATAGAGCGCTTCTCTGTAAGCCCAAGGACTCGGTACGAGTCTCTAACACGCATAGAAAAGGCTGGACAATGCTGAATGTGCCTACTGCAGCATTGCTCGGCAGACACAGGACTTCCAGAGAGCTCAACAGCCTCCAGCATAGTACTGAGTTTCTAGCTTTTCTAGTACCCCTGGGTGATAAGGCAGAGAGTGGAGAAGGACACCTGATGTTCTGCTCTGGTCTCAGCATGTGCACAGGCAGGCACATGCCCACTCTCTCACAGCTCCCCACCCCTCCCCCTGCCCTGGGGTGATTATCCAAAGAGGGTTGAAGGGCTGGAAGAGAGAGAACAAGGCTGGTATAGGCCCTGAACTTTTGGTGTTTTCTGGAACACTGTTATCTAGTCCTGTGAAGTTATTAGTAATTATTTAGATCAGGAAAGACATGAAAGTTGGAATTGCAATAGTTTAAAACTCTGTAAACTTTGCCCCAAACTTTTGCTTAAATTATTATTTACTGAATTTAGACTGTTTTCATTATCTTGTTTATTGTGGTAAAGTTTGCATAATGTAGAAGCTACCGTTTTGAGGTGGTTATAGTGGTACATGATTTTAATTTAATTTCAGCCTTTGGGGGACAGAGGGACAGGCAGGTGGATCTCTGTGAATTTGAGAATTTGATTATCTTCTCCTAGGAATGACTTTCCTGGTTTACATAGTAAATTCCAGAACAGTGAAGGCTGCACAGAGAGATCTTGTCTCAAACCAACCAACCAACCAATCAACCAACCAACCAACCAACCAACCAACCAACCAACCAACCTACAAA
>JANHMN010000009.1:36638407-36661300 GCA_030674055.1 Rhabdomys pumilio
CAACCAACCAACCAACCAACCAACCAACCAACCAACCAACCAACCAATCAACCAACCAAACCAACCAACCAACCAAACAAACAAACAAACAACCAACAAACAAACAAAATAACTGACAAAAAAAGTTATTTTGACAATTTTTAACTAATTGAAAAATATTTATATGATGCTTGGTGGTGGTGTCATATGGCTTAAATCTCAGTACTTGAGACTCAGAGGTGGGTGGATCTCTGAGTTCCAGACCAACCTGGTCTATAGAGTGAGTTTCAGAACAGCCAGGGCCACACAGAGAAACTCTTGTCTTGAATAAAACTTATATACAGACAGACAGACACATATGAGTGATATAAACATGTGTGTGTGTGTGTGTGTGTGTGTGTGTGTGTGTGTGTATGAGTGTTTTCCCTACATATATGTCCATATACCATCTGTGTGCCTGGTGCCTGTGGAGGTTAGAAGAGGGCATCATATCCTCTGAAACTGGAGTTATAGATGGTTATGAATCACCATGTGGAGGCTGGGAACTGAACCCAGTTCCTCTATAAGAGGAGTGAGTGCTCTTAACTGCTGGGCCATCTCACTAGCTCCTTTAACCATTTTAAAGAGTGTACCACTTTGGATAGTATTATGTCCATTCTCACTGCATGGGATTGTCACCACTGTTCATCTGAGAACTTTCTCATTTACCCAGAACGAAACCCTGCTAAATACTCACTTCTGAATCTGATATTCCCTAGGTGCTGGCAGCTACTCTCTGCCTCCTCCATAAAGTTGGCCACTCTATGTCCTTTATACAAGTGGAATGATACAGCATTTGTCCCATGGTCTGGAACGATATTGTGTGAAATTAACAAGAAATGGGAAAAATCCTTTCTGAGATAATGGTTTAGAATGGTGGTTCTCAACCTGCGGGCTGTGACCCCTGCATATGAGATATTTACATTATGATCATAACAGTAGCAAAATTACAGCTATGAAGTAGCAACAGAATAATTCTATGGCTGGGAGTCACCACTGCATGAGGACCTGTATTAAAGGGTCGTAGCATCACTGAGAACCACTGCTTTAGAAAGACTTCCCAAGAAAAGGTTTTTACTCACATCTCAAGTTGTCTGGTACTATCTAAGTATCTGAATCCTAAGAATCCAGCCTAGTGGTTGGAGTGATGGCTCAGTGGTTAAAAGCACTTGCTGCTCTTGCAGGGAACCTGGGTTAGCTTCTCACACCCACACAGTGGCTCTCAACCATCTGTAATTCCAGTTCCAGGGGATTCAGGACCCTCTTCTAGCCCCTGTAGGAACCAGGCATACACATGATACACATATATGTAGACAAAACACCTGTACACGTAAAATATAAAAGTCAGTGCATTTTAAAAAAGATATGGCCTGTTGATATGTTTTAGAGACAGTGTATAATAACATCTAAGTTTAAAAAAAGCAAGCACACAGTAGGGATGCTTTCTACCAGACTTTCTTTGAGATGGGTACTGTTAGGACCTTCCTTCCTCCTGTCCTGAGTTAGGTTCTCCAAATGGTGAAAATTCAAACAACAGAGAGCACCAGCCACTTCTCATACATACAGCAGCTAGTTAGTTCTCCACAGAATCTTTGCCTGAAGCTCTGGCACACACCTGCTGTCCTGGTATTTGTCAGGTAGAAGAAGCAGGAGAATTGCTTTGAGTTCAAGGCCAGTTTAGGCTCTGCGGTGAACTTGAGGCTGGCCTGGGACACAGAGTGAAACTTTGCCTCATACGTGAAACCAAGAAAGCAAAGAAGCAGGAGTCTGGTAATTTCCACATGCACCTCAAACAAATGCTAGTTCTGAGTGATAGTGGACAGAAACATTAGCTTGCTGATCAGTTTTTTTAAAGGTGTTAAGGAGTCCCAGAAAGACGCATACACCTTTGCAAATAGCACCAGCTATATACTAAAGAGAATGCCCCCTAAAAATTCTCACAGCATGGATGGTTTGAAGCATCAAAAATGGATCCTCACAGTCGAGACGTCAAAGTTTGAAGTCAAGATGTCAGTAGGGGTGTGCTCTCTCTCCAAGGAGAAACTGCCCTTGTGTCCATTTAGCTTCTGAGGTTGCCCACAACCTTGGTGTTTCTTTGTGTCCTTTCTCTGAAGGGGATGCTCACCCCTAGTCTGCTGTGACCTTGTTTTAACTTGTTACATCTGCAAAGACGCAGAAGTGCTGGAGTTTAAAGCTTGAAATCTCAACACTCCTGAATCCCGTTGTCTTCTGTAGGAAAACAAATTGGGCAAAGTCTTGGATCAACCTTGAGGCCATAGCTCTATTTGCTTGTGGTGAGTTAGTTGTTCTGCAAACATGTTTGTCTGCCCACAGGGACATATTGGTGGCCAATTGTTGCTTTGGAGAAACTCCAAGAAACAAACAAAAGTCACCATATATCCCTGGAAAGGAAGGAACACATCTGTATTGTCAAGATTCTTCTTGTTATCTCTGCCATAGCTTTCTTTGTTCTGCTCTTGTGACTGTGACGACAGAAGTCTGCCCTTTGTTACTCAACACAGTCATTTAGTTTAAACTAAACTCTGAGAGAGGGATTTCTCTCTCAGAGATTATGTATGTACATATACATATACATATACATATACATATACATATACATATACATATACATATACATATACATATACATATACATATACATGATATACACACATATGCACACACACACACACACATATATATGTATACACACATATACCCATGATGATTGCCTATTACTTTATTTCTGAGGGAGTGGAGGCATTCATTTTAGGTGAACTTCATTTAAGAAGTAAAAAATGAGAATGAAATATATCTTTTACCAGAAGGCTTTTAACTGGGGCAGGAAATCAAATCAAGGACCCTGCTGTGCATTCCTTCTGGAAAATCTGTTAGAGGAAGTTCCCTGGGGGAGTTTTAACCCTTCTGCATAGGACTTTGTTTTCAGAGGGTCAATTAAAAAAAGAAGTCTGTACAAAATGCCCTTCAGGGCACTCAGGTCTTGCTTGGGAACATTTAAAATGATGTAACTTGATGTTCAGAGAGAGAAACAGGATGTCCCGGCTGAATAAGAAGGATTATGGCCATCATGAAGCTCACACTGTGTGCTAGCTTCATAATTTAAAAAGAGAGGGGTGGGGTGTGCTGGAGAGATGGCTCAGAGGCTAACAGTACTTGTTGTTCTTGCAGGTTCTGTTCCCAGCAACCACATGGCAGTAAAATCATCTCTAACTTAGTTCCAGGAAACCTTGGTTGGCCCCTTTTGGTTTCAGAAGTCTTCTACATGCATGTGGTAGTGTACATACATACACACGCAGAGGCAAATACTCACACATACAATAAAAATAAATTAATTTAAAAAGGAGAGGTAGCAAGTGAGTTTATAGTTTCTTGTTTTGGGAAAAAGGTAGAACTGGAAAGAGATACTTAAACAAAAGTTTGAAAACATGAAACTAAGGAAAACAAGGTGGGACAAAAGAGGAAGCCCCTCCTCTTCCTCCTCCTCTTCCTCCTCCTCTTCCCTCCTTCTTATATTGCAGGAACATAGGTACCCCAGAAGTTGGGATCCTGCTGATGTCTGCCTAAGTGGTTCTGCATTACATCAAAGGAAGGAGCCACTATGGAGTCAGCAGCAGAGTTAGCCACTGGTGAGATTGGGAGAGAAAACTTAGATGCCAATCAAAGCAGATGCTCCCAAATTACAGAGGATGTCCCCCTAGTCTGCTTAGGTGATTCACACAGTGCCACTGAGGTGAAGGTCTTGGGTCTAGTTCCACAAAGAGTCTCATTCTCTGCCTGGAAAGTTAACAAGGCCTTGGCTTTCTCTAGGTTCCATCTTGTTCTGCAAACACTTTGAAGCAATCTGTAATGATTTGAATGCAGTCTGTGTTCTCCCAAAGGTTCATGTACTGGGAATTGTCCCCCCAGAAGTGATAGGTCTTTACATTTTTTAAATTTCTTTATTTTTTTTAACTTTCAAAATTCACTTGACTTTAAGTTGAACAACATTTCTTAAAAGTGTGTTTACCACCAATATGCATTTGTTACAAAAATCACCAGTATTTTAATGCATAAATATTTATGTTAACAAGACTAGTTTTTGGCTTGAAATTTTTCTTTAAACAAATTGTAGAGAGAAAAAATAGGTTATTTACAGATGTCTACATATGTACTCAGGAATAAACCTGGTGACAGAAAAGAACATTCTGGCATTGAAAAAGCAGCCTTTAAAGGCTCGGTTTTCTCACATTCCATCAATGCCCCAAATCTCTTCATCTTTGATCTAGGAAGCCAAAGAGTACTTTGACAACCATAATCAGAATCTATTGTATGGAAAAACTATTTTTTTTTAACAAAAAAGAATAAGTAATTCCAATTAAAAAAATAAATATCACCAATTTTATACTCTATACCAAGGGGGTATATCTGCAAACATACTGAGTGTTAAATGTTAGGAGACAGTGGAGTGGCTTTGGAGAAAAACTTTTTATTTTTTTTTATTTTTTATTTATTTATTTTTTTCGAGGCAGGGTTTCTCTGTGTAGCCCTGGCTGTCCTAGAACTCACTCTGTAGACCAGGCTGGCCTCAAACTCAGAAATCCGCCTGCCTCTGCCTCCCAAGTGCTGGGATTAAAGGCGTGCGCCACCACCGCCCAGCTTACCACCCCCCCCCCCCCAGAGAAAAACTTTATACCTCAGCTCAAAAGCTAGCTGATCTGGCTTGTTCGTTGCTATGGCAACAGCTTTCTCCTCCTCCTCCTCCTCAACATTACTCCTTTGTGATGACTTAATGAGTTCATTTCCAAGCTCTCCAGTTGCAGAAGACAGTACTCCATCTTTTGTGAAGGATGTTACAACATCTCCAACATGGCTAAGGTTTTGGCATATGTGTGCGGGTTCACCAGAAGGCACAGCTAGCTGTACTCTGGGATCCAAGGTGTTGGCCACATAAACCCATTAAGCTCATTTCATAGCCTAAAACGTTCTCGTGATTTGCTGCTTCAAAGACGATTGCAAGGTGTCTGCATTGTCTTCAGCCTTTACTGTGACAGTGTCGTCATTGCCTGTGCATGCAGATGAAGTTCACGCTCACGGCAGATGAAGTTCACGCTCACCGTCAGGTTGCGCTGGTCTGCGTGGAAGCCTTTGGAGTGCAAGGTAAACTGCACCAGGGAGATTTGCTACCAGTACCTGCTCTGCAGGTTGATCCAGCCAATCCTGATGGCCTGGTAAGCCTTGTTGATGAGGTAAGTCTCTGAGAAACTCCAGCACCTTCTTTAGAATGGAGCCCTGGACCAGGTACAGCTTGAGCGTGGTAGCCAGAGCCAAGAGCATCTAGAGAAGGAGACAAGAGTCAGGCCTGGTTAGGGCTCCCGGGTTGTGATGCGAAAGCAATGTTGAGGACCAAGAGCTGACAGTAACAAGCTTGCAGCAAATGCTCTACAGTGTGTGTTCTGGGTCTGTGCTCTTCCCTGTGTGAAGAGGTGGTAGGTCTTTAAACAGATGCAACTTGTGAGAAATCCTGAGGTCACTGGGCACATGAGGCATTCTGGTGTGACCCTTTGAGTTTATGTGGGGAATTGTAAAGGAGCAGGTCTGGCTCCTCTACTCTCTGCTCCTGCATGAGCCACTGTCATTGCTATCCGTGGATGAGGGAGTGAGCCACAGATATGGGGCCCTGTCATTCGCTTGTACTTTGAATCTCTTGAACTATGAGCTAAATAAAGCATTTTTCTTCATAAGTACGTAAATTCAGGGAATTCATCGTGGTGATGAAAAGCTTTCCATACATGGTCATAGGGAATTTCCTTTCAGAGCTATGTGAGTGTGGAGAGTAGTGGCATCTGTGTCATACACTGTTTATGAAAACACAAATACTGACCAACCATTCCATCTAGTATTGAAAATTTAACCATCCATGAAATGCTATAAACAGTTATTGCTATTATGAACTCGTAGCAACGGTGGTTGCCTGCACTATGACTAAACAAAACTGAGCCTGTCAACACCTGGCATATGTGTGTTGAGGGGAGGGGCACAAGACCCTATCCCTCTCTGAATAACTGTTGGTTATCAATGCATGGTGGACAACGAGGAGTCATTCTCTTCAGTTGTGTTCCCACTGGGGAGCCCATTGGGCTCCAGTGGACAGTTCCAAACCTATAATCATGGATATGACGCTGGTTAAGTTCAGTGGGTCGCAGAGGAAAAGAAAAACCATGAACATGGGAAAGTATCTTTTAGAGAGAAGGAGAAATTGTGGGGGTAAGGTAGGGGTAAAGGGTGAATGAAGTAATCATGTAAAAAACTGTCAAATAAAAATGTAATTAATAAAAAATATATGGTGTGATCGTGCATGCCTATACTCCCAGCACATCAGAGGCAGAAGCTGGCATATTTCTATGAGTTTGAGTCCAGCCTGGTCTACTTGGTGAGCTCCAGGACAGCCACAGCTACAGAATGAGACCCCGTCTCAAAATAAAATAAAATACATAAGTTAAACATCTTAATTTATGTATATCTAAATGCATAGCATCTTTTCTGTGTGGGATCTCTTAGCTTTTCAAAAAGCTTTCTAGTATTTAGTATGGGCTCAATATTTAAGTGTCTCAGAGTCTCATAAAAAAAATCATTCACTGAATACCAGGCATAGAGTCTTTATTAGGTAGTGTTTTGTGTTACTGTAAAAAAAAAGTACCTGAAGCAGACTAGCTTTATGAAGAAAAGAGGCTTACTTAGCCTCATAGTTCTGGAGATGCAAGGACATGTTACTGCATCAGCTTAACACACACACACACACACACACACACACACACACACACACACACACACGGTTTGCTTGAGATAGGACTGGTTACATAGTCCAGGATATGATCAAATTTGTGATCCTTCTGCGTCTACCTCAAGGCTATAAATATCATTTACTTTGAAAAACTTTTTTTTTCGTCCCGTAGCACACAGCACTGCCAACAGTACGGATTGGTACTGTGGCTATGCACCTTATGAATGGAATCCAAGTTCTTTTCATCGGACTACAAATCTACATACCACTCAGATCGATGGTTAATTACAGCAGCTGGCTGTTGCCATTACAGAGTCAATAACAAAGTTAGTGCCCCTTATGGAACACTTCAATATAATTGACATCTGTTTTAGAAGCTTGTGGGGCCAACTTCCCTTGCTCTATTTATGCTTGTGTTGAAAATAATCAGGGAGATCCTGAAAGTAAGCCACCTGTTCTCGACAAGAAAGGCTTCAAGTTGTCTCCGCAAACACACAGCTCGTTTGAACACAGCAAATGATGAAAGCAGATTATTGCACAATTTCTGAGCAGATAAAAAGATTTGGGGTGTACTTTCTTCTCCTCTCAGATGCATGTCTGGTGTTTGTTAATACTTAGACTGAGAGGGAAAGTCCACACGTGCTGACTTGAGAGTCACAGTGAGTCTGCACGGCATGTCAAGAGTGGAGAAAGATTTATTTCCCCTGCAAACTTACTATGTAATTACTCTTGTGTTGTGTGGGAGACAAAGGTCATCCCTGGAAAGTTCTCTTTGTCTCAGATAATCTGAGTTCAAGAAAGCATGAAGCCAAGAGTGTTCTCAGAAAGGAAGCGCTGCAATGGGAAAGGGGAAGCTGGCAAATGAATGATCACTGGGATGATCTCAGATGTCATCGATGTAAAGACAGATCGATGGAGCGGGGTGCACAGGCATGTCTGTCTGTTTAGGCGTTCTTTGGGTGCTGGTGTATAACAAAACAGTAGCAGGAAATAACACTTTTCTCATGTATTCTTTCCTTTTGTGTTTCTTACAATACTCTGAATATTCAGTTTCAAGTATTTCCACAGTGTTCCACAGGATTAGTGCAGTGGAGAGCCTGGCGCCTTCCTTTCGTTTTATGTGTGTGCTCTGGATTTCTTCAGAGGTGGCTGACTTACGTGTAAACAGGGAAAACTGGTATATGTTTGTGCCATCTTCAATATGGACGTCTTCTGAAATGGAAGTTTTAGTCTGAAGACTCTTAATTTTATTTACAACTTCTCCTAGAGACACAGGAAATAATAGCTTCAAACATTAGGATTTCCCCCTGTGATTCTGTGCACTCTCTTTTACACAAGAACAAGAACATTTGAAATAAAATAAAAGTTCCAGTATAATTTATAATATTATTACTATATTATTTTTACTATAATATTTTATATTTATATTAGTTATAATGTTTTAACTATAGTATTTTAGGTTGTTTCTGTTTTTTTTTTTTAATATAACCCTCATTAATTATTAGTTAATTCTGTGAGGGAAGATGGCATTATTAGTAATAACATGGACTTTTGCCTGCCAGGTAATGCTTAAGAGTATTTTGCATCTAAACATTATTGAAGTTGCTCACGAGGGACATATAATTTAATATTGACACAACCTTAAATAAATTGAAAAGGCATAAATCAGAGTAATGAGATTCAAAAAGCTGTTAATATTAATGGAGAAACCTTTGGGGGAAGCATAGAACAAAAATCAAAGAATCTAGGACCCCTAGATGAAAATGATGAGACCAGTTAATAATTAAAAAAATTAGTTTTTTTCAACTTTCTAAAGCCAGACTGCTCTATGTTCTTAGAAACAAGATATGTCTGCACAACTGTTATTTGGAAAGATGGAATGGAGAATTTTTAGAAAAAAAAATGTCAAAATTTGCCAAGAATAAGTATAGTTCTTCTGGTTTTGCATATAAAGAATTAGGATATGTCTATATTTATTTTTTGAAATAAGAACCTGAGATTTTTCTCCAAATAACAATGTTATAGATAATTAGTAATAGGAAGTATATGTATATCATGGGTGTGCACATTTGTGCATATGTGAGTGTGTATATAAATATACACATGTATTATATCTCTATATATATGTAATTGAGAATTATTAATATTTATTATCATCAAATTTTAAGTATACATTGAGAAGACATAATTTGAATATATTTGGAGGCGTGTCTTTATAATTAAAAAAAGAAATGAGAAAGCTAGATACAAAGTAAATATGCAAGAAAAATGATTTAGTGAGACATTGACAAAAATCTTGAGATATGTTGTGATAAGCTTCAGTCACTGCAACATGCACACACACACACACACACACACACACACACACACACACGCACACACACACACACACTGCATATACACATGTACTTGTGAAGAGAAAATAAATTCAATTAAACTAGTGGGGATTTTGAAGAGTAATATGCTACAGCATGTTTGTGGCATAAGAATAAACCCAATAAGCAGTGAAGTGAAAGAGAGGGCCCAGTAACAAGCCCACATGACTACAGTTAGCTAACCCTTGAGGAAGATGTCAAAGACACATCATGGAGAAATGACACTTAAAAATAATAAAAAAAAAAATCTCTGCTGTGTTTTATCTTGTGGATCAGAATTTAAATCTAATTAGAGAGTTGTTGGTTACTGCCATGCTATCCATGCCACTATTGCACCGTTTGGGCTGTCTTGCCAGCCCAGTCATTATTGTAGCTCCCAGAATTCTCATCTGGGTATGACTGATGATTGCTTTTCTCCCATGGTAGCATGCATAGCTCCTTTCAGCACTGTGGAAACTAGCTAGTAGGAATGAAGCTTCTAGGTCAGTACCTTGGCTTCTCCATGTTCTATGATTAAGACCCTAAAGCAATAGGGTCTTAGTGCCAACATCTGAAGAGAAACCCATACCTAGAGCCATTATTGGATGAAGAACCCATGTCTAAATAGCTCATTTGCCCTAGAGGAGAACTTATGTCTATTATTCTACTAAATTGAGATTTTTTTTTTCAAGACAGAGTTTCTCTGTGTAGCTTTGGATGTTCTGAAACTTACTCTTTACATCAGAGTAGTCTCAGACTTTGGCCTGCCTCTGTCTCTTGAGTGCTGGAATTAAGGGCACATGCCGCTACAGCAAGCTGGATGTAGTATTAAACTGACTTCGAGTCACCTGACATTATATTCATAAATGAATATATCTCTCATTTTTTATCTAAGAAGCTTCTAATTTCAGAAGATGGTGATTAACACAGAGCCCCACGACAGGCTAAAGTATAGAGTGAGAGACTGCAGAGTGCTCAGCCCTAACTGGAATATGTACTGTAACTCCACCCATCCCCCCACACCCCCAGGCTCAGAGATCACTGCAGAAGAGGGAGCAGAAAGAATACAAGAGCCATAGGCAGCAGATGACCACAAGGAAACAGTATCTTCTGGACACAGCAGGACAGCTGCCCATACGAGCTCACAGGGATTGCAACATCACTCACAGGGCCTGTGCAAGCCCAAGTCAGATCAAATCTCAGGATGGAGATGAGAATTAGGCATTGCGTCCCTACTTTAGTCTATTGAGAGTTGCTGGCTGCTGGCAGAGGGAGAAACAGTTTGCCATGACAGTTTAGCTCCTGTGAATTCACAGTCGAAGAAGACCTGATGTTTAAGAATATTTAGAAGCACAAATTGGTCTTGATGTTGCAAAAATAAACAAAATGCACAAAGTTGGATGAGTTGAAGAAAAAAAAGGGACTATAAATAAAACACATTGTATAAAACATTCAATAAAATAATAACAAATTTTGTTTCAAAAGAGGGAAATTTTGTTTGGAGAGGTGGGAAGATGGGATGTGGATCTGGGAGGGGTTCGAAGGATGGGAAAGTGTGAATAGGATTAAAATACATTGTACAAATGTATGAAATTCTTAAAGAATTAATAAATATGCAGTAAGAAAAGGCTGTGATAGAAAAACTAGATAAACACATGTAGAAGACTAAAATGTGGATTCTACCTTTTAGCCTATACAAAATCAATTCCAAATGATCAAAGGCACCAACATAAGACCAGAAACTGCAAATATCCAAGGAAAATGCAGGGGAGAACAGCAAATACAGGTCTAGGCAACGATGTTCTGAAAGGAACTCCAGTAGCTCAGAAAAACAAAAACAAAAAATCAAAAAACAGCAAGACTTGACACATGGGATCACACGAAATTAAAAGGCTTGTGCAGATCAAAGGGGACAATTAATATATTGACAAGACAGATTGTAGAATGGGCAAAAAAATCTTTGCCACCTATTCATCTAGATTAGTATCTAAATTGCTAATATAATCTATTAGTGTAAATAGTATCTTAGATACTATGTAGGGGATTAGTATCTAATATACATAAAGAACTGCAGGGCCAGTGAGACGACCCAGGTAACAGTGCTTTCTTGTTAAGCCTGATAACCTGAGTTCTTTCCATGAGTGACATGAATGGACACGGATGTCCATATGTTGAAAGGAGAGGACCAACTCCCACAAGTTGTCCTCTGACCTATACACACATGTGTGTGTGGCATGTACAGCCATATGTACACACGGAAGCATACACACAAATGAGTCATAAATAAGTAAATGCAAATAAAGGTACCCCAAATAGAAAACATTAAAAAAGTAACCATTCAGTTTTCCAGTCATTAAATGGACAAATGGACTAGAAAGACACCATTCAAGAGATGCACAAAAGGCTCGTAAATAAAAGGATATTATTATCTTTAGCTACCAGAGAAATACATGTCAAAGCTTCATTGAGATCCTATCTCACTAAAGCCATGTGATTATCAGCAATAAAAACACACAAAAATGCTGTTAAGGATGGGGGTTCATGAAGAAGGAATACTGTTGGCATGTATGTATGTATGTATGTATGTATGTATGTATGTTGTATGTATGTAACTTGGAGTATATAATTTCATCAGTCACTATGGAAACTGGTCTTAAAGATTCCTGGGAAATTAAAAGCAGAGCTACAATATAACCCATCTCTTCTACTTCTCTATATATAGACCTGAAGGGGTGAAGTCACCATTCAATAGAGATTCCTGGATGACCCGTGTTTGTTTGTCTACTTAAAACTCACTTTGTATTCTTGGAAAGTTTCATGCATTTGTCCTTTTCATCCACTAACACCCTCTCTTCCTGCCTCCTTCTTTCACTAAAACCTTTCCTCTCATGGAGTCCTTCTTGTAATTTAAATGCCTTTTGTTGTGTGTGAACCACCACATTTAGTTAGGGTTTCTCCCTTGAACATGGAAAGGAGGTGACTTAATGAAACATGGGGTGCCTTATCTGGCCGTAGCACTGAAGAGAGTGGTACACTTTCCACTAGATACCATTAACTGTCCGATGGTCCCCTCAGGAGAAAAGGTTTCCTTAGAGTCATCAAATAAGGACTCGTGTTCAAATGCCTGAGGCTATGGGACATACCTCATTCAAACTACTACAGTGAATTCAAGTCAGACAAATTTTACACACGTGCATGAGTGTATGAACACACATGCATACATGCATAAACACACACACACACAAACACACACACACACACACATACACACACACACACACACACACACACACACACACACACACACACACACTACATTTGGAGGTTCTTTTTATTCCAGATATATGAAAGTTACATATATTAAAAAGAAAAAAAAAGACAGGTGAACAAAGTCAATGGATCTTGCTAACTTCTGCTCAGAGTCTTCTGCGGGCTCACATCTTCAGGAGATTCTCTGCTCAGGAGAATCAGTGTGGAGGCCCAGAGAATGGCAAGATAATCCATGGATTCACCTTGTTTCTAACATGGCTTTGGAGATAGTGAACATAAATCATCCCATTTCTGAATTTGTTATTCCAACTAGTAGGTGAGTGTGTGGGTTTTCTTAATGCCCTTAGGCTGAGGTCCTGTTTTGTGTCAGAGTTAGTCTCATACTGTTTCCTCCAAGTGCCGGAGAGTGGAGAGTGCTCATGTAACATTGGCTGGTCTCAGATCCAATTCAAGAGCTCACTTAAGACTCTGCTAGATCTCATTCGTGCTGCCTTGGTCAACACAGATAAATGTCTGAAGATACGAGGCTCCATTACTTTTTGGCAACTAGAAGTTGCCATACATAGAAACTTCTGTAGCTGCTGTTGATCAAACAGTGAGCAAGGTATGTATTTTAAGTGAGAGACTGCACTGCTTTCTCCTTGTGTGCCAATGTCAGCTGAGGCCTGGACACACTAAAATGAGAAGGAAGTATGGGGAGGGGGAGTGTGACTCAAGGGTGGGTGTCGGTAAAGGCTACTTTACTCCACAGAGATGCTAATGCTATATGATGCCTGAAGTTCTGTGTACCATGTCTGCCTCCTTAGCAAAAGTGTGAGTCTTCAGTTCCCAGAACTCTTAGGTAGACTGGGAGGGTCAACATCACTGAACCAAGAGCACTATCGGATCCAGTCGGGGGAGGAAGTTGGGCCTTCTCTCTCCAGAAAAGAGAACAGGATAGGAACAAGAGGGTAAGCGGGAGTGCACAACCAAGGAGATATGAGCTAGACAGCTCCTCTCAGAGTTTCTGTGGAAAACAAGGACATATGCATTTCTCCTTTCAGTTTTTTCCCCCTTTTCTACCCCATGGTTTCCCCATCTAGTGTTACTCACTGTCTTTTTGGGCAGTGTGGTCAGGAGGTTTTGAAGAAGGTAGATTCTAGTTCTTGACCTGGTATTCGAAATCAGGAGCTGATAACAGAAGAAAAATTCAAAATCTTAAGATGGTTCACAGTCATTCACTTTTCTCATTCCTCAGTTCCTGTTGCTCAGAAGAAAGAGAGGGCTGTTCACAGGAGGAGCCACATAAAGACCAAAGAAGACCTGGCAGGTATCCCTTCTGCCCACGGAGAGACCAGGTGTACAGGACAGTGTGCTCAGCAGACTTGGAGACTGGAGGAGAGAAGAACAATGTTTGTTTGGATTAGAAGTGAACCAAAGAGCTAGCACAGGCTGGACCTAGGCGCCCTGCACATATGGAGCGGATGAGCAGCTTGGTCTTCATGTGAGTCCCAAACAACTGGAGCAGGGGCTGTCCCTGAGCCTGTTGCCTACCTGCCTGCTTGTGGATCCCACATCCCTAAATGGTCAGCCTTGTCTGGCCTCAGTGGGAGAGGACGTGTCTAGTCCTGCAGCAACTGGATGTGCAGTGTGTGTGTGTGTGTGTGTGTGTGTGTGTGTGTGTGGTGATAGAGAGGCATAGGGGGTTGAGACCCAGAGGGGGCCTTTCCCTTCTAAGAGGAATGGGGGAAGGACTTATGGGAGGGGGTACTGAGAAGAGAGGAAGGGCAGGTACTGGGTTGTAGAGTGAAGAAATAAATAAATTTAATAATAATAAAAAAGGTGAACACTGCAGGTGTGTTAAAAAACAAAAAACCAAAAAAGCCTCCCAAAACTAAAGAACTAGAATCAATATCACTGTCTACATTTTACAACTGAGCAAACACATTCAAAGAAATTAAGCTGCCCGTGTAAGACATTTTGAGTATCAGATCCCCAGTTCTTCTAAGTTCTGTATTTCAAAATTAAATCGTGGTGGTAAAGTCGGAGAAAATCTATAGAAGTTGGTAAAGGGAAGATACTCAACACGGCTCTCCACATGAAGCATCACTTGCACATAAGTAAAAGCATTCACTGCACGTGTACAGTGTCCGTCCTTTTTTAGTGGAGTCATTCAGCTGAAGTGCTACCACCGCCACCCACTGTTATAAGGTTTTGTTATTCTGAAGAGATCTCCCATGCCCACCTGCTGCCAACCACCACCCTAACCTATCCCGGGCATCTCTGTGTCTGCTTTCATGCCCAGAGCTTTGTGCTTAAACAGAGTCACATGCCAACAGGAGGCATTGGGAAGCTTGGCTTTTTAAACAGCTTGTGTGGCATTTCTGCTGTATCTTTCTCATACAGTTCTAGAAAAATTCCAAGTGATACCTGAGCTTTGTAGGAATATTTCAATTATTTCTTGCTATTGGCACACTCATATTTTCTATTTAGTCTTGAGATGACATACACACACACACACACACACACACACACACACACACACACACACATTTGGTAACTTTTCCCCAGAACATAAAATTGTCTAACTGACCGTCATAAAATTGTTCATAATGTTCTCTTATAACTAACAACATCTGGAAGCCTGCTGTGGTATCATATATGCACAATTCATATGTGACATATATTCATAATCCCAATACCCAGGAAGCTGAGGCAGGAGAATTGCTATAACTTAGAGGTCCACCTAGAATACAGAGTAAGACCCTGTTTCAACTACTTCCTTTTCCCCCAGACCTGAAGAGCCAGAAATGATACTTGAGAGGAGATTATTTTTCACAATAGAAAGAATGATGTCCTGTCTTTCAGTCTACTGACTTTGGATATGTACATGTGGGCATACAGATGAGGTAATGAGACCAGAGATAAATAGTGGTCTCTAACTTACAGCAAAACACTAGCGTGCCGTTTAATACATGTTGCATTTGGTGGATTCCCAGGCAGGACTTTCCTTACAGTGTGCAGTAGAGGCCCTTTGCTCCCATAGGTCATACCCCTTGCTTTCACCCGTCCCGCCTTTAGATGACTTTCCTGACACTCTGCAGCTACCTCCCGTTTTCTTAAGAAATGTACAGCTGTCTCCATCCCTCCTGCCGCTCCGCTCCGCATACCCTCCTAAGGCACCCTCTAAATTCATGCACGTATTTAGAGTAGTTTTTGGCTATTTCCTGGCTATCCACTGTATGGTAGGAAATTTACAAATAGTATGCCAGAGAGAGGAGAGAGAGAGAAGAGAGAGAGAGAGAGAGAGGGAGAGAGAGAGAGAGAGAGAGAGAGAGAGAATGAGAGAGCATTAGAGGGCAAAAGAAAGCAAGGCACAGTCGAACAACTGACTCAGTGAAGGGCTAGATTAGACAGGATGGGTGTCACTGGTGGGGTGAGGGAGCAGTGTAGCAACTGAGTTAGGTTTTGAAGGATGAGTTGGATATAAATATGGCTGGAAAGTGTTTTCTGATTGAGGAAGAACAAAGAACAAAGACACACACCGAGACTGTGAGCTATGGAACAAAAGAGACAAAGCCATGCTGTCTGTGTTGGTTTGTTAAGGTTTTATATTGATCAGAGTCCTGACCTGGCTGGTAGCTGGGGATGGGGGTGGGAAGGTGGATGTTGGGAGAGGAGTTGGAAAAGCATACAGGAAGAGTCCGTTGTAGGAGTGGAAAGCCAGAGCCCAATTTTACACAAATAGAGTTTCGGATGCTTGTTAAATTCTCTGGGTAAAGTTAGGGTTGGTTATTTAGCTAGCTAGTTAGTTTTTTTGTTGTTGTTTGACAGAGTCTCATTCTGCAGCCCTGGCTAACCTGGAGCTAACTCATTATATAGATTAGGTTGGCCTTAAACTCACAGAGATCCATCTGCTTCTGCCTCCCAAGTACTGGTATTAAAGACATGAACTCTGCATAAAAATCAAACAGGACTTGGATATGTGATGAGAATTTGGGAACGTTTTTGGAGTGGAGATACATGTTTTAAATCTTGGGCAACTAAGAGAGTCTTTAATCATCACTGGGCTGGAGAAATATAAAACAAGAGAATGCAAGTAGAAAGAGGAGAACAAAAGTTAACGGGAAAGCTTGGGTTTGTTGATGTAAAAAATGCTGGTGCTTAACAAGATAGAGACAAAGGGAAGGCGGTTGCTTTGTTCTAGGACACTTGTATTCCAACACATGGTTGGACAGTGTGAGCATGTCAGTCTGGAGCGGAGGAGACAGGGAAGATGAGAGGCTAGTGGAGAAGACACATTGTTATGAATGTCTCAGCTGAGCAAGCAAACAAGGTGCCAAGGCTCTGAGGAAGGCTACAGTGGGAGAGCTGTTGTCCAGTGTGGTTTGGTGGACTAAGACAGAAAGCTAATGAGCAGATACACTATGCAAACTCTCAGAGAGCTCCAACTGCTTTGCTGACGAAGAAAGTATGTCCCATCAACATGAAGGGAAATTCCTGGTGGTGGGTGATGGCATTAGACACGAATACAGTGTTGCTTGGTCTAAAGCCCACCCTCTTTCTTTAATAGCACAGAGTCTGAATGATTCTATCCCAGTCTCTTTTGTGAGACAAGGACTAAATTATGTAGGACAGGCTAGCCCTATGTATTCCAGGCTGGCCTGAAACATAGTATTTCTGTGTCAGCCTCAGAAATGCTGAGATTACAAACATGCATGAGCATGTCTGCTTTATTATTTTTTTTAAAAGGTCAATAAATCAGATAATATATCTAGCTGGTTCACAAGGCAGTTCTCAGGCCATATTATCTGATTGTCTGATGTTTATTCCGGGTAGAACAGAATATTAACAAAACCTCAGCAAAAATACACTAAGCTAATTCATGACACCTGTGCCCCGCCTGGCTTCTCATAGTCCCTCTAATATAACATAAAGAAAAGTAAGAAAGGGATGTCTTAGTTCGAGTGTCTCTTTTGAGTGTTTGTTTTTGAGACTGAGACAGGATTTCTTTTTATAACCTTGATTGTCCTGGAACTCACCCTGTACACTATGCTGGCCTCAGAGTCACAGAGATCTGCCTGTTTTTGCCTCCTGAGTGCTGGGATTAAAGGTATGTTATGTGTCACCGTCTCCTGGTATAGTTAGGGTTTCTATTGTGATGAAAAACCATAACCAAAAAGCACACTGGTGAGGAAAGAATTTATTTGGCTTATACTTCCACATTGCTGTTCATCATAAAAGGAAGTCAGGACAGGAACCTAACAGGGAAGGAACCTGGAGGCAGAAACTGATGCAGAGGCCATAGAGGGGTGCTGCTTACTGGCTTGTTCATCATGGCTTGCTCTACCTGGTTTCTTATAGAATGAAGGACTCCCAGCTCAGGGATAGCATCACCCATAATAGCCTGAGCCCTCCCCATTAATCACTAATTAAGAAAATGCCTTACAGATGGATCTTAATGGAGGCATTTTTTCCCCTCTATTGATGTTCCCTCCCCTCAGATAACTCTGTGTGTTATCTTGTGTCAAGTTCAAATAAGACTAGCTAGCACAAAGGATTTCTAGGCTTTTGCTATATCGGTGTTATCTCAATTCTTGATTAGAAGCTAAACAGTCTGCAGCTGTTTTATGTTCCCAAAGACTACCATCACTTGGTACTATACTTGTCAATACATTTGTGAAAATTACCAACATTTCTAGTCCTCTCTAGGTTGGCAATTTATCTATGATTGAGTTATTAATGGTCTGGAAATCTTCTGAACCCAGATAATGGCCTGCCATACTGTTGCTGCTTTCAGCCAAGAGAGTGGTACCTCTCTGGAGGTTTAAGCTCACCTCTCTCAGCTTTTCAAGATTCTTCCTCAAAAGCCACTTGCCAGGGTCTTACACGGGCTCTGCGCATCTATTCCCAGCCACTATAAAAACTCCGGCTCTGTGCTCACAACACTCTGTGAATCTTCAGCTAGTGAGTTAGGAACTAGCATCTTTATTAAGAACCTAACGGAGCACTCAAAAGCCATTAAGGTGCAGAGTTGAATAATATTCATACACTTTGAGAGAAATGCACTTCAGCCTGACATATTCATTGGGGAGTTTTCCTTTAAAATTCACCACAAGTGGTCTCAATTTTGCTGGGCTGATCCAATCAATTCGACAACAATATATTTACATATCTATTTTTTTTTTTTAGAAGCTTAAGCTACATCCCACACACTATTTTGTTAATCTCTACAACACACTTTGGAGGCTAGGGGTCAAGCACCCGGCTTATGGATTTCTTCACAAGAAAAGCTCAAAAGAATAATTTCTTAGCTTGGATAGAAATTAGTCCTCTGCTTCACATTTAGTGTTTACAAGAACACATTTGCTATCTTTCTTTGTAGCCGTTTATATCCCAGAAAACATTTGCTTCTCTAGGTATCTTGCTATCTCTGAAAGCTCCATGCATGGGTGGGGGTGGGGATGCAGGTCACAGATTTATTTAATGACATTGTATCTTGGTGATTTACAAGCAAGCCCCACTGCCTCTCCTTTACGTTTAATCTCTTGACAGTTATGCTTAATATATTGACAATGATTTTTCTCTCCAAGCTTTCTTCCTCTCTTAAAGTGCTTCAGTTGGGAGAGGCACTGCCTATTTAGCAATGGAAAATCAGCACTTTTGCTGGAGTCAAGACATAAAGAAGTTATCCTGGAGTTTCTGTCTCCTTTTTTTTGGTCATTGGTGTTACAGGAAGGCGACGTTCAAAGTGATTGATGAGGTGATTTTTTTCCTTGGACACTGTCTCCCTGTGAACAAGCCAGGATACTAGCTATGTCCTTAGTGACATTAGATGGGAGAAAGTGCTTAGTTTCACCTTATTTCAGAATAATCACTTGTAACATTTGAGTCAAATGTCTCTGTTTTGAATCATTTTTTTGGGGGGGGGCGGGGGTTTAAAGATTAATGAGGATAACCATTAGTAAATCTGTGATATGCAATCTAATTTGCTTGGATAGCAAAATAAATAAGTAGATAGATAGATAGATAAATAAATAAATAAATAAATAAATAATATCTCTGTCTTTTGAGCCAGAACATAGTATTCGAAGACAACCGTTTCCATCACAAACACAGGATGAAGTTGGTAGGATGGCCTCATCCTTCTCATTGCTGACTGCATTACTAGAGCAACTATAAAAATTACCAAGAGCCGTAAGCAGAAATTTAGCTACACAGTAATTGAGCTAAACAAGGGTGTTCTTACAGTATCTTTGTAGGTGGTTTGAGAGCTGAACATACAGAATTTTTGTTTTCTTTTTCAAGACAGGGTTTCCTCAATGTAGCCCTGCCTGTCCTGGAACTCACTCTGTAGACCAGGCTGGACTCTGGGATCCACATGCCTTTGTCTCCCAAGTGCTGAAACCAAAGACATGTGCCACCATGCCCAACTGAACATAGAGAATTGTAGGCTGGCTAACTCATGTTTAAACAAGTAGACTTAGATTTTAATAACAGCTAATTATATGAGTTAAACTCTTTCCACAGGGAAGAGAAACACTTCAGTCTTCAGTAGTACCAGTTTCATTCTTTTTTTTCTTTTGCTCTTCTCAGAAACTCTATCGCCTTCCTTTCATACATTTGCCTTAACTGTCACCGTTGCGTATTATCTTGTAGTGTTAGTTACTTTTCTGTTTCTGTGATAAACACTATGACCAAAAGCAACTTATGAAGGAAAGCGTTTATTTTACACTTCTAGGAAACAGTTTCTCCCTGAGGGAAGTCAAGGCAGAACATCAAAGGTGGGAGCTTGGAGGCAGGAACTGAAGCAGAGACCAGGGACCAGTGTTGCTTACAGACTTATTCAGCTTACACAGTTCAGTGCCACCTGCCTAGGGATGGAGCTGCCCACAGTGGGCTGGAACCTCCCCCATCAAGGAAGAATTAAGAAAAGATGTTACAGACACAGGCCACTCTGATCTAGGTACCTTCTCAACTGAGGATTTCCTTTTCAAGGTGACTCTGGGTTGTACCAAATTGAAGCAGAAGCTATGACATTTATCTGTCATTCAAATATCCTTCATGTTGCTTTCCTGGACCTTCTCAACTACTTGCAGTGGCTATCATCTTTCTTTTCGATTTCTAAACTATTTCTTTTGAAGTCTTGAATTAAAGATGCCAGGATTAAAAAAATAGAAAGTAACACCACAAGTGCAGCATTAGTGTGGATCCAGGGACTGAAACGAACAGGAGTGGATTGATTTGTGAAGCATTCTGGTGATGTAATTTACATGAGTTGCTAATAGCAGGCAGTGTACAAATAGTGAGGAAGGAAAGAAATCCAGAATAAGTCCCAGGATTCTGATATTTGAGCTCAAGTAGAAGAAAGTGCAATTCCTTCAAGGAAGAAAGGAAGGAAGGAAAGGAAGGAAAGGAAGGAAGGAAGGAAGTGAGGAAGGAAGGAAGGAGGGAAGGAAGGAAAAAAAGAAGGCAGGCAGGCAGATGATCACAGATTTAGATGTAAATTACTTGACACGGGATGCCTTCAAGGCAATTGTGTCAGTTTGGAGGGTTATCTATTTTTCTAACTAAGCAGGAAATAGATCTAAAACCACATTTTAGTCTCGGGAATAATTCTGGAGTTGTAGCTTATAGGTAAATGGACTAATCATGCTGTTCTCCTGTGACTGGCTCAACCCCGAGGATCAGAGAGAGCAGATGGGATTTGTGAGAGAGAAAGGACACGTGGCTGAGCACTGAATTTGAACATCTTTAATTTTTTGCTTGTTTCTGAGACAGGCTTTCTCTCTGTAACAGTGCTGGCTGTTCTGGGACTTGGTTTGTAGACCAGGCTGACCTTAAACTCACATAGATCCACCTGTCTCTGCCTCCTAAGTGCTGAGAACAAAGGCGTGCACCATCAAGACTAGCTAAGCATCTTGACTTTTTAGGAACAGGAGAGGAAAGAGGACAAGTGGGACTATTTTTGAACTATCTACTTTAGGGTTGGAGTTCTTGCTCAGATTATTAGATTCTTAAATGGTTCCTTTGAAAAATACAGATAACGCCAATACTTTGCTTCTAAGATGATAGGAGTGAAAAAAAGTAGGAAATGAAAAATATCACAGTGCCCATCCCATGGCAGGGGCCTCTATGTTCTCAGTTTGTGTCCACGTCTTTCCTAAGAAGAAAGGTGTGCATGCACACCAGCAGTGTCCCATAAATGTTTGTTGAATGAATGAATGAATGAATGAATATCATGGAATGAATGCAGTCACTCCTCCTAACACTAGGAGAGATTATAACTATAAACCTTTGAAGAAATAAATCTGAAGATTTATTGTCATCTGAAGAATATTGGTAGCCTTTAGTTTCAGGAACGAAAAATCAATATTTCAGTATGTTAGTGCATTCAATCAAAAATTTTAAGGCATTTCACAAAGTTATCCCGATAATGTTTGTTTCTGGAAGCTCTGGGTTTGTAGGAGGTTTTACATCATGTGAATCCTTTTATATTAAAATTCTTGTAGATATTTTCTATTTTTTCCTAGTTAAAAATTCTGTAATTAATTCTTATTCAAGTATAACCAACTACTGTACATCAATACTATTTTCAATTCTCAAATCAATAACCTGTGTGTGTGTGTTTTTTTGGGGGGAAATCTAATTAGTCTCACTGAGGGGTTACTTTCTAACTCAGGGGACCAGCCCTCATGTTCCTGACGTATTGACTGGGAGGCAAGCGATGGAAACACTCTTTAACGGCCCCCTATGAGGTCAATTTAAGTGCTCTTGGCAATTCGTGGGAATGAGTGGAGATACGAGGCAACCTGTGCTCTTTGGCTCCACAGTTAGTCCCATTTTCTCTACAATTGGTAAGACAAGCATTTCATTTAGGGCACCAGTTCTGTGTCAGTGGGATGTTGTCTAATATCAGGGGAATCATCAAAGAACAAAACCAAAGTGTTTCAGCGTGAGCTCTGGGACATTATGGGGTCTTTGAAAATTACTTCGAAATATCACTGAAGTAGAACGGGAAGCAGTGACAACGTCCACCAGTCTGAAACAGAGCTGTCCGCAGAGGCCATCCCTCCGGTCCCCTCCACACTCCTTGTTCTTCTGCACATGCGCTACTTGTCATGAATGCCCGGCTTCCACATCTTCACGTGGTGCGTTCAGAACTCTCAGGATTCAAGCTTTCGCTGTGGCACCTTTTCTCTCTCTCATCATTCTCTATCTTGCTATCAGAGCCTTGTGTTTTTGCTGAGATCATAATCCGTGACATAGTATATTAGAACTCTTTATGAGTCTCTGATAGATTCTAGACCTTAAAGATTCAGTCCATAAATTGCTCTTTTAAAAAATATCTCAATGATTAGCACAAGTTGTGTGTTACCATTTCTTTGGAGATCTCTCTCTCTTTCCCTCTCTCTCTCCCTCCCTCCCTCTCTCCCTCCCCCCCGCTCTCTCTCTCATTCCCCCCCTCCCCCCCCCCCCCCCCCCCCCCCC
>JANHMN010000009.1:36662293-36695668 GCA_030674055.1 Rhabdomys pumilio
CCTTCTCTCTCTCTCTCTCTCTCTCTCTCTCTCTCTCTCTCTCTCTCTCACATACACACACCAAAGTAAAAAGAAAGGTGTGTTTGGTTTTGTCGTTAAGGCCAGGGTGCTACCACCCATGGCTTGATGAAGCCATGGTTTTCTGGGTTATTCAGTCTCTGGAGCTGATGTTTCCCATCTCTCCCTCCCTATGCCAGAGTGTACGTGGTGATAGAGTGTATGGGATGTATGTGGCAGCTTAGCTTTTTGGCTTGTTCTAAAGTCAAAAATTAAAAATTTAAATCAATTTTTCTGAAACCATTAAAGAGGCTAAAGAACAAGAAAAAGTTATCTGGATATTATCATTGGAGCAACACTCAGAAATAGGGGCTATAATAAGTAGGAATGTATTAACTAGAATGTTCTGTCAGACAGTACAGCACATGCTCACAGACACCTGATGACTACAGAGGCTCCCAGGTCTCTGTACAAGTTGGAAGTTATTTCCAAACCATTGGAGAGAGCTCGGTGCTGGTTTCCTCTCCCTCTGCCGTGTGTTTTACTCTGCTGTGGCTCTTTGAGCACTTGTGGTGTTTGCCTGTGCACATAATTCTGCACTTAGCACATTTTTTTAGATGAATTAGAACATCTCCAGTGGGATTCTCCTTCCCACAAGTTCTGCTCCACTCTCATTAAAACACTATCCCAACACAGCCTCAGATCAGAGCTTTTAAAACACATGCCCCTTTTCCCTGGCTCGGTTGTTTGCTTTTAGGAAACAGGCCAGGCTTTTTACCCACTTTTTTTTCCTCTTTTTTTTTTTCTGGTGATTGAACCCAAGGTTGCATGTGAGTTCTTTGAACTCTTATTATTTTTCATATCACTTGGCACGAGCCTTGGCACATGGTTTGTTTGGTAAATATTGGTTCACACCAGTGTTTACGAATTGAATTTACTAGATCAGGAAAACTAATCACCGGTCACCTCATAACTGCATCTAGTTTTGTCTCCTGTGCCAATCTACATGGAATACTTTATATACACACACACACACACACACACACCCTATGGAAAAGTTCAAAGTCACATTGAAGTATTCCCGCAACTACACAGCTAATTTCTGAAATCCAGGCATTGATCTTCCATTCCTTTGGCACAGATTCAAAAGCAAATATGTTTAAGAGTGATACTTCAGCCAGGAGTGGTGGAGCACACCTTTGATCCTAGAACTGGAGAGGTAGAGGCAGGTGGATCACTGTGAGTTCGATGTCAACCTGGTCTACATAGTGATTTCCAGGACATCCAGGGCTACATTAGAAAGACCCTGTCTCAAAAAAAAAAAAAAAGTGAGATACTTTAAGATAACCTGGTCCTTTACATCTGTAGAAATGAAATGTCTAAGTACTTACTTTACAACCCAGAGAGGGAACACTCAAAAGGGAAAAGCCTGGAAGACTGGAATCTGGAGTCCAGAAAAGCACTGCCACTAGTCATGACATATGTGCTTTTAAAAAGCTCAGCAGCTCCAGCCAGTAAATCTTACAGTTCTAAAACAGCATCCCTGAGTGGAACTCCAAGAAACCTTGATAGTCCCTACATTCTTCTCCCATTTGGTGAAGTCACTGCAGGTCATAACAAAGATCCTTCCCCCCACAACTCTAAGGACTGGAAACAGAAGACAGTGGATGAAGTGTTCTACAATGGTGTCCCTCCAGGCAGTCCCCTTTATGGGTGAGCTGCCATCTCTATCACTCTGTGCTTTGTTTTTAGCAGACTGCTTTGCAGGGTCTCCTCAACTTCTGGAGCTCAGAATGGCCTGATGCTCCAGTGAGTGAGTTTTCAAAAGAGATGTGGTCTCACAATCTCTCTTGTACTATTCATGATAAAGTTAATGCGGTATTGCTAAGTTAAAATTAGATGAAATTATCTGCTTTTGCCTGCTACAGAGAGGCGGGGGACTCCCTAGGAAGCAGTTGCAAGCATCCAGATGACAGATATTGGGGGCAGAATTTCAATGAAGGCCATGGGATTGGTGAGGAGGGATGTAATCTAGATACTATGTTGAAAGGAGATGAGTAGGGAAAAATACAAGGACAAGAAGAATATGGTCACTGTGAATTCATGTCATCTCTCCTGCTAGTCCGTAGGTAGTTATGTTACTCCTACTTTAAGAGAAATGGAGGAACAAAGACATCATGTAGATAGTTCACGTCACATAGTTCTCACTAGGGCTGGGATGGAAGACAGGTAGAACAATTCCTTAGTTCATGCTAGTTGTAATTTTGGGGAGAATAACTTTCAGAATCAAGTGGCCTTGTATTTTCATTCTTAACCCATTTCTTACTGGCCATGCGACCTTGAGGATGGCCTCTCATCTGTGAAAGGAAGATGACATCTGCCACTGAAGTGCTGCTGGAGTTCATATAGTACAGCACACGGCTTCACATGGAACGCCTAAAGACTCTCTCACGAAAGCACGCTACTCTGATTCCTAATGTGGTTTTCCATTTTATGTTTCTTCTCCATTTAAAAAAAAATTTGGTTTGCAGATTTTAAGAATTCGATGCTATTTAAGAGTGTAGGGGATACAAGTGAAAACGCCATTGTATAGGTCTACTGATGGGCTCAGCATTGAAAATCAAGTTGTGTATGATTTTTAAATGTGTGCTCTGCTTTCAAGTCTTTGCAACACTTTGGCAGAAAGTCTCAGATTGCTTTCTGATAGCGAACGGTGTCATGTGCATTTATTGTCATGTGTCCTCTTACCTTGAATAAATAGGTGTTTGCATTAAAAATGCTGGATGCAGGAGGAGAATCTATTAAGACATCTCACCACCTTCACATTCAAAAGACCCCTTGCATTGTTTTTAAATACAGTCACACTGGTATACCACTCAGTCAGAAGGATGCTTCAATACAACACCTCTAGAATTCTCTGGGTTTTTTTTCTAGTGAGGCGATCCAGAGGAAGGGACAGGGAACGCTGTAAATGGTACAGAGTGATAGGTGAGACTTGCTAGAGAGCAAACATCTTTTTCTTACCTTAAGATATTTTTCAATGGGTCCTGGGGAGGCAGATCAGGGGATAAAGGACTTGAGTTTGCCTCTCCAGATCTCCAGATCCTTCCAAGCTCATGAGGAGTGAACAAGCCACTAATGTCAGTACTTCTATAAAACTCCTACAGAAAATGGAGACTAGATGACTCTCAGAAGCTTTCAGGCCATTTACCCTGGGGCATACATCAGGTTCAAGGTAAGGACCAAAACACAAGGTTGTCCTGTGACCATCACATGCACACGTGACACCCATGTGCTAGTAGTAAAGCTTTAGGTAGATTTTGATTGGTGACATTTGTAAGGAGTCTATCTTTAATTTGAGACAGTTTTATTCTTGAAAGCAAAGGAGCTTGGTATAAGATGACTATATGATGGAGACTGAGCTAGAGTTAGAGTCTTGCATATCATATTATGTTACCAAAGACTATAAGTCTTCAATGCTTCTATGAAGAATGGTCTCTCTTCAGCTCTATCCTATTTTACAAATCCACAAGCCTTCAGAAAGGGCATATGACAGAGATGCACACATTCACCTGTCTGTGTTGTCCTGTTGTTTTGTGTAGAAGTCCAGACCGACTTTAACCAGTGTGCACATTTGACTCCTTCTGAGTTGCCCAGTTGGTTGGTTCCTGTATTTCTATCCCATTATCATTCATCGTTGCCATAAAGCATAAGTTAAAAATAGCCATTGATTGAAGGAATGAATGGGTGATTATGATCGGACACCAAATAAAAACCAGAGTAGACTTTCAAGAGATAATCTCTGGACAGAACCTACAGCTGTTGATCCTACGCCTGTTTTGCCCATTACAAAACCCAAGTGATCCCAGAAGATTTGTTTTTTATTGACATAAAAGTTTTTCCCATTATTCTTTAATCAGTGTTGAATGGCTAAAGCCCATGCCATTTTGTCTATTTCCTTCTACAATAGATATGGATTCTCTTCTGGGTCTCCCTAAAGTGAACAATAGCATGTGAAACTCCCAGAGCGTCAATATATTGATTGAAAATGTGGCTTTATGTTCTTTTCCACTCATATCATCTGAAAGTTATATTTCTACATGAGGTATATTTGTAAAAGTGTTGAACAGTGGGATTCTTGGGTGAGGTTGGAGGAATGAGAGTTTTCTTCACCTTCCAGGAACGAATAGAAAAGAGAGTATTTTAACTGCCATAGATAATTGTTTAATGCTATTTTAGTCAATATTTTTGACTTAAAAATGGTTACATCACAAGTTTAAAAATATTCTAAATATAAAAAGATTGAGAACAAAAGGAATCAAAGAGAGTATATTCAGAAAATTTACAGAGGGATTTTAGTGATACTTTTCTCTTTAATAGATGAGTTATGATTTTTTTAATGAATGAAAAAGCAGACAATTACTAAATACTTCTAAGGAGATAATTCCTCTGAACTTTAAGGAGAACAATCCAGTGTCAAATCAGAAAGAGTGACTTTATATTAAAATGCTATCAATCATTTTTAAGAAGGAAATTTTTAAAATATATCTTAAAATATAAGTTGCAGAGAAAGCAAATTTATGAGACTTAAAGTAGTGGAAATTGCTTAAGTTTTCCCCTTAATATTAACTTTGAAAGTGCAAGTTTTTAAATGCCTCTGCATCTTTAATGGACTTGTAACAAAATAGTGGTTGCTTCAAGACATCGAAAGGAATACAAAGATCACATAAAATCAAACAACTCTTCTATCCCGTGGAGCAGAAAACCTTTATCATAGTGTCATGATTTTATTAGCATATTTGAAACATTTAAGTTGCCATATAAGATTGTATTTGTTTATTATACATATGATATGATATTTTAATATATGTATAGTTATATAATGTCTAATTAAGATAAGAATTTCTATCTCCTCAAATGTTGATTATTTCATTATGGTGAAAGGAATTAAAATCACTTTTCTAGCTTTTGGGAAGAGTTAGTTATTTCTATCTATTGACATCTATAGTTATACAGTAGATCACCAGAACTTAGTTCTTCTACCCAGTGTACTCTTTTAAATTGTTAACCAAAAGCATTGATATTACAAGTTAATATGCTTTATGCTCTTCAACTTTTGTGAGTCAAGAAATGTCAGCAAGCCAAAGGAGGCCGCCCTGAGTGGGACGGATAAAGGGTGTTGATGATGATCAGTGATAGATGAGGCTTAGCTCACCACGTGCTAGGCTGGAGAGCTCAGTGTAGCCTCCTTGATGAAATCCCAAGACTACAGTGTGCTGCTGACTGGCCAATGAAGAAACTGTGTAATTCAATACAACTTTAAGAACTCCTCCTACTAATTCTTTGAGACAATTAACAGAAAAATCTTCATGCTTGGAAAACAAATAGGTCACAGTGGTCATGCTTAACTCATCAGTTATCATCACAGCGTCTATTTGGCCGCACTGCACTCTCTCTCGCCCTACTCTATGATTCCTTTTGGCATCCTACAGGGAAAAGATGAGAATTAAAATTCTTGCTTTGTGTCTAGAAAATATACATCTGGTGTCAAACTGACATAAAATCACCTGTTTGTTTGATTGTTTTGTCTAGGATAGGAGGAATCCAAAGTGTTGCCCGCTGAGCAGGTGGTCTACACTCTGGTGACAGGAAAGGGCAAGGACTAGCCTGAGGTACAGGCAGCTCCAGTGTTTGAAAGGCAAGACCATGGATCGAATATTCACAGTGAATTTTTTGGGCAGAATAGAAAGAATTAAGAGTTCTGGAGTTTGTATATTTTGTGTGTATCAGGATAGGCTGATCATCAGTCAGTCTTTCTTTTGGCTAGTGTTCGACCCCAGGGCTTTGTGCATTTTAGGCAAGCACTCTGTCACTGGGCTCCAGCTCCAGCTCCAGTGTATGACTCTGGGCCCATTGTTTCCTTCCCATGTCCTTTAAATTGTCTCCTATGATAAGCCAAAGGAAAGACAGAGGTTAAGAAAATACTTATAGGCTATTTTATTTCACACACATGAGATTTGTAGGCTCAAAGGGGGGCAGGAAAAGAAGGAATGGGGAAACATATTATCTTGTGTGATTTCAGAATTGTTTGTATGCTAATTTATTATTATTTTTGAAACAGGTCTCACTTTACAAAGCTTGGCTGGCCTGGAAGTCAACTATATAAACTAGGCTGGCCTTGAACTTACAGAGATCTGCCTTTGCCTCCCAAGTGCTGGCATTAAAGGCATGGGGCAGTACATCCTGAAACTCCAGAATTATTAACTGCTACTGTAGAATCAATTGAAAATTTCAGAATCATATATAAAACAAACTCCATAATATTCATTTGGATTTATGTTTTGTTTTACAGTTTTCAGTAGTAATTACTGGGAGCAACTTCTGGTATAAGTTTAGAAGAAAAGGTGCTGTTTTTCAGCCTGTGTTCTGGCCTCTGAATTTCTTTGAATTGTTAATGAGGTGTTCTGAGGAAAGTGTCTTTACTCTGGTACGTGCCTTCTTCATTTTCAAAGTGTGATAATGTACTACAAGACATCTAATGTCTCTTCAATCGCTTGTCAGCCTGTATGTTTTGACTAACTTGAATTTTCTGCTATTTCTCTTGTTGGACTCACCATTGAGCAGAAAGAAGGCAGCAGTATTTATTTGGTAGAGAAATGAGATGTTTGAAGACAAAACAAGTCACTAAACTGAAAACGAAAATAACTTGAGACCGTTCCCTAGTTTTTTTTTTTTTTTTTTTTAACTGTTTCGACACTCTTGTTTTGTCATCAGTGAGCACATCACTTCCTAACTTAGTAGAGAGGAGGATGCTGGGAAATAAGACCAAGAACGTTGCTATAGTCAGTGTGCTTATAGTCTGCAGATGAGAAGATTCAGGACATGGTTCCTACTAACTCCACATTATCTTTATTTATAAATATATGTCTGGAAATGGTTCTTCAGTCTGGAAGCTGTCCACCACTGTTAAGATATGCCTACATATTCCCTCCTAATGGTGCCTAGTACTTAACCTCAGCCAGTCAAAATATGGATCAATGTCACAGAGAGCCTTCTTTTTTCTATTAATGTTCTGTAAATCAAACACCATGATGATAACAGGCACTATAACACTGCATCACCCTGTACAAATCTACCTGTGTTAAAGACAATAAACTTCACTTTAAAGGAAAACAAAAGCAACGTAGTACTTCAACAAATTGACTTTTGTAATGCAAAATACAACTGCAAATTAGTTCCCGGTCGCTTTTTAGTTTAATTTTAGTTTTTGGCATATGTGACTCTTGCCTTTTTTTTTTTTTCTTTTTTCATTATTATTGACTTTGAGACAGAGGGATAGCGTGCAAGTAATAAGGGTAGTTTGGGAATTACAGAGAGAAGAAAAAAAAAGCTTTCTTTTATATAGAAACACAGTGAAAATAAGTTCTGGGCTTAATTCTCAAAAAAGGAGAAAAAAATGACGTAATGAGGGTCCCATACTATGTGTGCTGACCTAGAGGAGAGAAACATGGCTGCTGGGTTGGGTAGATAAAGGACTTCCTCTCAGAATGATGAAGACTCAGAGTGGTATTCATTGAACATAAAACACTTTCAGTGTAAACCACTCTTTAAATAAATGTGAATAAACAGGAAGGAGTGAAGAGAGGACAGCAGAGTGAAGGCCATTTAGCTCATACAGATGCTCTGCAGGGGAACCGAGAAGGACCATCTTAGTGTCAGGTCCGGGTACGGAGGGCGGAAGTGGATCTGTAGGGCGGAAGTGAGTCTACAGGGTGGAAGAAGGTCTGTAGTACTCAAGCTGCTGTGTCCCACCTCAGCTGGTAGCTGGAGCTTAGTGTGCACCTGTGCTGGTGACTGTGTGGTGGGTTGTTGAGCTTGTTGCTGGAACTAATCAAGAACTGAACATTCGGGAGAGACAGAAGATGGAGAAGAAATGATTTGAAAGTCACAGAAAGCTGAACTGAAGAGAAAGCCGAAGTGTTAACAGATTTATTCGTCCTGAGCCGAGTGCACTTCCGCCCTACAGACCCACTTCCGCCCTACAGACCCACTTCCCCCCTACAGATCCACTTCCGCCCTACAGACCCACTTCCTCCCTCCATACCCCAACCTGACACTGAGGTGGTCACTCTCGGTCCCTCTGCAGAGTAGCTGTATGGGCTTAATGGCCTTCCACTCTTAAAACTCAGTTGACTAGGTTATAGTGTAGGACCCTCGGGCCCTTCCCCTGCCCTCCCACCCCACCACCGTTGGTTGATCTTGTTTGGATACCTGCCCCCAGCCTTCCCTGACATTTCTCCTCCTAGTATCTTTTGGGGACAAGAAGCTGCTCTCTCAGGGAGTCGTGTTTGCTTTCCTTGTTTACCACTCTCCCTTTAACTGTCGACTGGGCTGTGCTAACAACATAATAATGTTTTAATCAAGGAGATTGTGGATTATGGTGAGGGGTTACAGCAGCGGTTCTCAACCTGTGGGTCGTGACCCCTTGGCGGCAGGGCAAATGACCCTTTCACAGGAGTCACCTAAGACCATTAATATTCCTAAGAGTAGCAAAATTACAGTTACGAAGTAGCAAGGAAAATCATTTTATGGTTGGGGGTCACTACAACATAAGCGTTATCTGGGAAGAGGTAAGCTCAAGAAAACGTCTCCATCAGACTGTCTTGCCGAAAGTTTGTGGGGGCATTTTCTTGATTAATGATTGCTGTGGGAGGCTCCAGCCCAGGGTGGTCAATGCTACTTCTGGACAGACATTCCTGGGAAGTATAAGAGAGGTCACTGAACATGATCCCGGAGAGCAAGACAGTAAGCAGTATTCCTCCTTGGTGGAGCCTGAGTTCCAGCTCTAACTTCCCTCGCTACAGGAAGCTGCTTTTAGTCATGGTGTTTTATTATAGCGACAGAAAGCAAATGGGGACAAAACACCTACAGCGACATAGATTTGGGGCATGACTTCCCTGCTGGACCTTCTTTCAACTCTCAGAAGGTGGGAAGAGACACAGAAAATAAACTGTGAACTTCACATTCGTAAGGTTAGTCAGATAACTGTCAAAACACTTTGATGTTCACAGAAGAACATTTTGCCTGGAGTCAATACTAATGGGGCCATGAAATCTCCCAGGGCACAGCCAGGAAAACCTCTCCTGTGGACTACAGAAGGATCTAAGGTCATTTAAATATCCCCATTGTGAAGAAGCACGGTACTTTATATGTGGGGGGCGCTGGGGGAGAAAGAATTTATTAGAATCTGAGAGAAAGCTGATTACAGATGAATGTAGAGAAGGGTCATATTAAGAAGATTAAGGATGCTGGGCTCTATTTTCCACAGGGATATTCTAATACGGACACCATCTCAATCAGTAGTACCCAAAGGCGATCCTTCCCTTGCTGTGCCTCTCCTGCTAAAGAGTGAACTCAGGCATTGGCCAAAGGTAACAATAAATATTCAAACCTTTATTATCAATGTTTGATAGCTGCATAAAACATTTATATTCATGCGCTATTTCATTTGCTGAGAAGATGCAGGTTGTTTTAAAGGTGCTATTGGTAGATCATTTTTAAAAAGAAGATCTAATTATCTTCTTACCAATTTCCCTTTGTTAAAGCTGAGCAGGGTGTACTACACAAAGAAAAATTATGCTGGGAGAAGGGCTGGGCAAGGCGTGCTTACCTTTAAACAATTTGTTCTGCATCAAGGTCGGCAGTGTGGAGGCGGTTGTGTTAGGCCTCTTGGTTGATTTTCTATTTAACTTCCTTCACAATCTTTCTGTGATTTAGAAGCAAATGTGCACAGACATTTTGGCAATTACAAAAGCTATTTTCAAATGATAGAAAGCATTAACACAGGAACTAGGACATTAAGAATTCCTTCTGCAGCGATGCAGTGAGACCTTGTTCTTTATGTAGATGTCTTTGTGCAGTTATAAAAATAAAGGGACCGGAGCCTTCCATTTGCCACATGCATTTATATTGACATCCCTATGACAGTGTTTTAACAATTTTATAATTAACATTGGCCATTCATGAGTATTTAAAAAATTATATAATAATGGTATTGGTAAAAAAAAATATATAGTACTTTGTGACTCTTTGTAATTTAAATTTTTCATGGGGGCCTAAAGAGGTGGTTAAAACTTAAGAGGATGAGTTTTGGGGTGCAACCCATCTGGGTCTGAATTTCCTCTTTGATTACTTATTATGCGGGTTACCTTAGGTACACTAGCTTCTTAGTTTTAATTCCCCTGTCTATAGAGTAGCACCGAAAATGCCGATTTTCCTGGTGATTGCGAAGATGAAACTGAGATAACATTGATAGAAGTTTTTAGTATGGTGGGTGGACAGCGACCTGCTTGTTGAATGCCAGGTGCTGTCCCCCATAACCAGTAGTCTGTGCTGGTTTTCGAGGTAGAAATAGTAAGCTGCCATTGTCATGTTCCTAGAGTCATTCTGTCTGGTCATTCCATTAGTTTTAAATTTATTCTTGGCACATGAAGGTTACTTTGCTTTTTGAAAATGTTCAACTACTTTCAGAAGCTCTAGTAATTTAACTCTAATGCGTCAATAATCCTAGACCATCTTAAGGATCTAGCATAGAAAACCTGCACAAATACACAATTTACAATTGTCTAGGGTAACAAAGTAGGCAACTGGGAGGGGCAAAAAGGCAGAGGATGCAGAAGTTCGTGGAGGAGTATACTCAAGGATGTTGTAAGTTTGCACACAGCATGTCCTTATGCGATCCAAACCATGTACAATGAAAATATACCAATGAAAAAGTCTCGGTGTATGTTGTTTGTGTGAGCCAGGATGCATGCAACACTGTGATTTCTAACTGAGTCTTCGTTTCTATAAGTACTTTCATTCTTCTCTAGCAGTGCTTCAGTTAAAGCATACATGGTCAGTTTTGATCTCTTTCTGATGTGTTTAAACATGTCCCCTCCTGAGTGCCCGGAGGTCTGACACAATGTGAACTGGGCAAGTAATAAATAATTAAATGTATGTCTTTAAGGAAACCAAAAATAATACTCTTGATAATGACTCCTCAAAGTACAAAGGGCCGTTCAGCCATCCAGTTGAGACACATGCTAATTAAAAATTGAAAGTCATAAGTAATTGAATATTGATTCAGAGTTCCTGCCCTGAAAGGTGAGTTGAAGATGTGTAAATCTGTGCAGGAAAGCAAGCCTTCTGCAGGCGTCTGGAAGGATCAGCGCTAGATAGATAGCCCTTGGTAAGCCGGTAGTTGTGGTTGGAAGGGTCGTGCGCCACCAAGAGCACTAGCAGACTGTCCGTCTGAGTGCAGCCTCTTTCTCTTCATTGTGTGCAGCACACAGCGGGACAGATACATGCCATGCAAGGAGGGCAGCATAAGGATCTTAGACGGCTAGAGATGAAGCTGTCAGCAGGATGAGATGTTATAAGTATCGCTACCGCATGTGCAAAGTAGTGGTATTATACTTATTGAAGCGGAATGAATACAATCTAAAGAATTCATATTGATTTTGATGGTTACTAAAGATGTGCTCATTATTTCAAATTTGGCAAAAGTCAAAGAAGCATAAAAGAACATCGCTAATAATCATAGTTTTAAGTAGTAATGTTAATTCCGGTGAATTTCTTCCTAGTCTTATTTTTCCCCTTTGCTAATAACTTTATACAACATTTAGGGCATCAAATAACAGAAGAAGATGTGAGAAGAAAATTTGTTGAAGGACACAGGTAATGAAAATAAACAAAACATCCACACAGATAATTGTGCATTGAAACAACCATGACCATGTTCTCTACCTAGTAGGTTAACAAGCAAGTATGAGGGAAAAGGTAACACTGGCTATGAGTGAACACCTAGGCAAAGGCATTCTTCCAATGCTGAGGGGCATGGAAAGTGGCCCAGGCTCCCTGGTGCTGACACAAAGTGAAAAAAAGAAGTCTTTACCAAATACCCAAGTCCCAAGTTGTCTACCAGTAACCTCAAGGTCCCTTTGGGGGGAAAAAACATAGTTCGTTCATCTCTTACTGGAAACAGCTGCACAAGTGCCTTCTCTAGCAATAAGTATGTGAACTTTCCCGATTGTCAATGAAAACACACACACAAAAAGACGTATACTCAGACTCGGAATGTAATACATTTGAAGGCTATTCATAAGCACACCTGGCTTTCCTTGAGCAGTGAAATACACATGGTCTAAAAACCATCTCGGAACCAGTTCTACACACTTTTGCTTTTGCATCAGCAATAGGAATGCCAGTCCAATGGCATAGCACCCACAAGGCCGTTATCCCAAAGACGGCTTGAGAACCCCGGGGGGTCTTTGTACAAGGTAGGAAACTGTTCTAAACTGTTCTAAAACTTACGATAAATTATAGATAATTGACCTAGTCATCACCTTAAACTCCTAACACTCCTTCCTTCTAGCTGCCCTCCCCATTCACCTAGCCTCTGCTAATGACTACTAGACTCCAGCCTCTGTGGTCCTATCTGAGGTTACATGTGCTCATAAAGCGTGTGACTTTGGTCCTTCCATGTCTGGCTTATTGCACTCAGTATGTTCTCCAGGTTCATCCTCATTGTTGGAAATAATGGAATTTCCTCCATGTGTGTCAGTGGTGTCATCTATGGTGTATGAGGGGGTGGCCTTGACACATGTGGAGACTAGGAGGACAGCCATCTAACTGTACTTTATCACTCTCTGCCTTATTCCTTGGAGACAGGCTCTTTCATAGAACACAAAGATAGAGTGGTAACCAGATGCTTGTACTGTACTAGGTTTCCATACTATCCCTCAAGTGGCCCCTAAGTTTAGCTGTCTCTTCCATATTCCTTCCCTCATCTCTCCCTTTCCTTTCTGTCTCCTCTTGCTTGTCCCCTTCCAGTCCACCCCATGCCTATTCATTCATAACCATTGTACTTCTCTTTCCTAGGGAAGTCTACCTGCACTACCTTTCCAGCCCCTTACTTTGTTTCTGACCGCTGTGACTATATGGATTGTAGCTTAGTTATCATTGACCTAACAGGTAATATCTATCTATATACACAAGCAAATATGCACCATATTTGTCTTTCTGATTCTGAATAGTATTTTTCCTAGTTTTACCCATTTGCCTACAACTGTCATTTTGTTTTAATGACTGAGTAATATTGCACTGTGTAAATGTACCACATTCTCTGTATCTATTCATCTGTTGAGGGTCAGATGAATAGATAGGTTGTTTCTAATATTCTAGTTATTTCTAATCATGAATAGAATAGCAATGAACACAGTTGAGCAAGTGTCTCTGTGGTAGCATGAAGGGTCCTCTCCTCCCCCCGAGAATGGTAAAGCTGAATCTTGAGGTAAATTAATTCCTATCATCCTGAGGATCTGTCACACTGATTTCCATAACTGATGTACAAATTGTTACTCCCACCAGCAGTAGTTGAGTGTTCCCTTTACATCCTCACCAGCATGAGCTGTCACTTATTTTACTCATCTTAGCCATTCTCACTGGTGTTGAGATGAAGTCACAAAGTAGTTTGGATTTGTATTTCCCTGATGGCTAAAAATGTTGAACATTTATTTCTCAACCATTCGAGTTTCTTCTTTTGTGAATTTTGTTTAGATCTGTACCTCATTTTTAAATTAGGTTACTTCTTTTCATTTCATTTCTTTTTTGTTTGTTTGTTTTTCGAGACAGGGTTTTTCTGTGTAGCCCTGGCTGTCCTGGAACTCACTCTGTAGACCAGACTGGCCTCCAACTCAGAAATCCACCTGCCTCTGCCTCCCAAGTGCTGGGATTAAAGGTGTGCGCCACCACTGTCCAGCTCTACTTATTTTCTTAATATATAGTTCTTAAAAGTTCTTTTTTAAAATATATTTTAGATACCCTTTATTGGATGTGTAGTGTTAAAAAAATCTTTTCCCACTCTGTAGGCTACTGTTTTGTCTGAATGACAGTGTCCTTTGCCTTACAGAAGCATTTCAGTTTCATCAGGTCCCATTTATTAATTGATCTTAGTGCCGTGCTATCAATGCTCTGTTAGGAAATCTTCTGCTTTGCCAATGTGTCCAAGGCTATCTCCCTACTTTTTACTGTCTCTTTCTACCGTCTCCCTCTTTTATCAGGTCAGTGTATCTGGTTTTATATTGAGGTGTTTGATCCGCTTGGGTTTCAGTTATTTGCAGGGTGATAAGTTGTTGATCCGCTTGCATTCTTCTACCTCTGGACATCTAGTTAATTGGCACCATCTGTTGAAGAAGCCATTTTTTCATCCAGTATGATTTTCTGGCATCTCCCTAAAGAAGCAGGTGTTCATAGGTGTGTAGATTATGCCTGGGTTTTCAAATCTGATTCCACTGATCAGTATGTCTGGCTTTGTGCCACCGTGCTGTTTTAATTACTATGGCTCTGTAGTGCAGCTTGAAATAAAAGAATTGAAAAGCAGTTCTTTTATTATTCAGGATCATTTTAGCTAACCTGTTTTGTTTTGTTTTGTTTGTTTTTCTGTAGTCATATGAAAAGCTGAAAAGTGTCCTTCAAGATCTGAGAAGAATTGTTTTGGAATTTTGATGGGGTTTGCATTGGATCTATAGATTGTTTTGGGGAGGATGGCCATTTTTACTTTGTTAATCCTACTGACCCTGGAGTATAGTAGAACTTTGTATTTTCTGATATCATCTTCAATTTTTTTCTTCAACATCTTAAAGTTTTTACAAGACAGGGCTTTTTCATTTGCTTCATTAGAGTTACCTCAAGATATTTTATATTATCTGAGGTTATTTTGAAATGTACTGTTCCCCAATTTTTTTTCTCAGTCCACTTGTCATTTGTATATTAGAAGGCTATTGATTTTTTTTTTTTTTTTAGTTAATTTTATATCCGGCTACTTTGTAGAAAGTGTTTATCAGTTGTAGGCGTTTCCTGGTATTATTTTTAGGGTTGCTTGTATATACTATCATATCTGAAAATAAAGTTGCTCCAGCTCTTCCTTTCAAACCTGTATGCCCTTCATCTCCCTCAGTTTTTTATTGCTCTAGCTAAAACTTCAGGTACCATTTTGAACAGGTGTGTAGAGTGTGGGAAACTTGGTCTTGTTCCTAATTTTAGTGGATCTGCTTTGCATTTCTCTCCATTTAAGTTGACATTTGTAGTTAAGTTAGTTTTGTAGGAGGTTCCACAGGATGCTGAGGAGTTATTTTCTTTTGTGTTAGGGTGAACTGTTCTGTAAGCATCTGTTAGGTCCATTTGGATTATAACATCAGTTAGCACCAGCATTTCTCTGTTTGGTTTTTGTTTGGATGGCCTCTCTATTGGCAAGAGTTGGGTGTTGAAGTCTGCCACTATCAGTGTGTGAGTCAATATATGATTTAGCTGTAGTATTCTTTTGTGAACCTGGGTGCCCTGGTGTTTGGTTCACAAATGTGATGCATTATAATGTCCTCTGGGTGGAGTTCTCTTTGATGAGTAGATAGTGTTCTTTTCTATCTCTACTGATTGATTTTGGTTTAGAGTCTATTTTGTCAGTTATTAAAATAGCTACACTGGTTTGCTTCTTAGGTCCATTTGCTTGAAATATATTTTTCTATTCTTTTACCCCTAGGTAGTATCTTCCTTTGACATCCAAGTTGTATTTCTTGGATGCAGTAGAAGGATGGATTTTTTTTTTTTGCATCCATTCTTTTAGTATGTGACTTTTTATTGGGGAATTGAGACTATTGATGTTGAGAGATGTAAATGACCAAAGATTGTTATTTCCTGTTATTTTGTTGTTGTTGTTGTGGTGGTGGTGGTAGTGGTTTGTTTGGGTTTGTGTGTTGCTTCTCTTTTGATTTGCTGTTCTGGGATTATTTATTTCTTGTATTTTCTTGGATGTGGTTAACCTCTTCAGGTTGGAGTTTTCCTTGTAGTGTCTTCTGTAGATTAATTTGTAGATAGATATTGCTTACATTTTTTTTTTAAATCATGGAATGTCTTATTTTTCCCATCTATAGTGATTGAAAGTTTTGCTGGGTATAGAATTCTGGGCTGGCATCTGTGGTCTCTTAGAGTCTGTAGAACTTCTGTCCAGGTCCTTTAGAATCTCTGTTGTGAAGTCAGGTGTTATTCTAATAGGTCTGCCTTTATGTGTTACTTGATCTTTTCTCTTGTAGCTTTTAATAAACATTCTTTCTCTGTTCTGTGCATTTAGTATTTTGATTTTTAGAAAGAGGGGACTTTCTTTTTTTGGTTCAGTCTATTTGGTATTCCACGTGCTTCTTGTATATTGATAGGCATCTCCTTCTCTAGTGAAATTGTCTTCTATGGTTTTGTTGAAACTATTTTCTGTGATTTTGACTGGGTTTCTTCTCCTTCCTCTATTCCTATTACTCTTAGATTTTGTCTTTTCATAGTTACAGATTTCCTGGATGTTTTGTGCCAGGGAAATTTTAGATTTAACATTTTTGTTTAAACCAGTGTATCCATTTTTTTCTATTGTGTCTTCAATGCCTGGGATTTTGTCTTCCATCTCTTGTGCTATGTTGGTGAAGCTTGCCTCTAAGGTTCCTGTTTGAGGTTTGTATTTTCAATTTCCAGATTCCCACCCTCTCCTTTTAAAGGGAGTTATTAAGGACCTTTACTATACTTAGAAAGGCCTTTAAAGGTTCTTTGTTTTGTGTTTCAGCTATGCTGGTGCTGCTGCAGTTGGGGTTGCTCGGCTCTAGTGGGGACATACTGTTCTGCTGTTGTTGATCGTGTGTCTATGGTGATATGTAGGCATCTGGGTTTGGGATGACTGTGATTCTAGGTGCTGATATCTTGTCTGGTCTTTGTCAGTTGGGTTTTTGTTCCTTGGTTTCTATCGCCTTATATCAACAGTACTAATCGATTCCTAGGAGAGTGTGGTTACTGTGTATGTCCTGATAGGAAATTCTTCTGGGGTCCTGATAGGTGTTGCTACTGGGGGTTCCACATAAGATATGTTTCTAGGTATTGGGAACTAAATATAGGAATAAGAATGATCTGTGATGGGGATTCTAAGGAGAACATTGAGATCTGGAGATCTGCGTAGTCCCCTGGGAATGGAGGCAGAAGTGAGCAGAGGCCAGAACAGGTAGCCTGCTATAGAGCTAAGGATGAGACTGAGGATTGAGTATGGAGAAGAGGGAGAATGAAGATCTGAGGCTTGTCTACCTGCTTTGCTGGCCTACTTACTTCTCTGGAAGGCTTGGTGGGATGGGTTCCCAGAGAATGACTGCCGGTTGGGGTCTGGGGTAACAGGGTAAATGGGGAGGAAGGTAGGGGGAAGATCTGTGTGATCCACTGGAGATGTGGGAAGAGAGGACGGAGAAGCCATAGCAGGGGGTCAACTACAGAGATAGGAGATGAGACTGAGGGGTTGAATTTGAGGAGAGGAAGGAGAGGTGACAATCAGTAACTAGGCTACCTGTTTCCCTGGCTGGAGTGGCCAGTGGGATGCCAGGAAATGCCTGGTGGAGGTGGGGCTGGGGTAGTCAGCTTGGATTTAGTAGTGGGAAAAAATCTTGAGATAGAGGAAACTATTGTTGGTGTAAGTTTGATCAAAAGAAAAGCAAGCATGTCTCATAGCTTAATTTTCGACAGTTTGATAGTTTTTGACAATTAATAGATGAGAAACATAAAACTTTATTTCAGCTGCGCCTCTTTAGAAGATGAGAATGAATGTTTTCTGCTCCAATTAGCTCATGTGTTTGTGAATAAATATCAGATTTACTAGATGAGCCAAGCTTGGAGGGAAAAAAAAAAACACCATGGAAGGAAGCGAAGTGCTGTGCTGTCAAAGGGTGCACTGAAGAGGGCTCTCAGAGCAGCTGCCACATTTGGAGCCACTACATCTTGCTGAGTTCATTTCAAGTAAATATGCACAAGGGAGGAGTAAGTGTATGGCCAGAGTAAGGGCTGGGGACGTGCTGGGGACAGCAGGGACGGGAAATGAGAAATCGCTTCCCCTCAGCTGAGTATGTGGCCTCAGAAATGTAACCCTGGCATGTGTTCCTTCTACCCTCGATGTAATGCTGAGCTGCCAGAGTTCATCGTGATACTCTTCACCACCTTGAAACGTGCCAGGTTCACAATTGAGAGGCAAGGCCGTGCCTTGGTTAATCAGTACACTGGACACCGTGTCTCGGACTGTCTCTCTGCCACCGCAGGATTTTACACTTATGGGAATGTAGCATAGTAAGACTTGGAAGAGGCAGGAAGTAGGTCGTTCTTTGTAAAGGGAGCAAAGGGAAGTGGTAAAGGCATAGGCTAGGGGCTCTGAATACAGCTTCTTCTCAAATGGCATAGTTCCAGAGGGTGTATGTTGAAGGGTGGGTCTGGTACTTTGAAATGAAAAGAAATTGCTCTGTGTTCCTTTAAATATGTCTGCTGGAATGAAAGTATTAGAGCACTTTGTTAGTTATTGCTGTCCATTTAGAAACACATTGAAAAGCTCTTTATAGATATATGTATGAGTGTTTTGCCTGCATTTATGTCTACGCACCATGTGTACTTCTGGTGCCCATGGTGGCCAGAAGAGGGCATCAGCCATATGGATGCCTCTGATCAAATCTAGGTCCTCTGCAAGAACAGTCAGTGCTCTTCACTGCTGAGCCATCTTTCCAGCACCCAACGCTCTTCTCTGTACTCATTCATACTTTAATGTCATCGGACCCTCTCAGGCTTCCTGTCTAAGCCATCTCCGTTCCCTGTGGCAGCCACTGCTCTGCACAGCACTGTCTAACAGGGAGTTCCCACAACAGGGTCAGATCAGTGCCTTCCTCAGACACATCAGAGAAGCTTCCTCTTGCAGTAGATAGGAACTAACACAGACACCCACAACTGGAGAGTGTGCAGAGTGAGAAGCTTTGGAGTGCTAAGTCCTAAATGGGATGTCATCAAATTCCTCCTCTCAGGGCTCAAGGCTATATGCAGAAGAGGAGGCAAGGAGGTAGAGAGATTGTAAGAGCCAGAAGGGATAAATGACTTCAAGGAGACAGTATCTTCTAATCAAAACAGGACTGATGTATATACGAACTCATAGAGACTTGGCAGCATGCTCAAGGGCTGTGTAGGTCAAATCCAGAAGAGGTCCCAGTGCTGAGAGGGTTAAGTAGACATGAGTCCCCACCCTTAACCAGAATCATCTGCAATTGATATCCACTTGCAAAGAAAAAAAATTAGTTTTCTCTAATGGAGAATGTGGAATATTCTCCAATGGGAATATTAACCACACTTCAGGGTAGGCTCCATGGCCAGGAGTAGCTGGCTAACACAAAACGAACTCAATGATATTTTCGTAGACTTCTTGTCTCATACAGCTTTGTTTGCACTTTTCTTTTTCTTCTTTTTTTAAAATGTGTTTTCTTGTTTTGTCGCTGTAATTTTTTTTTAAAGAGCCAGAGAAAGAAAGGGCCTGGGTTCTGTTGGGGGGGGGGATGTGTAGTATCTGGGAGAAGCTGGGTAAAGGAGAAGCATGATCAGAATATAGTGTATGAAAAATTCAGCACAAATCAAATGGTAATAAGATGAAGTTAGCATTCTCTTCTCACTTAGATTCATATTTGATATCTTACATTTGATTCACACACACACACACACACACACACACACACACACACACACTAATCACCTTTCAGTGGAAATGCTTTCTCTTGGGAGCACCTACAAGACTATGTCTAGACCTCACAAGTTCACAGGAGGAATGTAAACTGTACATGGAGGGCTTCAAGCTTTCCTGACACCTGCTTGAGGGCTGAAGAGCACTGTCCTGGGATTCATTAATTTTGATTTTATTGTAGACAGGCTTCTTACTTCTAGAATGAAGGCTGAATTAAGGAATACTTACACTTTGTGTAAATTCCCTCGCTTTTGAGTTTTAGTTGAGATCGTGAAGGGAGAAGCTTTTTTCCCCCCTCCTATATGATTTTAATGGTGGTGATGGATATGAACTCATCTTGCATATGAGTAGATTGATCCCACCAGGAATAATGGAAACCGTGAGTAAGAGATTTGAAGATTTTAAGATTCTTAACCCCTCGCAGTTTCTTATTTGGATCTCGAGTGCCTAAGTCCCTCCTTGATATATGGACTGCCCAAGATGAACAAGTACACTGCAGACTCTTACTGTGCCAATCAGTGAAGCGAAGTCACACCAGTGAAGCGGCTGGGGTGAATTCACCCAGGACAGCGGCATTCGAAGGACTGAAGAAACAGAAAAGCCTGCAATGGGGAGAGCTTTAAGAAGGGTGGCGACATCAGAAAAATCTGCACAATTTCTCCTTCCAGTAACTTCGAAAGGGTTTATCACAGGCCAACTGAGTGCTGGAGTTCACTTTGGTTGAGGATGACAAAGGGAAGGAAGAGTCAGTGGGCCAAACCATGTAAAGAAATTTGGGGTGTGATTCCAGGGATCTGAAAACTGATTTCTGTTAAGTCCTTATACGAACCCATGTGAGTGGGAACTGGTGTGACCACTTTAAGAGGTTCCTTCTGTTCTTTTGTCACTGCTATGGCAACATATCTGGTATGGGAAGTCTAAGGGAGGAAGGACTTATTTTGGATCAGTTTGGAGGAATAACTCATCATGGGGATAAGGTATGGCGGCTGGAATAGCTTCACACTGGGTCAGCAGGCACGGGAGGCTGCTTGCTTACATCATTGTGAATTAGTACACAGAGAGGCTGGGCCTGGAAGCTGAGCCTCAGGATCTACTTCTTCCAGTCAGGGCTTAAAAGCCTAAAGTTTTCATAACTTCATTAACGATTGGTGTCTTAGGGTTTTCCTTCTGTGAACAGACACCATGACCAAGGCAACTCTTATAAGGACAACATTTAATTGGGGCTGGCTTACATGTTCAGAGGTTCAGTCCATTATCATCAAGGTAGGAACATGACAGCGTCCAGACAGGCATGGTGCAGGAGGAGCTGAGAGTTCTACATCTTCATCTGAAGGCTGCTAGCAGAATAATGACTTCCAGGCACCTAGGGTGAAGGTCTTAAGTCCATGATCACAGTGACACTCCTATTCCAACAAGGGCACACCTCCTAATAGTGCCACTCCCTGGGCTGCGCATATACAAACCAGCACAGTTGTTCTCTGCTAACTGGGGACAAAGCGTTTAAGTACACGAGCCTATTGGAGACACTTCACATCCAAACCATATTACCATCTTGATAGATGTTGAAAGATTTCATTGACAGGTTAGAAAAGTTAGTGCAAGATGACAAGCTTTAATAATGCTTTCCCTCTGCCTTTTCTGGTGTCTCAATGATTAGTATTGATCATTTGGTAATACTGTACCACACAGATATTACTTAAGACAAACACAGGTTCCAAACTGCTAAGCCTATGGTAGAATTTATTCTGACTCATAGTACAGTAAGTGTGCATATGTAGGTGCATGTGTGTACTGTGGAGGTTGGAGAACAACCTTGGGTGGTCCTTAGAACAGCCATCCACCTTGCATTCTGAGGCAGTGTCTTTTCCTGGGACCTGGGACTTACCCTGAAAGCTAGACTGGTTGGCCAGTGAGCCTCAGGACCCTCCTGTCCCTGCCTGCCACACCACTATTCACTGCTTTTTATGAGTTCCAGGGACTGAACTCGGGTTCTCATGCTTGTGTGATAAGCTAAGGGAGCTATTTCCCTGGAAAATTTTTTAAGTGAGGTGGATTACCTGTAAATTAATTTTTTGGCTAGGACAGTGATTCTCAACCTTCAGAATGCTGCAACCCTTTAATACAGTTCCTCATGTTGTGGTGATCCCCAACCATAAAACTGTTTTGTTGCTATTTCATAACTTTAATTTTGCTATTGTTATGAACTGTAATGTAAATATCTGTGTTTTCTGATGGTCATAGGCAACCCCTAAAGGGTCGTTTGATTTCCCTGATGGGGTCATGGCTCTCAGGTTGAAAACTGCTGTGCTAAGATATTAAAATCACAGGACTTTTAGGCCTCTAAGGAGACTGAGGTATATTTTAGTTTTGTATTTCTCTGGGATAGAAATAAAACTCAGTTGTCAAGTTATATCAAATGACATCAAATATACCAAGTTTGTAATGCTATTGGATATTTTAGAGTGTAATAAAAAATGAAGCACTTGCTTTGTGTGTTTTGGAAGTTGTAAGTCTGAATTCTGGTTATGCCACTTGCCCTAGAATTTCGAAAAAAAAAAAAAAAGACAAATCTTTCAGTTCACTTATCTATAAAATGAGGTTCATAGAAATATCTCATAGAAACATTGTAAGGATGAAAAACATGTAACACAAGTGAAGCCCTTTGTGTGATAGCCAACAGTCTAAGTTTCTGATGCTTTCTATCTAGATGGTGCTTTTCATGTGTAAAATGGAAGTCTGAAACAAATCGATTAATTTTTTTTTTTTTGGTGTGGAATACATGGAGTAACATGGAGAGACACTGAAATGTTTTGTCTTCTGTTGGTGCCAAGGGTAAGGGAATACATTTATGTCCTATCATGTCTAAGCAAATGGGCCATTGTAAACCAGAGCTCAGCTGGTCTGTATTAACCTGGTGCAGCGACACACTCGTGTGCTGGAGCGAGGCCAGGACTTACTGAGACTAAATTAAGTCTTCCAGTAGCAGGTTTTCAACTCATAGTCCATGCAGTGACTAAACCTTCCTGTTACACCAAAACCTAAAGGTTTTTTTTTTTGTATTTTTATTTAATTATTTTTTTAAATTTAATATGAATCCATCACCTTTTCTTTTTGGTATACATGAGGAAATACTACATTCGTTCTCTATAGAGCATCGTATTGTACGGACTCTGTAAAGGTCCAGGGGAGACTGAATCCATTTGAATAAAGCCAGCGATCTGAAGGTAATTAGTTTTGTAAGCTGCAATAAACATCCATTGTTGGGTCTACAGAGCAGTAGTTTGTGCTACTGTAAAGAAGATCTTTTTAGTCCTCTAGCTGTTATGAAAAATTTCAGAGCCCACAAGTCTGGAAAAAAAAAAAAACAAGGACAAGATAATGACAGAAGACACAATTAATCCCGGTGCCATCGCCTGGCATAAACTGTTATAATAATCACAGAAAAAGCTGTTTATAGCAAGAGAAGTAACACCTCGCTGCTGTTACAAAACCACAAAGCTAAATGAACGGAATGAGCTATCGCTGAGAAGGTACAGCAGCCCCAGACTCCGTGTCATAAAGAAAAGGGCGAACGGATAACACGTTTGTAGGAAATGCTAAGGAGGATGTGTGTTGATGTGTATAGAGACGTGAAATTGCATTTAGGTAGACAGGTTTCTATCCTTAGACGACTTATTTGTGTGTAGTAAAGATATGAAATTCTGGTAGAAAGAGTTAAGCACCCCTGACTCCGAATCCCCCTTGGGTCACCGCGGCTGTGCACTAGGAGGAGCCTGGAAGACTGCTGGAGCGGACTCTGAAGGTCACGTTTTATCTGGCAGTAATTTGTAGCTCTCAACTTTTCAAACTTCCGTTACGGTGATTTGTTTATGAGGATGAGCCAACAACAAGACCCTTCTGGGCCTGGTCACTAACCAAGGGGCTTCCTTATACCGCTCCTGATGTTAAATCTCACCTCTGAAATGTGAAACAGTAGCCTTTCCCCACCCAGGAGCTGCAGGCTCAAGCAGAAAGATTTCTGCTGTCTCTGCTTCTTATTCCTTTTGGAGAAACGGATTCAGTCAGCATCTTGATGAAAATCTCATTGGCTATTTCACATCAGGTTACGAAATACAACTCGGGAGTTCTCAGCTTCAGTGACCTCTTCCAGATCCCAGCCGACTTGTATCTCACACATGTGCGAAGCCTCCTCTTGGCTCTGTGTTAAGTGGAGGGTGGAGACATTTGGCTGGAACTAGGCTCAGTTAAAGCTCTTTTTGTTTGAGTTGTATGACATGGATGCATTGATCCAAGTCACCCTGAGGAATCGCATGAGAAGTGTTACCTAGAAACCACTGCCTTCAGTTTAGTATCTCAGGAAGCCTCTGTCCTCATGGTCTGCATAGTGAATAGAAGCACCCAGATTCTAGACTGCTCATAGTGGTGAACCATGAAGACTTGGGAGAATCACACGTAGATCTAAAACAGGCAAGAGTCATGCATCAGAATGGCTCATGATGTGAAAATTTTATTCCTATGCACTGCAGTCCTTTTTACATAAATACTTCTCAAAAAGAGTCTCCCTGGTTTCTCAGTCACGAGAAACTTTTCACCAAGGTAGCAGTGAGTCTGAACTGAGTCTGTCATGTCTGCATCTCCTTGGAATAACACCTTTATTCAGGTACAGCAACAGACAGACAGGCAAGCAAGAGCTAACAACATAGGATGCCTTCTTATATTCGAATAGGGTAGACAGTGATTGTTATCAGTTTGCACCAGGCAATAGCAGGAACATACTTACTGTTTATCTAAAATTCAAACTTGGCTGGGTATCCTGTATTTTTCCTTTCAAATCTTTTCAAACCATTACTGATACCAGGTAATCTCCCTCTTTATTTACACCCAGAGTGGAGAGATAGTTTGTTTGCAACTTTGGGGCATTACTATCTTTTTGGGTTTTATCTCTCGGATCCTTGCAACAAAGCAGAGAGTGGCAAGATAGCCAATGCACTCCACACCCCCTCTTTTTCTGGAGGGAAGGCATGGCTCTGATTTTCTGTTCTCCGTCTGGCATATTCTCCATAAAGCACATTCAAATAGCTGCCAGAAAGGCTCTGCTTTGTTATTTTTAGATTTCAAATAAATTACTGATTTGCCGAAATTTCAGGCATCAATTCATAGTTGAGAAAAAATGTGAGAGAAGGGTGTGGATTCTCAAAACTTTATTACATTGAGGGATCCATATTCTGCTAAGTCCTGCATAGACAGACAGACCGCATAGTCAATTGGCAAGATTAACAAAATATTGAGAGGTTTGCTCTTCGCTCAGCTGTCCTCCAGGGACCCTGGAATAGGAGATTCAGAATATAGTTTACTCGCATTATTATATTATGAAAATATCAGGAACAAAGTTGAAAGAGTTTCTCAGAACCTGCTCACATGCCTACCGTGTTGAGTCTGCGGCTAGCACCCCACTGCATGTGCTTTATCACGGACCCACCCCCTACCCCCCACCTGCCCTGTTTTGAATGCAGTTCAAACTAAGTAAAAAACCATCAGTCTGCTTCATCCCTAAACAGTCCAGGTGATAAGTTATTAATTAAAAGTCAGTATTCATTTGTGATTTTAAGGTACTAATCATACATGCAGTGAACTGCACAGCTCTCAAGTGTACATTTATTTGTGTATTTGTATAGTGTGTGTTACCTCTTGGTGCAGGTATGTTATGGGCACCTGTGTGTATGCTTGCATATGTGTGTGTATGCGTGCATGTGTGGATGTATGTGTGTGTATGTATGTGTATGTATATGTATGCATGTGTGTACGTGCACGTCTCTGTGTGTGTATTGATCAGAGGTAAACAGTGTCTTTCTTGTATTGCTTATCATCTTTATATTTTTGACTTAGGGTCTCTCACTGAACCTGATCTCATCAATTCTACTAGACTGGCTGGCTAAGGAGCTTCTAGGGTCAGTCTGTCCGAGTCCCCAGCTCTAGAGTTACAGACATGTACCACTGTACATGATTTTTTAAAAAATGGATCCTGGGGTTCCAAACTCAGGTCCTCAGGATTATGCAGCAGACACTGTGCCCGCTGAGCTATCTCCTCCGCCACTCCATGTATCATAGAGACAAGCACATACTGTGTAGGGCTATCACCCCAGAAGTTCTCCTTACACTCTCCTCTACAATTGCCCAGTGCTGCTGTGACTTTCCTGTTCACTGTAGATGGTATGGCCTATTTCTGAGCTTCATGAATTTAGTTAGCACCCGCTTATCCAGGCGTGGATCATGAAGCATTCGTATGTCTATCTAATTTACTTCATAAAGATACCACATAGAGTTAAGCCATTTTCCTGTTGGAGACTGTGGATGTTTCCAGTTTCTGGCTATTATAAATAATACTGCTGTGAATACATATGTGAATATATGTGAATACAATAAGTCCATAGGACATACTGTAGACAGGTTTCTTCCTCTCCCCTAAAAGTCCTTTTCCCCTCGACCCCTCCCAGAACCTGTCTCTGAAGTAACCAGGAGTGGACTCAACCTGACTTGGGAAGAACTTCACTAGTTTATATTAGTGATACTCATCAGCTTTTCTTCTTGGGCATAACTATAAACTTATTTTAGTTTTTCCTCTTAGCTCCTTGCTTGACCTCCAAAACTCACAGGGTCTAGATTTTCTCTGTTAGGCCGTGTCTAGAACATTCTGGAATATGGGACATCTCTTATTGGGTCTTTCTCACTCACAGTCAGTTATATGACAAGGATGAGAGTGCCATTGACTTGTGTTTTTCCTTCACTGAGCATGTGTGTGGTGGGTGCTGCACACTATGCTATGGGGTCATAAAGATACATTAAGAATCTCAGACTGTAGAGAAATGGACAAGCAATGGCCATTTGCATATTCTGAAGTGAACATTCTGGTGGAGAGTCATTTAAGATGCTGAAAGATACTTTAAATGGCATCAGGCCAAGGCAGAGACCGAAAACTGCTTTCCAGAGGCCAAGAGGACAATGTCCCGCTGCAATAACCTCAGGAGCAGATAAATGGGCAGGCAGCAGGAGGAAGGGTGTCAGAATCACATGGTTCTCCATGAGGGCCAGGAGTGACAGACCTGGAGTGATTCTTTGAGAATCTCAGTGGCAAGTGGTGAAGCTAGAGAGGACACCAAAGGGGGAAGAGGATGGGTTTTATTAAGGATTTTTATTTCTCAATGTTTCTAGGTGCCAATATGTGTCCATGTGAGGAACAGACTTCCAGGTATTTTTGAATTTATTCTGATGAGCTGGGAGGAACCCAGTACGGCATGTTGGTCTGTGTTTACTCATGGGAGGTTCTCAGTGAGTATATTATGTCTATTTGCTGATGCCGAGTGATGTTAAAATTTCCATTACATTTAAATTTATTTGTGGTGTGTATGCATACATGTGCAAGTATGTACGTAGATGTCCTCAGGCCACAGTATATATGTGAAATATGTATGTATCTACACATGCATACTTTTGTGTGGCTCAGTATCAGGCCATAATTGAAGGGAAATGTCAGAATCTTCCCTGGAACTGGATTACTGCTGACCTTAGCATCCTTAAATTAACCATTCAGGAAATGCAAGATTTATAAGTTGGGGGCTTTTTTTTTTCTTTTGAAAAAAGGTCTTAATAATTCAAAGAACTTTGTAATGATTTTGAAAGTGCATGCTAAGTACTTGATGGATTGGATCAATTCAGTCTTTGTACTGCTCCGTGTCGACATCCTCCTCTCCACATATGGAAATTCGACAGATGTACAGAAAACGCCATGCGGGGCGGGCTGCTGCTTTATGGCATTTCCTTGTGCATCTCATTGGAGGAAAGACGTGTCTGTGCACTTTATAGTGAGTCATTAACTATAAAAACAAGCTAATTCACAATCCTGCTTTTATCTGGATTTCCTGTCATTTATCTTTGCTGTCTTAGCATCCCCTGAATTCCTGATCGTCATTAACTCCCCAAATATTTACATCACTCCAGATAATCAATGCTTATCACAGTCAATACAGATGTTACAAGACCCTAGAAGAAAGATGGTGTCAGCATAATAACATTTTAATTATTACAGCATGTGCTTTTCAACGGTATCCTTTTGTTTACAGCATCATCGAATACAGCCACGGTGCATATGTAATTCACAGAAAATATTAAAATGATTGAATATTTAAATTATAGCATTTCCCAATCCAGAGATTTAAAGCAATAGTGTGTAACTGCGTGAAGGTACTAATGTGTGTTTAATTAATTTTAATCATGCTGTTGAGGCTATTACCTGCAGTTTCTGGTCCCTCTGCAGGGTTACACAACTGTTATGCAAAACAAATTTGTGTGCGGATGTTTTAATGATGTAAAATACCCAATTTAAACTTACCTATTAGTTCTGTTAATAAAGTCACAAGAGTTACTCCAGAGGAACACAAGCTCTATCCTATTCCGGGAATGCTTTCATTTGGCTCGAAGGCTTTATTTTCAAGCATTCGGAACCTCACTTTTATCTATGTAGAGGATGAACTCCACAAAGAGCTGTGAGACCTGGAATAGTCAATTTTTTGATTTCCTGCTGTGTATCTGAGGCCTAGTGCAGTCACCAGCACCAGATTGCGGGGGTAACCTTGGCTAGCACTTCTGCTCTAATGTCTCCTCTACATCTTCTTTGTAAATGGCACAGTTCTGCCACAGGCTGGTCCACTCTGCTTCCTAAGAGCATTGTCTTCTTGCATCCACTTGTTATGTTAAAGTCAACAGAGCAAGGGTTTAAGTGTGTGACATGTATGGTAGAAGGATCAGTCAGTTGCCCACTACCATCCACCCAGCTTCACCTGAAAGCAAGAGGCAGCCAAGCCCCTGATTTCCTTCTTGTGATACTTTCAGAGACTTTCATTCAGATACATTTGGATACTTTGTCCTCTCCCTCATGCAGGCTGGGTAAACTCCAAAGCACAATGTTGATAAATAAGACATTATAGACTCTCAGGTTTGTTTGTTTGTTTATTTATTTGGTGAGACATAAGGAAATGGTATTGATAACATTCCAATTATATTGGGAGGAGGTCTGTGAGGGGCTATATCTCTCTCTCTCTCTCTCTCTCTCTCTCTCTCTCTCTCTCTCTCTCTCTCTCTCTCTCTCTCTCATTTTGTTTCTGTAACTCCAATGAAATAGAGCTCATGGAAACAGTCCATGGAGCTCCATTCTCAGCAAGCCTTAGTGCAGTTGTTTTCTGCCTGTGGGTTGCGACCCTTTTGTGGGATTCTAATGACCCTTTCACAGGAGTTGCCAAGACAGTCAGAAAACACAGATATTTGCTTTACAGCTCATATCAGTAGCAAATTTACAGTTATGAAGTAGCAATGAAATTAACGTTAAGGTTGGGGATCAGGACAACATGAGGAACTGTACTAAAAGGTTACAGCATCAGGCAGGCTGAGAACCATTCCTTAGTGGAATTTGAGAAGGGAGAGAGAGCGCTCTGAGAAGGATATTCCATCACCAAGAAAGATGAGCCTCCACCTCTGCTTCCTGTGATCTCCAGGGGCCAAGGTTGACCGTCCTCCCCAAGCTGACTAAGTTTGTAGATGTCGTTATTTCCCATCTGACTAAATGGGTCTCTTCACAGTGACTATGAAGAGAGGACCAAGAATATCCTTGGGGCTGTCACTTTGAAGAGGGTTTAGAATGGCAATTGCCATGTTTCTTCCTCCTGGAAAGGTTAAAGTAATGGAAGAGGTCTTGATGTGCTGAGGGGACACCAAGTCAAGTGCTAGGGTGGCTCAAGGCAAGCCGGGGAAGTTAAAACAAGTTATTTACTTTAAAAGAGTTTGTGCTGGTATGTACTGATTTCTATAGTGTCTGGTCTACCTCACATTCCCACCAGTAAGGAGCAAATTCCCCATGCCCACTCCCTATCTAGCCTGCATTTGTTTCTGATGTTTTCAATGATAGCTATTCTCACAGGAGTAAGGTAGATTCTCAGTGTAGTTTTGATTTCCATATCCTGATGGTAAAAGATCTTTTTTTTTACCAGTATCCACTGGCCAGTTATTTGTGTTTTATCTTTTGTGAACTTTTTTCTTCATTTCATTTGCTTCACTTACTGACTGGACAACTTAGTTTTCTGGTGTTTGATTTTTTTAATTGATTAATTAATTTTTTATGGAAATAGAATCTTCTCTCCTACATTTTGTCCCGAACTCAGTTTCCTCTCCCTCCTTTCCTTCCAGCTTCCAGCCACCTCCACCTAGTAGGAGGAAAAGAGTCTCAGGAACAAGCAAAAGAATCAGAGACACATCCCACTGTTAGCAGTTCCCCCAAACCACCAAGCTAACAGCTATAACGTTCACAGAGAACCTGGTAAATACCTGGTAAATATGCTGGCCCTATGCTTGCCTATTCTGTCTCTGAGAATCTATGTGAGCCCTGCTTAGTTGGTTTGGTAGGACACGTACTTCTGGTGTCCTTCATCCCCTCTGATCCGACAATCTTTCTTCCCCTTCTCCCACCCAGTTCCACAAGCTCCAAGGGGAGGGGCCTAATGAAGACCTCTAACTTAGACTTTCTACATGATGTCCAGCTGTGGATCTCTGGACCCCACTCTCATCTACTATTTATAGATGTCGATATTAATCACCAGCTAGATTTGTAGCAGGCAAAGATTTTCTTTCATTCTGTAGGCTGCTTCTTCCTTGTTTTTTCCCTTTGCTGTGCTGAAGTTTTCTCATTTTACACAATTCTCCCTCCCTCCCTCCCTCCCTCCCTCCCTCCCTCCCTCCCTCCCTCCCTCCTTTCCTTCCTTCCATGTATGAGTGCTCTATCTGCATGTACACTTGCATGCCAGAAGAGGGCATCGGATCCCATTACAGATGGATGTGAACCACCATGTGGTTACTGGGAATTGAACTCAAGACCCCTGGAAGAGCAGCCTAGTGCTTTTCACCGCTGAATCATCTCTCCAGCCTCATGCAATTCTTTTTTCAATTCTTGGAATTATTTTTGGAACATTTGGAGTCTTTTCTAGAAAGTTCTTGTATATTCCTCTATTTTGAAGTGTTTCCAAGCAGTTTCAGAATTTCTTGTCTTATTAAGATCTCAGATGCATTTTTTAAATAATTAGTTTTTCTTCTTTCTCTCTCTCTCTTTCTTTCTTTCTTTCTTTCTTTCTTTCTTTCTTTCTTTCTTTCTTTCTTTCTGTTCAGGGTGAAAGGCATAGATCTAGTTCCAAGCCTACAGGCATGTTCCTAGCACCATTTGTCGAAGAGGCTATCTTTCCTCTGATTTTTATTTAACCATCACATGGACATTTATATATTTGTGGGCCACCTTTTACTATGTCAACATGTGTATGAAAATTCAGGTGTGGTAGTACACAAAATAATCCCAGCATTTGGAAGACTGAAACAGAAGAATCACGATTTGAAGCCAAGCTGGGCTATCTAGTGAGACCATGTCTCAAAATAAAACAACAAATAAAACTAAAAGCCCTCCTCTTCCCAATAAAATAAACAAATCAGTGACATAAAACCCGGTGCTTACAGATATTGTGTAGATTGGTGTAACTTTCATATCCATTACCCTAAAAATGTACTACTTCTTTGCATGAGGAGTATTAAAAATCCTGTGTACTAGCTCTCTTGCAATAATCAATTACTTGCTATTACTCATAATTATTCTACTGTTTAGTAGAACATTAGAAGTTATTCCTTACATCCAACTGTGATTTACCAACTGTTAAGAATCTTTTCTGAAATACAAAGAATATCATCCAATTCATATATTTGACTTAAATTATAAATAGTATAAACCATTCTGGAAAAATAAATGGCCATTACACACATAATTAAAAAATAGAAAAGAACTATTTTCCAAAAAAACTCCAAAACAACAACAACAACAACACCCCATCATTTCCATGTCCTTACTGAAAGGCTGTTCCATTCTTTAAAAATGTTGTCATCCCTGGGTTCCTTTGTCTTTCCCAATCGAGGGGATGGCATGTTAATGTCACGTCTGAGAGTTTGGCCATATGTTTAATCACTCATATATCCATAATTTTGAGCTCCCACAGACGAACGAATAAAGAGATAATTCTGGTTGCATGTGGGAAGTAAAATAAAAGACGTTTGCTTGGGATGTTCCTGAGGTCCGCAGATCGGATGCCTGACCAGTTTAGAGCAGGGTTCACCAGAGGTTCCCTTTTGCTAGTTTGGCTGGAGGATAAAGGGATTAAAGAGGGAGCAGAGGCTAGTGCACCTTTGCAGAAATATCCCCCACGCAGGTGTTCTTATCGACACCACCTGTGGTCATCTCCATAGACATCCTACTAGACTCCGAATACGTCTCAGAACTGTATATATCCGAGTGAAGGAAACGTTACAGCAGCCTGACAGAATCGAGACTGAAATATGTTGGATAACTATAAGTTTTCCTTTTAAAAATAATCAATCTTCATTTTCTAGAATGGCTTTGCTGTATGCCACTGAAAGAGCTTCTGTTTTTATTAGAAAAGCAATTTATCAATGATCAAAGGAAGCTAGGGCAGAAGGATCAATTTTGCTAAAAAATGATTCAAGTGATTTATAAGTGCCCTGTTTTTCTTTAACCTATGTTTTGGACCAAGTTCTCAAGATTTGCTATTTTATTTTATCATTTTGGATCATGCTAATCATTGGAAACAATTGAATCAGGACATTTTTCTTATTAAGTATTTTTAGTTTTTAAAAGATTATAGTGTAATTATTCCATTTTTTCCTCCTTCCCTTTCTTCTTTCAAATCCTCCCATGTACTGCTTCTTGGTTTCTTTCAAATTTATGATCTCTCTTTTTATAATTGTTGTTACATGAAATTCACATACACGCACGCACACACACACACACACATGCACACGCACACGCACACGCACATGCACACACACACACACACACACACACACACACACCCCTAAACACGTAAACATAACCTGCTCAGGCCGTATAATATTACTTGTATTTATGTTTTCAGGGCTGACCATTTGGTACGGGAAGATTATTTCTCCTCCTCTCAGCATCCTTAATTGCCTGTAGTTCTTGGTTGAAGCCTCATGAGTGTCTTCCAATACTCCATCCATGCTGACATGTGCATTGGTGTCATTCTTCTTCATCCTATGTTTAAGCAGTCATATTGATGAGTCTTGATGAGCCTAGCTTCTAACATTCTTAGGAGACACTATCTCAGAGCAAACTTCCTGTTCTTCTCCCTGTCTCTGGCTCTTAAATCTTTCTTCCCCCTCTTTCATGGTCAGGTACAGGAGATCTGATGTAGATACATCATTTGGCTCTGGGCCCCACAATTCTACATTTTGTCTGGCTGTGGTTTTTTTGTTATGGCCTCTGTTGAAAAGAGAAGTTTCTCTGATGAAAGACGAGGATTACACTTGTGTGTGGGTGTAGGGCAGTAGGCTCAGTGGTTAGAGCATGTATGTTCTCCTCTTGGAGAAGATCTGTGTTCTTTCCCCAGCATCTCTATCAGCTGGCCCATAACCTCCTGTAACTCCAGTTCCAGGGGATTTGATGCCCTCCTCTAGCCTCTTTAGGCACCTGCATTCACATTCAACCCCCTATGTATGTAAATAAAAAAAATAAAATCTTAAAACAAACTAGTAATAGTGTTAATTATTAACTGAATTTCATATAAATTAATTTAAAATGCCTGTTATTCTATTTATTAAAGCTAAGTTCTCCAAGGTGGGGATCCCTGACATACATATATATATATATATATATATATATATATATATAT
>JANHMN010000009.1:36695768-36735249 GCA_030674055.1 Rhabdomys pumilio
GAGAGTGATATATATATATATATATATATATATATATATATATATATATATAATTTTTTTTTTACAGAGTTACTTTCTGAGATTTAGCACTCTGGAAATAATTGCAGGCAGAATATGCAATACCAGGGTCCAGAGGCCTGGAAGGTCTAATTATTTTCTGTTCAGAGATGATATGACTGTATGACTGTTGGGCCATGTTCATGAATCTCAAATAATAGAGGGGGAATCAGCGAACAATTCTGTGTGTGAATTTTGAGAGAAGAAGTACCCAGATTCTCTAGATTCTACAAAGTGAAGACATGCATTAGACTATTTTGTTCACCATCTTAAGAAGATCATCCTTTTCTTAGTGCCAGATCAGAAAGCAGCAACTGTCATGTCGGGAACAGTGCGGCTCTTCACTTAGCACAGCAAACCTTGACTTCGTATTTTTTTTAATCAGATCATAACTTTCTCTTAGATGAATGTTTGAACTATCAATAGATGCATCCATCCCCAAGTTTCTTTACTTACTTCCTAATGCAAATAAATAATCATCTCTGCAGGTCTCGTGTCTACAGTCATAGCTGCTGTGAGCTCCCGTATGCAGGACTCCTTTCCTGTCAGGCAGGTACTGTTTGCTGCAAACATTCACTGCCTCAGTCTCTTGCAGTCTTGCTACTTCCTCTTCCATGCTGGGCCCTGAGCTTTGTGGGAGGGTTGGCTGTGTCATAGGTGTCACTTTTACCCCAGAGTCTCTTATGCTCTGCCCATTGATCAGTGTGAGCTCCTGCCTTCACCATCATCTTGCAAGAAGAAGCTTTGCCCATGAGGGCTGGGAGATGCGCTAATCTCCAGGCATAAAGATAAGAACTTTGTTTTATTGTTGCATAGATAAATAATTTTTTCACGCAATCTTAGTGGTTAGTTAAGGATAAACCATTTCTTACCATTTAAAGTATCACACAAAATTAACAAGTTTCTGAATTGATTTTCCTTGACATTGTGAAGCGAGAACTCACATATTTTTTTGGAATTGTACAACAAACTATTACAAAAACGAAGTGTTGGAAATCAATTCAAATGTTAAGTACAAAGGCCATCTTGGCTCATTAAGTAAAAATATCTCATTTAATGAGCACGAAAGCACTGAAGCACACTGAACCCTGACACAAAGCAAATTATTTTAGTGATAAATTATATTTTATGGGGAGTGTAAAAGTTAATAATACTCAAGGGGATGGTAATAAATGCAGAGGTGTAACTAACGTCACTGCCTGCTTTACTTACAAACATGCCATGGGGACTAACTTCAGAGGAGTCTAAACAGACAAAACAGAAACCGCATAGAGCCAGGCAGCTACCTCAGCACAGATAGGTGTTGGGACGCCGTTTAGATTTTTTAGAGATTGCCCCTTTGTGCTGCTTTCCTCTGTTTGCAATATTCTGCTCCGTTTTGGTTTTGTTTTGAGTCTTGACCTTGCGCCAGTTGAAGCTGCAGCTGGTTCCTTATCTCCAGACAGGACTATAAAACTAACCAAGCATTCACCCCCTCCCTCGCCCCATGAATGACCTCCCTTCAAGAAGACCAACAAGTCTATGAGAAATGGGTGGATTAGCCTTCCTGTTGCCAAAGTCCTAGCTTGTCTCTAAGCAAAAGTTTCTGAGTAGTGTTGAACAGATCCAGGAGCAGGTGCGCCCCAGAGCCTCTGTGTGGGCTGTGATGGTCCTATAGACATCTGTTCTGTAAGGCCCTATACACCTGGAGGGCCAGAAAGAACACCAGCTGTGGTGCATCTAATTCCATATTCAGACTGAGAATAGAATTGAAAGAAATAACTTTTAAAATCTTTTCAATCCAAACGGTGATTTTTTTTTGTTGTTGTTGTTTGATCTTAACTCATTTTTGAAATTAAATTAGTTCATCTTTCAAAAAACAAAACTTGTTTTCAAAAACAAAGCTATTACACTGTTTTTGAAATTCACAATAATTAAGTTTCTAGATAGAGTTAATGGAAAGCATTTAGAAAAAAACTTAAAGATAACTTTTGTGTGGTCACTTTTGCTGGATGCAACTTGTTTTGTTTTCCTTGTGATAGCTACCAATCATTCTGTCATCTACCATCTCTATCTATCATCTATCTATCTATCTATCTATCTATCTATCTATCTATCTATCTATCTATCTATCTATCTATCTATCTGTGTAACACACACACACACACACACACACACACACACACACACACACACACACACGAGCACATGGGCGTGTGTCTTTGCCTTTAGATAGCTATCTGACTTTGTAACAGTTGGAGTTGCAGTTGGTTCCTGATCACCTAGCAGGTCTTGTAAAATTAGTCAAGTATATATTCGTTTTTTAAAAGATGCTTGTCTCAGATTCCATGACAAAATGTGTGAGTCATTTTTCCCCCCACCGTGACAAGACATCTGAACTTGCCACTTTCAAAGAGGAAAGGTTTCTTTTGGCTTGTAATGTCAGAAGTTTCAAGCTGTGGCCGCTGGGCTCTGCTGCTCACAGGACTATGGTGAGGAAGAATATCGTGGTGGGAGCATGTGGCCAAAAAAGGTCCAGAGAGAAGATGAAGGCCTACCATCTCATTTGAGGGCATGTCCCTCTCCACTGACCTAACTTCCTTTCAGTAAACCCTGCCTCCTCTAGTCTCAGCACCTTCCAGTAGGGCCAGAGGCTTTACATTTGGGGACATAAAGACCCAGACAGTAGCAAAATGACATGGCTGTTTGCTGCAGTCTCCTGACCTGTGCACCTGCTGTTGTGCTCTCTGCCTCCAAGACACACACAGCTGGCCCTTGTGGTGCATCTACTTACTTAAGGTTTCCTCTAAAATGTTAAGGCTCCAGTGAGGCCCATGACTGCCTATTGAAAAGCCCCGCCCCTCACCCTCTCACAGGCACCCGTCAGTCCTCCTTTCTGCCATTTTCTGCCTTAGTCACTTTCGCTCACACCACATTTTGTGTGTGTGTTCCAGCAAACATTTATTTCAGAGATAGCCCACAAGTCAAGCTAGCCCCAGGGCTTGACTATTAAGGTTTTATTTGTTTGTGAGACTCTTTGACTCTGACTCTTGATTGAGAGAGGGTAAATCAGAATGGAAGATGGATTGCAGCTTAAGACTTCTTTCAGAAAGCTATGGTAAGCATTGAGACTAACTGGTTAGTTGTACGGGCTGGTGTTTTGTTTTCTGTATGATGTCTGGAATTCCCAACTTTTATCTCCTTTTTGTTCTTGATGTCTATCTGTACGGCTGGTTTTGTGTGTCAAGTTGACACAAGCCAGAGTCATCACAGAAAGGAGCCTCAGTTGAGGAAATGCCTCCATGAGATCCAGCTCTAGGACATTTTCTCAGTTAGTGACCAACTGGGGAAAATCCAGGCCACTGTGGGTCCTCTTGGAAGGTAGGCTATGCAAGCCAGGGGAAGCAAGCCAGTAAACAGCATCCCTCTATGGCTTCTGCATCAGCTCCCACCTCTAGGTTCCCGCCCCGTTTGAGTTCCTGTCCTGACTTCCTTTAGTGATGAACAGCAATGTGGAAGTGTAAACCGAACAAACTTTCCTCCCTGCCCATTTTGGTCATGGTGTTCTATTGCAGTAAGAGAAACCCTGACTAAGGCACATCTCTGTGATCTGTTGTCACTGAGTTATTTTTTTGTTGGAGTGACTGGTGCCAGTCTGAAGCCCTCATCAGGATACCCTGCCAAGTCCAGTACTGTGGGAGGTAAAGGATGTTTATTCCATGTGCTGTGATTTGGTCCTTGTCTTGATCATGGCTTCAGAGTATTAATCCATTTCCATCATGGCAGGAAGCATGCAGGCTGGCAGGCAGGCTATAAGCAGAGAGCTACATGGTTTTTTGGTTATTTTCTTAGTGAGGCTGATGATCCATGAAAGCAGGAATATTTTAAAAGATACAGTAATTTAATTTTGTTTATATGTATCTATGTGCCTGTATGAATTTATGTGTACCACGTGTGTGCAGGTGACCTCAGGTCAGAAGGCATCAGAGCTCCTGGAACTGGAGTTTCGGGAGGCTGTGGGCCATCTAAGGTAGGTACTGGGAACCAAATCTGCATCCTCAGCAAGAGCAATAAGGACCTTTAATCTTTTCACTATCTCTTTAGCTCCCGCAAAGCAAGGATCTTACCTGTTCATTTTTTTTTCTCATTGCTATGCCAACCATGGCTAGAACAATGAGAGGCATGTGGTAATGCTAGTGTGCTGAGTGAGCAATGGAGATGAAAACTACAGAAAGCATCATGTGGAAGAGAGAAAAGCAGTCATTAACGAATCTTCTGAGTGCATCAAGAAAGCAACACTTTGTCATATTGATTGACTTAATAGTTTCGGATTCATACTTTTTACTTACCTGAGATCAGGTAGCGCATTAGCTTGGGTTTTAAAAATAAATAATATCCTATTGTTTTGTCTGACTGTTATAAAGTAATTCCAAATGACTGAACTTCGACAAAATCATTATATTTTCTCAGGTTGGTTGGGATTCAGGACATTTTTTTCTTCTAGTTTTGAATTTTCTTTTTAAAAACATAATACCGTTTATTTAATTTCAAAAACATTTCAGCATTCTAACCATACAAAAAATAACAGTGTTGCAAATTGCGTTCTTGACCTCCCATTGGTGTAGGAGTTCTTTGCTTTGCTGACAACGATGAGTTCTACAGTTTCTTTAAAAAGTTTAAAATCTACTGCACTTAACTAAAGAAAAAACTCCAAACACTTCTCAGCTGAGCGCTCCCTGCCTTTCCAGAACTAAGAAAGTCAGCAGAATGATATGCCACTATATACAAAAACAAGACAGCCTGAAGCTAAATGGATGCCCACCGCAGTGTCAACAGGTCCAGCCTCAGTGCACGCCCTGAGCTACGGCACCCTCCAAAAGGCAGCCTCCACGCCAAACAAGGAGCATCAAGAATCTGCCTGGGTTGTTTTGCTCTCTTTACAAACTATAGATATGTACAGCTGAAAACTCAAAATTTCTAGCCAGTAACTATATAGTTAACACTACCTTACGAGTTGAGAGCAAAATGCCAGAACCATCTTCAAATGCCTTGTCACACCAACAGCGAAGCATACTGAGTGAGGAGGACTCGAGAGTGCCTTTTCATTTTAAAAATGTTTGGAGCAATGTACAACTTTGATACAGTTTCAGGGCGCTCCAGACACCCACGGCCACTTCATGTAAACCACTGACAAAACTACAATATGATCGTGATCAAATTTTGTAATTAAATCTGACTAGGGCAAGAGACACGACTCACATAAGAGATGTGTTGATCACAGTGTTCTTCTACTCTAAGTATTCACAAGGAGACAGAGGTTTTATTCATCTTCCTCCTCTTCCTCTTCCTCTTCTTCCTCCTCCTCTTCCTCCTCCTCCTCTTCTTCTTCCACCTTATTCCAGGCAACTTTAGCAAGACCCTTGGTGCCATCAAACTTCCCTTTAGACTTATAGTCAGCAACACCCTTCTCACACTTCTCCAGCTTTGCTGCCTTGGTAAAGTAAGGCTGCTTTTCACTGTCACTGAAGTTATTCCACATTTCACCCAGCTTTTTTGCCACATCTACAATGGAGATGCCAGGGTTTGTAGATTTGATCTTGGGGCGGATTTGATTCGGAGCAGAATAAGAAAAATCCAGATGGAGGTCTTTTGGGGGCAACCGGGTCCTTCTTCTTCTTGCCTTTTTTGGCTGGTCCATAATCTTTCATCTCCCAATCATAGCATACTTTATCTGCCTTTGCTATTTCATCATACTTTGATTTCTCTTTGCTAGACATTGTCTTCCATCTCTCAGAGCACTTCTTGGAAAACTCTGCAAAATTGACTGGAACCTCTGGGTTTTTCTTCTTACGTTCTTCCCTGCATGTCTGCACAAAGAAGACATAAGCAGACATCTTGCCCTTAGGTTTCTTGGAGTCACCTTTAGCCATCCTGACTGTATTGTTCGATAGTCTGGGCAGCGCAGGACGTGATGCGTGACTCAGAGCTCCCTAGTTTTAGATTTTTATATTGATGTTTGGAGTAGTATAATTATTCATGAACCTTTGTCCATGCTTTGAAATTTAAAAAGTATTTCTAAAAGCCAAACTACTACAGTGTTGATGAGTGGTGCATGTTGGGATGTGATCCTCAGAGAGATGACATCACACTACCCTCCTCATCACATCACATGAAAGCATCCACCCATCTCATTGGTTCTATAAAGACTCACTAGCTATTTTGTTAGGAAAACTGTAGTTATCTTATTTTCTTTGCATCCTGTTGGCAGGAGGAAGAAGACCAATAATAAAAGTGAGGTAAAGAGAGATATTCTGTTCTGGTATCCCATTACATGAGTCAGGACAAAGGGAAACAGTGGTTCTGAGAACCCCATCCAATCATACTTAGGATTACTCAGGTCCCTTAAGTAGAGCTATGTACTCTTTGCATATAACCTATGAATATCTCCTGTATATTATATTCAGTTCATCTCAACATTACTTATCATGCCCAATATTACCTAAATTGTTATGATACTGTCTGTACTATATTGGCAATGATGACTGAAATTTCTTGCTTTTCAGTGAAGTCAACTCTGCTTAATATTTTTCAATCCAAGTGACAAATGCTAGTCTGGTAGAACAGAGGAACTATGAACAAAAGGTTGATGAGACTTGGAGAAGAGAGTCTACCATGACAGCCTCAGCAGCAAACTGGTGACAACATATCAGAGGAAATGTCAAAGGGTAAGATGGTCCTGTAGATGACAGGTGCTGCCTTAGTCAGGGTCTAAGTCTATCACTGCGAAGAGATACCATGACCACAGCAACTCTTATAAAGGGAAACATTTAATTGGGCTGACTTACAGATTCAGAGGGTTAGTTCATTATCATCATGACAAGAAGGATGGCAGTATAGGCAGACTTGGTGCTGGATGAGAAGCTAAGAGTCCTACATCTGGATTGGCAGACAGCAAGAAGAAAGAGTGACAGTGGGTCTGGCTTTTGAAACCTCAAAGCCCCGCCCCCACTGACACACTTTCTCCAACAAGGGAATACCTATTTCAACAAGGACACACTTCCTAATAGTGCCACTTCCTGTGAGCCTATGGAGTTTGTTTTCATTCAGATCACCACAGTTGCATAATGAGCTGCTTCATCAAAGGACTGAAGTGGTGTCAGTCTCCCTTTGGGGCCTGCACACCATTAAAAGGAGGTGAGATTAGCTTGACAGGGGAAGTCCAGCCTGGGGGAAAAGATTACAGTACAGATATAGAAATAGAGACACTCAAGAGATATTTACAGTATAGAAATAGCTGGATTTGCTGGTGGAGACGGATAGGGAAGGAGGTGAGTAAAGGTCAAGGAGTTTCCATCTTTCTGGCACAAACTGGGTAAATTATGCTGTTTTCTAGGCTACAGAATACCAGGGGAAGAAAAGGTGTTTTGGATACTGACATCAGGATCAGACTGTAGGGTAAGTACCCTTCAAACATAGGCTTTGGAAAGCCACGCAGCATATGAGGATGTGCCTCAGAAAATGCATTGACCCTAGAATCACATGCTTAGAAGCTGTTGATGGATCTACTGCAGAGGAGAGTATGGGAATAGATGTAAAAGCCTAGAAGAGAATGCAGAACAAGAAGATGGAGTTGGGAGGAACCCCAAGAGTTAGGTTAATGGAGGAAGAAAGACAGAGGAATGCATGCGCATGGTGTCTTAGTTACTGTTCTGTAGCTGTGAAGAGACACCATGATCAAGACAAGTCGTAAGAGAAAGCATTTTATTTGGAGCTTCAAAGAGTTAGTTATAGTGGGAAGTGGGCATAGCACTGGGGCAGTAGCTGAGAGCTTTGCATCCTGATCCACAGAGTTAGTTATAGTGGGAAGTGGGCATAGCACTGGAGCAGTGGCTGAGGGCTTTACATCCTGATGCACAGGCAGCATGGGGTGGGGGGTGGGAGGGGAAGGGAGGGGGAGGGGGTGGGAGATGGGAGAGGAAGGGAGAGAGGATCGGAAGGAGAGGGGGAGGGGAGGCAGAGAGAAAGTGTGCATGAGGGGGGAAGGGAGGGAGTGAGGGAGGGAGGGAGGGAGGGAGGGAGGGAGAGAGGGAGAGAGGGAGAGAAAGGTTGATAACACCTGGCACGGGCTTTTGAAACCCAAAAACCTACCACCAATGACATGTCTTCCAACAAAGACACACTTCCTCCAACAAAACCATACCTTTTAATTCTTTCTAAGCAGTTCACCAACTAGGGACCAAGTATGCAAATCTATGAACTTGTTTTCATTCAAACCAACATAGTTCACTCCCTGGCTCTCATAGGCTTGTAGCCATATCATAGTGCAAAGTGCATCAATCCAACCTCAAAAGCCCATATAGTTTTTCCAACTCAATACTGTTTAAAAGCTTAAAGTCTAAAACAGTCTCTTAACTTTAACCTCCTGTGAAATCAAACCCCCAAAGCTATTACTATTCCAACAGTGAGTAAGGGGGGGCATAGTGAAGAAACACAGGGCCAAAGCAAGACACGGAAAATTCAAATTCTGCAACTTCTGTTAATCCCACCAGGTGAGACAAGGACCACTGGCACAGTTTTTGAGCCAAATTTGAAGTAAGTTTTACTAAACACTGGCCAGGATGATGGACACTGGCCAAGTCCCTTCCCCAGGGATTTTCAGAGAATGACCACAAATTGCATTAGTCTGTTGTTTATAAAGACAAAACCCTTCCTGCCTTCATCCAATCAGGGCCCAGCATACATCCTGACTTACTTCTTGCCTATGTGTGATCAAGCACATCCTGTGCAATTGGGGCATCCAGTCTTGTTTATAGAAATGAAAACACACGGTTTGTTATCTTACATGAACAGCCCCCAGCATTCCAGGAAGTTATCTGTCCTTGGTAAGTGGGGCTTCTAGGTTTTTCTGTCCTTGGACAAGTGTGTCTTTCAGGCTAGAGGTAGTTTTGTTTTATGAATCTCTTAAGTCCAGTAATTAAAACAAAATATAACTTCAGCCCTCAGATTCCATGTCTGGTATTAAAGGTTTTATTAGATGGCTCTTCCTTTCCAGCTTTGCTGACTGCAACACACTTCTCTCTCTTGGGCTGGTTCCACTTCCTGTTAAAAGCTTTCGTTGGCAGATATTCCATGACTCTGGCATCTCCAGCATTTTGGGATCTCCAGTGCAATCTAGGCCTAACGTTCACAGCTTCATTCAGTGACCTCTTCAGGCTTCCAAGCAAGGACTTCCCTACCGCACACCTGGCCTTGGCAGATTTCCTTAACCATGGAGAGATCACACAGCCCCTTTCCTTTATTTTTCTTGACTATAAATCTAGAACCACTTGGGAAGCTGCCAACTACTGCTGCTTGCAGTAGTGGGGCTGAAACCTGGTCCCTCCTTGAATTATATAATATTATAATTATATATATAATCTGCATGATTATCTTGGTGGAGTCTTTTTATTCCACTTAGCATTAGGCTTTTCTTCAAACTTTTTTTTTAAAAATAAATTTGAGCATGAGCCTTGGCCCAACACTACATTCTCTGGTATCTCTGGTATTCTCCTCAAACTGTACATTTTGTATCTCTCTTTGCCCTGATTTCTCCTTCTTATTGTAGATATTCACAAAAGTGATCACTAAAAACCACATGACACAGTCACTCTCAGGCCATCTTGAATAGCCTCTGCAAATGATCTATTAGTAAAAACATCACTTCAGTTTAGCCCCAGTGCATATCTTTAGGGCAAGGACAGCCACATTCTTTGCCAAAATATCATAAGAAATGTCTCTAGGCCAGCTGATAAGACACTTCCCTTCTGAAACCTCTTGAGCTGGACCCGCATAGTACATATCACACTCAGCACTACTGTCTTATGTGCTTCTGCTAGGATAGACAGTTAGCACCGCTTAAGGTGTTCATCTGTTTTCCTAGTCCAAAGTCCCCAATCTTCCACATTTCTTTTGAGAGAAAGCATTTTAATCTGAGGCTTGCTTACAGTTTCAGATGGTTAGGCTATTATCATCATGGTGGGAAGTAGACCGGCATGGTGTCGGAGACATAGCTGAGAGCATTGCATCCTGATGGACATGCAATGCGGCAGGCTGAGGGAGAGGGAGATACTGGGTCTGGAGTGGGCTTTTGGAACCTCAAAGCTCACCCCTCCTAAGTGACACACTTTTAAAAAGGACACACAGACTCCAAAAAGGAAGGCTACACCTCCTAATCCTCCTTAAACAGTTCATTAATTGGGGACGGAGCAGGCAAATGTGTGAGCCTCAGGGGTGATGGTGGGGATGGTGGATTTTCTCACTCAAACCATCACAGGGGGCTGTGGGTAAACCTCTTAAGATGGATACAGTGTTAATAGCTCTAATAAGACAGATACAATGTAAACAGCTCTGATAGGGAACTATATTAGTCACTTAAAGTCATGGCCAAGTACCCAGGGCAACACATTAAGTGAGGAAGAGTTTATGTTGGCTCATGGTTTCAGAGGTTTGGGTCTACAGTCCTTGGTTCTGTTGATTTCAGGTTCATGGTAAAGGAGAATGTCCTGGCTGCAGGACCATATGGAGGAGGAAGAGATTCACTTAATGGCAGATAGAAGAAGCAAAAAGAAAGAGTAAGGTATTAGAAAAACAGGGGTAGCTTACAAAAACTTGACCCCTGGAACCCACTTCCCCCAGTTAGTCAGTATCTTGTAAAATTTTCACAGCCTCTCAAACTACAACCACCAGTTAAAAACCAGCAACCCCAATTGCTGATCAAAGATCATGGCTGAAAACCATGAGCCTGTTTGACTTGATAACAGAGAGGTGATACATCACCTGAATGATGCTAGTGTGTTTTGTCAAGATTCACTGCACTGGGGCTGGCAAATTCACAATAAATAATTATTTATTATTAATTTATGCATATGAACGTTTGCCTGCAAGTATGCTCCTGCGTCATCTGTGCGAATGTGCCTGTGGGGGTCATAACAGGGTATCAGATTCCCTGGACCAGAGTTTCAGACTGTTTTGAGCTATCTTGTGGGTGCTGGGAACTGAACTCAGGCCCTTTGCATGAGCAAGTGCTCTGAACTGCTGAGCTGTCTCTTCATCCTGTACTTGCACTTTGTATAGTAAGAGTATTTTCCAGCCATGAAGCCCATGGTGCTCTTCTCTGAGACTTGCCCCCACCCCAGTAAGTTGTATTTCCCCCTCAAATTGTGGTGATGTATTGACAAATGTTTAAAATAAATAGTATCTTGGAGGAATCGGTGTCTCCCTCTACCTCCTTCCCTCTGTATAATACCCCACCATCTATTACTATCTATATATTATCTATTTGCTCTTTTATTATAACCTTTTCTCATCTGAAGGATATAATTTATCATAATCAACTCAAAATGAATTAATGCACACTACTTTTACATTTTAATTAAAAATACATGTATTTAATTTGTGTGTGTGTGTGTGTGAGAGAGAGAGAGAGAGAGAGAGAGAGAGAGAGAGAGAGAGAACATGTACCATGCTGTATGCATTAAGGTCATGCGACAACTTGTGGGACTCAGTTTTCTTCTTCTACTTCTACTAGGTGTGTTCCCAGGTGGCAGCTGGTACCTTTACCTGCTGAGTCATCTCACTGGCCCACAATGCTCTTTTCTCTAAATTTTTATAACCGTTAGAGTTTTTCCTTCTTTCCTTCCCAAACTTTTATATTCATGACCAGCCTATGTATTTGAATGAGAAATATCCCCCATAGGCTCATGTGCTTTAAATGCTGGTCCCAGATCAGTAACGCTGATAGGGAAGGTTATGGAATTTCACAATATGAAGCCTTGCTGGGAGATGTTAGTCACTAGGGGCAGGTTGTAAGAATTTGTGGGCACTTGCTACTTCCTATTTCAGGCTCTGGACCTGGGGAATCTTATTAAGAATGCTTTTGGTGGGTTGGCAACCTAGTTGAGAGGAGAGAGGAGTGCAACAGAGAAAGAAGAAATATAGGCCTAGGAGATGACTCAGCGCTTAAAGTCACTTGTGCAAGCATGAGGACCCAAGTGTGATTCCTGCAACCCACATAAAAGTGGTAGGAGAGAGCTGGCTCCATAGAATTGTCTTCTGACTGCCGCATGCAACTCCCCATTATCACACACCAACCAACCAACCAACAAACAAACAATTGCATTTTAAGTAAGTAAGAGAAAAGTAAAACTAGTTAGAAAATACATCTTAAGAATGAAGAAATGGCCGGGCGGTGGTGGCACACACCTTTAATCCCAGCACTTGGGAGGCAGAGGCAGGTGGATTTCTGAGTTCGAGGCCAGCCTGGTCTACTGAGTGAGTTCTAGGACAGCCAGGGCTACACAGAGAAACTCTGTCTCGAACCCCCCCCCAAAAGAAGAAGAATGAAGAAATGGTGATATTATTATCTTGTGTATGAATAACTTTTGAGTAAAACCAAGGGAATGAAGAATCAACTAGGTTGTTGTTGAGTCACAATGTGGCTTGCTAGACCAAAAGGGGAAGATCAGGGAGGGGTACTTTATTTTCTGTGCATGCAGAACCAACCAGTAGGTCTCCAAGAAAAGTCTTTACTGAGAAAGGACAAAAGCAAGCAAGCAAGCAAGCAAGCAAGCAAGCAAGCAAACATGCCCACAGGCAGGTGGAATGTCTTAGGGTTTTATTGCTGTCAACAGACATTATGACCATGGCAACTCTTATAAAGGAAACATTTAACTGGGGCTGGCTTACAGGTCCAGAGGCTTAGCCCATTATCATCATGGTGAGCGTATATGGTAGCATGCAGACAGTCATGGTGCTGGAGAATAAGTAGCTAAGAGTTCTACATCTGGATCTTCAGGCAGCAGGAAGAGAATGAGACACACTAGGCCTGGCTTGAGCTTCTGAGACCTCAAAAGCCCACCCCTAGTGACACGCTTTTTCCAACAAGGCCACACCTACCCCAACAAGGCCACACCCACTCCAACAGGGCCACACCTGCTCCAACTGGGCCACACCTCCCAGTTGCTATAAGTGTATGGAGACATTTATTTCAAACTACCACATGAAGTAATACAAAGTACTTTTAGGTTAACTTATTAAAAGTGACCTTTTTACAAAAAGCAATCTAAAGCTGAGAGGGGAAGCCTTCAACATTAACCCTGATATTTTCTATCTGGTGTTCTCTGTTTTTTCAGCTGTTTTCACCATGTACTCTTTTCTGCTTCATTTGGATCTGAAGGCAGCAGGTAGAGAACAAGAAACACCAGGCCTCTTTTTTATGGTATGGATCTGTTGATATCCATGTTCTTCAGCTGTCACGTATCTGAATATACCACTATTTCTGTCTGTCTGAACTAATGTATTGTAGTTTTCTCATGTAGAGTTATGCCGTGTGTACCATTTTGGGCCTGGCTTATTTCACTATGTAGAATGTTTGTGTTCCCTTTTGGAACACTGATAAAAATTCTCTTTTTATAGCTAAGTGCACTGCTGTATTTTCATCTGTGTACACACTATCAGTGCTCATGTCATGCTCACTTCTGGCCTTTGTGAAAACTATTGCTATTGATACTCATGTACAAAGAACTCGACCATTAACTCTTGGGTAAATATGACCGAGATGAAATCCTGTGTATACGGGGATTCTGTTAACCGTCTTAGATCCCACCATGTTACTTCACATTTATGCTAGCAGTTTGCAACTGTTCCTGTTTCTCTCCATTTTTATCAGAACCTTTTGTTCATTTAGTCTCTTCAGATCTTTTTCTTTTCTTTCTCTTCTCACCTCTCCTCCTTTTCCTCTTCTTTATCACCCTGCTTTTCATCCTCTTCCTCGCCGTACTCGTTCCTCATCCTCCATGTCTTTTGGTTACTGCCACGCTGGTAGCTGTGAAGTGATATTTTATTGTGGTTTTAATTAGCATTCTCTAATAACTAGCAATGGTGAACATTTGGTCGTATGTTTATTAGCTAATTTGAATATTTTTCTTGGACAATGACTAATATCTATTTAATTATTGGCTAACTTAATATCGTAAGTAGCATTTTTTTTATTAGCCTTCGCTTCTAAGAGTATTCTCTTGTGGACTCTGAATCTTAGGCATTCTCCACCACCCCTTTCTCTCCTTCACTACACTGAATACGTTGTTCAGATGTCCTATTGCTTGGACCTTTTCCCTCCTTTTTTCTTTATGAGACAATGTCTTCTGTATTCAAGGTTGGCCTTGAACTCTCTATGTGGCTGAAGACAACCTTGAACTTCAAGCCTTTCCCTCCCACATATTGGGATTACAGGCATGTCTAGGGGCTGGAGAGATGGATCTGGGGTTAGGAGTACTGGCTGTTTCTCCAGGGGACCTGAGTTTAGTTCCCAGCACCCACACAGTAACTCACAATTGTCTATAGCTCCAGTCCCAGGGAATCAAACATCCTAGCTGGCCACTGTGGACACCAGGCACACACACAGCCTACAAACACACATTCGGGCAAAACATCTATACACTCAGATCAAACCACATGTTTAGAATGTTTCACCTGGAAAAAGTATGGCTTTGTATTCATTTATGAGTTTAATTTTCCGATAGTTCAGCTTCAGTGTCATATATGGATCTGACTGAGTGATGCTTCTGTACTCACACTTTATCTCACTTGCTTCTTATTAGCCCAATAAGTCAGGAGGGTGCTCTTTTTCTTCTCTGGAAATAGAACAGCTGGGCCCTCAGAGAAGATTCGTGACTTCTCTTTAGGTACTGAGCACTTGAGCCCAGACATTTTTACTCATTGTCTATTCTTTTGCTCAATATGAAAGTTCTATTAGTTGATGAGTGTGTTGATCTTTAAAATCGATAACTGGTTCTCTCAGTATCTGCAAAACATCATGACTTCAAGTCTGTGCGTCTTCACCCTTGTAATTCCTACACTTCATGCAGGGAAAGCTTCGATTCATGTCAGCTGCCTAAAAATAATGGTACACTCATATTTTATTTAATAAATATTAATGGTTGGATTTGGCAGAGGGCGAGGTGCTATTTTAGACCTTTACTGTAAAGAAGACCATTATCACATCCCCAAATTTGATTTCGAGAGTGCATCTTTATCAATATTTATCAGATTCTTGGGTGGGGTCTAATTATGTTTCCTGGCTCACCCTGCAGAACACCTCTCAGACAGTGCCACTTCCGCTAAGTGTGTTCCAGAGCGTCTGTGTCCACTTCTTCTGCCCTTCGGCAATGACCTGCTCCGTTGTTGAGACACAACACCACCATTATTTGTTTTATTCTGTCAGCACATGATACAACTGAAATCCTAAATCAATAACACTTTTTATTTTTACACAGTTGATGCAGAGCAGGCCTCTCCACATGAAGGTTTAATGTGTTGTAAATTAATTATCTGAAATGAATACAGGGTCAATGGACCTTGACACGATGTTAAAGTGTTCTCTTCCCCTGACTGCTTGTGAGCATCTTTGCTCTGGCTTTTTGTGCATGTCGCTTGCAGCATCTTCCCCAGCCTTAGGAGCAGGCAATCCCCCACACACCCGAGATTGATCCATAGGGAAAAATGCTGACCATAGACATTTTTATTCCTTCTAGAAAAATAGTAGGGCAGGCATTTTTCATTTTCATCTGTAATATATCCAGTGGCACTTTTCTTTCTAAAAACATTTAATTGGAATTTGAAATTGGCAAGGCGAATTACCTATTTTCCTTTAATTCAGAGGCTCTGAAAACACTTGTACAGACAGATACACATAGGGTTTATTATCCACTCTGTTCTTTTGGTGATGAAGACGGCTGTTTATTTTCCAGGATTCAGTTCAATAAAGAAAACTTTACCTGACCCATAATCTAAATGTGTATGTGATGGCAATCCCGCTTCAAACAAGCTGAAATCAGGTTCAGTAAAGTGGGTTTTCCATCAGAGGCAGAGCAATTAAAAAGCAGAAATTCACTAAGTTTTAAAGGACACAATTTTCTATTTTCTTTAAAATAAGAATAGAAGAGCCAAACTCCATTACAGTTTCGAGGGTAGCTCTGCTATTAGTAGCTATAGAAACAAGGTAACTAGGTAGTGGATAAGAGAAAGGGGGAGGGATGGAGGGAAAAAGAGAAGAAAGGAAGGAGGGAAAGAGGGAGGAAGGAAGGCTGGGAAAGAGGGAGGAAGGGATGGAGAGAGTGAAGGAGGAAGGATGGAACAGGCAAGGGATCGAGGAAATAACTGTAAACCAGTAACACTTCATTGTTGGTGCTATGAATTAGGAACTGGCCACTTGGGAAGTAGATTGTCCCACATCGTCAGGACTGTCTTTTTTTTAGTAATATCACTACATCCTTAAACCCGGTTTTCTCTAACATTTAGATGCACAGAGTTGTCCCCACACAAAACCAATGTACCCATCTTCAAAGAAGAGCTATTGAAGAATAGAGATCTCAACATACAAGCACCACATTGCAGGTATTGCATTAGGGTCAGGTTCCTAATGTTTCTGTGAAGCGCTTTTGCTCTGTCAAGTTAAAGGATGGAGACTGGGACCAAATCTACTGTACTTCCCTCGACAACTAGGTCAACACTACTTGTAAGCCATCTCCCCTCCCCCGACAGCTGTAAGCGTCACAGCTGGAGAGTTCAGTGGGAAGCTGAAACCACACAAGACAGAACACATTTTCCAATCTTCCGCTTGCCACGTGCCTGCTGGAAAGGCTTCTGATCTTAGTTTAAGTTCCTCGGGAATTGTTTCAACTTAGATGTGATCTCCACATCTGTCTGGAATTATCACAGTGTATTCCATCGCTGCTGGATTGTTGGAAACAAAGACCCTCACAACCAAAGTGGCTGCTCTATCTGGGCATGGTTGGAGTGGAGTGGGGGTTGGGTGGGTTCTTGCTTATTCCAGAGCCACAGGGGTCTGAGCTTCTGTTTATGAATTATGAGATACCTTTGCAGGTATGTCTGCCAAAATCTAAGTGTTTATAAAGAGAGCTATATATTTTCAATGTCTCGTTATCTTGGACTACCTAACAAACAAAAAAGGAAGTTAGTGGGCACCAAATTGTCGTGAGTACACAGAAGCAACAACATCTTTTTAGGTTTTCACTATGAAATTGTGTGTACAGAGAGGCAATCTCCTAGGAAGTTAACAGTTTGTACACTAGAGCCAAATCCAGTTATCCTCCTACCTCGATTTGTGAATAACATTTTATTAACTCAGCCTCACATATTCATTTAGCATCGTCTATGTCTGCCTTCCCACTGCTATGGTCATGGATCAGACATTCATCATTCATCAGACTTCTATTCTATAAAATGGGCACATGGTAGCAGTTTCTTTTTATGTTGCTATAGAGATTTCATGAGACAATCAGCCCATGATAATATGCATCTTTTTAGGAACTGACTTGCTCTGGTCATTTGCTCTCTTCAGTTGCCACATGATCTCAGTCTTTTAAGAAAGGGTACAAGATTCCTGCTAAAATCATGTTCGTTTTTTATTGATTATGCAGAGGACTTTATCTTTTCTAAGAATTTGAAGTTTATAGGTATAAGACTCTTATTTCTTAATAACATGTATATGCTTAAGGCCAACCTGGACTGTGCGAGAATCCTCATGTTAAAACAAAATGACAGCAACAGAAATCTTCCCAAAGCAAAACAACAGCAACAACAAAATCCCAAATGAAACAAAACAAAATAAAAACACACAAACAACTCAAACTGAGCAAAGCGAATCACAACAACCCTCTCTACACACAACTGGCCATGGCTGGTCCACAAGTGAGAGGAGAACAGGGTTTTTTTTTATTATTATTATTTTAAATATCTATCGGTGCCCAGATTTTGACAGTCAACAGTCCACAGACAAATGTACTCACTTGTTCTTATCACACACAGTAAGAGTGACAGATCAGGTCTTAACTATTTGACCCACAGAGGTATAGAGAGGAGGCAGACGAAAACCAAAATCAAAACAGCAATAGTAACAAAACATGGTCAGCTGACTTCTCCTTCTGAGAACACAAGTCTACATCTTCAGACTTTTCCTGCAGTTGTCCTTGAAGCAGAAATCAGCATCCCAACATCCACCTGAGCCAGGGGTATCTTGAAAACTGATGTTCTGTGGGCCCTGGCCAGTAAAGATATAAAATCCCACCAGCTTGATGCCATGAATCTCTCCTGGCTTGACGCCTGCTTCCTTTCCTCCTGCCCCATCTCCTGCTGCCCTTGGCTGCTCTCAGATGCCTCATGTATCACAGCCCTCAGGTTGGCCAGCCTTCGACTTAAGTGAATGCTGTTCCAAATGATCCTTCCTCCTCTCATGAACTTCTCAGTCCCTGAGCAAAACGCTGGTCAGTTTCAGAACTTTCTGTACCAAGTTAGAAATGTCAAAAACAGAGCCAACCAAGTTATTTCTTCCTAAGGTTTGTATTTTAAAAGGAGAATGTTTAATGCAAATGAAATTCTAAGTAGTATCTCTTGCTTTCTCAAGTTGATTCCCTTTTATCTCTAGTGACAGAGATGTGTTTAAGAGGCCAGCTTGTGCTACACAGGACTCCACATCAAAACTAAAACGACAGCCAGTGAAATGTTATGTTTCTTTTCTGAATATATGCTTTATGTTGCATTAAATCAGATTGCATTATACTATTACAATTAAGAAGAACTGTTGACCAGTTGACGTACCTCTTTGACTAAATATTTCCTTCCTTCCTCCCCCACCCTTTTGTGCTCCATCTGTTGTTGAGATAGAATCTTACTAGTTCATACTAGCTTGGAACTCATTAAATAGACCAGGCTGGTCTAAAACTTACAAAGATCAGTTGTCCTGTCTGAATACTGAGACTTCCGTTGTTTTGAGACAGGGTCTTACTCTTTTCCCAACTAGTCTGAAACTCATTGTGTAGTCTAAGATGGCCTTGAGTTCATATTTCTCCTCATCCTTGGTTTCCCGTCTTAGTCAGTGTTCTATTACTGTGAAGAGACACCATGACTATGGCAACTCTTATAAAGGAAAGCATTGGGACCAGCTTACAGTTCAGAGGTTTAGTCCATTATCATTATGGCACAGAGTGTGGGAACACACAGGTAGACATAGTGCTGGAGATGGAGGTAAGAATTCTATATCTGGATCCACAGGCAGCAGGAAGAAAAAGTAACTGGGACTATTTTCAGCTTTTGAAACCTTAAAGCCCACCCCAAGTGACATACTTCCTCCAAAAAGCCACACCTACTTCAACAAGGCCACACTTCCTAATCCTTCTCAATTAATGACACTCTCTGATGACTAAGAATTCAAATACATGAGCCTATGGGGGCCATTCTCATTCAAACCACCATACCTCTTAAATGCTGAGATTATAGGTATAAGCCACCATGATTGGCTTAGAAGTGTTTTTAACCTCAGACTATGGAATATCAATATAAAGTTTTTGGTTGAGCATTCCCAATAAAAGAAATCAGAAATGGAAACACACCAAACTCTGAACCTTAGATTTTGGGTTTTCAGATTAACGGTCTTCAACTGATATGTCCATAAGTACCACATACATGGCACCTTTTATGCTGTGGTAGATTAAATGTGGTAGTGTATTAGCTTAAGTGAGCCCTTTCTCAGTTTCTTCAGCAAGCACAGGAACTAAAAAACATTCACAGAGCATAGGGGAAATTAAATGTGTACTGAGCTCCTGGTTTGTTCCCCTCCAGATATGGAGGATGTTCTACTAGGCATCTAGAGGCCTAACTCTTCCTGGGTGTGATTGGCCTATACTGGTAACCACATATACGGTAAAATAAAAATCAGGATGAGAGAGAAAAAAGAGAGTTTTCCCATGTGGTTCAAATCAGTTTTATGTTTAGATAACCTTACATTTGAGATGTTTCTTTAATGGTAAAATTTATCATGACAATTCACAAACAAGGTATTTCAATAAAGGAAATATAATAAAGGAGGAGGTCTTTTTGCCACAGGAGTCGTTGGGAAGACTTGTGTATAATGTCGTAATCATGGATGATAGAGGAGAATGGGTTCAGAGGTGACTAAAGCGGAAACAGAAAATATTATTAAGTCTTTGTAAAAATAGCATTCGGTTCCAGGAGTTTGTGGATGAAACAGAGGGACACCTGGAGACTGCTCTCCTTACTTCCCTGCCTTGTAGGCAGCAGTAGATTAATTCTCCCCTTTCTACCTCTTAGCATGATAGTGATTCAGTGTGCACCTGAATGATTTTACGATGGCATATTGAACAGAAACCTCAGGGCTTTGGCAATGTTTCCTTCACAACACACTTGGAATTATGGGAGAAAACGAAGAACTCCAAATACTTACAGATGAATTTTCCTTTTCTATTATGCAGGAGAGATAAGCAAAATTTTGGGCAGTGAAGGAAAATACCTAAAATCACAGGACTGCAAACAGTGACTCTGGGATCAGGAGGGAGTGGGCTGGAGGACTCTCTTACCTTTTTTATAGTACATTGTGTCAGTGCAGGAAGATGAGGAGGTGTTAGGGGCTCATAGGCTACGGTAGGGAAGGAAAACAAGCCAACTTCAGAGACCCTGGGGAAATGGGCTTCCACACTCTGTAAATAAAGCAAGTTATTTACAAATGCAGTAGAAATCACCACTGTGAAAAATGGGGACTATTTGAAGGGAACAATGAAGTTCATAAATATTTATTACCACTACAAAACTAACTGTGTTTGTATGTATTTATCTAACTTAAAAACAAAAGCTTCCTCTTTATTGTTACACCTTCTAATGAGTCCCAGCTTCAGGTTAAAGGTAGATGTGAGAGACGAAGAGCAAGGAGAAATTTCTCTCTCTCTCTCTCTTTCTTTTTTTTTTTTGGTTTTTTGAGACAGGATTTCTCTGTGTAGTCCTGGCTGTCCTGGAACTCACTCTGTAGATCAGGCTGGCCTCAAACTCAGAAATCCGAAATTTCTCATCAAGTGTGTTTTTTCTAGTGCATATGTTTCCATTCTTTCACCTTTGGGCACCCTCCCCTTTTCAGGAGCTCTTGACTGGAATTAAGAGGACATAGCTATTTCTTACCGCCTTTCTTTTCTCATCTCCTTCTCGAATACTCCGTGCTGTGGTTTGAACTTACCCACAAAGGGATCCTGTGTTGAGAACTCTTTGTGGGGATGCCGGGAATGGGACCTTGAAGACATGGCTACAAGCAGAGGTCTAGGGGTAAGCGGGGACCTTGCTGTCGGAGGGATTGGGAGACCTCAGCCTCTCTGCCTTCCTATACTGAGGTGTGATCTCGTCTCATTGACACTTCTGTCATTTTGGTTGTATCAGTCCTCACTGAAGACCTGATCTATGGCTCTGGCAGAGCTTAAACTTTGAATATTGAACTTTGATCTAAATGGACATACTGTCTCATAAAACTAGGTGTTTTGTTATGAGCATAGAAAATTTATATAAAAATTAGTCTTAAATTGCTGGGCCATTATGATAACTGAACCCACAAATGTGGGGGTAAAGGTAGATACTGAAAATACTGGGGACCACAGGCTAAGATAGGCTTGGAAGGCTGTGAGTGTGATGAAAAATTCTGTGAGACTCCAGAGAACCGGAAACTAGAGATCCAGGGAGTATGGAAAGGACACAGAAGATGTAGGAAGGACACTGGGGACATGGGAAGGACATGGGAACATGAGAAAGACCCAGGGACATGGGGAGGACACAGGGGACATAGGAAGGACATGGGAAAGACCAAGGGACATGGGAAGAACATAGGGGCATGGGGCATGGGAAGGATATGGGGACATGAGAAGGACATGGGGACATGGGAAAGACACAGGGGACATGGGAAGGACACAGGGGTCATGAGAATGACATGGGGACATGAGAAGGACATGGAGGACATAGGAGACATGGGAAAGACACAGAAGGCATAGAAAAAGATCCAGAGGCTTGGAAGAAAAGGCTGTCCTTGTTAAGAAGGGCCTTGTTTGTGTTGTGAGCACTAAGATTTTGTGGAAGGCCCAAATGAAGGATAGGATTGTTTGTTTGGTGGGGGATATTTCAATTCCACAAAGTACTTAGATTGTATATTAGACATTATTAGTCACATTTCTCCAGCTTTCCAAGGGAGGCAGAGGCTAAAGGAAGTAGAGTGGAGAGATTTGGAAATGTGAAGCCTGGCCAGTAGAGGGCCAGTGAGAGAACATAGAAGATTACATACATCTGGGAGGCCAACAGAGAAACCACTGCTCGACCAAAGATTATCAGGGATGCTGCCAGGCTGCTCACTTGGAAAAATCTTCCAGAGCATCTCAGAAATCTGCAAGGTTGTCCACCCCATTGCATCCCCAGAGGAATTCCAGGGCAGAGTCTTCCAGGGACCTTAACCCCAACACATACTCCTGAGGCAAGAGAAGCTGGCCATGGCTGCAGCTGGGTTCGTGGAGGTCCAGGTACAGCTTGTGCTGGTAAGTGTCCCAGGTATCTGTGGGAGAGCTGACCGCAGTCACTTGGCTCTCCTGAGTTCTGATGCTACAGTGGCGTCTACCCAGACTTCAAACATAAGCCCGACAGATAGGGTAGAAATTGGCCACAGAGAGTATCTGAGCTGAGTGATTTGTCATGGAGCTGTGGAAGTAGGGTTGCAGAGGGGAGGGACCACAGAAAGCTATAGCTGTCAGCATGTTGCCACATACCTGCTAGATGGAGCAGTAGATAGCACAATGCAGCCCGAGAGAGTAACCAGGTGGCCAGGAACTGGACAAGGCATCCAGGTGGGGCCGCCCAAATCCTGCCACTGTATCTTGGAAGATGTAACTTGTTTTCTGATTTTATGGAGGCTCATAGTTCAAAGAGTTCCCCTTGAGTGTCAGGGAGCACTGAGTGTTTGAATTGATGTTGGAACAAGTTAAGAGTTTGAGGCTTTGGGATGGAATGTCTGCATTTTTTTTTTTTTTTTGACAGGACATGCAACTTGTAGTCCAGGAGCAAAATTCTATGGTTTAAGTGTATCTCCCAAAGTTGCTGTGTTGAAATTTAATCCTTATTGTAAGGAATTAAAACTGTACCATCTTAATATGATTATAGTGTCTAGGGATCTGCCTTTTGGACCTTATCAGGATTAGATAAGGTTATCAGTCCTTATGGCTGAATCTGGAAACTTCACTAGGAAAGGGAGTGAGAGGAGGAGGCAGACACACCCTTGTTTCCTGGCTCTTCCCAGCAGATGCCTCATACCACCTTGGGACTCTTTTAGAAAAAAGGTCTTCACCAGTTGCTTAGCTGTGACCTTGGACCTTCAGAACTATGATCCAAAAGATACCTCTTTTCCTTATAAAGTTACTCGCCCTCAAATGTCGTTATCCAGATTTTCAGCTAACAAGTGAGTGTTCAAAACTCAGTACTGCTAAACAGACCAGTGTGAGTTTCTCTAAGCACTTTAAATAGTTGGTAATATGGATAATAGAGAATTTAGTGTACTCTTTAAAAATTGGTCTAGAGTTTTTGTTGCACAAAGAGAGAAAAAGTTAATGATTAGCTCTGTGTGTCTTAGTTAGGGTTTCTATTGCTGTGATAAAAGAGCATAACCAACAGCAGCGTGGGGAGGAGAGCGTTTAGTTTAGCTTACTGTCTATCACGAAGGGAAGTCAGAGCAGGAATTCAAGGCAGAAACCAAAGCTGGAAGGCACAGAGGAATGTCCTGTCCTGACTTGCTTCTCATGTTTTGCTAGGCCTGTTTTCTTTCTTTTTCTCTTTTCTTTTCTTCTTCTTCTTCTTCTTCTTCTTCTTCTTCTTCTTCTTCTTCTTCTTCTTCTTCTTCTTCTTCTTCTTCTTCTTTTGAGGGGGCAGTGGGGGGACAGTGTTTCTTAAGATCTACCTGCTTCTGCCTCTAGCTCACAGATGCTGGGATTAAGGGCATGCACTACCACTACCAGGCTCAGCATCTTCTCTCCTCTCCTCTCCTCTCCTCTCCTCTCCTCTCCTCTCCTCTCCTCTCCTCTCCTCTCCTCTTCTCTTTTCTTTTTCTTCCTTTCTTTTTTCCTTCTTTCTTTTTAAATTTTATTTATTTATGTCTTTTGAGACAAGTTTTCTTTAGATCTGCCTGCTTCTGCTTCCCAAATGCTGGCATGCACTACCACCGCAGCCTGCTTTCTTATAGCATCCAGGACTACCTGCCCAAGTGTGGCAACACCTTCAATGGACTGGGCTGTCCCACAATTGTTAATCAAGAAAATGCCCTACAGGCTTGCCTATGAGCCAATCTGGTCAGGACATTTTTATTTTTTTTCAACTGAGGGTTCTCAAATGATTCTAGTTTGTGTAAAGTTCACATAAAACTAGCCAGCATACTGGGTCTTCTCAGGTGAAGTCTAAATTCTGTCATAGTAGAAATAGCAAATGATGTAACAATGACTAAGGCTAGGTTTGTGTGCTAGCTTTCCATCGCTGTGACAGTACCTGAAATACGTCAAAGGGAGGGTTCTTCCAGCTCAGCTTCAGAAACTTCAGCACATGCTCAGTTGGTCCTGTGGCGGCAGTGTGTAGAGCAGTGGTTCTAAGCCTTTTTAATGATGCGACCTTTAATACAATTCCACATGGTGTGGTGACCCCAGCCATAAAATTATGCTCGTTGCTTCCTCATAACTATAATTTTGCTACTGTTATGAATCATAATGTAAATGTCTGCATTTTCTAACAGTCTTAGGTGACCCCTGTGAATGTGTTGTTCAACCACCAAAGGGATTTCAACCCACAGGCTGAGAACCACTGGTGAAGGGCGACTAGATCTTCTTACTTCAGAGCAGTTGGGAAGGAACGAGAAAGATGACAGGGGCAGGAATCTTAAATTCCCTTCAAGGGAACATCTGCAATGACCTAACTTCCTTCCACAAGGTCCCACACACCTTCCTATAGCAACACAGGCTGTGACTGATCCTTTAGCACACGAGCCTCTGATGGGAAGTATACCTCCAACTACACATTTTCAATTGGATGAAATATTTTAATGAATTACTTAATTATTAGTAACCTTGTTTTAAGTGCTCTGTTAAAATGCTAAGAGAAATTTTAATTTACAATATTTCTGACACTATGTCTATTACCATGACCAAAAGCAATTTGGGAAAGAAAGAGTTTATTTCATCTTAAAAACTCTCAGATCTCTGTCACAGAGGAAAGCCAGGGTAGAAACTCAACGCAGGAAGAGAACTGTGAACAGAATCTTCAGCTTTCTTGGACTTAGGTTTTTGCAAAATTTCATGATTTCTACACATGATGAAAATGGTTTTACCCAATATGAAAGAGAAATGTGTTAAAGAAAGTCTTGGCAGTATCCTGGCATGTGGACTTGTATCTAAAGTAGATAAAAATAGAAAACAGGTAACTATGAAACTTACAAATGTCTGGCTGCTAAATTATTTTAAATTCAGTTTATTTATTTATCTATTATAAATTTATTAAAATGCATTTATTTTTTCAGTTTGTGGACTAGGTCCAGAGGGAAGCAAACACCCATCTTCAGTGAACATACATGGAAGTGTATGTCCTGGGCAGTGGGTCTGCCTGTAGCCCAGCCTGGAATCTGCTTGCTGATGTGGTAGACTGTCGGAGGCAGCTGGAGAAAAGTCCACAAAACGTAGTAAGGAAATTTTGTTGAACTGTGCCTGTCAGTTTTAAAGCATTTTGAGATGGACCAGCCTACACTTACAGCTTTGAGAGGAGACAGGTCAAACTCCAGCTAACCACTTGGCTGTCCACACTAATTGTTGAGATCCTTCTTCTTTCTTGCCTTTGCCTTTCTCGTTGTCTCCCAGCCTCTCCCACTATGATATTGTAGGCTTAGATTTTTCAAAACCCATTTTAATAAGGGTTCTCAAATGCTTTGACCTCCTTCTAGCCCACCGTCCAAAGGTAGGAGAGAAAAGATGGTAAATAGGTCAAGAGAATGTAGACCTGTTTAGATGTAGTTCTCTGATACCAGCAGTCCAATTTAGTAGTGTCAGGATACCAACAGTCCAGTTCATCAATCATGAATCAGCAGCAGTGGCACAGTCCAGCAGAAACAGCCAGGCCTCCACCATATCAGCATGAGACAGTAGGAACAACCAGAAGCAGCAGAAATTCAGGGAGAAGTTCTCCACTGTACCTCTCTCAATGACGTGAAGATGAGTGAAGATGCAAGACCAATGAAATGTTTTTCATGGCTAGCAATGGAAGTGCCCTGTCACTGTCTCTTGGGTCATACTTATACTCTCTCCAAACATCATGTGTCCTCTCAGGGGTCTTGCTTCAGCAAAACATCAATGAGTCTGTTTCAGCAAAACATCACACGAATCTGCATCACATGCATGACATAGCCAGAAATTTCCACTTCGTGATATAGTGAGCAAGCTTGAGTCTGCATATCCTGAAGTTTGTGGGTTATCTGTGAGCGCTGATCACTTAGCTTGCCAACACTTCTCGGAGTGGGGCACATCTTTGTCGCTCAGGGAATGTTTGTCATATGGTTTCTATGCTTCACGATCCATAGCTGCCTCCCATATCCTGTATTTCTGTGGCAGACAGGACGAGAGCTGGGAGAGGGCTTTGGTCTCCCAAAGTTCAGATGTTGAAACTTGATGCCCATTGTGAGGCGCTAATGTGGTAGGAACTTAATCTGTCTATGGTGTTTAGAGTTGAGTCTTTGGGGAAGTGACTCAATTGGTAACATGAGACTGAATCTCAGTAGCCTGATCAGAAGAGAATCAGAAGCCAGATGTGACGTGCATGCATATGTATTTTCCCCATCTCTTGTAATGTTCTGAACCATGTTGAGCCTCTGCCAGCGAGTAAGCCATTACTAGACAAGGCCCCCAGATCTTGGACCTTCAGAACCCTGAGCTAGAATACTGTATCACGTTATTGGCAACAGAAAGCAGACTAATATATATGACCTGGTCAAAAAGACCTGTGAGGACTGAGGTGGTCGGTACAGGGGCTTCCTGATGCTTTGTTGTGGAGGCCCAGGGTTTGCAGTGATGTGAGGGAAACCAGCTCATGGCACAGAGAGGGAGCCTAGCTCTGTAGGGAGCATGCGATATTAAAAGTTAATTCTTAGTGTCTAGTCCTGCTGGGACCAGATGTCCCAGGGTGGAGTGATACCCAAGGGAGGGGGTTGATTTCTCTCAGGAGAAGGGGAGAGTGGGAGGGAGGGCTGGGATTTGTAAGGATGGGACTGGGAGCAGGTGGGGGCTTCGATGGGGGTATAAAGTGAATACAAAAATAAGTTGTTGAAAAAGAAAGACAAAGTTGCTTCTTGGGGGTGTCCGAGTTTTCAGAAATATAATAATTTCACATTAATTTAAAGACAGAGATCAAAAACAGTCATTTAGATTTGACTTTCAGAAGTGTGAGGAGGGCTGTCAAAGCAGAGCTGATGTGATCATACAGTAAGAGAGATGAGAATAGCCCAGTTTCTTTTGGTCATTAGTAGCTCTGAGGAAATAGCATATACTTATTTTCTTCCACTGACTTAGCAAACACTAATTGAGCACTTGCTTTTTGACTTGGTGCCTGCTATTGCCCAAACTGACCCTGCAGGGTCTCTCTCCATGGCAGCCTTGGCTTCCCTTTGCATAGAACTTTTTGCCCCATAATTTTCTACCTGTGGGTGAATGGGCAGCATCTTAGATATTACCAATGCTCTGCTTCCCAGGAATGCACGTTTCCAGTGTGTGCGGTGGAAGAGGGTTATATTGCCATCCTCGAAAGCTAACAGATTAGCTGGCTGTCCTTTCAGGACTCTGGTTGTCTGGGATCTGCCTATAACCCAGCACTCACGGTGCATGGACTGGGAGACTCATAGCATTGTTTGGTATTCACTCTGATGCAGTCACAAGTACCTGTTGTTTTCCCTGGGCTGGCTCACTGGGCCTTAGTTCTCATGCAGCAGTGAACAGTGGGCCAGATATTTTATATTGAGCAGTAAGAACCTCTGTCCTCTGCTTTCAGGGAGACACTACCACTCTCTGTCTGCTCTTTGCCCTGGAGGGAGACATTGCTCCTAAAACCAAATGTGTTCACTTGCAGACCTTCTTGTAGAGCCTGCCGTGTGGTGGGTGGTGAGGAAGTCATCTTGTTTATACTGAGTCATTCTCATGGACAGTCAGGTTATTAAACTGAGTGACATCACAGCTCTGCCTTGCTTCCCATCAGTGATGGTGAGGCCAGTATTCCCTCAGCAATGTCAAAATTGTGAACTTCAGTCCGGAGTCTTAGTGTGTGGATCAGGCTGCTGCCCATCCACACTCTGGGCTGCTTGCATAGATCCTCTGAATCTGTTTTCTCCAAAACGAGAGCAATAAAACTGATTTTATGGAGTTACTAGAAAGCTAAGTAAATAATGTTTGTAAAATACCTGGTTATGACGTAGGGCTACAGTGAGCATCTACTCATTGGATTCCAATGAACAGTAGTAGGTCATCCCCCAGCCCCACACCACCCCAGAGGATATCCCAGGCATCTGAGGCTTTGCTTACATCATACAATTCATTTCTCCAGGCAGTGCTGCAAAGCTGCAGCGGTTTCACTTTATAGATTAGGAAATGGAGGCTCAGCCCAGGTTTCCAGCTGATGAGTCATCAGAGAGGTTCAAGAATAGTGTCAAAGCCCATCCCCACATGTGCTGCCACACGGCATTATTTGGAAGCTGAGTCCCTTGCTTTTTCTGGTCACACTCCTGTTGTAATATCTGCCTCCACCATTTACTGTCCATTTGGTTGTGAAATCCTGTATGCAAAAACTGGGGTTCTAAGAACCTACCAGGTCAAGCGAATCACGCTTTCCCGATGTATGACAAACCGTAGAAACCCACACATACTGAGCTCACTAGCACTCGTCTTAATTAGTGTTAGCCTGACAGGTATGGAAGTGACTTTACTTCTTTTCTTAGTGTCATTTACCTCCATGGCAAGTTTGCCTCAATGCTGACCCTTCTGTGACTTAAATGTCATATAAGCTATGCATTAGAACAGCCTTGTATCATTAAATACAATGGTCATAAAGTATAGTAAATACTTGATAAAACCTTGGTCAACTGGTGTGAAGCAGAATCTAACATCACTCTCTGAGCTAACTTGTCTCTCTTTTATACTGTCTCCTACAGTTTTGGTAATAAGTACATAGCTAGAGGTTGACTGGAATGCATGGTTAGAAAAGTTATCTAATTAAACTCCTCTTATTTGTGGGATGGGTTGTCTCCTCTTACATACATTTTAAGCAGTATTTAAGCTTTATTATAGAGAAAAAAAGATATCAATATCACTTTTCATTAAAGCTTACCAATGAGTATTTCTCACTGAAGGAAACCAGTTAAATGTTAACTTTGATTAAAAAAAAAAGCATGTGACTAAGAAAAATTATCGTCATTATTCTTCAACTTCTAGAAAGGTGTTGGTATTAAAGAAGGCTATGCTCAATTTCAAAAGCATAGTGGATAAGATCACACACTCTGGAGCCAGCAAACTGGGGTTTGAACCCCGGTTCCGTTGCTTACAAGTTACATGGATATGGGTGAGATGCTTAAGACAGTCTCTGGAGGATCTCTCCTTATCTGAGCCATACAGATAATACAAACACATGTGCTGGGCAGGTGAATAAGGCATCATATATGAAGTGCTAGGCAAAGCTCTTGGCAATAGCAATGCCACACAAGGCTGCCTGTTGCTGTTCTCTTACACTGCTGTGAGGTTTGCTCTAATACTCTGGTCTTTAGGTCCTTAAGCTCTTCAGGGACTGGCTGATACTTCTGAGCCATGGTAACAGGAGACCCTGCATTGAGCTCCCTGGTTAAAAAGAAGTGTCTACTGTGATGGCAAATTTTCATGGGGTGTGAGAAGACTTCACCACACTACTGAAGGATTTGTAAAAACGAGTTAACCTATCTTCAAGGTTTTGCTTTCTTGTCCAGATATTCTTTGTTGACACGTGTGAGTATATCTTACCTTCATAGAGTTCACCACACAGAGTGACTACTCTGCGACTGCTTGAGGTAAATTAGAATTCTCTCTCTCTCTCTCTCTCTCTCTCTCTCTCTCTCTCTCTCTCTCTTCAGTTTATTATTTTAGAGTGGAAGGTTGAGACAGAGTCATTCCATGTAGTTTAGAGAAGTCTCAAACTCAGCATTCTTCTGCTTTCACCCCCTGAGTGCTGGGATTACAACTGTACATTAATTACCACACATAGCAAAAAAAAAAAAAATATTTTTTAAAGCATTGCACCCACCAGTGTTGGTTGTTCATTTTTTTTTGTCAGCTCTCTGACTCTTAAAAGATACTCATTAAATTCTCTGTCCACAGGACTTTGAGTCTGAGTGTTCTCCTATATTCCTACCCTGATGCATCAATTCTCGTGTTTAATATAAGGCAGGTGTCTTAGTTAGGTTTTCATTACTGTGAAGAGACACCATGACCAAGGCAACTCTGATAAGGGCAACATTTAATTAGGGTTGGCTTACAAGTTCAGAGGTTTAGTCCATTATCATTGAGGGGGGCAAAGTAGAATCCAGGCAGACATGGTGCAGGAGGAGCTGAGAGTTCTACATCTTCATCTGAAGGCTGCTAGGAGAAGACTGGCTTCCAGGCAGCTAGAATGAGGGTCTTAAGCCTACACCCAAAGTGACACACATACTCCAACAAGGCCACACCCACTCCAACAAGGCCACACCTCCTAATAGTGTCACTCCCTGGGCCAAGCATATTCAAACCATCACAGCATGCTTCCTCCCAATCACCAGATCTCAGCATCAGGCATCTCAGGAACCCACTCTTGGTCGCCCTGACCTTACCAAGCTTCTTCTCACTCTCTGTTCCATTGCCCACTCTGTGAATGTCTCTTTAAGACTCTCTCAGGTTTGGCCAGCTTTCCCCCTGTCTCTTGTCACTCATTTCCCATCTTCTCACTGCTTCACTCACGACAGACACTTTGGAAACTATCAACCCCTCCGAGGAGGTCATTTCCAAAGGTGCACAAGGTACCTTTGGATGACAGTGAAGGACACTGTAAAGAAGGATAACAGAAGAGGCTGAAATGTATGGAAATTCACATTCTTCTTAATAAAAATTTTAATTTACAATTTTGTGTCTGTGCAGGTGTGTGCATGGCACAGCACACTCGGGGCAGTCAGGTGACAATGGTTTTGGAGTCTGCCCTCCACATTCATCTTTATGTAGGTCTTGGGGACTGAACTCCAGTACTCAGACTTGCCCAGGCAGAGCTGTGATGAAGGTTCTCAAAATCACATTCTTCAAGAAAGAGTAACAGAAGGTGGGAGCAGCATGGAGGAAAGCTGCTTAAGGCAGACGGATCTTTCTTTTGTTCAGCTCTTTTAATGATGAATAGTTAGCATAAGCTAATGTAGCCTAAGTGCTAAGAGTTTGAAGCTCTCTCCCCCTCCCCAAAAGACATCGATCCTGCCCCTAGGGCACTCATGCTAAATGGAGATCACATGGACAGTCTTGGCCCTCCAGGGAAAGCTGGGGCTAAACCTGAAGCAAGGAAGCTTGGCCATTCACAAAAACCAGACAGGAATGGGTTCTGTGTACCTGAAAGACACAGAATTGATTTTTACAGCCAATTTTTTTCCTCTCACAAGTATCTATATATACATTTGAACAATAATTTGTGCATTCACTAGACTCCCATAGAGATGGAACTACTGTTCTGATGTTTTCTTCAATAGTAATACATTTGTGACAGAGCCCTTTGAAGGGGTTCAGGCTGAATAAAAACCTATGCTGTGTGTTGGCCCAGTTGTTACATCTAAAGAAGCTGTGGTCCAAAAGACTGTGACTAGGAGTCTACACCCGTAACCACACCACATTTCTTTCTGAGTTGTTTCTCTACCAGGTCTGCTTCTTCAGCGTGATGGTGATGAAATCAACTGCTGGCTGATTTCATCACCGATGGAGGGCGGAAGCAGTTACATGGCTTAAACCAAGAGAAATAAATGTCTTTTGCATTAGTATACTGCAGAAGAAACCTAAAACACTCGGGTAAAAAGGTTGGAGAAAGCAGGGGATAGTCCTGAGAGTAGCCCATTTGATAGTTTCCTTCCAGGACTGTGGCAGAGCAACCCTGACATCTTTCTTAGCTAGCTTCACTTGAATGCAAGCACAAATGAAAGTCCAAGAAGACACAGCACCAAAGTAGGTTGCTGCCATTTACGATGGGCACGTGTCTGTCTTGTGTCACGAGGAGGGAGAAGATGCTTGATTTTTGCTCAGCCCAGTGCTGCCTGAGGAGATGCTGAGACTCCATCTCTCAGGCTGCGTGAGGTCCTATGAGGTCCTTAACACTGGCACAGGAACCATCTGAGCTAGGCTGACGGTACTGGTCTCCTAGTCTCAATGAGTGTGTACAGTTTGTAAAGCAACCTTCCGTTTCAACTTCCATGAGTAGTCTTCTGGTTGGAGGTAGGGACTGCTAGGCAAAGATAAACAACTCTGAAAATAGAGTTTGTACACCATGGAAAGATTAAGAGAGGCAAGGCAGAGCTGATCCAAGATTTGCTCAGAAGGAAAAGAAATGCCTCCTCTCTCTTTCTCTCTCTCCCTCCCCCCTCTCTATCTCTCTTCCTCCTCTTCTTCCTCTTCCTCCTCCTTCTCTCTCCCTGCTTGCCTGCCTGCCTGCCTCCAAGAACATGAATTTGTCAATAATAAATTAAAAACCTCCTGTAAGAGAGTTGTCAATATGAGAGGCTGAATTTCCCATGTTCTGTAATCAGCTATCTATTATTTTGGTAAGAGATGCCTAAATTGAAATTCCAAAGGGCATTATAAACCTGAATTAAAAAGGTAATGGATTTTTTAATAAGTTCTGGGTCAAGATGTATTGTCAAACTATTTTCCATAGGGCATAGAATATACAACCCATCCTTTTAATAATACCAGATCTAGTCTTACTTCCAGCAGCCAGCTGAGACTGCTTCTCCATTGTAGTCTCTCCCACCATGTCTAACAATGAACAAATAACTAGATGGCTTATGAGCCATTTTAAATAGAACTGTTTCCCAGAGAAACTGTTACTGGCAGAGACAGGTTCGATCCAGACCTGGATAACCTGAGTTGGGAAAGCACTGATCAATACTATTTGGGAGCAAGCAGTAGTGTAAATATTACGATGAATTAAGTAAATCATAAAATAAATGATCTATGTGCTCGGGTGCAGCCTTCTTCTACCTGATTGCTCTGACTCAGGCCTCAGCAAACGATGTTTCTATGTGCTCTGAGATTCAAAGAGCTTTCAAAAGGCAGTTTTAATTATACAAACCGTATATTAGTCATGAAAGCACCACGTCCGCAACTCCTTAAAGACTGGCAAAGAACTTGACCGTGCATTTTAAAAGTGGACTGTGTGTTCTAAGTTGCTGGAGATGAGTTTTCTTTCCTGTTTTATGGCTTGAGTCCAAAGCCCTAGTTACATTGTAAAGCCATCCTCTCTGTCATTGCTGTCAGACTCTGCTAGACTCCATAACCTTGTTTTGTTCTGGGTTCTGTGTTAACGGTTCCTCCTACCTCTTTACCATCTTTGCTGGGTACTGGAGATGTGGACATTTCTGCGTATTGTAATGGGGTAAGAGGGAGCCGAAATCAGCAGCTTCTTTATCTTCAATGAAAAATGAAACATCAAGCCCTAGAAGCAGGAAAGCCTGGCTGCTTTGCTACATTCACATACCCAATGTTTAGGGTTGAACTGGTATATTAATTTTGGAGTTGCGTTTGCTTTGGATGGTTTCTGATCAAAGCATAAATTTGCTTTATAATGTAACTTAATATTGGAAGCAGTGCATGAATTGTTACAAATTGTCTTCTGTTTTCTCTATCGTCTGTGAGACTCAGATCTGGGTAAGTGAGATAAAAGCATACATGCCTCTTTCATCACGGACATGTGTAGAGAGAGAATGGGGGATCTGGAAAACAAATTTATACTTTTTCTGGAAACGGGAACCACTCATAAAACATTTAATGAGTTCAAGGTCTCCTTGCTCTCCTATCCTGTATCCTATCCATTCATAAGCCCATGGCAACCCTGAGGTCGTTGTTGGGACTGGCACATTATCTAAGGCATCTGTTTCAGATGCAAAGATTTATCAAAACCTCAATGACAGACAAAATAAAAAGGCAGTCATGATAATATAATTAAAGAGAAAATGTGGACTTTTTATTCAGGCACAAGGACTTGGTTTAGTATCACAATAGAAGCTGAAGGTACGTGGCAAAATGTTCAAATCATGCCCCGGGGTTTGCAGCTCCTCTGAGGTGTTCTTACAACTGTACCCCCACCAGCATTCTTATGCACGTCGTGGACTTGTTTACCAGCTGCGCTAGTCCGCGATCCCAGATGTCTCCCGGTGCCTCCCGCCTCCCTCCGAGCATATTTATGTACTATATGCTCTCATTAATTTTGAAAAGAATTTTAAAGAGTTCTCAAATAATGCTTCCAATTAGTTGCCGGTATGTATGTGTGTATATGTTGCAGTGCAGGGCTCACTCAGACAACCCCAGGTGGTCAAATTTTCTTCTAAAAACAGTCCCAGGTAAGAAATAGACTAAATGATATCGGGGTCTCACTGAACCTTCTGACATGCTTAAAATTCTGTTCTTGCTCTCTTCCCGTTAGTGCCGCGGCCCACTTAAGTTCTGGTCTTTGCCTCTAAACTTTAGACCTTGAGCAAGCCCACTTGATTCTCTCCAAAACCTCATCAATCGCTGTCTCATTTCCGGGGTCTAGTAGCCTGGGTGAATTTGTGTCAAATCTTTCTGGCCTGTTAAGTGATGTCTATGGTAATTTTGTGGAATTTCTGTAGGAGTGGAGTCGGGATGGGCTGCAGTTTTGTTACTGAGTGTAGAATGCTTCTGAGAAGGAGGATGAAGGAACAAAGGGACACAAAAGGAACACGGGCGGTGTCCGGGGTGGGGTAGCATGGGGGAGTATCAATCCCAATCTCCTTTGCATCCCCAGGATAGAGAGGGGGTTTAGTGGGCAAAAACAACCAAAAAGGTTTCCTGGCCTCTGTATGCAATGAAGGTTAACATGGAGTGAGTTGCTGAGGGGCTAGGGTGTGCAGAGGTGTCTGAGTGGTAGGAGAGAAGATGTGTAGGTGTGGCTAGTCTTCCCTTTACCCGATGATTGGCATGATTTTATCTTCAAGTCTTTGCTTACCCTTCTGGGTCTATCCTAGGATTGCCGTTTTCCAGTAGTCTTCTGTCTCCTAGTCCCAGGCAGCCCAGTGTGAGGCTCCTCACTCCGAGGAGGACCAGAGGCTATTCCCCTCAGTGTGACTGCTCTCTACATGGGTGGTTGCCTGCATCATGCCTCATCACATTGCCACACACAGCCAGAGCATCTCTTTCATTTTCACGGCTGATATCTTTGTTTTCCTGAAAAAGGACCACTCACTACATGCAGACAATAATACTTCAGGTTATCAGGAAAATTTGGGAAAGCACAAAGTCTATTTTTTTTCCACTCTAAGAAAAGATTATTTTGGCAAAAACTAATACGCAGCATTGCCATTTAACTATTGTCACACATTTTTTTTTAGCACTTCTGTCTGTTTATTATGTATTACCTGTTTAAATTTATTTTAAATTAAGTTTGCAAGTTTACTACACGTTCAGTAAAATGGAAGGCTTGCCTTGTTAGAATCTTGTTACATTCTCTGTTGCTATAATGGTAGTTAAAGAGCGGGTAATTTACAAAGAACAAGGTTTAGTTTGGCTCATGATTCTGGAGTCTGGGAAGCCTAAAAGTATGGAGCTGTGGAAGGTTTCACGCTACTTCAATTCAGGGAAGAGAAGGAAGCAGGGTACAAGGACAAGCCTCCCTTTAAAAACAGTGACTCTCAACCTTCCTAATCATATGACCCTTCTATACAGCTCCTCATGGTGTGGAGACCCCCAGCCATAAAATTGTTTTTGTTGCTACTTTAGAACTGTAATTTCACTGTTAAGAATAGGAATGTAAATATCTGAGAGGCAGGATATCTGACATGTGCCCCTGTGAAGGGCTGTTTGACGACCCCTCCCTCCCCAGAGGAGTCTCAACCCACAGGTTGAGAACGACTGTTTTAAAACAACCTGCTCTTGAGGTAATAAATCCAGCCTTGTGAGGACAAGTGGTCATTTATATGCCAGAGGTATTTAAGCCATCTGTGGCCAAACTACTACCCACTAGGCTTTGTTTTCTAACGCTGTCACATGGAGGAATGTCACATGGATTTGGGGTCACATCTTCAAACTATAGCCGTTATTACAAATGTGAAACCAACATCAGCTTACTTAAGTAAAAATAGCATTGCCAGTCAATAAGCAGCATATCACTGAGTTCCAACTAGCTCACTGCTGTGGGTGTTGAGCCTGAGGTCTGTTCTTTTCGTGAATGTTTGTTTGTTTGTTTGTTTGTTTATTTACTGTCTGTGTCTGAGAGTATGCATGGGTACCATGTGTGCAGGAGCCGACAGAGTTCAGAAAAGGGGGTTTGGAGTTCCTGGACTTGGAGTTACAGGCTGTTGAGAACCGTCATGTATGAGCTGGAACAAAACTATAAACACTGGAATCCTCTGCCAGAGCAGTGGGGACTTTAGGGTCTTCTCTCTGTCCTGAGATCTACTCCTTCAGCTGAAGAGTTAGAGGTGGCGTTATTTTTGCAGCAAAACAAGGGTCTCTCCCCATTCACCTTTAATCAGTAGCAGATCTGCAAAGGTGTATCCCTCTGAGTGCAGAGTGTGAGAATAGTTTTGTGCCCCTGGGTCACTGGCAACACCCTCTTTATTCTGGCCTATCCCAAGGTGAGTTTGAATTATGTAAATTTTAAGTAAGAGATGAGGAATGATTTTTTTCCCCCTTCACATGAGAGTCTGTCCAGGTGGAGAGAGCTATATAGAGAGCTGCCTCTTGGAATCCTTTGTGTTGATGCTTTGTCATTTTCTCAGCAAATGGGAGGTTCTGAGGAGAAGGGCTAGCAAGGAAACAGGGAGCCTTTAAGATTTGCACTCTGTGAAGCACTGTGCGTGTGCTGAACAGAGGTTATCTCACAGAACACCAGAAGGGTTCTGTGCGGGCTCCTTTATGTGGGTGTACAAGTTGTCGACATGAAATCATTTTCCCTCCTGAAATTCCATAGAAATTGTTTATTAATACACAGACTGTGACTAAAAAAGATGTCTTCAGAGAGATACACGATCTTAGAAGACACAAAATTCTCACATTTTAGATGTCGGGGTATTTGGTTCATTCCTGTTAAACTTTGGATTCAACAAATAAAATCCCGACTGACTGACTAGGTAATCTTATGAAATCCAGAGGCTCTCTGCTCCAAAGATAACTAAAGTTTTTGACTTTAGACAGAGTGCATAGGGGCCATCCAGGTTCCAGTACCCACCCTGCATATAAATGTTAAATTTATAGCAACTTTATGTTGTGGGTGAGTCTATGAATAATGCAGTTTAGTGTCTCTGAATTTGTGAATGAACAGGCAGCTTTGAACCCTTTGTGGGAAGAGGCGCCATATGCCATTCAAAGGTAATTTCCCTTAAATTTACATTTCATTTATTCATCTTGCACCTCCAATGCCAAGTGCTGTGTCGGGCCTTGAAAGGAAACATAACTGCAAATGGCACTCCACAGGACGAACGATAAAGCTGACAAATGGTAGCTTCTTCAGTAAATCACAGGAGCCACGGAGGGCAGCCGGGCTGCGAGGGAGGGCAGCCGGTTGTTCTGCGAGGGAGGGCGAGTCGGCTGTTCAGCGAGATGTTAGAAAACGGAAAAGTAGGAGAGGAAGAAAACACTAGAAAGCGCCTTGCCACGGCTTTGTGAATGAGGAACAGGAGCCAAGGAAACCTCACCAAAGATTAAGAAATGTTTTATTCTGTGAAGCAAAACTTTTAAGAATTGATTGCTAAGCATTTCTGGAAAAAAAAAAACAAAACAAAAAACCAACAACAAAAAACATGGGAGTATTACGTATAATGATAAGAAAAGAGACAAAACCAGTCTAAGTTTTTAAAAAGTTAAGGTCAGGTCAGTGAAGACAGCAGGGCTGCAGCAGATACGAGAGTACACGGTGACTGGAGCTGTCTAAGATAAGGAAGGGACAGGCCCATGTACACACCAAAGGCATGATGGGAATCTGTCGTCTCCTGTTTGCCTCGGGAGAATTCCCCCTCCATGCAGGTTTTCCAGGGCATTATGGTTAAAAGACTTACTGCAGATGTCTATAAAGAAAATCAAAAAAATTATTAACGGACAGTTGAGTTGCTGATCTCAGAAGGTGTCAGTGTTCACAGGAACTCTACTTCTGGCCCCTTTGAGACCCACGTCCCATGTGGCAAGGTGATAGGTGGACTTTGAGCTGCAGCACAGAGTTTATGACATCCTTCAGATTAGTTTTCTTGCGTGGACAACTTGGTCACTCTATCCTTATCATTGGAACAGAAGGTAAACTAGAGAGACCTTGATTAGGGAAAGTGCAAAATAGCCTGCCTATTTCTGTATTATTCGATGTCTCAACATGATAGATGGATCAGTGAAACCTCTTTTTCTGCCTTTAAAAAAGAAAACGGCCTGGTTTACCAGAGGCTGCTCTGGGCATGTGGGATACAAAGGAAGAGATGAAGGATGAGATGAAGGGGGCCTGGAATCTGCTCTGCTCTCAGAATGCCTGTGACTCTGTGTGTGAGGGGCCGGAGGCAGAAGGAAACTGGATTATCTCATCAAGGGGCAGACTAGCATATTCACTCGTTTAACAAATATGTATTGAGAGCTAGGGAGACAGCAGCAAATGAGAACAGACCCAGGGCCAACCCACAGGGAGCTCATATTCTAGTGTCAAGGAACAGGGGGCAGCTGAGCAAGTCGTGGATATAGGTATAGATACCTTCATATACACACCTATGTGGACCTGTGTGGTGATATAGAGTGAAATAGAGTACATCACAGAGGAGTCAGCTGTCTGTCTGTCTGTCTGTCTGTCTGTCTGTCTGTCTGGAGACCCTAAGGGGGAGGATATGGGAGTTCAGGAGGTGGAATAAGGCCAGAGAGAAAGTGTGACTTGAGGTGGTAGTATTTAAAGTCACAAGATTAGACACGGTCACTGAGGGAATAAACATTAGCAGAAAAAAAAAAGTTTTGTTTTGTTTTTCCTTGAGCTTTGGATGCTGCTATCCCCGAGCCTCTAGGCGGGACCACGTGTTTAGAAGCCTGTGTCTGTGTGTTTCCTCCCTTTTTATAACGAGACCATATTTTCAATATTCCATTCATAGTCCCTTTCTGGAGTTTTACTTCTCCAAATAAGATAAGATCTCCATGCTGTTTCACACCTCAGTGTGCATTTTGCTTACACTGATTTTTGTGGAAAACCTACTCTGTCCCCATCCTAGCATGCACATGCTATATGTGTGCCTCTTCTTCTTCTTCTTCTTCTTCTTCTTCTTCTTCTTCTTCTTCTTCTTCTTCTTCTTCTTCTA
>JANHMN010000009.1:36735349-36804962 GCA_030674055.1 Rhabdomys pumilio
TCTCTCTCTCTCTCTCCCTCTCTCTCTCTCTGTCTCTCTCTGTCTCTCTCTCTTTCTCTCTCTCTCCTTGTAATTCCTCTTCATTTGAAAGACTCAGACCCTGTGTCATGTCCTCTGGAAATCCTTCCTGCTGTTTCCTCCTGGGCAGGCTAAGACAGCGGTCTGTATTCTAGCTATCATGCCATGGCTGGGGAGAATTCCTTATCCTTCTCTTTTATAATGTTTTTTTTTTTTCTTATTTCTGACCAATCTTTGCTATGGAGAATTCTCACAGTAATTTTTTTTTTGAAGCCCAAATGTTAATATAAAGAATGAGATGATCGATAAGGGATGTTAAGTCCTTCATCCCCATCACAGCAGCTACGGCACTAAATCCTTCACTGTCCTCCTTAGGAGTTGCTTCCCTGGCCTGGCCTTACTGTGTGCGGAAGAACAGTTTTTAAGCGATTGTTTTTTGGAGAAGCGACAAGTTAGAAAGTAAATATTTTCAGGAAGGAGAAAGAAAAGGAAAAGGAAAAAAGAAAGAGAGGGTTTGATTCTGAGGTCAAGCTAGAACATTCCAATTTAAACCCATCTCTCTCATCTGAGTAATGAGAACACGTGTTCTGACCAGTGACACTCTCAGCTGGGGACGTAAAAATAATTGGAAAATAGCTGGGCACTGGTGACATATACCTTTAGTTCCAGCACTAAGAAGGCAGAGGCAGGTAGATCTCTGTGAGTTTGAGGCCAGCCTGAAAAAAAAAAACTTGAAAAACTGTCTGAGCCAAAGAGATAATTAAGCATTTTTATTTTAATTTTTAAAGCATTTTAAAAACAAATCTGGTGAGTTGTTTAAATTTTATTAACTAATGTCATTGGATACGTAATCTCATAATTTAAATATCATTTAAAAGAGTTGCTGCTTATTTATCTGTCCGTCCATCTATTGATCCAGTTTTAGCACTGTTGATATTTTCCCTTCCTTGGAAAGCCTTCCTCTATGGACTGTGGCCAGGCCACTTGCTAAGTGGATGACACTGTGAGCATCAGTTTCTTTCGTCCGATTGCTTGGCTTGGTGATCCTTTATTTATTGTGTTGTTCAGTCGGAAGTTCTTAGAAGCAGCAACCACGTGATGCAGGTACACTTACACTTGAGAATGTACCTGTAGGACCCCAGCACCCTCTTAGTGTCTTGTATGGAGAATGTACGTGACTCTGTAACAAAACGCCCTAAAAATAGCACATTCCTGCTGAATCCGCATTGATGGGGACACCTACTTCACCTCACTTTGCCTTTGTTAAATCCCAGCGGCTAAATTTGTTTTCAACCAAAAGAAGCAGCCTTTGGGGGATTTAAAACAATTCATTCAGACTGGGAAACTAATTTTATCTAAAAATACCTTAAGCGGTTTTTTTTTTAAACTATACCTGATACATGTAAACATACTCCCTCAAAACATGTGTCTTTGTCTTACACATATCCAAGCATACCATTACTTAGGGAAGCCTGAGTCCATAAGAGGATTTGAAAGTTGTTATTAAAATATTTAGAATGCTTCTATCAGGAAGCAGACTGCTGTTCTGTCCCCATTCCTCACCCATAGGGACTTATAGCTAGTGACAGCTATTGTCCTTAGTAGCTCTTGCTGAGTTCATATGTGCAGGGGTAGATGCCAAATTCTAGCCTAGTGGATGCTGCTGCCAACCAGATAAAAACTATATACCAGCTCAGCAAATTGGAATCATTCTTTTTCATGTCTGTGATGTTAGTTTTCTTTTCTTTTTCTTTGGCCTCTCTCTCTCTCTCTCTCTCTCTCTCTCTCTCTCTCTCTCTCTCTCTCTCTCTCTCTCTCTCTGTGTGTGTGTGTGTGTGTGTGTGTGTGCATGTGCATGAGTTAGGTAGGTATTAGAGTATAGGTGTGCAGAAGCCAGAGCAAAATGTTGTGAGTCTCCCTCAATTGCTTTTCACACAATTGTTTTGAAACATGGGGCAAGGTTGGCTGACCCACCAGCAAGCTCTTGAGATGTGCCTCAACGCTAGTATCTCAGGTACACACAACTATCCATCTTTTTTATTTACGTAGGTGCTAAGAATTTAGACAAAGTTCCCCAATGTTTGGGTGGCAAGCATCTTACCCATTGAGCCGTCATGGCAGCACCTATAACTTAGTTTTTAATGGCACTTTAGATAATTCATGATATACATTTATGGTTGCTAGTATATATTAACCAAGTCCATGATGCTTTTCGTGGCAAAACAGTGATAGTAACTCAACTCCATCTCCTCAGTTTCTGTGTAGAAAAGTTAGTATTTGGGGAGGGCTAATTTAAAGGTCCAGCTCATAGTCTGAAGCTGTGAATCAAACCTACCTACCTAAGTTTAGAGGTTCCAAATTTCTCTCTTGAGAATCAGAGGAAAATATGTACAATGTCTCTCCACAACAAATATACTATATATATATATGTGTGTATATATATATATATATATTCTTTTTACTGTGAATCTAATTAATTTTAAACATGACTCTTTAGTAGTCAGCAAGTGGGGGTGGCTTCCTATAGCCGGAGCTTCCTATAGCCGGAGCCTCTGCATTTTGTATGTGTGACGGCAACACATTGTCTCTTCATTTGAAGTTCAAGATTTATGAGTCTTCCAGGGTACTTACAAGGTCCTCTCCAGCCAAATTATGATTATTAAGTACTTACAACTTTAATTACATGATATATTTTCTCTTTATAAAGGGAGATGTTATCTGAGTGAATTCTGACTGCTGGACGCTGAGGAAGATCAGGGACTTCATGGAGTTTTTTTTTTTTTTTTTTTTCCCATGAAGTATGAACATTTAAAACATTACATCTCTCAAAGAGAAAAATCACCATTAATCAGAGATTCCTTTGGTCTTCCTATCCAGTGAGCCATCTCAGTTGTGTCCTGGAGAGCCCCAGTTCATCTTATTTATTTGTCTAAATGCTTCGAGATGATAAAGCTGGTAACTCCTCTGTCTCTATTATTTCCTGTTTCCTATGGTACGGAGTCTCTACATCATTCTTGCAGAGTCAGGTGGAAGGGAAGGGAAGGGAAGCATTGTGAAACTGATCTGTAGGAAGCCAGGGACAAGGATGCCTGCTTTGTATGCTTTAAAGAGAAATCAGCTAATCAGTTTCAAACTTCTAAGTTTTGCAGCATTTTGTAATTATGCTCTTAGAATACACGATGCGTTTTTATTTTCATAATTAACAGGAAGTACATGTTATACATTAAATGTGACACAAGAGATATGAATTATGCAGTGAACTTGGTGTGTGCCGATGAGGCCAAAGCCCAAGGCACTCTCAGGCCAGCTCCTATGAAGATCTATAATGAGCTTCAAGTACACCGTTTCCTGGTGGAGGAGAAGAAAACATCCATCAATGCAAATTTTAGCACAGTTTTTTCAGCCCTTATGAATAGTTTACAACTTATAAAAAGAGTGTATTTCCAATGTGCAACTTGAGGGTGGTTTCCTAGTAATGTCGTGTTAGACGGTGTAAGTTCACAGGGAGCTTTACAGGCGTCTAGTTCACACATATATCTAAACGTAGTATGGAGCTATCCATGAGGACAACTAGACAATCTAACTTTTTTGGTTTTATGTTGGCATTTAGACTCACCATGGAACAAAAGAAACTCACATTTGTACATCCTTTGTATTCAGAATTATATTCTAGGACATACATGGCCAGCCATTTTTGTGATTCATTTGTTTTTGGAAGAATTGGAATTATGATAAAGGTTTTGACTTAAAATTTGCCCAAAATTTTACTTTCTATGAGACTAGTATTCAAACGCATAACACTGATGGATGAAAGAGTCATAAGAAGTTGGATATGAAAGAAACATTACAAATCACAGCATGGTGCTGAATGTGGTGGTGCAAACATGTATTCTCAAGGCTCAGGAGGCTAAGATAGCTCAAATTCAGAGCCAGCCTGGGCTACATAGTGAGATCCTGAAGACAGACAAATAGACAGACAAGCAAATTAGCAAAACACTCTGTGGTCCTTGGAGATTTTTAAATTTTTTAGAATTAAAGTATAATTATATCATTTCTCTTTCTTGTTTCCTCCCTCAAGTCTTTCTTATGTATCTCACCTTGCTCTTTCTTAAATTCATGGCCTCTATTTCTTTAATCCTTTACACACACACACACACACACACCCTGCTCAGTCCATCTCAGTCCATATATTGTTGCATGCACGTGTATGATCTCAGCGCTGACCATTTGGTATTGGACAACCAGTTCGGGTGCCCCTTCCCTGGGAAACACTATTCTCATGCTCTCAGAATTTCTTCGCTGTCTGTAGTTCTTTCCTTAGGCTTGAGACCCCATGACAATTTCCCTTTACATTTTGGCGTGTCTATTGATGTCACCCTTACTCAGGTCTTCTTTAGGCAGCCGTGATGATGAGACTTCACAGCGTAGCTTCCCTGAGATTTCTATGAGATGAAACCTCACAGTAAACGTTCAGTTCCTTAGGCTGCTTCCACCCCTTTCTGCTCTAACCCCTGGGCCTTAGGTGCAGGAATTGTGTTGTAGGTGTCTCAGTTGGACCTGGGCATTACACTCTCACTTGTTCTTGGCTTTTTGTCCATTTATGAGTTTCCATAATGGTTCATGTATATTGCAAGAAGATATTTTTTTTGGTAAGGATGAGACTACACTCATCTGTGGGTATAAGGATCAATATTTAGAATACATATAGGCATTGTGCTGATTTTATAAAGTGGTGATTGTAGGTTTTCCCCAAAGATCCATGAGCTTATTGGTCCCAGGTAGTTGGCTATGTATCCAGTACTGGGCATGATCTCAATGTTCCTGAGTGAGTCTTATGTCCTATTAGAGATCCATTGGTTACCACTAAGGTGTGTATGCCAATAGTATACCCTTAAGAGATATCATGCCATGCTGCTTGTTGTTTTAGTTCATAAACATCCCTATCTGGGTAGGATTTTGGTTGCTTCTCTTCCTTAGAAGCTTACATGACCTTCTTATACTATGAAAGCTAGTTCTCAGGGAGGAAGCCTTCAAGTTGGACACAGCTTAGATCCTTCAAGTCCTATGTCCAGAATGCATCGTGTCTTTAGCATTAGGGACTTACCTTCACTTTAGGAGGCACCAGTGAGCAACAGCAATAGTCTATAATACTTTGGAAGTCTCTTCAAAAATCCTGACTGACAACTCAAAAGGGGTCTTTTTATGACTGATGCCAGAGTTTTTGTTAACATATGGTTCTTGCAGGGAGAGTTGTCAGCCCAAATGAGTAAATTACATTCAAACTATATATGTATACACAGACTTAGGTATATATTTAGATATACTTAGGGATATAATTTTAGGTAGATAAATAATAATGGGATTCCTTTTTGACTTTTTCAGATATTCTATCCCTATATATTTAACATTAGTTATTATGTATGAAAAATTCAGTAAAACAAAAACTTCTCAAGTAGTTTCCTTAATATCTCTGTATCCCATGCCAGTTTCACTAATAAAGGGCTGTCATCCTAAAAGCTGGTCTGATCACATGGCTTGGCTGGCTCCAGAGCCGACTGAAGGCTTGCTATTCCTGAAATTCCTTCCCTGACTTAACCCTGAGTCCCTGAATTAAAAGGCTGGCTGGAGGCAGAGTCAGCTCTTACTTTTTCACACCCAGCATGATATGAAGTTTCACTGTCCTTCTTTCTTACTTGTTTTTTTGTTTTGCCCATTCTCTAGTTTCTCCATTTCAAAGAGACAGCTGCCTGCGACTTACCCGGGACTCTCTTAACACAATGAAAGACAAACAGAACACAGGCCACCACTGCCTTCTCTTGTAGTAAATTTTGTCATGTGTGGAATGACACATACCAGCCATGTGCTGGCAGAGGCAGGACATCTGCGCCCCCCACCCCTGTCTACAAGGGCACATTGTTAGGGTCCCATGGTGCTGAATTTGGCATGTTAATGCTCTGTATTTGCTGATGTTAATTGAGTTGACTCATAGATCTTAACATCTAATATGCTGAAGAAAATGGTGTTATTTTAATATTATCATTTTACATTTGAGTCTTTTCCTCTCTCCTTCCCTCCCTCCTCTCTCTCTCTCTCTCTCTCTCTCTCTCTCTCTCTCTCTCTCCCCCTCTTCCCCCCTCTCTCTTTCTCAAAATGTCAATACCTTGCACAATGTAGAATTGAATATTTGGTTTTGTTGAAAACATAATTCTACTTCATAAGTAGCAATAACTATAAATTAGTAAGGGCCCAAATGTGGTATGTAGTTCAATAGCCTATGGTCATTTTCTTCCTCATGCCTCTGGATGTCATCAGACCTTTATTATGTACACTGACGGGTGGTGTAATGACTCCCAAGGCACATGCTGCACCAAGTGGTTCACTGAGGAGTTGAACTCAGGTTTGTCTGAACTAAAGAATTTGCTCTTCCGATGCGCTACCGAGTCCATCGATATATAGACTCTAGATCCCCTTCTTCCAGTCTAAGAAGTCACCAATATGAGCACATTCTTTCTCAATTCCCTGAAGTTTAATGGTGGGGGCCATGATTTGAGTTGTTTATGACATGGGCAAGGGAAAATGACTTTCTGTGAAGTCTACATAGGCTCTATTGCCAGTTAGAAACTAGTGATGTTTGAACCTTCAATTTCGACTCCTGTAACAGAAAGAAACATTGCAGAAGTATTTTCTTACTAAATGATACAGGCACAAATCAAATTCCTACATCACTTCTATTGTGTATGTAAGGCATGGCGCTCCACAGACTGTCAAACCCAACCTTGGAGAACAGCGGATCTGTGCACCAAGCACTTGGTAGGAAGTTATTTGATGCTAACAAGCCTAGAGCTTGTCAACATCCAGAGTTAAGAATTCCTTGTCTTTGATCATCCAAAAAGGTTTCCAACCCTGTAGGTGGTCCTAATTAACGGGGAGCTGTGATCTTTCTCTGCGAATCTCCCAAGGCAGACAGTAGACCACATTCTATTAATGCTTCCTGATGCTGTATTAGTCAAACGACAGCATCTCCCCAGACACACAACTGCTTACAAATGTGTGTTTGCCATTTCTAATCTAAATATCCTCAGGGTTCCTGTAATCAATTATATTTTCTTGTCACAGAACAAGAGTATTCCACACTTAGAATAAGTTCCTGGTCTCAATAATCCACATCTGAATTATGATCTGTTCTTGGTTGAATTTACATAATGTCTGGGGGGTTGGAAATGGGTGTAAGGATGTGTGTGTGTGTGTGTGTGTGTGTGTGTGTGTGTGCACGTGCCATGTAACCTGTGTGTTAGTTACTTTTTTATTAGTGTAATAAAACATCAGTTTTATTTTTATAAAAGAAAACTTGGGGTTATGGTTCCGGAGGGTCAGAGTCAGTGATAGTTGGGCAAAGGCATTGCTACAGGGACAACTGAGAGTTCATATCTAGACTGAAAGCAGGAAGCAGAGAGCACACTGTGAATGGCACAAGTCTTTTGAAACCCCAAAGCTCTGTCTCTTTTCCTCCCAGTGACATGCCTTGGTAAACAAGGCCACACCTCTGAATCCTTCACAAGTAGTTTCACTAACTGAAGATCATACATTCAAACATATGAGCTTATAGGGGCCACTCTCATTCCAACTACCACAACCCGCATTTGAGTATTTCTATTTTTATAGCCTGAAGAAAGATGCCATTTGCTTTAAACACAAAAATCACCTTTGGCAAATTATGTGCATTCAAGAAGAGAGTCTCATATTTTAGATTTTGTAGATCACATGGTCTTTGTCACAACTTCTCAAATCTGTGAGAAAAAAACCTCTACACTATAATAATCGATGGATGTGGATGAATTTCAACACAACAGTTGACAAAAGTTAGATTGTAGATGGCACTTGGCCCAAGAGGCTTAGTTTGTGGACCCTTATTTTAGACACCTCTTAAAAATGGAATCTTAGCAATAAGGTAAATTAAACCAAAACAGTCCATAAAGTATTTGCACTAATTTAGATTCTCACAAGCAACACGTGAAAGCAATCCTTGGCTGGCATCTTAATAGTTTTTTTTATTTCTTGTTAGAACTTTTAACTATTGTTAGAACTGTATCAACATCTGATTTTGAGTTTAAGCTCTAGTTTCTTGGTCAATTATGATACTTTCATGCGAATGAAATTGGATATAATATATATTATATATTCATAATATTTATTATATATTCAGAGGGAGAAAGAAAGAGGTATGCCTGTCCTAGTTTCTCTTCATTGCATTAATTTTTCTATAAGAGTTTCTATTATTTTCTTAATGATTTAGTTTTAGGGTTTTGTGTGTGTGTGTGTTGTGTGTGTGTGTGTGTGTGTGTGTGCAGTGTTCATGTATGTATGTATGAGTGTTCACTTGTGTATGGGGGTTTTGGATCTGTGTGAGCATGCTTGCTGAGGCCTGACGTTGACATCAAGTCGCTTTCTTGATAACCCTCTGCATTATTTATTGAGGTATGGTCTCTCTAGCCGTTAGAGAGCTCTGTAGTTCCTGCTTGTCTAGCTGGCCAGCTTGCCTTAGGCATCCCCTGTCTATGCATCCCGAGAGGTGGGACGGCTGATGGCTGCCAGCTTTCCCATGGATTCTGGGGTTCTGATTTCTGTTTTCTATAGTGCGGGGCAACTGCTCTATCCTCTGAACCATCCACACAGACCCTTGCTTCCAGATTTTAGACTTTTATTTAATTATTCTGGATACAAACCTTTGAAGTCGTTTGTATTTGTAAATAACTTTCTGCATTTTAGGATCAGTTTTTATATGTTTAAATACAGTTTTGAAAGAACAGATAGATGCTTTCTGTTCAGTTGTTTCATTTACCCAATTTCCCTTAGCATTAGAAGGCCTGAGCTCTAGTTTTTCTTTTGAAAATTTTCTACTCTAAAATCTACATTTTATTTTAAATACTTCATAGGTTTATCCTTCAAGTGAACATTCACAATCTACTTGAAATTACTGTTTTAAAACATAGTGGCTCTGTCAGATTTTAATTGTTTTGTGTATGAATACTTGATTGACCCAGCATCAGGGGCAAAAGACACCATTTTCTCCACATCTCCCTGTCATGCTAATTGTATAATAAAGCAGGCATCTGTATGTTGCCATTAGTCTTTTTGATTTCTTTTTGTGTTTTGTAAGTCTGTCCTGGTTCCAATTAAAAGGAAGGCTCATTTGTTAAACATAGAGTTTTATTGTTTTCAAATTATATGTAGGTATGTATATGTGTGTGCTCACATGCAAGTGTGCGTTTGGTTGTGTGCATGTGAGTGCAGGTGCCTAAAGAGACTGGCTGTGTTGGATTGCCTAGAGCTGGAATTGGCACTGGGAACTGAACCTGGGTCTTCTGGAAGACAAGTAAATGATTTTAATTCCCTGTGGCCATTCTCTAGACCCTAGTATTTCTGGCTTTTGAAAAGATTGTTTTTAAAATAGATAGATATTGTGTGTGTTTGTGGTATATTGTGATGGCTATTTTTGATTGTCAACTTGATTACACTGGCATCAGCTAAAACCCAAGTAGCTGGGCATACCTGTGAGTGATTTTGTTGAATAGAACGTTCGATATGGGAAAAAAAACCCTAAATCTGAGCCATACTTGCTGATATGGTTCTAACCCACATAAAGGGGCTAGAAGGAAAGTTTGCTTTTTACTGCTTGCTTTCACTCTTGCTGGAAAGTTCATCCACCTTGCTGCTAAGGCATTCCTTCACTGTTTTGGGATTCCAACATACTCTGAAGACCAGTGGCTCTCTAGAACTTCCCCGAGACTCCAGCACCAGACTGTGACTGTTGAGACACTGGTGTCATGGACTGAACATCTGCTGAATTCCTGACCCTTTGGTTAGAAGGTGGCCATTGTTGGACTGTAAGCTATTCTAATAAACCCCATGTGATATATATGACATATAAATGTTATTCTCTCTCTCTCTCTCTCTCTCTCTCTCTCTCTCTCTCTCTCACACACACACACACACACAGTTTATTCTATTCATTCTGTTCTTTAGAGAACCCTGACTAGTCAATGTATAATATGATATTTTGGAATTTGTACATGCTGTGAGATGGGTCCATTATATGCAATAGCTCGTGGTGAGAACACTTTAAAAAACTTCCATCTTAGCAATTTTCTGGAATATCATTCACGTTAATGACAGTAGTCACTGTATTATATACTTTGTATGTCTTGATGCCAATAGGACCATGATAGCTTTACTCCATCTCTGCATGTACTAGAACCCTCAATCTCTTGGTGAGGCTGCTCTCTGCCCTTCTGAGAAGCAAACATGGACACAGTCATCTCAGAGGCAGACAATACCAGGAGCACATGTCGTTATAACTTTGCCAGATAAATAGCTAGAACTTGGCCCATAGAGACTCTGTTCTTGCTGGATTCCTGGTCCCCAGGGAGGCCTTTGCCTCAGGAGTAGCCACAGTCTTGTCCAACGACCTTCCCTGGAAGGTTCATATAGAAGAGCACAATGGATCTAGAATTAGTTCACTTCCCTAGGAATCTTTGACAGTGCCGGTATAACCTTTTACACCAGGTGTGTGTGTGCTTGATCCCTGATTCTTATATTAATCACATTAAGGCTCATCTAACATAGGAGTACTACCTCTTACCATAATAAGAGCTATTCACAATAATGAACACCATCTTTTAGTATTTTGATCTGCTTGAATATAAGCAGAATCCTTGGTGTTAGGAGCAATGCCCTCAGGCATGGAGACTGCATGACACATGTTGGCCACTAGACGTATACACAAAAGGAACCCGGGAGTGAGTTAAAAGCAACCAGTGTCTGCTACCTTGGACATGCCTGCAAAGTCCCTTGCTGCTGTTGTTTTTGTTAACAAAACAATGATGTTGTTAAATAATAGTTTTCTTTAGACATAAGACAAGTTTTGATTGAATTACTCACTTTACTTTTTCTGTTTGTCTTATTCTCCTGTTTGGTGTTGGTTAGGAATCATAATGTATCCTTTTTTTTTTTTTTCTACCGTTTTTTCACTATTCACTTCTGGTTTGTTGCAGGAACACACACACACACACACACACACACACACACATTGCAGATGGAAACATGGATCTTGTACTAAGCATGTGTTCTACCACTGAGCTACTCTGAATCTTTTTTTTTTTTTTTTTCAGTTAAAAATATCCTGTCTTTGGTCCAGGCTGGTGAGATGGCTCAGCCATCTTGCTTTTCCATGGGATCCAGGTTCAGTTCCTAGCACCCACATGGGCATCTCACAACTGTCTGTTTTTTCCAATTTCAGGGATCCATGCCATCTTCTGATCTACTTAGGCACAAGACACACACATGGGATATATATAACAGGAAAATGTATTTACGCATGTAAAATAAAACAAACAAAATCTTTAGAAAGACTCTTTTTTTTTGTTTTGTTTTGTTTTTTTTGAGACCTGTTTTATACAATGCACATTTTGCTTATTTAAATCAGGACTTCCATTTATCTGGTTTTCCCCCATCCCCCACCCACTCCCAGCTCTAACTCCCTTGTTTCATCTTCTTTTTTTGTCCCCTACTTTAATTCTTATAAAAACCTCTTTTGTTTTACCCTGGTTTTAGTTTTTATGTTAAGATTTAAGTAGTTTTAATTCTGCGTGTGTGCAGGCCCATGTTGCTCTGTAAGCACACGCTACAAATGGGTAGGTGCCTACAGAGGGCATTGGATCTCCTGAGCTAGAGTCACAGGAGATTGTGGACCAGCTGGTTTGGGTGCTGGGAACAGAACTCAGGTAAGAAACTGGTCAGCCTTCTTGACTACTGACATGACTATCCTGGCCACTCACTTTATTTGTATAGAAGGGCACCATGTCTCCATTTGCAATGACCACATATTCTGGTGAATTTTCTTGTAGTACCATTTGTTTTCCTGTGTATTTCCTTCTTTATTTTTCTGTAGCATCTCTGCGAAGCTCTGTGCTTGGTTATTATTATTATTATTATTATTATTATTATTATTATTATATATTTAAATGAGATAAGATCTTTCTGGGTCAGCTCCTCTCAGCTTTGTGGGTAGCAACCTCAGTATGAGTATGGTGTCCTAGGCTGGCGTTACAGTCCTTGGTTTTAGGAAATGTCCTTATGACAGAAGTGTATGGGGTCAAAGGAGTTCTTGTGACTGCATTTTCCCACAGTGAAGTAGAGGTACGGTGACAGAGGCCCTGCATCTGCAGTCCCCGCCCCCCATCACTGTGTGCTGTGAGATGGCTCTGGGTCAGGACTGCATATCTCTGTGCTCTGTCCCTCATTCATTTTCAGATTCTGATTCTCCACTTTGCCCAAAGCGATCCTACGCAGTTTGCTCCATTAGACCCTCTGAATCTTTATTTAAATCCAGGCCTTCAAGGATCCTCTCTTCAGCCTTAAACTTGTAGTCTGAGAACAAGCCCATGTAGACTTTTCTGGAACCTGGGCTCAGCTGTGTTCCTTTGGTATCTTCGCACGCCCCTACTAGACTCTTGCTGACGTTCCTGTTTTTGCAGTTGGGGGTTGTGAGCACAGCAGAGCTTCAGTAGTGACGTAATTTATGTCTCGGTGTATCACTTTTGCTGCCTTAAAACCACCGAGGGAAGAGGGCACAGATAGACCTTTTCTGCCACCCCTGTTAAGATAGAAGCTGATGGTTCATGGGAGAAAGTCTCAGTCTCACCTCTGTTCATCACTAGTATTCTGACTTGTTCTAGTCCAACACCTTCCGATGCGGCTTGTGTGATCATGGAAGCGTCACATATGTGAGCCATGCAACATAGCCAACCGGTAGCCACTTGAAGCTGCTGAACCCGTGGTATATGTAAAACTGATTTTTAAATTTCACTCACTCATTTAAAGTTGAATTCGATTGTCCAAATGCTAGTTCCCTCAGGCCTCCCTACAGAAGGACTCATTTAGGTGTATATTTTCTCAGGTTTCCTATTCTGTGCTTTCTCTTCCTCTCTCTCACAGTAGTGAAGGAAATGAGAAAAAGGCTGGGAAAAGAGATGGATAAACACATCAGAGATCTTACCCCTTTGTAGGCTTTGAGTCTTGCAGCTAGAGGCCAGAGATAAGGCCCCCAGCAGCTCCTCTGGAGATGGGTGCCCAGCTATGGCTAATGGCTTCCACAAGCATATTGGCACCTAAAGCAAACAACGGTGCTTCAATCTTTGAACATTTGAAGAGGCTTCATGAGAACAGCCATCTGGGATATTGAGTACAAAGGAGAATAGTAACACTAAGAGACACAGTGTGCAGGCAAGTGTGTCCTGCTTTCCAGGGAGCATGTGTCTCACTAACTGGACGCTTATCAATTCTTGGATCTCTAGTGTTTTCTCTAAACTTTGTATGTTGTTCTCCTAGCTCCAGTCTCCTCTCAGAGAATACAACCATGTTCTGCCCTGAACTTTGCCTATTTTTTTGCTTCTATGTTTGGGAATCCCCACCAGCCCTCTGCCATATTTTACCTTAACACCCACTAACTTTTCACACTGTGACCAGCCACTGCCCAGGGAAGATTTCCTTTACTCCTCAGCTTACGTCACTCACAACTTGCTGCGGAGATCTGTCCCATACCCTCTGTGAGAAGGGCCACACTGGTTCCGAATTGGAGCCAAGGCTGGGAACACATTTCAATCTTGGATGTTCTCCGATGGATGGTGCTTACATTTTATGGTGCTTGAATGATGTGATTATGGTTTTAGAGGGGTTATCTAAGCAAAGAACATAAGATTTCCTGGTTCTACCCCATGCTGTAAACTGTTATTCAGCTATAAGCATATTGTTCTGTCCTTTTCTCCACACATCAGTAGAACAAGGAGTATGTTAGCTCACTTGACACTAGACTCTTTAGTCCTAACTTAACAAAGACATTTTCATTTATAGAACTCACAGAAATGGAGTACTTGTAAAGACATATATTTTTCTCAGTATGTAGGTGGGATAAATTATGGGACAATCTATCAAATAGAAAGGGTGATGCTCTCCCAAACCAACCCACATGTTCTCCAGTGTGCTATCTTACAAAGGCTGCTCCTTGTGCCACACCATTATGTAGGGGCGGGGCTGGATAATGGGTGCATAAAACAGCAGGGCAGCAAAGGCAAGGGGAAAAAAAATGAGAGGAAGACTGGCCTAGGGTGGAGAGAAGGAAGTTGTGAAGACCAATTGTCTCCATGTGAGAGAGCTTGGAAAAGCAATTTATCCCTTTCTAAACCACACTGGTTGTGCTGAGTTGGCGAAGGCTGGGTTAATGTCTAACGGTCTGTTTTGCTATCTGCAATGCTTATCTGATTATTCATTGACAAGGGAGACTTGCTGACCAAATAAGACAGACGTCTGTGAGTCCCATTGTATTTGGGGTAAGCTGTTCATTAGCAACTGTGTGAAAGGACACATGCTACTTCCTAATTGGGGTTAACTCAGGTTGGATTGCAAGGAAACAGACGAGGTAGAGAAGGCAGCAGCCCATTTCTAAATGATCTGAATCCTGGGAAGCTTATTTGTTCTCTACAGTCTCAATTTAGCTTTAAATTTATAAGTGCACCAACATTTCTGATACTTTGTTATGCCACAGTTTTATTTTAGCTTGGTGGGAACAGATCCACAGGTCTCTACAGGTGCCATAGGTCAATAGGGTGAGCAGAACACTTCTGCCATCTCCCCCCACCCTCACCCCAACTCCTCCACCTTCTGTTCCACTCTAGCAGGGGACTGGATTACAGGTGAGAAGTTTGCTTGAGGCCTTTCACAGATGACTATTATAAATTAGTCATGTGACCATTTCAAAATAGTATGAAATAATTATGTTCAGATGAAGTCATTAGGCAGGCTTAAACATCTGACACAGCTGACCTGTGGCTTCTTTGCCAAAAGAAAAGAGATACAGCAGAGGAGAGACTCCATGTGAGTCTCAAGGTACTAGAAGAAAATGCCGTTTCACGGAAGCCGCTTCCTATAATGTCTTCAAAATACAAACATACTTATTGATCTGGATACAAAGTCATTAATGTGTCACTCAGATAGAACTATCTAGAGGGTATCATTTATTTTATTTTGGTTGTGAACTTTTCTCTAGGAGCATCTAGACAACCATGCTCAAAGTAACAGACCCTAAACTGAAGAATTTGTTTCTTATATTGACTTAAATTTCATGTAAGTTCTAACAAATACCTCGGGAATTTTTGAGATATGCCTGTTGTCCTTTCTATGTAAATGTTGGTTGAATTTGGTGTCCATCCAGTCTCCAAATACTATAGCTGTCTGGATTAAGGTATTGCTGGATTTCTTGGTTTGGCATTTCTCAAAGCAAAGGCTTCCTTGATAGCTAACTTCTATCCCAGAACAAAGTAGTAAAAGCTTTGCACTTTCCTTTTCTTAAGTTGGAAACAAAGGCTTAATGAGTCTGACCACAATAGTTATCCTCTCTAGGATAGACAACTGGATGTAATATCTTCAACTACTCTTTCAAAATGAAATACTAAATTTTCTGGTCACATTTATGCATCCTCTTTTTCTTTTCCCTTCACACTCATCTATAAAGTTTTTCATGAGTTAACCTCTCTAACCAACTGGAAAGTTGGGCTAAGGTCAGGGGAAAAAGAAAAGCTTGTTCTAGAAAAGGACTCAGGGGCTCAGGGGCTCCTTCTAGGATTCTCTTCCTCTACTTCCTTAAAAATGTGTGGAATCAGAAAAAGAATGTTCTCTCTCTCTCTCTCTCTCTCTCTCTCTCTCTCTCTCTCTCTCTCTCTCTCACAGACATTTAAGAGAAAGTGAAAATGTTTGCTCCTGCAGACTCAGAAGCCTGCCAGGATTCTTTGTATACACCATCTTGAGTAGGTCAGTAAACTCAGTTATGGTATCCTCCCTGCTTTTGGAGGTGGACAAGGCTCTCTGACAGTAGAAATGCTTACATTCCTCCAAAGGAAGGCAGAGTGACATTCTGGGCAGGCAGATGCAAAAGAGTAAGACAGAGCCCCCTAAGTCAAGCCTCCTTAATTTATGACTTGATTGAGTTGTCTTTAGTTGGGTACAAATGAATATAGTTGTATGCAAAGGATTGATGCCTCTGGTCTTTTTTACATCTTCTTATCTCAAGAGACCTAGGGAGCCCCATGGAATACCCTTCACATTATGCAACCTTGCAAAATGATCTTTGTAGTTTTTTTTCTTTCCTTTTTCAAATCTCAGTCATCTCTCACTCTTACACATCCTGGAGCAGATGACTCAAGATTCTGACTTAAGAAATCTCCCTGTTTTCTAAGATTGCCAGCTCAGTCAGCCACAATGGCACAGGTGTGGTACCTCAGATTAAGAGAGTTTCTTCGCCTAACTAGCAAATAATCTCTTACTCCTTCTAAGATGCAGCATCACCCAGGAGCTTTGAGCTAATGCTAGGACCAGAGTTTTGTAGGATTTAATAGGATGAGTGTGACATGAGCCATAGGATGGGAAGATAGGCTATTTAGATATGAAACAGACAAAAATACAAGCAAAAATATATTTTTTAAACCTTTATTTTTTTAATGCTTTCATTGTTTGACATTTTATGCTTCTGTACAATGGGAAGAGAGAACAAGCTACCAAGAGGTGTATGGGTGTGTGTGTGTACACGCATATGTATCTGTGTGTCTGGGTAGGTCTATGTATCTGTATCTCTGTGTGTGGTTGTCTTGTGCATCTGTATGCATTTGTGTATGTATGTGTTTGTGTCTGTGTTTGTGTCTGTCTGTGTGTGTATGTGTGTGTATGTGTCTGGGTTGGTATCTGTGTGTGTGTGTGTGTGTGTGTGTGTGTGTGTGTGTGGTTGCATGCACAAGTTAACTTCTCCAATTCTGCTTGTTTGCTAGCAAGTCAGCTTCTGGCTTGTTTCCTTGACGTTATTTACCCAATTCAGTGTGGACACTGCTTACTGTAGGATGCCTTTCTACATCCTTTAGGCCAGCTATAGCGTGCTGCACCCTTGCTTCTCTTCTGGACTCTTGAATAACTGGGAAAGGGGACTGCATCTTCCTATTGTATTCTCAGGCTGTCACCAGGTCAGGGAAGGTCAGGATGATGAGTGAATCATGGGTGTGTAGTTAGTGATCAGCCCATAGCCCTCTGTTAAATGACTCAGAGAGATGATTGCTTAAGTGTCTAGGAATCAGTTTCTCTATAAATCTTCTCTTGGTAGCAGCATTTCAACTTCAATTTGGACCAACCTTTTCCAAAAGAGGTCCTCATCACCTCCTCACTGTGAGGCCGGACAGTTTCTACTTTTCAGTGATGAGAATGAGAATTTATTTCTACTTGAAGCTCTTTCCCAGAGAAAACATCCATTGAAAATCTCTAAGTCGTTCATTATAAGGACATGATAATTTTGAAGACATGACACACATAAAAACAAATTCAATCCTTTCCATAACAATGATTGTCACTTACTGAGCTCCTAGCCTAGGCCAGGTAATTTCATTCTCATTTATCCCCCCCCCCCACACCAAATCTACTTTGCACAGAATGATGGTAATGCTTTAGGTACAGTGTCTTTGTAATTTCATGTGTTTGGCACACATTGAGCCCCATGGTGAGAACGCTGTCCTTGGTCCCTCCAGGCAGTTGTTCTCAATGCTGGGTGAAGAGGACACAGGCATCCTGAGTTAGGTCTCACTTGTGCTCTCGTGGTTGTAAGTCCCACTTAGATCCAGGATGGTCTTTCTTTACAGTTAGTGGACTCTTGACTTCTATGTAGGACACTGTGGAGAATGTCTGGGCTTCTGGTTAGAAGACCGTAGCAGGACAATGAAGGGACCTCAGTTAGCTAATTTGCTATATGTGTGAGTTTTAATGTATTACTGGACTTGATCAGACTTTGGTTTCCCCTTCTGAATAATGAGAAGACTAAATCACAGTGTTACTGTGATGAAATGAAATATTTTTATATTTATATTTTGTTTTATTGTTGTGTGTGTGTGTGTGTGTGTATGTGCACATGAATGCAGGTGCCTGCAGAGGCCAGGAGGGAGTATGAAATTCTATGAAGCTGGAGTTAAATGAAGTTGTGAGCCACCAGACATGGGTTCTTGGAATCAAGCCATGGTCTTCTAATAGAGTAGCCAGTGCTCTTAAATGCTGAGCCATCTCTCCAGCCCCAGAGAGAATCTTCTAAGTGAAAAGCACCATAGCACAGATGCTAGGGTGGTTATTAAGGAAATGTTGGCTTCATCTAAATTACAAGTTAAAAATGACCATTTTTGTCTCCTGTTTTAGTTTTTTTTTTTTAAAAGAGTATCATCATTAGTCATTTTCAGTACCCATATAGTGTGTCCAATTTCCCAGGTGATCTCTGATATTTTGTTTTTTGAATAAGACTTGGTTTGGGTTCCTAGGATGAACCAATAAGAAGTTCACAAAGAGGGCAGGAAGATGTAAACAACAACAACAACATAAATGTCATGGGGCACTGGGCATTGAAGGAGCTCTAAATATGTCCTGTGTCTTTAAAGTACTTGTCAAGGTGGGGAAGGGAAAGCAGGAATTGGGTAGGAACCTGGAGGCAGGAGCTGATGCAGAGGCTATGGAGGAGTGCTGCTTACTGGCTTGCTCCCCATGACTTGCTCAGCCTGCTTTCTCATAAAACCTAGGATCACCAGCCCAGGACGGCACCACCCACAATGAGCTGGGCCCTATCCCATCAATCACTAATTAAGAAAATGTCTCACAGCTGAGAGCCCCATCTTCTGGAGGCATTTTGTCAATTGAGGTTTCCTGGGTGACTGTAGCTTGTGTCAAAACTAGTCAGCCTAGGGGTAGGAGGAGAACAGATGCCTGCACAGACTTCACCTGGCTCTCTAATCTAAGGATTCTTCTCTCACCAATAGCTCTTCAGTTTGATGCATTCTCCTGCCAGCTTTGGTGGCTTATGGTTTCACTGAGGCTGAGTTTTCTTAAGAACTGACGCTGAATGTCTCTCTTCAGAATTTTAAATATTCTGACATCACTCTGATGTGGCTATAAAGTCATCGGCTTAGGGTTGGATTAGACACAAAGGGCTGCTTGAGGGTTGGGAGTGGGAGCTGCTCACGAAGGGCTCGTGGACAGTGACAGTTCTGTTAGATCCAGCTCTAAAAAGACAAAGTCTGTTCCTCTAGACACTGATTGCAGCAGACTATTTTTTTTTCAGAATATTTTTTTCATGTATTTTATTTTTACCTTACAGAATTAATATGGAGGAAAATGGAAGGTGCCATGAGTGTGAGATTTTTCTACGGGATCATAAGGTAGCGTCTTTCCGGGAGGAGTTTGAAAGCTGCTCACAGGCTCAGCCCCTCAAACTGGACTCAACCTATTTTTTAAAAAAGCATTAAAACGACTTTTAAAAAACTTTACCCTGCACAATGTATGAAGCTATCTGATTTATAGATTAGTATCGATTTTCATCTTCAATTAGCATATTGTGAATTTTCCTTTAAGTCTAGCTGGCCAAGTACACACGAAGAGAAACAGGCTTGGCTAATAAAAGCCAGCGTCGGTCTTCGGCTGTAAGCACATAGGTGTTGACAAAAGATCTTCACTGTTCAGGATCATTTAGAATCAATGAATCAAAAACCAGGAGGTCAGGGAGAGCTGCCCGGTGATGACATGGCTTTTTGTATTTGTCTTAACAAAGGACGTGTTAACTAGAGTGATTTTCATCTCCGGTTCTTTTTCCCTCACCAGGGAGAAATGTGCAGCTCAATTTTACCCTTGGCTGAGAAGGTGCTAATTTGCCTGACAAGCTGTTGGAACCTGCGATGCTCAAGGTACCCTTGATGTCTCAGACCTTCATGCTGAGTGAAGCGTGCCTCAAATGTGTCCATGTTTAGGAGGTGTTCTATATCCCATTAGGTAAAGACAATATAAACCACATGAATGCAAATGGAATGGGAACTTGTCCCGTACCAGAGAGAAAACCTTCAGCTTGTTATAACCAAAGCAATTTCGAATCACCTTTATGCAGCTAAATATTTCGTTAGTCTTCAACTTTAGTCTTTGGTATTGTGGAAAACTTAAATGACCTTTCCCCCACTTGCTGCCCAGTTCTTGGGAGGAGTGATCTTCAAATCCTGACTTTTATCGATTGTAGTACCAATGAGCCTGTATCAAGAAGGCTCCAAAGAGAGATGGCAACATAAGTATGAACACTCTAATTCCTTTTCTTTTTAATTGCATATTTATTGATTTTTTCGTATGCTTTCTAAAGCCAAGAATTAACTGTATGAATGACCTTTGCATATTAACTAAACCCTAGTTGGTAAACTGATGCATCATTGAGGAAAAAAAAAAGTACGATCAGAGAAAAACACTTCCTCGCAGCACACGATTCTTCCCAAGTTTCATGGTTCATAATATCAGCAAATGCTTGTAACCTTTCCTATGGGCTAGGTGCTGTTTGTAGTGCTTCCGTCCATATTAATGGAGGCAATCCTCTTAATTAGTCTCTGCTGCCTGTTATTATTTTAGCCCTATATGCTTTGGAAATGGATTACAACTGTCACAGAGCTATGAGAAGGGCCTGCTCCAATTCAAACTCACAAAGTCTGACTGCCGAGTCTCACTCCTAACTCATTCTGTGTTGTTTTTTTCATGTGTGGAACATCTTCCAGGAGAGATGAAATACTTCAGAAAGGACTGTCCTGTGCCCTGCAGAGGAATGTCACCGTAGGCAATATCTTTCATGAAATTTACTTGCATCTGTTTTTTAAAAATCTCAAATTAAAAATCTTAAATCTATCTATCTATCTATCTATCTGTCTGTCTGTCTGTCTGTCTGTCTGTCTGTATGTATGTATATACTCTATATAAAACTGTATAAAATTGTAATACACACACACACATATATACATATATATGTACTGTATATATATACAGTATATCTATACACACATGTATACACACACACACACACACACACACACACACACACATATATGTGTCTATACTGAAAAGCATGGTGGCCTTTCATTTTGTGATTCAGTTGGTCCACCATTGTTACCCATCATTGGTTTTGCTGTGTAGTCAACTGTCTTTGCTGGATTTTGAAGAGGACTAATGTCAGTTTGAGTTAACTGGAACAGTTAGATCATATTGGTAAAGTCTAATGAAAGGGGGCCATGTCTGTAGAGTAAAGCAGTGTCCCCGGTTTTGATTGTATATCAGACCCTGCAGGAGAATATGGAGAACTTCTGCTGCCCAGGTTGTGATTTGAATCAGATTGAGTAGACATTCTGGGTGGGCTTGTCAAAGCTTTTTGGGTGGTTTCTATATGAAATCAATTTTATAAATGGGACTTAAAAGTCATTTTTATTAATTTTCTCCCTTGACTATTTCCTGTCGGTACATAATACTTTCTGGTTACTTTCACCCCCTTCCTTCTTCTGTGCCCCTCCCCCTGTCCATGCCCCTTTACAAGCCACCCTCTCACATTCGTGATTTTGTGTTTTTCTTTGTCACACACTGAACGTAACCAGGGCCATCCATATAACTATAGATTCTGAACTACCTGTCAGCCTGCTGGGCTCACCTGTGGGATGTAAGTGAAGACGATCACTGACTCCCGCCCAGAATCCAATAGCCAGTAGTTCAGTAGGATGAGAATAGTCCCGTGAGTCTCTCAGTGACAATCATGACTGATGACAAGCCAGTGCAGGAAACTAGCCTGCATAGCACTGGCAGTGTCATGCTTGGAAGACTGCATTTTGTAACCCTTCTCCATCTTTTAGCTTTTGCATGCTTTTGACCCTCTTCCCGAGGCTCCTTCAGCCTTCCCTGGGGTGATGTAAGTGTCTGTTTAGGGATGAACACACAGCCGTCACTTATTTTCAGCACCTGGAGCAGCCACAAGTCTCTGTGTTCACCATCATTCATTTCAAAGAATAGTGACTCTGGCTAAGGCTCCGTGAAGCAATAACACATGGCAAAGAATTATGCAAAAAACACTATGCCTAGTCAGAAAGAAACTTACAGTAAATATTAAATGCTTTCTTTTTCTGGGAGTTTGTCTGAATAAGGAGTTGCAATATAATTACTTGAATATTCTAGTACCTGGCAGATAGATTTAGTTTGAAAGCATAAGACGTAATTTGTTAAGGTGATTTTTTTTTTTTTTTTTTTTTTTTTTTTTTTTTTACTAAATGCAAGCAAACCTACATAGCAATCAAGAGTCAATATAAGACAGAAACATATTTTGATAGTTTTCCATTATTCTTGAAAATTCGGTAATGATTGCACCTCTACAGTGAACAGTGAACATTTTTATGCATGTCCTGGTGACCTCCGTTTTCATTAAGAGTCCCTGACACCCTGTCTACTTGCTGGCCTGTGTGACCTTGACGCTCCTGTGCTCGTCTCTCACTTAGTCCCCCCAGACCGGCACCCAAAGGGTGGGAGATAAATCCCACTTTATCTCATTCCCTTGGTTCCTTTCAAGGTTCTCTCAAACTGAAGGCAGAACAGTGCTGCCTTCAAGGTCACTTTCCCACAGGCTGAGCCACATTTGGGTTTCTCTATCCCCCCTCCCCCCACCCCACGCTTTTATGGCTGCACCATCTCTAGACGTTATTTCTATACAGTTCACACCCAACCTGTCCTTCTGCGGAAGAACCTGCTTCAGATCATGCCATTTTTGACCGTACAGTTAGTTTCTTACTGGGACCCACTGATACAGTACCTGAGAACAACTGAGCCTGCCCTGTCCAACAACGACCAGAAGATACTGGGTCAGCACCCCCACTGCCATGTGTATCAGAGGCAGGGTCTAGCGTGGAAAATGTATGGGAAGTGCTTTTAGAAGCATGCTTGCCTCTGTCACCATAGGTGAGTCACCAGTTAAACTTTGTTGTGCATTGGCAGCCATGCTACTTACAAGTAGCAGCTCAAGACAACCTCAAACACAGATGTCTGCGTAGCAGAGCCTTTATTAGTTGTGTGGCTAGTCAGTTTCCTTCAAACTCTTTGGTATGTGCCTGTGTTTTTACTACACTTGCTTATTCTATTAACTCCTCAGACTCCAAGACCTAGAGATCAAGTGCCACCTATGTCAGGAAGTCCTCCCTGATTTTTCTCAGCTCAAAGGATACAGGTACCTCTATGATCCATTTTACTGTTTGCAGACAGTAATTTACTGATGCAGACATGTGGCACTTTCCACCTTGACTTGTGTCTCAGAAGTGTTTTGTCATAGCTGGCAGGCTCTGCCCAAGGCAGCTGCTGTTTCCTATGGTCTTAGTATTTAAGAGCGGATATCAATGAGTTCTTGATGAGTTCTGAGGTTTGTATTATATAAGGTATATATTTCAAATAGTATTTCAAATAGCATCTGGCCCATGATGAGTCATCAATACCAGATATTTTATTATAGTTATATATATCACTGTCTTGAAACTATTTACACACTATTATTACTCTAATTTACTGCAAAATTAAAAGAGTAATAGAGTATGCCCAGATAAAGCTCTGGCTTGTAGGTAGGTGTGGATTCTGCACTCCTTGACTGGTGACGGTTACCGAGCAGACAGCCCAGAGACATCGTTTCTGGGTTCAGGAATGATTTTTGCCACCTGGTAGTAGGCAAATCTCTCCATCTTAGTTTGTCTCAACCTCTAGGAACGGAGGCAATATCTCTGTTCCCTCTCAACATTATTGAGGTGTTGATGAGATTGCTATGTAAATCACCTAATAGTGTCTAGCTACAATGAGTAATAATAGTAAGAGCACGATGAACAACAGTGAATAATGAAAACATTATAAAAGGAGCCACAGATAACAAAGAAAGTAGTACAGGGGAGGCAAAAAATACCCACAATGTAAAAAAGATTACGATTTAATGAGTACTGAATTGAAGGACTGAAATTACAGCAAAAACATATTTCTGCTAGATAAGAGAGCATCTGATATTGAGAATTATGTCAGGACAGGGTATCCTTGTACAAAACTGCTCTAGTGATGGAAAAAAGATTCATAAAGTCTATCTCTTGCCAAAGGGTATGTCAAGTGTGAGATTTACACTCCCCGAGAGTTGTGGATTGTGATACATGCCATTTATTTGCGTGTCAGTGACTCCATAATCATTCCTATCCAGGGTCCGTTCCTGTCTCGCTGACCTCCTCTTTCCACCTCGTTCATTCCTCATTACATACCAGCTGTGTACTCTGATGAATGGCCAAAAATCTAGGTGAATCAAGAGTGCCAGTCTAGAATAGACAGGAGCCACATCCTGCAGTGATTCATTCTAATTACACCCAAATCCAACTAATGGGGAAGTCAGTGCAGTCGAGAGAGGGAGAGGAATGTGGCTCCAATTTCTGCCTTTTTCTCTTCCCAGAGTCTGACCCCAGCGAACTGTTGGAACTTGATAGCCATAATCAATAGCTTGGAAAGCAATAAGGTCAGCACTGGGAAGATTCAGATTTTCTACCTCCAAATGTAATGGAGACGAGACTGGTGTGCTGAGCCATTGAGGTGAGTCTGACCTTAGCTGACTGACTGATGAAAGCTCCAGTCAGAGAGATAAAGGGGAACAGAGGGAAGACATGGCTGTAAATATGCTCTCAGCATGATCCCTAAGCCTAAGCTCCAGGCATGCTGACTCCTGACTTTGCTATTGTATTAAGAGTAGACAATTCAAGTTCAGCTAAGACAATAATAGTTTTTTAAAAACTTCCAGGAACACCATATCTACAGGTATGGGCGTGCCATGTCTCTAAGGGCCACCAGTCACCTGTTTTCAAGGTCTCTGTACATCTGGGCTGATTCCATTAGTTTACTTTTATTTACTAAATAATAAAGTCCCATAACATTCTGTTCGAAAGCAAGGGATTACTGTATCTCAAAACTCCCACCAGAACTCATGGCTCAGAAGTCAGGGTTTTCCACATGATAAAAGCATATCTACGGGGTATTGTAGGCCTGCATGTTTGCTGAATGGGGTTACCTTCAAAATAGCAGATTGTTTGTTTCACTATTTCTCTGGACACTGCTTTAGGATATGATTAGAAAATGTGGAGGCCAAAAAAAAAAAAAAAAAAAAAAAAAAACCCAGACTTTATTGTTAAATTGATGCTGTCTCCACGTTTGGAAGTGATTTCAAAGACTGATGTTTCTGAGCTGAGACTTGAAGTCACAGGACAGCTACAGACCAGGTGAAGTCACAGGACAGCTACAGATGAGGTGAAAAGCCATTTCCTGCATTAGAAATATCTTTAGTTTTTTCTGAAAATAGATCAGTGGCTCCAAAAGCTTTCTGATAAGCAAATAATACTCATTTATTTCAAATAAGCAGTTAAGCCTTTGAGAGTGTATAGACCTTCTTAGCATGAATTGGGTATTTGTTGAATGCAACTCATTCACAAAACAATGATGATGATATTGATTGAGCCATTCTGTGGTGAAAGACTGGTAAGCATATTCCAGCTGGGAAGCAGAGGCCCTGATTTAGGCAGAAGTCAAGCCAACAACATAGGATGTAGAACCAAATTGAATCTTGAGTTGAATACAATTTAGAATTAAATTTATTTTTTAATTTATTTTATTGAATATTTTATTTATTAACAATACAGATGTCATCCCCTTTCCCCATTTCCCCTCCCTAGCACTCCCTATCTTATACCCCCTCTTCCTTTATGCTTTTATACCATTTTGATTACATGCATGTATTAATGTCAGTTCTAGGTTGAGGGTCTAGCAATACAATAGATGCAAATAGTCAAGGAACAAGCAATACAATAAACACAAATAGTCAAAGAAAAAGCAAAGCATTAAACCCAATTATGTGAACACTTCTGTGATCACATTCTAAAGACTTATCAGGATTACCAAAGTATCTGAGCCTACTTCCCTATCCTAGCCCAAGGTCATTTTCATATCTGAAGTCTACTTCCTTGTTCTAGCCTAATATTTAGATTCCTGCCTGAGATTACTTCTTTGTTCTAGCCTAATATTTAGATTCCTACTTGAAATTACTTCTTTGTTCCAGTCTAATGTCAGATTCTTGCTTGAACCCTACTTCCTTGTCCTTGGTCCATGTCAGCTTCTTGCCAAGAAGCCTCAAAGGCTCTCCATCTCTCCCCCTTTTTTTAATTTCATTAATAAGACTGAGCCTGTCTTAGGTCGTTCTGACAAAAATGCCTTTTTTACCTGTCATGGAATATGCATTATCAAAAGCAATGCACTTATGTCTTAGGTTGGTAAGACTTTGTGCAGAATCTTACCTGTCCTCGGCTTGCCAGCCTGTTAACTTAATAACTCTGTCTGGGGGTCCATTTTCAGGTTCAAGCCATGTACTTTGGCTGCCAACATGTTGATGTTAAAGGTAAGCTTTAACATGATGGGCAGGAATAAAAGTATTCTCAGGACAAGAAGGGCCATCCTGATCAAACTATATATGCCATTCCTGAGGTTTGACAAAAATGGAAATATTGACCTCAGGCCATGGATAATTTTATTGGCCTTATCTGCAGCATCAAAGGTCAGCAGAGCAGCATTCTTTATATTCATAATCTCACTATGCAAAGTTAACCCATCTATAGAGGTGTTAGGGTTATGCCAAATATCCTACAGGTATCTTTAATAGAATTAAATTTATAATAAAGTATTTCTTAGTATGTAATGACTGGAGTTTATTTTATGAATATGAACAAACATAAGACCCCCATCTATGTCTACAAGAGCAAGTGCAGCAGAGAAAGGCCAGAGGTTTTGACTTCATTAAAATGTTGAGTGTCAGGCATATTGGCATACCTCAATACGCTGAGCATTTTGGGGTGGCTGAAGAGAGAGGACCTCTTGGATCCCGGAGTTTAAGCCAGCTCAGGATCATTTAGGATTCCATCTCAAGAAATGATAGCAAAAATGTCAGAAGAACAACATCCCATAGTGTTTGTACACTGCACTTCTCATTAGAGTAATTTTAACAGTCATACGAGTTTCCAGTCATACTGTTGAACTATCATGAATGTTGATAGGAAACTGGAGCCAGGGACTTGCATGTTACACTGTAACTACAGTTAGGTAGAGTATAATATGCTGATCATTCCTTTGTATTGTCTCAAAGGGACTCTTTCAGATACACTAAGACTTCTGTGCATTTCTCAGGACTGTGAGACCCCACTGGTGCTCAAAGTTGGATTATAAAAAAAAAAAAATCATGTGACTTCCAAAGTGGAGCATGTCCCCCATTCTTTAATGTGATAGGCAAAAATCCCTTTGGGAAGACACAGAGAGAAGCTATGCTAAAGCATTTCATTTGTCATTAGAAAAAGCCCAATTTTAGGAAACTCTCATAAGATTTCCCAAGGTCTTAACTGTTCTGAAGTATGAGTGGTTTCTAGGGCAGGGTAAAGAATCAATATTGATCTCTTTGAATTTGGCTATTGTTTCCATTTGTTTGAAACAGAAATACTTCCTTTATCCTTAAAATGGAAATGTAGGAAATCATGTAATCAGACAAACTTTATTTGTAAAAAGTGCATGGGTCAATATGATGCCTGCCCCAGCAGGCAAAGTTGGTGAGCATGGAATCAGACCAAAAAAAGGCTCTCAATGGAGTCTTCTAATTTTTATTTCAAAGAAAGTCTACTATTATAGGATGCTTGCAAAAGTTAGTGTTGTGGGGCTGGCTGGAGAAATGGCCCAATGCAACTAAGAGCATTGGCTGCTGTTGCAGAGGACCCAGTTTGATTCCCAGCACCCACAGGGTGGTTCACAACCATCTATAACTCCAGTTCCTGGGGGATCTGATGCTATATTCTGTCCTTTGTGGGTGGTGTACACATAATGATGCACAGACATAAATGCACATAAATACACATAAAATAAATAAATACTTCTTTTTTTAAAAAAAAAGTGTTTCTGAAAGCTTGCAGTCTGTAGATGCTTATTTATTTTCATAGTAACTTCTCTAAACAGTATACATTGATTTAGTAAAATCACCATTAGCACAAGACTATTAGCTACAGTCTTTACTCAGATCTTGCCAGGTTTTCTATTCTCCTTTTCTACTCCAAGGCACAAGCCAGGGGTTATCTCATGGTGAAACTGCTCATGTGCAACAGTGAGTAGTTTCCATAATCTCCAGTTCGTGGTGGCCTTTCCTTGTACTTCACCATGTGTTAGTCAGTGCTCCATTATTGTGATAAATTCAAGAGATGATAAACTTAGGAAGATAAAAGGTTAATTCTGTGTCACAGTTTTCAAAATTTTGGCCTTTGACCAACTGGGCCATTGTTTTTAGGACTGGAACACGACAGCATTATTATGATGAAATGACTTACCGCATGGCCTGATGGGAAGAAAAGAAGAGACTGGGGTCTCTAGTGATTAAAAACATCACACCAGACCCTCTAATGTTTCTACTGTATCTTTATAATAGTGTCAACTTTGTCAATCATCCTTTACCTGGGGACAGTGGTAGTATTTTATGTTAACACTGTGGCAAAGACCTTGATAATTTAAAAAAGCCCTGAAGAGTTATTATCTGGAGCATCTGAACTTGGCTTTACCTAATGTTCTCCCTGACTAGACTGAGGCTCTGCATTCTTGGTGAGCATGAAATGCTGTCTCCCTCTCCCTAACTCTGTCAGGAAGCACAGGGTTGGGTACATTTTGGTAATGGTGATGTTTTTTATTCTAGTTACTCCATTCAGATTCAGCTCATTTCCCAGTCAAACTCATTGAACTTTTCTTAATTTACATATGCTGGAATGGTATGCAGTTCTGTGGGTTCTGATAAACCCATTGATCTGCTGTTCCATCATGAGAATGGTAATTTGAATTTCCACACTCATTTTCTCTCCTTCTCAGTCCTGTCTCTGCAGCCCATGGTGACAACTGTTGGCTTTGGTTTGAGACACTATGCTTTTGCTGTGGCAAAATGAATTTAATGCATATTTCCATTTCTGCATGAATCAAATTTGTCCATTTCTCTTCTGCTCAATGGTAGTATTGCTAATTCATTTACCAGATGCACTGGCATCAATTTTTGATACCTGTCAATAAAAATGCTACAGATATTGCATACAGATTCCAGGCTGTGACTTTTATATAAGGGATGCTCATTTGTTCCAGCATCATGGGACTGCCTACGCCTTTCTAGAGAGTATGTGAAACACCCACATGAGCCAGTTCTGAACTTCTGGGAGTGTAACTGTGTGCATCTTTTTACCAAGGCTTCATAGTCTGCGTTGTTAGCAATTTATAGTAAGTCTTGGCACAGGGTAGAATGAATTCTGCAATCTTGTATTTTTGTTACAAGATTATTCAGCAATTCAAGTTCTTCATTTTTCTACATATATTTTAAAATTAGCTTAACAATAGTTATTCTTTGCCTCCTGCCCCCAAACCCAATCAAACAGACAGAAGACAACTAGCCAGTCTGGAATTTTCACTGGGATTGCAATGAATCTATTAATACATTTTTAGCTTCGAAATGCTTCATTATAATAGTATCTAATATAACATCAACTGTTCAAATTAAATGTTATATAATTTCTATAAAGTTACAACACACTTGAAACAAAACACAACGTACCTATATTACAGTTATATTATTAGAAAGTGTTTTTAAAGTAGCCAGTACAAAGTTGTATTATTGAGTTTTCCACTTTGTGAGCAATTATACTTCTCCATTTATTTGAGAAATTTTTGATTTACTTGATCTATATTTGATAGTACTCAGCATATATTTATTTAGATTTATATTTTAATATATTATTTGTACGTTTTCATTATCAAACTTTGGGAGTTTCTTTATATTCTATTCCCTGTTGTTGAGCGTGTTTATAATTAGTAATTGTCTATTTTTGATTTTTCCAATATTAGTTTATGGTGTTTACTTTTGCCTTATGCTTTGTTTGTACTATCTAATATTTTTAAAGAACAAATGTTTATTTTAAAGTAGTCTAGGAACCAGTCTAGATGTCCAGTAGCTGACACGTAATGAAAATGTGTTATACATATAAAATGGAATATTATTCAGGTCTGAAGAAAAAAGTGAAATCATTAGATTTGTAGGAGAATGGATGAACTTAGAACATATAATGTTAAATGAGGTCACTTAAAAAACTCAGAAAAAACCTTTTACATTCTACCTCATCTGTGTTACTAACCAGCAGTACTGTACTACCCTGTGCCAAAGCTTACTATAAATTGATAGCAATGCAGACAATGAGGCCTTGGTAGAAAGGTGTGTATATGAGTATATATAAACAGCTATAAGTATTGGCATAGATAAAGTTTAGAAAGGAGACAAGGAAAGGTAATACTCAATGGTAAGGGTGGGGAATGGATGGCAGGTAAGGGATATGTGAATCATGAAAGAGAATATAAAGCTAACTGGCTTTCTAGTTTAAATTCTATCATAGTCTTTTCTTTTTATTTTTTTTTTATGGTAGATAAGTGTAAAAATGTAATGGACAGAGAGTGTAGAACTTGAAGTGAAGTTCCCAGAATGGGCGTTCTGACCAGGGAGAAGTTCTGAGATACACAGAGTGCCAGACTGGGCAAGTATGTACTCGAGTGGCTTCCTTGATTTAACTATGTGATGTTTTCATTTGTGAGTTCATTCTAATAAAGCTATTTCCAAAATAAAATCAACCCAGAAAATCCAGAGATACAAAGTGTAAAGTTATTGCCACTTACTGGTTTACCTATTCAAGTGTATATGCCCTTGTATATGTAAAACATGGGCGGAAATGGTAGTGCGTGTCCTGTGAGGAGTACTTGGATAATTGTGTTTATAGAGTTCAGTTCAAATTGTGCATGTAATAAATTCTCATGAAATTAATACCATTTTGAAGTCGAAATCGTTGACCACAGTAGCTAACACATAACATAGCATGAAGCAGGATTGTCCTGAGTATCAGGTAATCAGAAGAACTCTGTAATATTAGAACTACTTTCTTCCTGGGAGGCAGATAGAGGAGCCAAGGCACAGAGTCTATCTTGACATAAGAGCACAGAGTAGATTAGTGCCAATTCCTGAAGGCCAAGCAATTACATGAGAGTGGGTCTGTCTTGGCTGTCAGTCTATTTTTAGAATGTCATTCCTTTCTTTCTTTCTTTCTTTCTTTCTTTCTTTCTTTCTTTCTTTCTTTCTTATTTTTTTGGTAATACAAAACAATCTTCATTTCTTCAAAAAAATCTATTGCATCATTTATTTATTTAAGTGTTTGTGTATTTGTGTGTGTGTGTGTGTGTGTGTGTGTGTGTGTGTGTAGTGTCTGTATGCCAGCACCTGTGGAGGTCAGAGGACAAATTGTTAGAAGTAAGTTCTCTCCTACCTTGTGGATTCTGTCATGGGATTCAGGTCGTCAGGAGTGGCAGTAAGTGCTGTCACTGAACCTTCTTGCTGATTCACTGTATGCAACTTGAGTCATCAAAGTCTATCTTGACAGAAGAATACATTGCTTGATGAAAAACATAAGGTTGGTATGGTTGTACCTTGCAGATCCTTCTCTCTCCTCTTTTGTGTCAGGCCTATACAATTTATGAGTATGTATTTTTCAGTCACAATATGTGACTATACATTCAGTTTTATAGGTAGTTGTCTTTTAAATTAAAAAGAAATTTTATTTCTCTTTATTCTGTATCTGGCACTCTTTGTTTATCTGTCTGGCATTGTGGTCCTTTCATGTGAAGGGATTTCTACGCCTTCTCTACCCTGTGTGTCCCTGTAAATAAACTCAGTTTTCATTTGTTTGAGGGAATCACACCCCCCCCCCCATTTTTTTCTTTTGGGACAGTGTCACTGTGTACCCACACTGGCCTTGAACTACATCAACAATTGTCCGGGCTCAGCCTCCCGAGGGCTAGGCCTACAGGTGTGCACCACCACACGAAGCCAAACAGTTTATATTTCCACTTTACTGCTGAAAAAACAGTTTGACTCTACGGGGAATTCAGGCCTTATCACAGGTTTTACTCCCTGGCTTTCAAAACATCTCTGGCTTGCACTGTTTCTGAGATTTGCTCAGTAATTCTCTTTACTTCCCTGCATAGTGAATACAATCTCTGTCTACATATTTTGAATGTTTATCTCCCTCCTCCGGCAGCCCTGAACACAGTTGTCTCTTCCTGGTTTTCTGCCGTTGCGCATGCTCTGTGGAATGGATAGCATTTTGTAGTTATACCGTGTTTTGCTTCTGTATCTGTGTCTTCTTACTGCCTGCCATTAACTGAAGAAAATTCCTAGTTATTGTTTTCTTAGGGTATTTTTTTTTTCTGGCTCACTACTCTGTCTTCTCACTCAAGGATTCTAAGTTCACATGTGCTAGTCTGTTTGATCAACATAAATACTCAGACATCATCAAGATGCTGTTTCTATACTTTTATTATCTGACTTAACAATCATTGCAGTTTAAAACTTAGAGTAATTTTTAAAAATTACTAAAATGTTTTAAGAGACATTTCCTATTGTATTGCCTCTAAATATCCTATCTAAGTATTTTGTGTATAGCATTTTCAATGATACATATTTTCTTCCCATTAAGAAACATACACATGTATAATTAAAATCATATATGGATAATAATATACTTCTTATTTTACTTTACACAGATCTTCTTGTCATGTAGGGATATATATTTACACCAGTCTTTTTCATAGTGAATTATATTCTAATGTATGGATGAAACTCTATTTGGGGAATAAATCCACTTTTTATGAGATGCTTGTGGAATTTTGATTTACAAGCAATGAACTGAGTTGCAACATGCATGGGCTACATATATTTGTATTGTGAATATTATACTGACATTTCTAGATGAGAGTCTACTGAGCCACGTCTTGAAAGGTGGGGTTTACAATGAAGAGAAGGGAGGAAGAGCAGGAAGAGCAACTGGAACCGGAAATACTTTGAAATGCTAATAGTGAGGCATCTTCAGGTGGCTCACTCTGAGAGCTTGGGGAGCTGGGAGCATGGGCTAGGACAGCAACACTGTCAGATGCCATGCTGGGGTCAATTCTATGCGTTGATAGTGGTTAGTGCATCTGCTTTCTCCCAAATTCTGCAGCTTGACATGCCCAGGATAGGTTTTCTCCTGTGGAATGTCTGTTTCTCTTGTTTCTTGTAACTGCCCACAGGCACATAGTGATAACCTTGAGACAATCTGAAGCCAAATCATGATTTGAGAAACTGTATCCGTGGTTTACATTGACTTTGGAATCAACAATAATAGTTGGACCCACCCAAAGTGTTGGGTTTGATGCTCTAGTCAAGAAAAGATCTTCTGACCCTTGCTAACTGATACATTCAAAAGAAGCATGGGAAATAAAACTTTTACAAGCTAACCCTTAGAAAGGAATGCATAAGGATCTGAGGATACAGCTCAACAGCAACACACTTGCATGTCAGAGGCCCCAGGGGGTGATCCTGGCACCTCAAAACTAACAGTCAGCAAACCCAATAGTGCAACTTCCCTCAAGCATAGTTAACATGGTGCATGTTAAACGGTGACCCACCGAAGCCCGAGGCATTTGACGTACCTAGCATGCTATGTGACGATGCACTTCTTCAGTGGAGTGCCTTAGAGCTTAGCAGGCACTCAGGTCAAAGAGGACTCTTCTAGTCGTCAGCATAGCCTGGTCATTAGCTGGCCATCGGCTGCTGGCCTTTGCTCTGGTGCCACAGTTTTAGGGCCCAAATAGAATCATCACGGTTTCCAAGTATGTGTTCAAGTTCTATCTTTGGTGGCCTGGAAAGCAAGAAAACAACCATGCAAGTTGTTGTTAGACATGATCTGTGTATTAGTCAGGGTTCTCTAGAGTCACAGAGCTTATGAAATGTCTCTGTGTAGTAAGGGAATTTATTGGAATGACTTACAGTCTGCAGTCCAACTAACCTAACAACGGTCAGCTGTGAGTGGGAAGTCCAAGAATCTGGTAGTTGCTCAGTCCTGGTCTTCTGTATAAGCTGGAATCCTGAAGAAGTAGGTTCCAACAGATGTGCTGGCAAGTAAGTGCAAGTAGGTAAAGAAGAAAGAGCCTTCCTTCTTCCACTGTCCTTATGTAGGCTTCCAGCAGAAAGTATGGCTTGCATTAAACGTGTGTACCACCTTGTCTGAATTTGGAACTTGCTCTGTCTTAGGCTGGCCTTGGACTCAGACATCTTCTTGCCTCAGTATCTTGGGATTAAAGGCGTATAACTACCTTGCTAGCGCCTAAGCTTTTCATAGACAGATGCCTCAAGATTTGGATCAAAATCCTATATCCTCTCATGTTAAGATCTGGGTCAGAAGCCTGTGTCTTCCAGCCTCAGAATCTGGATCACAGGTGTGCCTTCCATTTCTGGATTGTAGTTCACTCCAGATGTAGACAAGCTGACAACCATGAATTGCCATCACAGTCTGTTTTTCTGTAGGATGGATGTAACACAAAGGAAAACAAATGTGTTCCAAGTTATCTAAATAGGCTGGATAGTTTTAATGTCAACTCAATACAAGCTAGAGTTATCTGGAAGGACAGAACCTCAGTTGAGAAATTGCTTCCATAAGATCTGATTGTAGGGCATTGTCTTACTTGGTGATTGATAGAGAAGAGCCCAGCCCATTGTGGGTGGTGCCATCCCTGGGCTGGTGGTCCTTGGTTCTACAAGCAGGCTGAGCAAATTAGTCTAAGCAAGCAGTAAGCAGCACCCCTCTATGATCTCTGCATCAGCACCACTTCCAGGTTCCTGCTCTGTTTGAGTTCCTGTCCTGAGTTCCTTTGATAACCAACAGTGATATAGATGTGTAAGTCAAATAAATTTTTCCCTCTCCAACTTGCTGATGGTTAGGGTATTTCATCATAGCAATAGTAACCCTAACTAAAACACTAAAACTCTCAAACATTTTCTTTTAATTATTATTTTTATTTTATGTTTTTTTTTCTTTGTTTTGTCTGCCTGTATTTAAATTGTCACATACATGCAGTGCCTACAGAGGCCAGAAGAGGACATCAGAGACTACTGAACTGTAGTTTCAGATAGTTAGAAAGTGCCATGTGGGTGCTGAGAACCGAACCCAGGTCTTCTGTAAGAGCAGTGTTCTTACCCACTGAGCTATCTTGCCAGACCTATTCGTAACCACTGGAAAAGGGTCCATAAATAGACGTTTCATTCTTTTTTTTCCCTCAGCACTTAGCACTGTTTATTAATGCCTTTGTTCTATTGAGAAGTAATGGAGAAAATCTGGGAACTTGATTGCATCGTGGTGATGTAACAAAAAAGAAAGCTAAATCAGGACAAGCCGGGGAAGGGCGTTTTAAAAGGTGCCGATCACAAAGAGGTTTAGAATTTGACCTCAGGAGGAGCCACCCTATTTTGAAATGCACAAATGCACTGCGAGCTAATGTTTCTGATGTAAGGCTGGGCTGCAGGATAACAGCTTACAAGCTGTCCCTTGCTGTTTGGTAATGTTAATGCACAGGAAGTGGGTAATGATTTATAAAGTGGTGTCGGGCTGTAGTTAACAAGCCTTCCTGACCGCAGTGTGCATTGTGCATCGGCCCCAGCTGCTCACGGCAGAGGGAAGGAAGGGGCTTTCCATGCTTGTCTGTTTCTGCCTCATGCAGGATCCAACTTTTGAGCTTCTGAACCACTTCTGCTTCCGATACCCCTGGTAGCACAGTGCCCGTGGGAGATGTTTGAGGGACCTTTTACAATAGGGAGACAGAAGTTCTTTGTTATTGGAATCCCAGCTAAGTGAGAAACTGTATTTGATTTTATCTTTTCATTGTTAAGTGTATCCCGTGTACCCCGAGCTTTGGGGGTGGGGATGAATGTCCATAAAGAGCTTGTTTTACCCTTTATCTGAAATTCAAAATAACTGTGCTCTTGTCCTGGGCTGCCTTGTTCTGCTCACTCTGCCTTGCTCCCTGAGTCTCGGTCCCTCACACGGATGAGCTGGTTCACTGTTCGCTCTCAGCAACAATATGGAAATGGCAGACCTTCCGGGGAACACAGGCTGAAGCCAGGCTGGACACAGGCTGACGTGGGAATAGTCTGTGTTTCTGAACCGACTTGATATGTGATGACAGTGGCCCCATTTTTTTTTTTTGTTAAAATCTTCTTTTCATGTGAATGTGCACGTGTGTGCAATGTCCAGTGAGTCTAGAAGATGTCAGAGTCATAGGTGGTTGTGGGTCACCTGACATAGGACCTGAACTCCCATCTTCTGTAAGAACAGTTTACCCTCCTAACTGCTGAACCTCTTCAGCCCATGAGTGGCACGATGAATGTGGCTATTTAAAAAAAAAAATAGAAAAAAATTAATTTAGATGAGGTTTAATGCCAGCCCTTGGGAGGCACAGGCAGGCGGATTTCTGAGTTCGAGGCAAGCCTGGTATACAGAGTGAGTTCCAGGACAGCCAGGACTACACAGAGAAACCCTGTCTCGAAAAACCAAACCAAACCAAACCAAACCAAACCAAACCAAACCAAACCAAACCAAACCAAACCAAACCAAACCAAACCAAAAACATTTAGATGAGGAAATGTGCTAAATCACAGACAAACCAGCCAGAGAGAATTAAAGAGGCATGCTTAGTTTCATTTTTCAGAAAAAGGACTGGAAGGGACAGAGTAGAAGAAAAGTCTAGGGGTTTGACCTAAGGAATCCAGGCTGCATCCTGTAGAGACTGGAGGGAATGGGCCAGAATCTTTGCTTACCACCTTAGAGAATCCCTCTGAGGATTAGTCACTTTCTAAGTATTGAGGTACTTTGCTGCTGCCTGGCCTGCCAATGCCTGGTTGGCCACACCTGTAGCCTGGTGAGTCCTGCCTGCTTCTGGTGTCCTACTGTCAGATGACAGCTTGAATCACCATTTCCTGCTATTTCCAAAGCAGGGTACAGAGAGTCTACTGCAGTGGACACACTGTTGGTGCTAACACTGGCCATGTCACATGAGCCAAAAACATGGAGAAGAGGGACAAGTGACCCTCATCTAAATCATAGACAAACAAACAAACAAACAAACTCCAAACAAACAAACAAACAAACAAACTCCTCGACTACACTGGGCTATCTTTTCTCAAAGACCAGGAGGATGCTCTTACTCCAGAGACCAAGGTTAAAGCTAACCAGGCACCTTTTTTCTGTGATGGTGGCCTTGGTTGTCACTGTCCCCAAACTTTGATTTTATTCATCTTGAGACTTGTTTATCACAATAGACCAGTTGTTTGCCCCAACTGCTCATTTTGAATGATCCTGCAGCACAATTCCCAAAATACTGTCTGGGGAGCCAGCATCAGCATCATCTGGGAACATACATTCTCAAGGGGCCCCGGCACCCTGGATCTGGCACCAGAGGAGGTGCTGGCTGAAGCCCACGAGCAGTAGCCTCCCCACCCTCAGGTCTTCGACTGACTTTGTTCTGATAGCCACAAACCGGCTTGTGTCTTTGCCCGCTGTATCTAATCATGATTTGTGGCCATTGACTAACTTAAATGACAGCGTGGGAAGGAGAGACATTTACATTAATTAAATATTGTCCTCATTTAATCTATTGAGTTGTGACTGCGGGAGCTCACACAGAGGTCAACAGTAGTGACAGGAAAGCTTGCTGCCACCCCAGTACCCCAGGAATGGGAGGGGCGGGAGCGGGGGTGGGGGTGGGGGGAGGGCGTAGTACCAGGGCAGGTCAGTAGAAAAGAGCAGAGCCAGAAAAGCCAAGGCTAGTGTCTTTAATGGGGTTTCTCTGGGAAGAGTGAGATAGGAGAGGGAAGAGCTCAGGACAGGCTAAGCATGATGGGTTCTGGGGCATAGGGCATCCTTTGTTAGCTCTAAAAGATGGTTAGGCTTAGGAGGTACAGTTTGTCTCTCATCAACAACTTTTAAAGATGTTTAAAAAATAGATGGAAAAGGAAAACGAACACAGTCAATACTTGTGTGTGCGCCAGGTATTGTGCTAGGGATAACGGCAGCCCTGTGGGGTTGGTATTATCTTAACCTTGTATAAATAATGAAGGTGAAGTCAGGGAACTGAGTGAGTGACTGGTCTAAACTCACACAGTGCTGAGTTTAAGACCAGCTTGACTTTGAAAGTCCTTTCAGACTTAGGAAGGGAAATAACAGTGCTTAGGTTTTCCGCTAGGAGCCAAAGGAGAGAGTCAAGGAGCTGCAGACTGGCAGTGACAGGATAAGGGAGCTTAGTTCTCAAGCTTTTTAGCAGGCAAGGAACTATGGGTCTGGAGGGGGCAGCCTCTTTAGGGAGCCACAGCTGCCAGGCATTCTGCCTCGCAGGCCAGTCGGGGAAGGCTGGGTCCATCCCTACATTTCTCACAGCCAAGTTTAAAATAATTTCAACGAAGCAAAGTATTCAATTAGAGATGGTTGGGGAAACCAGGCACGTATCATCTGTGTCGGCAGCAAAAAAGAAGAAGAAAATATTTAGCTTTTGCAAGCTGTGAGCACTTAACGCTCCGCAGGATGGTGTTGCCTCTCGGAAGAGCAAAAGAATCCATTGAATACCTCAGGGAGATTAATTTCCCTAGGAAAAAAAATAAAACAAAGGAAGAACCTCTGATCACATTTAAATATTTCCTCGCCAATGCTTGGGGGAATTCTAGCATTCCTCCCTCGCAGAGGAAAGCTTTTTGTGCCTGGGAAAAGGGATTGGGGGCCCCGCCCCGGGGTGCCTGGGAGGATGGAGGGAGGGCTGGCAGAGGAAGGAGTGTTTCAATAGCAGCACAGGTGCAACAGTTTGGAGTGAGTGATGGCTTTACAAATGACCCTGGCACAGAGCAGAGGAAACCCAAGGAGAAGATGAATTGAACTACAGCTCCAGCGTGGATACATTTGATTTTTGCCGTGGAGTCTAATGGATTGTGGGGCTGGCTGACCAGCTGGGGGAAGGTCAGAACACTGAGGAAATGGGAGGGGCTAGTGATGCACTGTTTTCTGGACAGGGGATAAGCTTTAGGTGGTTTGGTTTGGGATGGAGCCTTTGGAGTAACTAAGGGCTCGGGTCATACTCGCCTTTACTGTGAACACTAATTGTGTTTCATGCTAAGACACTGCCGATCTCTGAGTTCACGTGAACACAAGGGAAGGCAATATGGGATAAGGGGAAAAACATTCACCTTATTTTCTAAGAAAAATTCACATTGTTAAAGAGAATTAATAGTTTTTCATTTCAACTGAAAACATGATTTGTTTTTAGAAAACTTGACATCATATACTTTTCCTATGGCCATCTCCACTGCTGTGATATTTTCCTTATGGATATTATATCATGCGTACAAAATCTTCTAATGTTGTCAATATGACTTCATATTTACTTAGAATGTTAATCAAACCAATTGAGGGATGTGATCGACTCACTACCCAGATATTTAATTAATTTTCTAAAAACACGAGTTATCTTTCAATAATTAAAAGTTTTAGTTATCCAGTTGCTCAGTTTTATTTAGTTACTTGTTCAATTCGCCTCTTTTAATTCTGTTCATGTAATGTCTGTGCCCTTACATGCCTCTGCGTTTTGAATTACGTATTGTAATATTTTTCCCAATGTCCTTTCAGATAACCAGGAAGGAAGCAACCTCATATATCTCGACATCTAGACAACATGGTTTTGATTCCGAAAATGCAGAGGAAGTCTCAAAAAAGTAGACAAGGCACTGCAGATTATAAATATTGCAGTGGGAAGAAATATGAATAGTTTCAAAATAATCCTGGATTTTTGAGTGAGTGAGACAGCCTTGTATTCCAGTCCTGGCTTGCTGACTTCTTGTAGCCAGAGGACCCTGTGTAGTACAAGTCCAGAGTCATGGGTTCTTTATCTGTAAAACAGAAACCATCCAAATGGCTTGCAGGTTGCAGTGAGAACTGACTGAGCTGTCTGCTCAATGCTGGGCTTCTCCTTGGCTGTTCGAGGCTCTCACCCCTTCTTCTGTTTTAACAGTATGTTGACCAAAACTATGGTACCCCAGAGGACCCTCTGTGAGGGTCTGTGGTCTGGAGTTCCGTCTAGCTGGAAATCTGAGTGGTGTGGCTTTACTTGGCTTATGTGCAACTTACTGAGTTCTCATGCCTCCAGGGATCACACGGGTGTAGTTGTGGCTCTTCCTACCCATTCTGGCCTGTTCACGGCCACCGGTGCTGTGGTGTGGTATCATCTGATTGGCCAGACCCATAAGAAGCCTGCTGCTCACCACTCTTTTTTTTTTTATTAATGTGTTTTCTTTTTCTTTATTAGATATTTTATTTATTTACAGTACAGATGGCATCCCCTTTCCCCATTTCCCCTCCCTAGAAACCCCTATCTTATACCCCCTCTTCCTTTATGCTTTTATACCATTTTGATTACATACATGTATTAAGCTCAGTTCTAGGTTGAGGGTCTAGCAATACAATAGATGCAAATAGTCAAGGAACAAGCAATACAATAAACACAAATAGTCAAAGAAAAAGCAAGGCATTAAACCCAGTTATGTGAACACTCCCATGATCACTGTTCTAAGGCTTATCAGGATGACCAAAGTATCTGAGCCTACTTCCCTGTCCTAGCTCAAGGTCATTTTCATGTCTGAAGCCTACTTCCTTGTTCTAGCCTAAAATTTAGACTCTTACCTGAAATTACTTCTTTGTCCTAGTCTAATGTCAGATTCCTGCTTGAAGTCCACTTCCTTGTCCTTGGCCACTCACCACTCTTAAAGTCTCAGTGCTCCACTGTGACTTCCATATGGACATGAACTATCACAGAGAGGCCTATATCTGCTCTATCTATTGTGAGCTGATAAGAAAACACTTGAAAGTCACTTAAAAGGCACAAAGAGCTCCACAAATGCTCGTTAAGTCTGTATCTTAGTCCTATGTCCCTGGTACTTCAATTATCTTGTGTGGTGGTGGAGTTTTTTTTTTTTTTCTTCATTTTTTTATCATTTAGTCTTACCAGAGGCCTTTAAAGTAAAGAGCTAATTGCTTGGCTTAATAGACTTCTTCTTCTGACAGTTTATTAACTATTTTGGCCTTTATATGTATCACCTTTGAGGTCTTCCTGATTCTTCTACTTAAGGTTTTTCCCAGGGAGCCCAGCACCAACAATCCCAAGGTAGGAGAGTCTGGTTTTTCTTTCAGTACTCTGCATTTTATTTATTTATTTTTCAATTAGCAACACACTTTGACAAGACCTTTGAGAGTCGAAAACCAAAGCTAATCTGGAGAAGAGTGGCTTCGAGTATATTCTGTGAGCAATGTACTCCTCAGGCTCTGTCAGGTCCCCTGAACTCTGTAGAAGGAATCTCCAGCACTCTCTATCCAAGCACCCAGGACTCTTGGGAACTTTGTCTCTCTTGTTTGCATGGAATTCTTCCTCATGTTAGAATCAGTTGCTTGGAGAATCTATACTTTGCTCTGCCTGAATCATTTCATTCCACGGCAGTAATCATGCTGTCTGCAGCAATGTGCTCTTGGACAGCTCGGTCTTCTCACTCATTTCCTATTAGAGTTTCACAGGCTTTCATTCATCCCTATTTTCTACAAGACTTTCCATTCTTTGAGATCAGGCTTCATCTGCCTGCTCCAGGGGCTCATCTCAGCACTGGGTGGGCTGACAGTCATGTGCCGAGAGGAGTGTGATTTGCTTTATTTGAGATGTGAGTAGAAGCTGGTCCTTATCAGATGTGTCTTAGAATGTCAAGTTCATTTCTTGTTCCTCCTAACATGAATGAGAGGCAGATTGTTTTCTTCTTTGATAACCAGTGGTGGCATCCAGTACCGGGGACTTCATCAGCACAGAAGAGTGACCTAACTGCAGGGGAGGTATGGCTCCCATCACACAGGGACACACTGTAAATATGTAAATATGTAATTATCTGCAGCAGAATATAGGCAGAAGGACCAATTCATTCTATAATCTTTCTCTCTCTCTTTCTGATCTTGTGCAGGGCATCTAGGGGGAGAGAATGATGAGTTGGGGTTGGGAGCTGGAGAATGGGAGCAGAGACAATACAAAGAGAAGACGCCCTTACCTTTCATGTGGAGAAACAGGGGACAGAGTTATTGGTGAGCAATGAAAAGTACACACATTCTTCAAGAACTAACATGTTTCCATCAGTCAGCAAAAACAATTTTTCATTATTTTAAGGAATATTATGTTACGCTATGAAATCACAAGACTGAAGGAGGTAGAAGAAAAATTTGAGAACATTTAAATGTGGTTTCTTCGTTTTACATCGATGGAACCAAGACTCTCCTCAAGGTGTTTCATGGGTTTTCTTCCTATCTTGCCTCCTACATTAATTTGACAATTGTGTGGAATTAGAGTGAGAGTGGTCATACAGCCAGGAGTGTATACACAGGCCATGGTGGTGACAAACACATTGAACAAGACTGTTAATCCACCTAAGGACTTGGGTGAACAGACAGAGCTAATCTACCTGACGAATGGGCGAACAGCGTTCTCGTAAGCAACAGACACCTTTATATGACACTGTTCAGTGGGAATCCTTAAGAATGCTCTTACAAATTGTACACACTCCCCCCATCCCCGAGAAAAGCACATCTGGCATTTATAGAGCAGAATTCATTCATGATTTTGGTGACAACAACCCAGATGCTTTATTGATTCTTAATTTCCCCCAAATGAATTCATTCTTCCTATAACCAGCCATTGCTTTTAGTTGTGTGCTCTTTGAAATATTTCACATACGTAAGACACATTCTGCTCTCTGGTTCTGTTTTCCCAAATTTAGCCTTTCCGACCTTGTTCTATGAAACAGTAGCATATTCTTCTGCAGAAACTGACTGCACTCACGTCAAGTTCTCCTAGCACAGTTGTCCTTAACTAACGATGGCACTCGGGGAAAGCCTGTGTGTTCTGAATGGCTTTCACCCTTATTAGAGCAAGACAGGGTTTCCAGTCGTCAGACCAGACAACATGTGAAGCTCCAGGCCTCTTTGTGGTAACACTACACTCTCTCAGGGCTGGGAGGACTTCTTGTGCTTTCTGATTGTGTCATTGGGATTAAGGATGTAAATTGATGCTAGCTGCACGACTGACATCTAGTGGATAAAAGCCAGTGGTGCTGTTCAGACCAGTTTTCCCTCCCATCTAATATGTTCTGCCCTTCGAATAGGCTTTCTTAGACGCAGCAATCTTTATCTATATGTAAGAAAACTGAAGTGCAGAGTTAAACCACTAGAAGGAAAACGGGTGGAGATGGAATCTTTTATAAATGAAGAATACTTCCTTCGTAGAGACTTATAAGGATGCATAGTAGCTTGGAGTAGGAACAAAACCCCTCTGGTGATAGATTTACTTTGTTTATTGGAGAGCCTACAGCACAATGCCCAAAGAGAATTCCAACATTTATTATTTTTATTGCTTTTTTAATTTATTCACTTTTCCTTAGCTTATTGCTTTACAAACACACTGTAAAAGATGGGAGCTCTGATTCTGATATGACTACTACATATGATTATTATAATCACTTGTTAAAGTTGAACTGTCCTTAAACTCAAATACTGATAAATGTTGGAATAAATTTTAAATTATTTGTGTTTTTTACTTACTGTAAAACTTTATCTGTTATTATTAAATTTATGGAAATGAGTTGATCTTGCCAGGAAGACTTTTTAAACACAAATTTGTTTACTTTATTTAACTAGGGATACATCATAAGACCCTTCCTCAAAACAGGACTTATTTTTCAAAATTGTGTGTGTTTGTGTGCGTGTATAGGTGTCCACAGAGACCAGAAAAATGTAGGCATGAAATATTTTAGAAATACATACTTATATAGGGATTAGAATGCAGATGACTTTAGAAATATAAAATCCGGTTTTTAAAATATGGATGATTGAACAACATGGTATGGTGGTTTATTTTTTTATATTTCCGTTTTCAAAGTTAACTCTTTTTTTTGTTTGTTTTCTGTTTTTTGTTTTTTGTTTTTTTTTGTTTTTCGAGACAGGGTTTCTCTGTGTAGCCCTGGCTGTCCTGGAACTCACTCTGTAGACCAGGCTGGCCTCGGACTCAGAAATCTGCCTGCCTCTGCCTCCCAACTGCTGAGATTAGAGGTGTGTGCTACCACTGCCCGGCTCAAAGTTCACTTTAATGAAATTTATAGTTTGTTTTTATTTTGTGTGTATGGTATGACTATTTTTGCCAGCATGTATGTGCACACAGTACCTATGAAGGCCAGAAGAGGGCACTGTGCCCTCTAGAACTAGAGTTATGGACAGTTGTGAGCCACCATATAGATGCTGAGAATTGAACCTGCGTTCCCCGGAAGAGAAGCCAGTGCTCTTAACTACTGAGCTATCTCTGCAGGCCCTGTCAAAGTTAACTTCTTAAAAGAGAGATTTGTTGATTTTTATTTTACATGTATGAGTGTTGGGTTTTCTTGTATGTAAATATACTCCGAGACTACCTGTTTCTGAGGAGGTCAGAAGAAGGTGCTAGATCCCCTGGTTGTGAGTTATCACGTGGTGCTGGGAATAAACTTGGGTCCTTTGCAAGAGTAGTAAATGCTTGTAACCTCTGATCTATTTCTCCAGCTGGTCAGTTAAGTTTTAGTTGCTAGAAGACCTTGGCATTCAATTTGTAGATTTTGTTTGTTTAAATGTGTGTTTTCTGATAGAAGTTTTCTTTAGAATAAAATTACTTCCCTCCATTTTCCATATACTCTTTGAAAAGCTAAGAAACTTTGAGCAACAACCAAAGCCCCACTTCACAGAGCATCTGGCTGAGGAGTGTAGCACAGCGGGGTAAGATGTTTTATAAAACTGCACAGAAGGAAAGCCACGTTTGACATGGACCCACTCCTCCAACTGTCACCATATTACACGACCCTCACTCCTGCTCCTTTAGTCCCTTGTGTCCCCTGGGAATGGCTAGAGGGAGCTTGGCCATGGCTGACCTTTGGTCATCAGATCAAAGTCAAAAGAATTTTACAGGCAATTTCTTTTTGGTGGAGAGAGGAAGGGCTCTAAGTTTGCTGTGCCTTTTTCATGTGAGCACTGCCTAATGAGAACAGTTTCCTTGGCGATGAAGTAACAAAGCCAATTATTATGTGACATGTAAATTATGCCTGGCTCTTATATTTTTTTAAATTTTTAATTGAGGTATAATTTGCATGTAGCTGAAAGGCAGCGTTGCACTTAATGAGTGAGTTGAACATTACAACCTATGCCATGTATAAACAGTATTTTCTTCTCCTAATGTATTTACTTGAATCCTTCCACATTCCCCTTCTTTCAATCTTCTTTCCTTTCATTATTTTGTCTGATCTGGAGTTTAATAGGAACAGAATCCCACAGTATGTATTCTCCATATGCATTTCTTCAGTGGAGAAAATTTCCTCACGTGCATCCATGTTGTCTTGTGACTTGTGTCACGCATGCCACCATTTTATTATTGGGTGACTTTTTATTATTGGGTGATATTGGACATGCCCAGTTTTCCTTCCCCAGCAAGTGTGAAATATCAAGGTTACTGACATAGGTTGCTCCTTCATTTGATACTACAAACATGTCAACTAGTTTCAGAATGTTACAATCATGTCAACATACTACATTACTTTGTATCAGTATTCTTATCCCAACTTTGTGACTCTTTGGTACTCCAAGAAGTTTCTTGGAGTTAGTTTTGTCTAAGTGTGATTATATAAGCCTTTTGAGATGCAGTTCAGTTGCATTGAATTGTTTGTTTGAACTTTAACTTAGTTCTAGTCCTTTTCTTCAGCACTTTAAAAAAAGCATGTAGAGTAGCAATAGGCACATATATACAAATATATTTTAATTTTGTGTGCACAATTGAGTTTGTACTTTATGAGCCAATTTAAAAACATTTTTTTCTTATAAAGTGAATTAGTTTTACATTTTATATTGATTTGATATTTTATATTTGCTATATTTGGGCTCTGGTTTTGTTGCGATGTAATTACCATTTATACTGTGTTACATTCAGTGTTCGTGTCTTTATTACATCTTTCTACTAGTTGAAACTTCCCCCCAAAAACTTAGAATTTAGTGCTCTTATGCCAATTACTGTTGGTCTCACTTTTTATCATTATGCTGTCTGTCATCTTTAAGTATTATTTTCTGACTCACATTGAACCATATAAATCAGAAAACCAAGAGTTTTTAGCTATGTTCTATTTCTATGATAACAAGTCCCATCCTCATACTCCAGTGTTCAAGGGATTGTCATTAGAGACTTACCTCTGCAGAGATAAATATCCCAGCTGTAGACATCCATCCTTCTGTCACAGATATCCCAGGCACATTTGGTTTGACACCATTATTCTTTAGGATATCACCCAGGAGAGAAACATATGTTCAATCTTTCAGGAATTCTTTTTTTTTTTTTTTACCTGTACTGACACCACTGATACTTGATCCACATTCTGGTGGATATAAATGCTTCAGCTTGTGATTTCCCTAAGATTTTAAAAGCATAACCTTTTGGTTTGCTTTGTAATTTTTGAAAATGTTCTTGCTTTTGGAATCATTAAATAGATTTGCTGTTCATGTGAGGACCCGGGAATCTTTACTTCATCTGTAAACTTTGAATGTTTTCACTGAAGTCTGTCCTGGGGTTCATTTTTCTGAGCCTTTTCCCAGATGCCCACTGCATCTTCCATATGTAAAGTCAGCTTCTTTTATTTCTGTAATGTCTTCTTTGATTGTAGTTTTTAATATCAACATTTCCACTATTTCATGTTTTTCTTTATTTTTCCTCCCCTTTCATCCCTTTCCTCTACCCCAGGAGCTCCAGTAATTTATAACATTAATCTTCTTTCCTTGTTTCCATTTCCACAAGTTTTTTTCTTTGACTGTTTGTACATCTTCATTTATTTATTTATCAACTTTATTATTATTTCTTTTATTTTTAATATTACAATAAAATCATATCATTCCCCCTTCCCTTACCTCCTTCCAAACTCTCACATATGCCCTTCCTTACTTTCTTTTAAATCTACGGCCCTTTTCATTAATTGTTATTACAACGAGTATATGTATTCTTAAGCTTTAAGTCAGTTTTTGCCTTGAGAGATAACAAAAGGACAGAGAGGTCAATAGATTAAAAAGGAATGGGAAAATGTAGGGAGCAAATGATGACGTGATTACTATGGGAGCCAAGAAGGAGGGACTGATATGCCCTGTCCAATCCGTTTGATAATCCTTTGGCAATGGAATACTGCATGTGCTCCTGAGCCATTAGCTGAGATGCTAGGAACCCGGGTCCCCAGGTGTCTTTGGTTGGGTTAGGAACAAGAACAATGTGTATTTGAATCTCTGTCATTTCTGACAGTTTGATCTTGGGCAACATCTTCATGTTTTCTAGTACATAGCTGTCTCTGATGAAAATTAAAAATAAGTTCCTATAATCCTGTTGTGAGGATAGAAGATAGTAAAATGTAGGTTTCTAGATAAGGTAAGAGATCACTGAAAAAGATGTGTATTTTAGCAGAGGTGGTAGGTTGATTTATTTAAAAGTCGAAGAGAAGTGTATTTTCTATTTTTCTAGCTCATTGCTCATTCATCAGCTGATGAAAACTCACCCATTGTTGGTAGAAATATAGACTTGTACAACTCCTATCGAAGTTAGCCTGGTGACTCTACAGACACCGAAAAGAGAGCTACCTCAAGACTCAGCTATACCACTCTTGGGCATATACCCAAAGGACTAAGCATTTCCATGTTCATCTGTGATCCATGTTCATCTGTGATCTATTCACACTTGCCAGAAATCAGAAAAGGACTAGCTGTCCATCAATTGCTGAACAGACAATGAAAATCTGGTATAGTTATACAGTGGATTGTTATTTACATGTTAAAGTGACAAAATTATGTAGTTCACAGATAAATGGATGGAGCTAAATAAAAATTATCCCATGTGAGGTAACCCAGACCCCTCAAAACAAATATTGTATGTTTTCTCTTATACATGGATGTTAGCTTTTAAGCCTTTGATAAACGTTATAATTCATATAACCACAGAAGTTATATATCAAGTAAGGGACTAGGAAGGAGGGGAGGATCTCCAAAGGAAGGGGAAATAAAATATGAAGTTATAGAGAGACAGAGGGGAGATGAGAGTGGGAGGATTATGTGAGGATGGGATGGGAGGAAGAGTAAGAGGGATACAGGGAAGAACAGCTAACACTAAGGACCATTTGAAGGGTCACGTGGAAACATAACGTTGTAGCTTCCTAAAATATATACATAATGAAAGAAGTCTAAATGGAGTCACCAAATAACAGGGGAGATAAAGCCTCAAATAGATACTCCTCACTATCAAGTGAGTTAGTGCCAGGGATTGGTTACGTATAGTTGAGTCTCCAGTCCAAAGGACCCCGTGAAAACCCATAAACAGTTCAGGCTATTATCAAAGTGGTTGATTGCTCTCTGATGGTAAGGCCCTGTTGCTGAGGACAGCACTTAGACATCTTGTTGAACACAGACCAATTGACCTGGTGCCTAACTAGGGCCTTAACCCCTACTGATCAGCGTTTGTAATACTGGGAGGTACTCTGCATGCTACTGGAGGACAACCATGACCACCAACCCAACTACAAATACTGTGTACTGCGACCTACCATGGTACCTTGTTTGAATGATATGCCAGTGCAATAATGGCAGAAATGTTTTGTGAGTAACCAACCACTATCTGATTGAATCCAAGGCAAATCTGTGAGATGGAATCCATTGACTGACACTACTTAGATAGCCAAGAACTTAAGACTAGATAGGCTGTGGGCCTAGGGGAAAATCTAGATACTATTCTGCTAAAGGACATCCCAACAATATTCTGCTCTACCTATAGATCAATGCCTCTCTCAGCCATCATCAGAGAAGCATTCTCCTGCAGTAGATAGAAACTGATAACTAGACAAATGTGCAGAAAGTAAGAGATTTGAAACACTCAGTCCTAAATGAGATGTTTATACCAAAAAGTTGTAAGAGCCAGAGAGGATGAATGATACCAAGGGATTAACATGAAGACTCCAGGAGTCAATCCATGGGAAGGGTCTAAAACTATGCCCAACAGGAATGTTGAGACAAGTTGACCTGTAAACTATGTAGGTAGGTGAACCAGAGTTCAGATCCTTAAAAGACAGCTGTGTGCACGGAAACAGGCCAATGCCAAGAACTTGCTTGCTAACCAGCCTACCCAGTGGCTTACCTCCAGGTTTAGTGAGGGTAATTGTCTCATAAGTAAGTTGGAGGATAAAGTAAGTAAGGCACTTAATATTAACTTCTTACCTTCATATACATGCACACACGTATATATCTATCTTCAGAAACACATGCTGTACACAAACGTACACACACACACACACACACACACACACACACACACACACACACTCACACACACTCACACTCACAGTCATCAGTATAGGACCAATAATTATTTCAGCACCATTAACTTGAGTTGTTTTTTCTTGTCTTAAATCCATAGAAGAAAAGCAATGGGTCTATTGTACACCAATACCCCAGCGTTACTCGGCACTGCTAGCTATTTTATTCATTTGTACATGAGCACACGTGTGTGTGCAGGGACGCGAGCTTATGCAGATGCCTGAGGAGGATGGCTGTTATCTTTCTCTATTACTTTTGTTTTAATGTCTTGAGACAGGGTCTCATATGGAAACAGAAGTTAGTTTCAGTCTAACTCACAATGCTGGGGTTCCAGGCACATGGGTCATGCCTCGCTTTTTATGTGGGTGCTGAGGATTTGAACTCGGGTCCTCATGCTTACACAGCAAGTGCCCTTACTCACTGAGTCACTCCCCAGCTCCTTGCATTTTTTTGTTGATCTTAGCCTGCAATTGTGAGCCAACTCAACCCTTCCTCCCCTAGGCTGTTTCTGTCAGGGTATTTTAATTTCAGCAATAGGAAATGAAACAAGCACGAATATATGGGAGCAATTTTTAAAAGTTATTCCTTTAATTTTTGAGATTATGATATAATCACAGCATTTCCCCTTCCCTTCCTCCAAACCCTTGTTCTTTTTTTTCAAATTCATGGACTATTTTATTTTACTTATTGTACTTATATATATATATCAGTATATATATATATATATATATATGTGTGTGTGTGTGTGTGTGTGTGTGTGTGTGTGAGAGTGTGTGTGTATCTCCTGCTCAGTATGTATTAAATTACTCATATGTATGTTTTCAGGGCTGATCATGAATACACTTTTAATGAAGATACTATGGCAACCTCAACAGGACATTTGAATCATGTGTTGTAGGCAAGTTCCAGCTTAATATTTTTTTCCACAGAAACTGTTTAAAGATTACGTCTTAGGTACATTTATTATTTTTAATGCTTAGAGTGGATTTGTGCTGTACAGGTCTTGAGGACTGAGTAGAAGATAGTCCTAGCACATGCATTCTATGATGTGTGCACCAGCATACAGCCTTGTGATGAATGTTATGTTGTGGGGGTAGTAAATTTGATTATATATCTTCTCTCTCTCTCTCTCTCTCTCTCTCTCTCTCTCTCTCTCTCTTTTAAAAAACTTTATTGTAAAAAGCTTACAAAAAGTAAAAAATAAAAACACCATATACCAAAATTAACCAGAGTCAAAGTCTATATAGTTAGAGTAGGCATTCAGAGCAGAAACTACAGAGCTTCACATTAAATTTATACTTTTCCTTTTGAATATATCTTATGCATCTATGCACCAACAAAACCTAATCTTCCCAACACAATCAGAACTAGAGAAACAATGAACCTTATGTCCACTTCCTGTAAAATCCATGTCTGTCCCTGCACCCAGGCCTCCCTTGTCCACCCATCTTTAGCCATTTTTGGTTTTCCTTCCTTCATACTATACACTCTACCCACATCCATAATTGTGTACACATATGCATATATTCTGGGCTAGAGTCCACATGCGAAACAGAACATGTAGTTATTTCTCTTTCTGAGATCATGTGACCTTGTTTAACATTGTACATTCTGAATCTTTCCATTTGCCTGTGAAATTTTAACTTCATTTCCTTCTGAGATGAGCAGTGTCCAAAAGCACACATGGATACTTTCACTGTCCATTCATCTGTTGCCGGACCATGAGGTTGATTCTAATTCTCTTCGTGAATCAAGCAGCCGTGAGCACACGGGATGCAGTTATCTTGGTGGTGGGATGTGGGGTTCTCTGGGACTCTGCCCAGGAGTGCAATGACTGGCCACCGAGAGTTGTGTTCCTACATTTTTGGGGACTCTTCAAACTTGTTTCCACAATGGCTGCATTGGTTTACCCCACCCCCACCCCACAACAATGAATACAGCTTTTCTTTCCCTCTCATCATTTTTCCAACATTGTTGTCAGATTTGTTGATGATAGGCCTTCTGACTGGGGTGGGGTAGTAGCTCAAAGCAGTTTTCACTTATACTTTTCTGATTGCTAAGAACTCTGAACATCCTTTAAAATGGCTATTAGTTATTTGTACTTAAAAAAAAAAAAAACAACCCACTGTCCATTCAGTTAATTTGCCCATTTGGTGGCTGGCAGTTTTAATCCCTTGGTATTTAATCTCACAATTCTTTCTAAATTCTGGATACTAGTCTAAAGTAGAGCTTCTAAATATCTTTTCTTTCTTTTTTCCCTACACCCCAACCACTTTTCTGAGAGAAGATCTCAGTCTGTAGCCCTCACTGTGTAGCACAAAGTACCCTCCTGCCTTCCTAGGGCTGGGATTGGGGGTGGAAGGCACCATACCTGTCTTTACTGACATACGTTTTCTTCTTGGACTATGTGATAACTTACATTGATTCCTTGAAGAGGTTCGATGAAGTCTCACTCCTAGCTGAGGAGCTATTGGTAACTGATGACTCCTGAAAGTAAGAACTTTCTTTAAGGGCGTGTCCCTTGGTAGGTTGAACACACTTCAGTGGATGGACACACATACCAAGAGTACATATGAGGAGTACTTACTGGATTTGATGGGTCTTAAAAAAAAAGGACACAAAGTTGTGTACATGGGGAAGCAGGAAGTGACTATGTCAAAATACATTGTAAAGCTGGGAGGTGGTGGCACATGCTTTTAGTCCCAGCACTTGGGAAGCAGAGGCAGGTGGATCTCTGAGTTTGCAGCTAGTCTGGTCTACAGCGAGAATTCCAGGATAGCCAGAGTTACACAGAGGAACCCCGTGTCTCAACAACAACAAGAACAACAACACAACTTCTAAATACCTCCCCTCCAATGTACAAAATTTTCAAAGATCTAATAAAAATAAATATATTCTTTGACACAGAGCTTCCTCTAAAAGACTTTCTGTTTCTGTAATTCGAAGCCGATAGCAGGTCTCTTCAGAGTCTCAGTTCTGTCTCATCACAGGAACATGAGGTGTTTATCCAGTTTTCAGAGATACAGTTGATTTAGCCAGGTGCCCTGAGACCTGCATGGAAATTGGTAATTTCATATTGCCCACGATGGCTGTCTCGTGACTGCTTGTAGAGTTTATAGGAGTTCAGCTACAGATGTGATTATACCAGCCATTTCTCAGTCCTGACACCAGTTTCAAATTAAAAACTGACAGCCCTCACCTGCTCTTGGGTTCACCCACAGGTCACTTTCTTGTCACTTTAGTTCTCCCCCTATTAAAATGACATCTGTGTTCATGAGACACTGAGAGGGGCTGTGGGGGGTTAGAATTGTTGGTGGATGAGAATAAGGTGTTGTCTGCTCAGATAATGGTGTGTTCAACTTTGTCTTTTAAGGGGATACAAGGCTAGCAGTACCCAACAGATCTCCAGATGCAAGAACAGAGGCCCAGAGAGGTCAGTGTCTGAGTGTATGACCCACACACCAGAACAGATATGTCTCATGAAGAATAGGTTCGTCCCACTAAAGGGACAGAAAAATAAAATTATATTATAATCTTTAAAGTATTCTTTCTATACATTTAAACATTTTCTAGATATCTTATTAGTTTTACCTAAGGGAATTTTTTTTCCCTCTTAAGAAGTGTAAGAACAATTTAGGAAAATACCCATTTAAACAAAATGAAAAAAAAATGTTTGAAATCCTACTGTAAATGATTTACTGGGACTAGGTAGCATATATTACTATAATGCTTGCATAAAACGTAACAATGTATCATCTTCACATTGCCAAGCAACATGAAAGTGGCCTATAGATAGTATTTCAATTAAGACGAGTGCAAAAAAAAAATTAAGCAAAAAGGATTTCTTTTGAGAGACAACGAACTGATAAATCATTTGAAATAACAACTTAATAATTTAGTATCTTAAGACAGTATAGTGCGATGCAAAGATCAAGTAAGCGTGCATTAAAGATCATGGGAGGAGATTATGTTCATTGAAAAAGCCGCCCCACTTCCCACCCTTAGTGCTGGGGAATTGAAACCAGGACCTCATGCATGCTGGACAGGCATGTTAGCACTGAGCTACACCCTCAATTCCTAGAGGTCACAGTTTTGGAAAACCATCATTACTGATAATGATGGCAGTTTGTTCTTCCTGTGGTCTGGGGGTCTTTGATTTTTTGAAAACAAAGTTATTTGCTAAAGACATTTGTTTTACAATTTAAAGTTGTTTTATTTAAGATTTATTTTATTTGAGATTTTATTTATTTTTATTTTATGTATAGAGGTGTTTTGCCCCCATGTATGTCTGTGTACTACTTGTGTGTAGTATCCACAAAGACCAGAAGAAGGTGTTAGATTCTCTGAGACATGAATTCTAGGCTGTTATTAGCGTTTGTGTGGGTTTTGGAAACTGATCTCAGGTCCTCTGGAAGAGAAGTGAGTACTCTTAAACCTGACCTCAGGGGGCGTGGTGGTCTACATTAGGGAGATCCTGGGTGATATATTTTATGACCTGAGTGACCTTCTACTTAACTCAGTTTGTCTTAGTTTCCTTATTGGAAAACAGGGACAGCAAAGCGACCTACCTCAGTGAACAGTATTGAGTCAATGTTGTGCAAAGCACTTAGCATCTTGCTGTGTTTTATTAAGTGGTAGTCAAGTGTTTGCTGGTTGGAAAATGAGAATAATTATAGTACTTATATTTTTGAGAGGTTGATACAAAATGAAATAAAAAGTAACCTGTAAATTCATATATCGTCACTTGATAACATTGTTATTAATACATTATTATTAATTATTATTATTAGAACTACAAAGACCTTATGGTACAATGGTTGCACATCTGACTCCTAATTATCATGATGTAGACAATAATGTTGGATTAGCTGTTAGGAATAGGATATTTCTGTGCTTAAGGAGACCACCTTTGGCAGGTACAGTGTGGTTACTCACAAGTGTCTCTTTCTCCAGACAGACAGAAGTCTTTGGCTTCAGGCAGGCTGCAGGTCTGGGATGTTAAGGGAATCAGGGGCTTACATGAAGAGGTCATGATGGTATCTGACATGAGCCTTAGAGGGTAGATTTTGAGAAACACAGGCAAAGAGTGCTTCCTTTGAGGAGATTCGTATACCAAAATCTTATGCTGTAAACCAGAAAATAGAAAACTATTTGTCTGAGGTTAAAGATTGCCTTGATTTTATTTAAAATTATTGAAGAAATCAGGTTGTGTTTACACAAAGGCTTACATAGTTTATGTAAGATGAGCTTCCTCAAAGGTCAGGACAGAAACTCAAACTGCTTATGTCATCCCAGACTAGCCGACGCTGACACAACAATGATGTCACCATTTGTCATCTGCTTATTAAATAAGTGGCAGTGTGTCAGCAACTTTATATTCATTCTTAATTTAATGTGTGATACTCTTATAGAAATAGTTACTACTTTTGCCTGTACTTATGTGACTATTGAGGTGTGAGAGATCAAGTTACTTATGGTTACAAAGTAGGAAGTACTGGAAACATCATATTCACCCTGCTTTTCCTCCTAACTGAATTTGCATTTAAATGTGCTTTTGCTCTGTTTAGTATTTGGTATTTTAATATCTGTGCTATAAAAAATACACTAAGCAAATGACTACCTATGACACACAGAATCAGACTTGGGTAAGTCACCAAATCTCCTAATACTTTAAGTAATAGAAACAATCTACCCTGTGTCTCACAGGGTTAAAGTAGAAACGGGATGAAATCAAGCAAGATCACAGAGCTAAGATTCCTGGAATGAGTTTTGTGATTGTTATTTCTTGAAGGTCGTGCTATGCTTGAAGGATGAGTGTTGATGTCAGAAAACACTTTTAGATTCCCCCCTAAGGTCAAATGTATTCTTAGTGCTTCATCTGATCCTGTGCGTCTAGTGAACTCGTCAATGCAATAAACGTACATCATCTTTCACTCAGATGTTATTGCTAAAGACACAAATAAAATGTTGTTAACCGGAAGGGCATTGCACTGTAGATCTCAAATCAAAGTGGTGTCTTTGCCCTTTTAGGAAACTTGAATATGGTGTAACACATGGCATGTGCGTACTTGTTGACTCTAGAAAAATCAGCCAAGCCGTAAATTGCTTCGAAGAGGTATAACAAGAAGTGTACAGGGAGAGGAGTGCCTGTGTGTCCATGCAATGTATATATAGATTATTTGGGGTGCTGGGGAAATGGATTGATGGGTAAAGTGTTTGTCGTGTATGCAAAAGGACCTAACAGCTATATAAAGGCGTAGCCCCACAGATCTCTAGGCTTAACATGAGAAGGTAGAGTGAGAAAGGTGAGTACTAGGAGCTTACTTGCTGCCCAGCCAGACTAGCTAAAACAGCAAGCCCCAGGTACAGTGAGAGCCTCTGTTCCAAAACATAAGATAGGGAGTGACAGAGAAAAATATGGGGATATGAACCTCTCACCTCCAATGCAACCCCATGGGTGAGTGCATCGGTATACACATGCAAAAACACTTATCACAGCACACACACACACACACACACACACACACACACACACACACACACACCCTTTACTTAGAAAGATAAAATCTGAGGAAACTAGAATAATAGAATGATAATTGCAAAGACATGTTTGGCTAGGATGAAATACTAATATTTAATACTTTTATCGATGGCCCAAAGGCCGAGTCTAGTCCACCAGCATATATTTTTCTGTAGCTGTGAAATAAGAATGGTTTAACATTTTTAAGCAATTGGAAAATTATTTATATTGCACGTGAAAATTATATAAGATTAAAATTCCATTGTCCACAGTAAGGTTTTACTGGGACACAGGCATGCTCATTTGTTTGTAAATTACCCACAGCAGAAAGGGGAGTGTGTATGGGTCACAGTGCCCAAAATATTTGCTACCTTGCTATTTGTGGAAAAATGTTAGGTTATTTAAAAGCAGCATAATTACACAGTAGGAAAGTAGACCTATAAAAATAGATTCCCATTAAAAAATAGCTTCTAGCTGGGCAGTAGTGGTGCACACCTTTAATCTCAGCACTTGGGAGGCAGAGGCAGGTGGAATTGGGAATTTACTACTTAAGTCCAAAGAACGATTTGTTGAGCCTACACCATCAAAATGCTGGATTACTGAGGATAAAGTAAAGGAGTGAGCTGAAGAGAGAGAGAGAGCTGTGTGCAGTTTTGGCTTTTAAGAAGAGTTCTTCTCAAGGTTTATAAAACCAGGCTTGACAGGGGAAAGAAAAACAAACAGGGTTTTACTGAGGGAAACACTCTAAAAATGAATGAGAATTGATAATTCTTAATCATTTGCTCCGAACAACTAGGAGTTGTGTTGTCGCCAGAGCCATCAATGAAAAGCAGGTCTGCTCTTTAACCTGTCCCAATTTGCTTTGACATATTTTTTTACCTCAGAGGATTTGGCCACAGCATCCATTAGCGCTTCAGAGGCAGTCAGGTCAAATCAATTGTCCACACTGTAGACAAGGTACCCATCATTTACGGTAATTCTCCCAGCCGTGGTAGAAGAGAGGAAAGGTTAAAAGCTGTATTGTCATGAATGCATCTCATTCATCTTTCAGGCTATGGGTGGCATCCAAACACTATGTAAGGAGCAGGGTGTAGGACTTAAAGTTGCATTTCAGGCCTTATACACTCATCACCAAATGAGCCATTCACATTCTTGAACCAAACTGAGTAGCTGCTTCTGCCTCTAAGATGTAGAGGGTGCTTAGTAATGGCGTCTACTGAGAGGTTCAGAGTAACTTGAACAACTGATCTCTTGTTGGGCCTTTCTCCTGCTCTAGAGCAGGTTCTTCTTCATAGTTACACGATAGAGAAAATTCACTGATCTGCCATCTCTGCTCACTTGAAGAGGAAAGATTGATTCGAGGATAGTGGTGACCGTTTTCAGGAAGAGACAAATATGAGTACTGAGCACGACATGTTGAACTATATCAAATGATACTTCATGGTGGGCACCAACCTGGTACACATGCATCCTTCCTGCCTTGTTAGTGTGAGGAAGCTGATGTTCAAGTCACAGCTTCATTTCAAATGGCATCAGTTGCTTGTTAGATGGTGGTTGGAGCCAATGCACCCAGAGACACCTGCCCTGGGATTCCAAGCGAGAGGCAAAGCCATTTCCAGCTTTGCAGGATGGGATAGATTGAATTGCATGTGGCAATAATTAGTAGTTCACCTGCTCTTTTACTGTACTGCTTGAATTACATAGCTTCCCTCTATAATTATGTTTTTCCCTTACAGAATTTCTCATGGAAAAGATTTGTGAGTGAGTGAGTGTGTGTGTGTGTGTGTGTGTGTGTGTGTGTGTGTGTGTGTGTAGTGTAGCATACCCATCTTTGTGTGGGTGTGTGTACATGTGCCTGTAGATGCACAGGTACATGTGGCAGCCAGAGGCTGACATTGGGTGCCTCTCTCAATCACTCTCTACTTTATTCATTCCGTGAGAGCTTCAAGTTTTGTACAATGTGTTTTGACCATACCCACACCCAAATTCTTCTTAGATCCATTACTCTTCCCTAGACATCTATCTTTGTGTGTCCCCCCACTACCACCATTAAGGTCTAAAATATTCTTGGTTGTGTGGTCTTAAACTTGAATGGAGTTGACTTACCAGGGCCTACACTCTTAGAGAACACGGACTCTTCTTTTCCTAGCAGTTACCAATTGCCACTTGCTCAAGTAAGACTGTGTGCCTAAACTTGTTAAGATTTGTTCAGGCTTGGATTTGAGCAGGTTTCTTAGATGATGTCACAGTTGCTGTGAGTTTGTATGTACAGATGTCCTCTTGTGCCCAGGAGATGTTTCACTGCAGCCATCCACCACTGTTGGGAGTCGACTCCTAGCAGAAAGTGGCTATCATATTTGCAGCCATCTCAAGCCATATACCCTGACAAGAGACCTGTTTTTCAATAGCTTATAACAGCTGAGCACACTCTGATAAACATCTTGTTTATCCCACATATCTTGTTTTGGTGTTTAGTGCTCCAGCTGCAAGGTGCACGTGGTATCCACGCCTGTAAGGTACACTCGGTATCCACGACTCCAAGGCATGTGGCAAAGCGTATAAATAACCAGGATTTCCCTTCAGTAAAGGAGACTTGATCAGACACCATGTCTTGTCTCCATTCTTTGTGTCTCTTCCCTTCCATCCTCACTCTTTCTCTTGCTAGACCCTGACCTGCAGACTGAAGCAGCAGCTCTGGCGGGACACAATGGCCCCCAAGCCAGACAGTGTGGACCTCAACACACCACCTCTAATTCCTACGCTGATTGTGCTATCTTTTCCAAAATCGTCACTGAGGCTTAGTAGGGGTGTGAGGTTGTTGTATGTATATTCTATGTAGGGCTGAGTATTCTGCAATCTCTTACTCTCTGAGCCTTGGCCAATCATTGGTTTCTGTGTCAATCACTGTGGTGGTTTGAATGTGCTTGGCCCAGGGAGTGGTATTATTGCCTCCTTCTCTACTTTGTTGGAGGAAGTATGTCACTGTGGGGGTGAGCTTTGAGACTCTCCTCCTAGCTGCCTGAGGAATTGGTCTTCTCCTGTTTGCCTTCAGAACAAGATGTAGAACTCTTAGCTTCTCCAGCCACATGATTGGTGATTAATTTTATCCTCTGGTGGCTTGCATAGCACCTTCCAGTCCTATGAAAGCAAGCTGATGGAGATACAACTTCTACATCTGCATTTTTATCTTTTTGTGTGTGTGTGTGAGACAGGTTCTCAGGTTCTCTCACTGATCCTGGAGTCTATCAATGCCTCCTAAGCTAGCTGGCCAAAGAACTTCACAATCTGCCTGCCTCTACCCAACTACTAGTGATTCACTCACTGCCAGAAATGTTACCACGTCCTTGGGTTACATGCTATCCTGACTTTTACATAGATGCCAGGAATCTGAACTCTAGGTCCTCACGCTTGTGTTGGGGGTACTTTCCTGACTGCACCATCTTCCCAGCCCTAGAAAGAAAGCCGTTTTTTTTTCCTTTTTTTTTGCATGAAGTTTATATCTTGGTGGAGAAGAAAATGGGATACAAAAGAGATTTATTTTGTCGGGAGACAATCTTAAAAATACTGAAATCAGCATATTCTACACAACTAATTTTTCCAGTCTTTTTCCTGTGTGCTTGTTTTTATTATAAGAAGGATGCGAACAGAGTCAAACAACCGAAAACAACAATAGCCACAAAAAGGTTTCTAAGTGGATGCTTTAGAGTCAGTCCTTCGGAGTAGAGCTGATTTGATGACAGTTTGAAGCGAAGATTGTGCTTTACTTGAAATAACAGTTAGAAAGCTCTGACTAGGCATTTCCCCTCGACGTTACCTGTCTGTGAAACAGATTTGGACCTTCTTCCTGCTCCTCTTGGTCAGATCTTGTTTCCTCTTCCCAAGAGTGAGTAGGACCGAGATGGCTGTAGATCGAGCAGGGGTAAATCAAGAAGGAAAACAGAAGAGACTGCTAGTAACAGGAGATCACTTCTTAAAAGAACCCGCCATTAGAACCCGGACTCTAGGAGCATTGAGGAAGGAATCATGGAAGTGAGGATTTTGGTTTGGTTTCCTTTTCACTGGTCCTAAAAACATAATAAGGAATACTTTTTCAGCCTCCTCCCTTTCTTTTCCTGATCACCAGAGTTACAAATATTTTCAGAAACATCAGATCAGGGGAATTTCAAAACTGGTGGTCAAGACACTTAATCTGGCTCTCAGAGACTCTGGAATGTTTAAATGCATGTGGTCTTCTATCAGAGGATAGTTAACACATCTTTAAAATGTCGTCAGAAGCTCGCATCTGCTCTAAAAACTCCAGAGCCAAATTTCTGCCTAATGCAATTTGCGATAGATAAAATATTTCTAGCACTAATTGAGTCTCTAGTAAAACCAGCGGATTCTTAGACTTTGAACAGAGGAGAGCTGTAGAATGGAATTATTCTCAAGTAATTGGTTGTTTGAGGAGTAGAGGCAAAATATATGCTTTAGAAAACTCAAAATAACGGGGCTTCATTTGACCTGAGTATCTGTAACTAGTTATGTCTGTACTTGTGACAGAGACAAAGGATAAGAGGAAGGGTGGAGTCTCTTCCCTGGAATTAACCCGAAGTAATTGACCAAAAAAAAAAAAAAAAAAAAAATCTCTCAGCGGTGTCGAGAAGAGCAAGGAATCGAATGAGATACTCTTTAGAAGTTAGATAATATTTTTATTTTCTCTGGTAACCCTTTGAGAAAATGCAAAAGAACTGAGAATTTTAAATTTCAAAACAAGACTATAAAATACAAGAAAATCAGCTCCTAATGAGATTTAGACACACCCTGAGACTGCCTGATCTAATCTCCTCAGTCTTTGTGGATGAGGTTAAACATATCAGACTGTTGACCCTGGGCATTTTGACCTGGTAGAGATATCTGAATATCAATTTGATCTTTGTATAGACACGGCAGTGTTTCTGTGTAGTTATGATTTATCAAGAGTGGTTGGGCTAGTAAGGACTGTCTCACAGAGCAATTGGTTGGCTGGGCGCAGTAACGGGTAAGCAGGAAATATGGTGATTTTTCCCTACTGAGACTTCATGTTGCCTGGTGAGAGTAGACTTTTTTTTGTCTAGCATTTTGCTTAACACAACCTGCCTTTCTCTCCTTTGCTAGTTGCTTAACTTTTCTCCACTGAACTGATGTTTTATTGTGTTTACTTATTTAGAATGTGAATTCTGAGAATGCTGGCCTTTGTGTTGTCCTGAGCTGTGTCCCCAGACCCCCACTGGAGCCTGGCGCATGACAAGCAGACAAGAAATGTTTGTTAAATAAGTGGCTGGATCAACGCGTGACCATATTCATTATTATCTCTTTACCAAAACATTATGTAGTGTAACTGCTCATTTTACTAAGTACATCTGACTTAGGATTACTTTACACTATTTCCAAACAGCAAACATTCTTTTAAAAAGAACTTAACACATCCATAAGCATTTAAAACAGCATGATACGTGTTTCAAATATGATTATATGGAAATTCAGTTCTTTATAGACTTCTCCCAGAGGAGTCTAAGTAAGATAATGCATGGATGGAAATGGGTTGAAAAATATGAAAATATTCCCTTTCTGAGTATTTGAGGTTTGAATTACAGACTTCAGCATCATATCTTAGAAGCTTGACAGGACATGTCATCTGTAATGTAGAGAAAACGTATTTTCTTCCTACTTATGTATTTCTGTATTATCTGGCTTTCTGTGAGTCTCACAAATACATGAGATAATAAACGTATAGAAAGGAAAGGATTATACTGTCTCATGGTTCTGAAGGTTTCAGTGCTGGCTAGTTGTGGCAGTAGTCATGATAGGATTTATGGTAGAACAAAGTCACCTTTTTCATGGGTGGGAGATAAAGGAGACTTGAAGAAAAGCCCATGGTTCCATAATCCCTCTAAGGGCTTGTTATCAACAACCAAAAGACATCTTACTAGGCCCCTCCTCTTAAAGGGCCTATCATTTTCCTGAAGTACCATGAGATGGGGCCAAGCCTTTAACACATTGCCCTTTAATTTTTTAATTTCTATTTTTAACTGTGCGTGTATCCGTGAAGATGTGTATATGTATATTTGAGTGCAGGTCCTGTGTAGTCTATAGAGGGAATTAGATCTGCTACAGCTGGAGTTACTGGTGACTGTGAGCTGCCCAAGGAGGTGCTGCTAACTGGATCTTGTTCCTCTGTAAGAACCATGCATGCTCTTAATGATTAAACGTCTCTCCAGCCTACACATGGGCCTTTGAAGGATATTTGATACCTAGAAGATAGCAGCCTCTCCACGTGAATATTTATCTTATTCCTCTATAAATCTGTTCCAAGATGATAGTCAAGGCCTCCACAAGAGTCTTTACTTTGAAATTCTGTTCACCAGGCTGGTCTAGGAGATTCCACATCAGAGTCCCTTTCTGGTTAGTCCTTCCCTTACTTCTTCTCCTAGGCCTGTTTTCTTTCAGTGGACCTACCCCTTGTCCCTAGCTAATTATGTGCCTTGTAGGGAAACAAGATGAACAAAAACACAAGTTTGCTAATGGTCTTAGCCTTCAACATCTAGTAATTTTCACGCACCTTCATTTTCTCAATTCAGTGAAGAGAATAGATTTTGTGGAAATCCATGTTTTGCATTTGGTTATCTTTTATATAGAACACAGGCACTGACTAAAGCATCTACTGATTTAAAATGATTTCATTTTGTTGATGAGTTTCAAAGTGAGGCTCATTCCAGGAACTGTAATGTAGGCATTATAGGCAGAGCGCATTTGGGCATAAACAGAAAACAAAATTAAAAAGATAAAATACATGTCTCCTGCTTAGTTTTTCAAAAGCTAAACATAACCAAGACCAGGCATAACAGCCTCAATGAAAACACTGTGATAAATCGTTATTTCCTTTGATTTGACAAAGTCTTCTCCAGTATGACACTGAAAACACTGTTCAACAGACAGAAAAGAAATTGTGCTAGACTTCACACGACCAGGAACTTTTGTGTTTCCGAATGTGCGATCAACCTCATGAGAAGATGGTCCACAAAAAGGATAAGTCGTTTCTGAATCGTGTGCATCACAAAGATCTTGTATCTAAATGGAGTCAACAATTCCCATAACCCTCTATTAGAAACAGAAGTAAACGAACAGAAATGGTAAAGGGTTCTAAACTTACCAGAGATGTATAAATGGCCCATAAATACATGAAAAGATGGTTACCATTATTTGTCTCTAGGGAAGGACAGAAATACAAATGAGCCACCAGGGATGGCTAGATTTAAAAGTTAGACAATACGGATGGTGGGGTGGGGTGGGGAGAACACAAAGAAAGTGGAACCTTTAGACATGGCTGGAGGGAATTCACAGAGGCCTGGCTTTATTAACACTCTTGACAGTTCCTGAGACTGTTAAACACATGAATTAGCACACGGTTTACCCCTGCTTTTAGTATAATGCAAACATACAAAATGTATGTCTATAAAGCAATGTATGCATGTCTTTGTAGCGATATTAATCACTACAGCTCAAAATTGGAAATGAACCAGTGTATCAGTGGAAGCATGAGCAAGTGAGACATGTTATGTTATGTTATGTTACAGGATAACATACAGGGCCTGTGTTATAGGATAGCAATTAGCCATCAAAATGAACAAAGTGTGGGCATAACTAATAATTGAGATGAACTTCAAAAGTATATTGAATGAAGTCAGGCAAAGTCCATAAAATCTGTTAATTTGAAAGTCTGGAATAGGAAGTGTGGAGGCAGAGCATAGACTGACTAAAATGGGAGATGGAAGATAAACGGTTGGTTGCCTAGCAATCGTAAGAATTGGGGGGGCGGGGCACTAGAAGTGGTGTGGTATAAAATTGAAGTGTATCTGTGAATTCACTGATCTCCATCTGATGTGAACTGTAGGGTGTGTAAACATGTTTCAGCAAAGCTAGCTAGTATAAAGGAATACCAGATCTGAACAAATCCCTATATAACCACCGACTATGTGTATTGGATGGCATTATGCTCATCTCAGGTAATATTTAGTTTGATTTTTATTTTTGATGATTTAAATATGAATTGGATAGATGCCCCTGACTTTCTAAGTTTGTACATGCCTTTATATCACCATGAATTTTTCTTCTTGCTTTTTGTTTCTTTTAAAAAGAATTTGAGAGAAGACATTTTTTTCTCCTCCCAGAAAGCTTAGTAATGTTTAACAAATAATAATTTAATGATGAAGTATCTGGGGAGACTACCCACTGTTAAACTGCTTACTTCTTGTCCTGGTTAGCTTTTTTTTTTCCCAGCTTAACACAAGCTACTGTCATCTGGGAAGAGGGAACCTCAACTGAGAAAATACTTCTACCAGATTGCCTGTAGGCAAGTGTGTAGGGTATTTTCTTGATTAATGATTGCTGTGGGAGGTTCCATTCCTGTGGAGGTAGTGTCATCTCTGAGCAGGTGGTCCTGAGTTATATAATAAAAGCAGACTGAACAAGACACCAAGAGTAAGCCAATAAGCCACATTTCTCCATGCCCTCTATTCCTGCCTCTGGCTTCTCTTCATGATGGAGTATATCTGTAAGCTGAAATGAACCCTTTCCTCCTACGGTGCCTTTGGTGATGATGTTTATAGAAATCCTAACTAGGACACTGCTCTTGGAGAGGACCAGGGTTTGGCTCCCAGCACTAACGTCAGACCCCCACCATGCCTGCCACCCCAGCTCTGGGGGATCTGCTCTTTGCAGGCTCCTATACTCCCGTGCACATTCCCATACACAGATACACAGACACATGCATACATATTATCAAAAATAACTAGAAGAATTTCTGATAAATAATACAATTTCCTTATAATGATATAAACACCACTAGTCAGGTGCTATAGGGATTAGAGGCCTGAGTTATTTCAGGTTTTATGTATATTCTAAGGAAGTTAATTCTGAAGTACAAAATTCCACAAAAATGAAATTATCTACTTAAGATATTCCCTATGGAACAGAAGACAAAGTATTCCCTCCTCATCAGAACCCCATGCTCACAATTATAAAAATTTAAAGCAATACAACTTTTGTATTTGGGGAAAGCATCCATCTTTAACCACTGGTGACCTGACATAATGATCTTTACAAAAGAAAATCAGAGGACATGGATTCAGAGTAAGGGGTAGGATAGGATGAGGGAAGGTTTCCCAGAGGCCAGAGCGTGCAAAGAAAGGGCCAAGGCTGTTTACCACCAGGTAAACTGCTTCTCTACCCTGGACTGAGAGAAACTCATTACTGCCACTGAGCTGCCTGGACAGCTCCTCAAGGTGTATGTGTTTTTTGTGAATAGTATGGATTCGTCTTCATTTTCTATATGTCTCCAAAGTCCCAAGCCCCACACTGAGGACACTACTATGCAATAAGTGCAAATTACTAACAACAGTGGAGAAAATAAGTACATAAATTAACTAATTTAGATTAGGCTTCATTTGTTAAAATACATTACTTTAATGAAAAAGTTTCTTAATGAAGGCCAGTAGGCCCATGTGCAAAAATGTACTTCTTGTAACTGAATAGTTTTCTATGTTTGTAGTTGTGACATAGGTATAGCCTGATTCTGTGTATTGTTATTATGATCAAGAAATACTAAATCAAGCATTTTTTTTTTTTTACTGTGGAAGAGTTATATTTATGAAATTTAGTTTTAAGTGTAATTTTATTGGTTCATTTTTTTTGAACTTTACTTTTATGTGTGTGTTGTTTTTATGTGCATGTATGTTTGTGTACCACGTGTGGACAGCACCTGCAGAGGCCAGAAGAAGGTGTTGAATTCCCTGGAGCTGGAGTTATAGAAAGTTGATAGCTGGCAGGCGGGTGCTGGGAATTGAACCCAGCTTCTCTGCAAGAGCGGCAGATATTCTTAACTGCTGAGCCATCTTGCTGTTCTTGCAGAGAACCTGGGTATGCATGAGAAATCATGAGATCATCTGCAATTCTGGATGGACGTGTAAGCTTGACAGAGCATCAGGACCAGCGAAGGCGTGCCTTCTCATTGCATCTCTAGGGGCTTCCATGATTGGCTGCACAGTCTCCAACCACATGTCAGAGATGACTAGCAAATGGTTTTTAGCGCTGATGGGTGTATAGATCCCTGAAAGATCTCTGCCAGATTTACTATTTTACCGACCAAATTCCTCTGAGTTTGGAATTAGTAGACTTTATAACAGATGGTATCATCTTCCAAAGACATCCTGCGTAATTCGTGTCATTCTGGAGCAAATACAAAGCTAGAAGCTGATGGTACTGGTTGTGATTCTTCCAGGAACTTCAAGCTTCAGCAGTTTTTTGAAACTGAAAGTGCTGTCTGTCATCACCTCCACTGAGTTCTCCAGTGGCTCTCACGACCACGGGCCCTGCCAGACCAACGCCCAAGCTGGCTCTCCGGACTTTCATATTTTTATATTGTTAACTCTTTTCTTGCTCTGACCTTGAACTTCATTAATCTGAGCAGATTATCTAAAAGTAATTTTTCTATGTACAAATATTCTGAATAATAATATATGTAATATATATACATATATAATATATATATTATATATATATATATGACATACATATGTCTTTTTGGCTTAAAATCTTTTGCTAAACATTAAGATATTTATCTCTATTTAAGGAAAATATTAAATCTTATTTTAATTATAGTACTATTTCACTATTTTAACAAAACTGTAAAGATTGGAGCTTGGCCCTTTAAGTTCATGTCTCTCTGCTCATTAAGACCTCACACCTCCCCAGAAGAATGTCTTTGTGTCATGGACAGTGGTTAACACAGAAACTCACCACTGGTCAAAGTTCAGGGAATGAATTACAGTGATGTGCTCAGCTACAAGTACAACATCCGTATTGCCCTGTGTCTTAGTTAGGGTTTTACTGCTGTGAACAGACACCATGAGCAAGGCAACTCGTATAAAGGACAACATTTACTTGGGACTGGCTTATAGGCTCAGAGATTCAGTCCATTATCATCAAGGTAGGAACATGGCGGCATCCAGGCAGGCATGGTACAGGAGGAACTGAGAGTTCTACATCTTCATCTGAAGGCTGCTAGCAGAAGACTGGCTTTCAGGCAGCTAGGATAAAGGTCTTAAGCCCACACCCACAGTGACACACCTACTCCAACAAGGTCACACCTTCTAATCCTGCAATTCCCTGGGCTGAGCATATACAAACCATCACACCCTGTCTTCCTAAAGTTTAGGGACTACTGCAGAAGAAAGGGCAGAAAAATGGTAAGAACTATGGGTTAGGAAGGATGAGCGAATTGTGCATGGCAAGCATGCACTCGAAAACTCAAGGGAATTGTGGTTGTCCACACAAGATCTGTGCAACTTCAAGCCAGCCAACATTCTAGTGTGGGATAAAGCCCCACGCTTGGCTAAGAGATATGGGTAGCGGCTGACATCTAGGTGAGGGGCAGTCAGTTTTTTAAAGGATATATCCTCTGATGGGTGGATCACATTCCTGTGGATGGCTTTACACCCAGGAGTATATGGGCAGCACAAATTAGACTTGGTAGAGTATTAAAAAAAATAGAGGATACAAAGTTGGGAGGGGTTTGAGAGGAGAGAGTGAATTTGGGAGTAGTGAAGCCTGAACATGCTCAACATATATTATATGCAGCAGGTAGGAAATTCTCAAAAAGCAATATTATATAAACATAATAAATATAAATGCATAAATTAAAAGTAAATAACTGGAGTTTGGCAATTAAACCATGACCAGCATTGTTCAAGTAGAAGGAGGAATGAACTGGTGATATTGTTTTAACTTTCCAGGGTATTCTGTTTCTTTTAGGAAAGGTTAAGGTTTTCATAACCTGGGTTTATCTAGGATGTAGCTTGGCTCAGAGTATGCTGTTGTGATACTCAGGAAGCTGACTGGTGTTTTATAAACGTATAGGCAATACTCTTTGAATCTATGTTTATGATTCAAGTTCTAGCATGATATCTTTAGTCACTGGGTATTTGTAGGAATAATGTTGTATAAGATGTAGACAGTAAATATAGTTATTCTCTCTCAGATTCTCATGCATATTCTTCATTCAGTAATATCATGCATGCCTATGATGTAATATGAATTAATTAGAGTAGCTTGGCAATTGCATAAAGTTTCGGTATTATAAAAACATGATATTTGGCATACGATTGGTTTTGCTTATTCATAATTCTGCTACTTATTATGCTAGGCAGTTATTTTGATTTTCTGCATTTCTGTAAAAGGAAGCTAATTTGGCAGTTATCCTTCCCTGGAGGGTGATTTTTATATCCAATTTTAAGTGGGATATTTAGTGTTTTACAAGATCTATAAGCTTTTGGCAACATTTTTTAAACTTACATTTTCTTTTTATTTAACATGTAATATGGAGGAACTACACGGACCTAACATGGATAATTTAGGACTATCGTGTAAAGTAGTACCATGCTAATGTTTGTGTTTGTAACTCTTTTGCTGCTAAATACAGGTCAAGTCATGTCACTACAGTGTGATGAATTTATAGTTATTTGAGTATTACACACTGAAGGCAAAGTGGAAGCAATTATAAGAAAAATATAAAAATTACAAAATTATAAAATTATAAGAAAAGTTAATTTGCATTCACAATCTTTAAAATTGCTGTTTCCTGATTTTCCTTTGGTCTGATGACAGAATTAGAAATGTTTTCAGCAACACTTAAAAAATTGGAAACGAAGATCAGATATGTATTCTCATTCTCAAGCATCATTGAGAATGAGCTAACTACCTAAATAGATTTTAGTGGAATAAAATGATAATTTTATAATCAAGTAATATATTTATGTTGTTATCAATTGCACTTAATAGAAACGTTACTCACTCTGCTTTGAACAGTTGATGGATGATGTCTATGAGAACTTTGAAACTTTCCTGCCAAGGGCCAGCCTCAGCTTGGAGAGGGGTTCTGAGGAAGGGATGTCTGTGAGCAGCAAAAGAACAACTAGAAGCCAAATTGTGGCTAGAAGCTGACAGCCTGTGTTCTACTTGGGACAGGTGTTTGAAGACCACCAGATATCTCAGCTCTTGAAAACCAAAGCCCAGTCTTTTATTTACATATCAATTCAATTGTCCACCCCAGATTCCCTTTTGATTATGCCACCAATCAGCATTTATTTTTTACCTTAACTCCTTGACTGCTAGGAAAAGACAGCAAGCACATATTTCTTAACATTGCAAATTAATTCAAAGATCTACCTGCCTTTGTAAGCACAGACAATAAGCTGGCTGGGTGAGATCAGGCTCTGAGATCACCACTCTCACCATGCCTGGGCCTAAATTCTCTCTGTCCTAGGCTGACCTTCAACTCAGGAATCTGCTTGCCTTTGTATCTTTCTGATAAGCTGGCTCATAGTATAGCTACCTCTGTTTTTTTAGGCCCATGGGCCCCTCATATAATTCATATTGCATCCTTATATTTTGCATAGTTGAGAAGTTATATATATTTGAACTCATGTTTTCAGAGTTCTTTCCACAGCCTTAAGGGCTGTCCCGAAGGTAACAGCTTTCTACTATTTTGCTGAGAGATTAGATAAATCCTCTCCTCCTGGACTCATGCTGCTTCTAATTATCATGGAGTCATTAACCTTGGCAGGGAAAATATTTCCCAAAGGAGAAACATGAAGATATATATGTACATGTATATGTATGTATATGTATGTATGTATACACACACACACACACACACACACACACACACACACACACACACACA
>JANHMN010000009.1:36804972-36841177 GCA_030674055.1 Rhabdomys pumilio
ACACACACACACACACACACACACACACACACACACACACACACACACATACACAAGCCTCATGCCTAGCAGCTTGTCAACATGCCCACTCTACTGGCTCTGTTCCAGGGGTGGGAACCATATCATGCTATTCCTTCCATGGCTAGGCAGAACTTGGCACTTTTTTTCCAATTTAAATAGTTTTCTTATTCCATGTTACTTGTTTTGGGTCCCTGGGGAACAATGCTACACCCTCTACTTGGATTGACTTAATCCACCTCTTCAATGGTGGGACTTGGAGAAGCACCACCAGGTAGAGGAGTTTCTCCACTAGGGAAGCCACCAGACTTTCCTCCAGGCATGCCACCAGCACTCTGGTACAGCTTGATTATGATAGGCTTGCAGACTTTCTCCAGTTCTTTCTGCAGATGCCTAAATTCTTCCTTCTCTGCAATCTGGTTTTTATCCAGCTAGCTGATGATCTCATTGCACTTGTCAAGAATCTTCTGTTTGTCCTCATCATTGATCTTGCCTTAAAGTTTCTCATCTTCAGTAGTTGCTTTCATGTTGAAGGCATAAGACTCCAGTGAATTCTTGGAGGAAACCTTATCTCTCTGTTTCTCATCCTCAGCTTTGTACTTCTCAGCTTCCATATCCTCCTTACTCAAGCGGTCATTGTCATTGGTGATGGTGATCTTGTTCTCCTTTCTGTGCTCTTATCTACAGCAGAAACATTGAGGGTGCCATTGGCATTGATGTCAAAAGTTATCTCAATCTGAGGAACCCCACGGGGTGCGAGAGGCATGCCCATGAGCTTGAACTTCCCAAGCAGGTTGTTGTCCTTGGTCATGGCCCTTTCACCTTCATACACCTGAATGAGTACACCTGGCTGGTTGTCAGAGTAGATGGTGAACGACCGTGTCTGCTTGGTGAGAATGGTGGTATTGCACTTGATGAGGACAGCCATGACTTCACCAGCAGTTTCAATACCAAGGGAAAGTAGAGTGACATCCAAGAGCAGAAAGTCCTGAACATTCTCAGACTTGTCTCCAGATAGAATGGCTACCTTGACAGCTGCACCATAGGTAACAGCTTCATCAGAGTTAATGCTTTTATTCAGTTCTTTTTCACTGAAGAAGTCTTGCAGAAGTTTCTGAATCTTGGGAATTCTGGTATAACTACCCACCAAGACAATATCATGGATCTGTGACATGTCTAGTTTGGCATCTCGAAGGGCCTTCTTTACAGGGTCTAGTGTGCCATGGGACAAGTCAGCATTCAATTCCTCAAATTGAGCCCATATAATGGAGGTATAGAAGTCAATTCCCTCATACAGAGAATCAATCTTATTACTGGACTGGGTGCTGGAGGAGAGGGTGTGCTTGGCCCACTCACAGGCAGTGTGGAGATGCTGGACAGTTCTCTTGTTTTCACTGATGTCCTTCTTGTGCTTTTGCTTAAACTCAGCAATGGAATGATTGACCATTTATTTGTCAAAGTCTACTCCACCTAAGCATGTGTCTCTAGCTGTTGATTTGACTTCAAAAATTCCATCCTCAATAGTGAGGATTGACACATCAAAAGTGCCACCTCCCAAGTAAAAAATAAGCATGTTCCTTTCAGCTCCAAACTTTTGCCTTCATTTGTCAAAGATGACATTAAAATTTGTAGCAGCAACGTTGTCAAAAATAAACCTTAGATAACAATTAGGTAATACTAGTTAAGAAATTTAATTTTGCATAGAGATAGCAGCATGGTCAGGTGGGCAAGCACAGCACTGTATTGTTCTCAAGGCATCTTGGACTTGGTATGTAGAACAGACCAATGTTTCTGGATGGTCAGCTTAGCAGAAAGTTGAGTATTGCTATAAATCATCTCAGGGGAGACTGATGGTTTTTTCAATGAAGTCTTAGATGTGCAAAGCCTCATATATGACCAGAACAAATGGAAGTTACATGTGGACTTCAGTGGGATGCACAACGGTGGTCAAGAGAAAGCCATGCTAGCAAAGGTACTTCACTGAAATGTGTCCAAATGGGGACAGAAAGACAGTTACACATGTAAGAATGGAAGCTAACAGGATGTCTGATCACAAGACAGACTGAAGAAAAGATCTATATATTAATAAACAAAAAGCCTGTTCACCCATCATTGAAGTGGAATCTGGAGAACTTCATCTGTAGAATAGGGACAGGTTCCTTTAGTGTAGGATACCCTACTCCACTCTAGCAACTTAAAAAATGGCAGGCTATCCAAAGGAGGTTCCCCTGAGAAGGACATGTCAGAGAGGGAGTCTAGAGCCTGAAGGGCCTCAATAGCCTATAAAAAGTCTGACTCAGGGCCTCCATGCTGACTCTCATCTCTGGTACCTCTCCCATTTCATTGATGGGAGACGTCTCTTCTATTAAAATTTGTCGTATTTATTTATTTATTTATTTATTTATTTGAGACCAACATAGGGATGTATAAAATTGTGTCCAGGAACTTCAGAACATATTTTTATGTCTGGACTCTGGCAGCTGCTTTAGGATGGTGGCAACCCCTTTAACACTTTTAGAACCATAATTGTTACTTTCTGTCTGGAATGCCCTAGCTCTCTGCTGCTTTCCCTCTTAGCCTCTGCTTGCTCTTGGTTCCTTGCCCCAGCTCTTCAGTTGCCTGTCAGTGGCTCTCTCCTCTCTGACTGGCACTTCACTTTTCTGGGTCTTCTTTCCAGGGTGTTCTATTTTTTGTCCCATGGGATGAACTCAGTGGTAAACTAGACAGCCATCCCTTTCCCAAGCAAGACCCTTGCAACATCATTGATACCAAAATATCAAGTACACTTTTCATCTTATAAACCCAGACATGATACTGGGAGCAGGCTGTCAGTGTGGGGTGGGAAAAAGGAATTTTAAATTGGACTAAACTTCTTGTTGACTTCACTCTTCTGCCCATTAGTTAATGGTGGTGTACTGTTGGTGAATTTTAGATAGATCAGAGAGGGATAAATGATTGAATTAGATTTTTTTTCTGAGCACAAAAGATTTACTCGTGTTTGTTAAATTTAAACTTAAGATACACTTATAATAGTCAACAGACCTGGAAAGTGTGGGGAGCTGACAGAAGGCAGCTATAATCCTTGCAGCCATCTTGAGCCATATACCCTGACAAGAGACTTGTTTACAACAGCCTACAACAGCTGAGCACACTCTGATAACATCTTGTTTTAGATACCCAGGATCTTCCCTTGGGTGTGTGAGACTTAAAGGTGTGAGACTCAAAGGTGTGATTTAGAGAAAAGACTTAAAGATGTGACTTAAAGGCAGAGGCAGACAGAAGAAAGTAATTTAACTTGGAACTGGGAAAGAGACCAGCAACTTGGAACTAGGAGAAGGACTTGAGACTTATTACAGCTGGAACTAGGATTAGGACCTGAGACTTGGTACTAGGAACTAGGGACTTGGAACTTAAGACTGGGAACTAGGGACTTGGAGAAAAGGAGAGAGACTGAAGAATAAATGGGATTGAATCACACTCTGTCTAGTCCCCATTCTTTGAGTCCGTCCTCACTCTCTCTTACTGAACCCTGACCCGTGGACCGGAGCAGCTTGGGGCAGTATGGGCTCTAACAACTTAGCCCCCAAGGCTTTTGACAGTGTGGGTTCCAACATTGATAGAGTGGTCCTCGACATTTTGGCCCCCAAATGTGGGGTAGAGCGGTTCCCAAAAGGAAAGTGTTGGGAATCTGTGACCACCCCAGCTAGATTCATCTTTAGACCTTAGCACTTAACCAGTATATATTGTGCATAGGTTTTTTTTCCCTCCACCTCTTCTAAGTCCAACTGCTTTCTTTTGTATACTGTATTGTCCTGAAAGGTGCAGGAGACAATGTTAAGAAAGGATGAACAGTTTTTTAAAATAAGTTTTTCACTTTGTAAATGGTAACTGGTCATTAAGTGATCTATTTCTTGCATATACAATGGATACTTGATTGGGAGTTCAGAAACCTATATTTAATATTATTTTCTTCTGCTTTCCCATGTTTGCCTTTTGACAGCTCATGTGGACTATGCAGTACTTAATAAACATCTGACCTTGAGCAAGATGAGTGAGGGATTTTGTGTCTCGGTTTTCACAGATATAAATCTCGGTTAACATATTTCTTAGTTTGCTGTTAGACTTGGGAGGGGATTTAATATGCTTAGAACATTTCTTCTCACACACAAAATGCTTGAGAACAGTTGGGAGACATCAACATCACTTGACAACTTTTTGATTGCTTCCTTCTGCTATGTCACCTGTTCCCGTCTCAGGTGCAAAGAATAGTCTAATTATGAGTGAAGAAACTTAAAAATAGGAATATTCTATAATTGCCTCACAAACTCTGCAAATCAATCTGTTTTTTTTTAATTCGTTATTCTGACATGTAGAAGTAATCAGAACTAGATTTTTAGTTAATCTCTCCTTAAGAGCTTTATTGAAGAGTAATTACCACAAATAAACTGTCCATATTAGGTACATGGAGTTAATGAGTTTTAACATGCACATACACCTGTGAAACTGTCATGGAAGTTAATGAACATGCCCACCCATCCAACTTTCTTTCTGCTTCTTGTAATCCACCTATCTGCGCATAGTTCCCCAGGCAACAACTAACAGGCTTCTTCTTTACTTATGGTGGCTGGTATTTTATATAAGAAGCTATGCATTGGTTCATATGTGCCTTATTTCGCCTCCTGTGATTATTTTGTGGTTGATCCATGACCAGTGTAGATCAATTATTTTTCTTTGAGCTGTTGTGAATGTTCACGCCCAAGTCTTTGGATACTGTAATTTTTGTGGGATAAAGCTAGATGTTCTGTTGCAAAATTTTCATACATGCATATAATGTACTTAGATCATATTTACCCCTTTACCCTGTGCAGCTATCTCTTCCCTGTGTGCCCTCTGTGTCCACCTGACATTCTGCTCTTGTCATATATAATGTTCAGGCCCAGCCTGTCATGCAGTGCACATCCTGTGCTTTGGCTCAGCCTAGTAATCCTGTCTAAACTTAGTCCATCATTACCCTGCCCAGTCCCTAGAAGTAACACAGTTTGGTTTGAGCATACTATTGTCTGGCCAGTCTGAAGACTCTGCCTGCCTCCAGATTTGGGCTTAGATGCACAGCTGGGTACCAGCCCAGCCCTCTCTGTCAGACCATGTTCTTGAAATGTCCTGCAGGACTTGGAGGAAGTTCTGCTGTCAGAGAATCTCATCTCCCTAGCAGTCCTTACTGCTTGTAAACCTTAGGCAAAGACCTTGTGAATCTTGTAAGTTTCAGGAACTTCATGAAACATTTGAAGTGTTTATTTCTGGTTTTCTTTACTTTGAGAGTCTTATCAAGCTTCTCTCCAGGGTGGAATGTTTCAGTTTAGAAGAAACCACCACACAATAGTGTCTAAGTCCGGAATTCTGCAACTTTTCTTTTCTGCTAGACTTAGCTTAAGTGGGAAAGCTTTCTGTTGGGGTTTGTTCTAGGCTTTATAGCTACTAACTTCAAAACGTTTATTTTTCAGTACCTTGCTTTCTTTATCAAACTTGTCATTTGTCATCTGGGTTGTATTCTCTATTCAACTATTTTAAAGCATTTTCTTGGACTTCACTAGTCTTTTTCAAAATATATTTTTTAAAGGTGTGTGTGTGTGTGTGTGTGTGTGTGTGTGTGTGTGTGTGTGCCGGAGACTAGGTCAGTCCCTCTGGAGATGGAGTTATAGGTGGTTGTATGCTGCTGGATGTGAGTGGTGTGAACCTAACTTCGTTCTTGGAAGAGAGGAAAAAGTGTTCTTGGCCTCCTTTTAAATATTTTAAAAAGTTAATTAATTAATTAATTAATTTTTGTAATTCTTCATCTGGCATTTCACCCACTTCAGTACTTTTGGAGTGAGATTTTTTTGGGGTGTGTGTGTGGGGGAATTATAAACTTTTTAACGAGTCATTTTGCAAGATACTTTTTAAGTGTTTCCTTGTATTTCTATGTTGAGGTTGGTGTGTCAGAATGGCTATCTCTTCTAATTTTATGTGAGAGCATTTTTTACAAAGCAGTCATATTTTGATGATGTGTCTTGAGATACTGTGTTACTGTGAAGTGATATGTCTGATGGGCTTTTTCTCTTCCTTGGTGTCACAGATATAAACCAGATTAGACTAGATTAAAAGTAGTAGAAAAAGACAGGTTTATTAGGAAGCAGCACTTGCGTGGGTTCACCGATCTCATAGGTGGAGTCACTCATCCAGTCTAAAGCGAGGGGGTTTTCTAGAGGTTAGGTGAGGAGTGATGATGTGCTAGCTAGGAGCTGAGATTATGATCATACATGAGCAAAACCTGGGCCGGCACTCTTGAGTGGGTTGACAGATATGTAGAGATAAGGAATGATGACATGTTAGCCTGAGGTTTCTCCAAGCATGTGAGGGAGTTTTCTGTCTGCAGTTGAGGGAAGGAAGACAGATGGGGTTTCCCAGCTTGTGTAGGGCAAGCAGGGCTTCCAGCCTAACATCAGTTATATGTGTTACAGAGAACAGAGTGCATAGGTATTACTGTTGAAAGTCCTCCTCCGGTTTTGTCAACAGGAGGTCTTCTAGGCCGCACCCCCCACACTGTGCCCTTGTTGGAGGCCTCTGACCAGTTGTAGGATTGTCTCTGTCCAATTCTTTGAGTTATACTACTCTTTCAAGTTTAAATGGGGGCGGCTGGCTTTAAGCTCTCCTGGGACTGCTCAGTGACACGTCTTCATACACAATGTACTCAAATGTCACTCTCAGTCCCCAGCACTGTGTGGAAAGAGAGGAATACAGCGAACCAGGAACAGATGTAACATGAAAAGCGAGAACTTACTATCACATCTATATAACAATGAACAACAATGGACAGGACTGGTGGGCAAACTAGAGGACTTTTAAAGATGATGAAAAAGAAAAATATAACTGTGCACAGAAACTGGAAACTGGAAAGCAAAAGAAAACAGAGGATAAAAAAAAAGTGAAAAGGGAGAAGACAAGAGAAAGATGGTAACTAAAGATAGTAATTACAAAAACAAAGAGGTAAATGCAGCAGGAATAAAACGAAGCTGTTATTAGGAGGAGAAGGGAGGCACGAGTGGCTGTGTACGCACTTGTTCCTATGTCTTCTTGGGTGTGTCTACTTCCGAGAGAGGGAAGTCTGAAGAATATTTCGCTCTCTTTACCTGCATTTCCAGCTGGTCAGTCAGGAGTGCTCTGAGTTGAGAGTGCCTTGCAATGGCTTTGTTTCTCTATTCCATATTACAAAGAGTCACAAAGCCAGTTTCCTTAGCTGGAGTTTTCTCTGGACAGATTATCTCCATACCTCACACAGCAGAAATGAGAATGAATGAAGCTGTATCTGGATCTTGGCCACCATCATGAAACCCCACACTGAGGGCAGAGCGTCAAGCCATGCGACATGGGTGGATGCAGCAGGTTTTATGCACCCTCATGACAGTGGTTCTCTGAGGTCCAATCCCTGTACGTCATCTGATGTCCCTGCTTATTTTCCTGATCCTCCTGACTAGACACATGAGCTGCATTTGAAGAGAAAGCAAACTGCACTCAACTCCACACACAACATCTGGTTAAAGCAACGATGAGGACCAAGCCCAGGGGTTGTTTGCAATTGCCCCACCAAACTGAGCTGCACGTTTTTTCTTTCTAACCAGCTGCATTGGAGTTTCATCAATTTTGTTCATTTTTGTCAAATAACCTCATCGAGTCTCATTGCTTTTTTTTTCTATTTTGTTGATTTTTAATATACTAATTATATTCATTTTAGTCTATTAAGTCACATTTACACAACTTTAGTTTGAACTGGGGTAATCCCATCGACCTGTTTAATTTGGAGTGACATTTTTCAGCCGTATCTTCATTTCTGTCGAATGGTGACTCTGGAGCTTCCAGGTTAGAGGATTAAGATTGCTGTAGTAAAGGATGAGCAGGAAGGACTACCTTTTCACTTCTGTAACAGTCCAGTCAGCACTAAGGATGGGAAGAAGCACGAAAGTTTTCCACATGGGTGTGGGCTCTGGCTCTGTCTTCTTGTAACTCCATCTTGCTTTAGGGCCCTTGGAGCCTTTCCCTTCACCCAGCAGCAGAGAGGCAGGATTTCATGGACCTGGACTGCCGTCAATGGTCACTGCATCTACCCATCATCCACTTCACTGAGCAGAGATAGCTCTTGGCCTCTCCTAAATGCAATGATGTGTATCTCACGAGGTACTGATAGATGTTCAAGAAGAAAGGAAACCCAGCTGTTCAACAGCCACGTAGTCTCAGTTCTACTGTCAGTTCCACTCCGAGCCTGAGGGAATGTTTACTACAGCAGTTTGCAGAATGCTAAGACCCCTAAATTGACCAAAGCTGTTTTCTCCCAAGGTCCCTTCTCCGATTGGAACTTGTCGATCCACCAAGCTGTACTGCTCCTCACCAGTGAACCCAACCCAGTGTGTGTGTGTCGTATGAGTCTAGTTCTGCCTCAGTGTCCTGACTGTACCCATGTTTCCTACTGGCCTTGTATTTTCCTGGAACGTTAGTAAAATTGTCTCAGACTTTTATACCTCAGCAATCTTTTGTCAGTTCTCAGATACCTCAAATATTGCCTAGGGGGGTCTGATTCAAATTAGGTGATCCCACACCTCTATCCAGGGCCATAATGGTATCATCCCGTATATTGAATAATTCAATGAGTGGACTTTCTGGTTGCTGTACCTGTCTTTCAGAGTACTTGAATAACTCAGTCAGTGCAAAGGCAGTCACATTTCTGTATCATCCTTGTCATCTGAACCCCAGGCTCCCTGTATATACTCTTATACTTTCAAGTATTTTATGGATATATTATGAAAAATAACACATGTAACAGTTTTCATTTAAGATGATGTTGTAATTAGTGCTTTCAAACTTCTTCATGAGTCAAAATTTCTTTTAATCAATGACTTTAAACTACAAAGTGTTTTTTCCTCTCTTGTATGTATCTGTGTGTATGCTTGTATGTCAATGCACATGCATGGGGAAGCCAGAGGGTGACCTGATGTTCCTTCTTTGGTTTGAGATAGGGTCTTTTATTGGTCTGGAACTTACCAGGTCAGCTAGACAGGTTGGTCAGAGAGCACCAGGGATCTGCCATTTTCTGCCCCTTCCCCCTCCTCAGTATTAAGATTACAAACTCATGACTACATGCTTGTTTATCTGGCTTTTGTTTATATAGGTTCTGGAGTCTAAAGTCAGGTCCTCATACTTACAAAGCAAGCACTTTACTGACTAAACTATTTCCCTGTGCCTAAAAAGTAAAATTATGAATATATGACTGGAGAGATGGGTCTGTGGGGAAAAGGCATACGACACAAAATAAAAAAAACAACCTCCCAAGTTTTAAAAGTATAATATGTAATTTGTTTTTATTGCAGTGCTATAAATAAGTGGTGTGCTCACAAGACACTTAGATTTGTTCCTTAGAGATCTGACTCATTCATTCATTCATTCATTCATTCATTCATTCATGAATTCAATTATGCTGGGATTAAGTCCAGAGTCTTGTACATGTGTAACACAAATGCTGTCCTGCTAAGACACACCTACAGCTGCTTTCCTTCTCTTCCTTCCTTCCTTTCTTTCTTTCTTTCTTTCTTTCTTTCTTTCTTTCTTTCTTTCTTTCTCTTTTTATCTTTAAAAAAAAAAAAAAACACCTTGGGACTTCTTATCTGAAGTCAAACATATTTGGCCTTGGCTTTGGACCATACACTTTTCTGCTAACCATAGTTGATTGTGTGTTCAGGCCCTTTTTAGCCAGGCTGTCTAAATGTGCTTATTGATCTTAGGGCACGAGAACTGAACTCAGTTTAACTTTTTGAGGAAGTAACCCCTCTTCTCTTTAGGCACCATTCATTAGCCTCTATGTCATTGCTGGCTGCATAAAGTTTTTGTTACCATCCTTGTCCCCAGAAGCACAGATTAGCAATATTTCTGCTTTGCTCTTCTGCCACAGGGGTAGCAGATGCATACTTCGGTAATCTCTGTCTTTCTAAGAAGTTTTCAGTTCAGTTTAAATTGCAACATGTTAATGTGATGAGGGCGAAGCAAGAATTTCTCTGATGTTGGCATTTTCTGTCAAACAAAGCACGTCTGGGTATTTGGAAAGAGACCACAAGACCTGTCCATCTTCTCAGCTGAGAGATGCTGTGCTAGTGGTAGAGGGCTGCATCATTTAAGTACGTGAAAGAGGTTAACTCATCCAGCTTTCCTGTTGTATTGATCCCCTCTCTCTAGAGAGGAACAATGTGGTTGGTTTTCGAGGCTGTTATTCTTGGGATGGGGAGCCTGTCAAAGGAAGGAGAGGGTGACTGAAAATGAGTCTGTAATGAGTTGGGTAACCAATTACCGCAAACATGGGGCTGACAAGCAGTATGAAACACAAATCTTTGTTCTCAACCAAAGTGCTTCATTTCTAATGGAGATTACGGTAAGAGGCTGGAGTTGTGTAAATGATGTCTTGGGAGTCTCCATACTAGCTTGGCCATAAGTTAATACCGTGTCCAGTGCTTAATAGCGAACAGCAAGATGACATTATCTTTTAACAGATGCCACTCATGGGCAGTCCAAACAGGTCAATTACCAGCAATTTTCTGATGCTCTCAGAACACTTGGAAGGAGTCAAAAAAAAAAAAAAAAAAAAAAAAAACCTCAGAGGTAAAGATGCACAGAACCAAAATGGGGACAAACCAACGAACAGAGATGGAGCTTCATCCAGCAGAGAAATGAAAACAGGCTGCTGCATATTCATGTCTGTCACATTAATTATTTATACAGGACGAGGCAAAAGTTTATAAACCAAGAAAGGCATATAATTTTAATTCCCTTTTCATAGGAAATGGTATGTCCTTAAGGGAGTGGGAGAAAAGAGAAATACAGACTGGAGAAGGGTTTGTCTTCTTTTAATATGAAAAAACAAACAAACAACAAAAGCCCATATCTCTGTTGCTAGGAACTCTGGCTAGGTTCAACACTCCAGGCTTTGTGGACAAGCAAACGATCCTGCAGTAAACACAACAAGAGTCTATTCATCTCTCATAATGCATATGTCTAACTCTCATTAATATTAATGGAGTTGTATACAAGCATTGAGGCGATAATATACCCCTATTAAAATCCATTTGTATTCATGAGCTATTTTTTAAAAGGTTACTCTTCAGTCCCTTTTTTTGAGGATCGTGGGTGAGTGGGTTTCTTAACTTCAAAAGATATTTCAAATAGATCTGACTAAATGTGCAAGGACCCAATTAAAGTTTATTTGCAAGAGATTTCCATACAAAACTTGACAGTAAATGGACACAGTTTTCCCCTCCAAATCACCTTCCTTGGCTCTTAATTTGTATTAACCAGGAAGCATCAAACCAGTCCTGCTTCTTGCTTCTCTTAGTCTTTGTATTCTGAATTTGACAGATTGACAACTGTCAATCTGTCTGCAACTAAATACACCAGCAGACCACCTGCAGGTGCAGAACAACCCAAGCCAGCCTCTGTGGCATTGCCATTTGTGTTGTACATCTCAGACCTTCAAAACCAGAGAGGCCTTTGAGAATCCCTGGCTGGGAATCTATGGGAGATCTTATGTTCAGGACCTAAACATTCTATTTGCTAAAGAACTTACTCGTATCTATTGATTTCTGATTTCTGGGGTTCATCTCATGAAGAAGAAGGTGATGGGAAAAGAAATCAGTGAAGCAGAGCCCATTTTCCACATGCTCATTGTGTTTGTCCCAGGAGGAGGGGAGGGTAGAAGGCATGTGATGAAATTCTTTTGGATTTTATTATTAAGGCTATATTTTGTTATTTTTTTGTTTTTTTTGTTTTTTTTTTTTTTTTTTGGGAAAAGACCCTTATGCTTTCAGAATTAAAATTGGAAGGCAATTCAAACATTCCTGAAAAAAGACATACTAAATAAAGAAGATGATTCATCTGTCAATAATTCCTCCTTGTGAAATGGACTAAGCTTAAACCACTGGGGTCAGTAAAATATTACTGTGTAATTTCTTGTCTAATCTTTATGTGAGATAGTGAGGTCTCCAGATGTTTAGAATCTAGATAGGAGAGAAAATTGGCAATGAAACCACAATTTATATTCTAAGCAACTTCATGTTCAGCTTCAGAGAGGTGGCATGGATAAAGCCAAACACAGGTGGAGCAGCTTTAAGGTCAGAATATCTATCAGATGCAAAAGAACCACATGCATCCATAGAGCAAAGGAGACCGCTAATGCGGATTTAGGAAACAGATACCTGTTGCATAATAATGCAACCTGACCCCCAAACTTGTTCATATGCTTATATATTTGTATATTTGTATGTACATGTACACATGCATGCACGTCAATTATGCATTCCATTGCATTTAGTCATAAACATTGAAATGCATATATGAAAGTGACTATTTAGTGCCCAACAGATGTTAGGACTATTAAAAACCAAGAAATTGGAGTGTGGAGAACACCTGAGAAGGATACAGTCTTGAATACTGCCGAACTCTCTGACTTTGTGGGTCTCACATGACACGTGTGATGTCTACTGTCAGGATGCAGTAAGCATCACAGAGCAGTGTGACTGGATTTCTCACTTAACTATGACTATTCAGGCACCTCAATTAAAAGCACTGTTTATCCAGGTGCTGGGCTAGATGATTAGATAAAGGAAAGAAAGACATATCCTTATTTTTGTCCTGGATTGTTTGACCATGGGAGAGGCAACAGCAGATGGATCTAACAGATAAAAATCACTGACGGGACATGGCAGCATTATGAGTGGGCTGAGAGGGAGACATGAGAGTGTCTTTGGGTAATTATTTCTGGAGATTTAATGACAGAGTTAGATTTTTGTCAGATTCTGGTCAGGGGTTAGAAAGAACAGTATGGTATACGAAGTGCCATTTGTCAAGTTCTATTGAAAGGTAAGGGAGCCCAGAGCCTTCACAAAAAACCATGGGAAGGGACAGAATGCACAGGCATTTATATCTTGTGAAGCTTTCTGTCTTATTTGGAAGCTAAGGCAAGTCACTGTGAAACTTTCAGGATTTACAAACCAAGGGCAGATAGAACCATCACTGTGCCTCTATGGAGGATGAAGGAATGTTGGTAATGTTGGTGACCCAGAGTGTCAACAAAACCTTTTACATAGGTCTGTGTGCAGAATTAGAACTGGAAACAAAGCAACTTTTATGTGCTGAGGAGAGGATATGTTTAGAAGCTCTTTGTAGAGTTGACTATGTGGTGTATTGTGTACAAGGTAAGGCAGGAGGGAATCTAGGACAATCTCTTTATTTCTCTATGTTGTAGGCAGAAATAACATGATGGAGACATAAAACACCATTTCAGTTTTGAGAAGAGATCAAGTACAAATTTAGATACTTGGAGTTTGAGGTAAATGTGAGAAATTCAATTGAAGATTTCTTTTGGCCATTGACCCAAAACCAAAATTTAGAGCAAATTTTGGAGCTCAAAATATAAGTTCATGCATTTAGCTGATGGTTGTAACTAGTTAGAGATATATGATGGTTTGTATATGCTAAGGCCAGGGAGTGGCAGTATTAAGAGATGTGGTCATGTTGGAGTAGGTGTATCATTGTGGGCATTCGCTTAACACCCTGATCCTAGCTGCCTTGAAGTCCATCTTCCACTAGCAGCCTTCATCTGAAGATGTAGAACACTCAGCTCTGTCTGCATCATGCTTGCCTGGATGCTGCTATGATCACACCTTGATGATAATGGGCTGAACCTCTGAACCTGTAAGCCAGCCTCAAACAATGTTGTCCTTATAAGAGTTGCCTTGGTCATGGTGTCTGTTCACAACAGTAAAACCCTAACTAAGACAAGACAGGAAATTACACCTGACCTTTTCTGGGTTGTGTGTGCTGCTATTCATTTATACTTCTTTTGATCAAAGCTTTAATATTTGGGGAGATGATCATCCTGCCTCTTAATCTAAGTGTCTCAGGGACTGACTTTACCTCTGGTTCTGAGGGAGGCAACTGACCCAAGCCTAATACATTGGTTTTTACCTCCTTTCCCATAGCCATTGCATCTAGCATGTGAAACAAACAGGCCAATGGGGTAAAAATCCTAGACATTAGTTGTAGGTTTGGAGGACCATGTCCCTTTATGTTGGGAGAATGAAGAATGGTTTCAGACAATAACAGGTGATAATTCTCTTGCTGTCAGATGGAAAGAGCTAGACATGAAAACAACCTGCTGGAAAGAAACTGAGGGAACAGCTACAAACAGCAGCAAGAATGCCAAAAAGAAACCAGCTGAGCTGCCTGGAAGAGATTTAGACTAGAGTCACCTTGAAAGGACACTTTCCAACCTGGTGAGCTGCCTGCAGGCTGTGCAGTGCTCCAGGCTCCCAGCTTTTGTGAGTTGTCATCCCTGCTAGGGTGAGTTTTGGTGATGCAGCTGTCTTTGAGTCTTTTTTTTTTTTTTTTTTGGTTTTTGAGACAGGGTTTCTCTGTGTAGCCTTGGCTGTCCTGGAACTCACTCTGTAGACCAGGCTGACCTCGAACTCAGAAATCCGCCTGCCTTTGCCTCCCAAGTGCTGGGATTAAAGGCATGCACCACCACTGCCCGGCATCTTTGAGTCATTTATGGGTAACCCAAACCCATATTTCTGTAAGTAACCCTGATAAAACTCATTGTTTCACAAGGTGGACTCTGGTGGTGTCTGTACTTTGTTCTGTTTGAGTTCCCTAACGGGAGTGAGTAGACCTGTGTGATGCATCTTTTCCTAAAATAATTTTCCCATAGACAGATCTTAGCCCTAGGATTCAAAGCTTGGCCGTACAGTTCGAGAGCCTCTGCTCTACCATTGCTATCTCCCTCCACTTGAATTGAGAGCCAGAGAGGGTTCTTCAAATGCTGTGTGGCTCTCGAGTCTTTCCTAATCACCCTTTATAAATCACCTCCTCCCCCTCCCCCTCCTCCTCTCCCTCCCCCTCTCCCTCCCCCTTCCCCTTTCCTCCCACCCTGAGGAGGTCAGAAGAAGGCATTAAATCCCCTGGAACTACTGGATGGTTGAGAACTAACAAGTGCACCTGGGTCTTCTACAAGAACAATAAGCTTTCTTAACCAACAAGCTATCTCTTCAGTCCCTGAAGCATCTTCTATAAAACCATTGTAACTCACTTATGGTTCTGTAGAAAGTTTTACGTTTGGCAGTAACTGAAATTTGCAAATTCAATATATAATTAAAATATTTTCCAGAGGATGTGTAAGTGTGGTTTTTAAAATTACTCCTAACATTTTGATCCTTTCTGAAAACCAAGAAGCAGAAAGCTGTGTTGGTGCATACGTTTTTCTAATTTTCAAATCTATTGCTAAACTTTTAGGTTACATAATCATGAGTAATGGTTTATTTTATGTGTTATAAACAATATAAGTAAAGTAAGGGGAAGTAAAAGGAACATTGGTCTTGTTTGATCTTTCTCTAATTGGTTCTTGCAATGGCTCTTGGTCCTAAGTGGGTCTTGGTTTTCTCACCCATAAATTCCATTGGAGTGGGCTGAGGTTAGTACCCAGAGAACATCCTGTGGACTAGCAATATCAATATAAGTTAGGAGCATTTTAGAAATATTCTTTGCTTTCATCCTAGGTCTATTGAATCACAATATACATTTTGACAAGATCTCAGACCATTTATGTGATGATGTGATGGTTATAGTTTGAGAGAAACTTGGGTGGCTTGAATGGTACCAAATCTGAATTGTGTCAGGAATGCTATGTTTTTTTTTTTTTTACATAGAAATATCTACACACTCTTAAATGATAGAAAATGTCCTAAGAGATATAGCATAAATCTTGCATATGACTCAGCTAACCATGGGCAATCAGTTGCTCTTGTATGATCTTGGGTAAACTATTTAATTTCATGCTCTCTTATATAAAATTCAGGCACTAAAATATGTTTCTTAGGGATGAATATTAAATCAAAGTTTTGTTTTCTGAAATAGGATATCACTCTTGCTCAGACTGACCTGGAAGTTACTCTATAGCCAGGTGAGTCTCAAACTTATCAAGAGCCTCCTGCCTCAGTGGTACTGTGGTTAAATACGTAGCTTGTAATATAATGAGCTCAACCATATTCGGTTTTCACCATGATATTCCTCTCTCCACCAACTACCAGTTTGTATTAAGCCATGAAGGGTTTGAGTTGAATCAATTACATTTTATCAACAACCTTAACATGGTCTTTTTTTTTTTTCAGGTGAAGCTGAGCTTTTTGCCGCAGTTAATGTTCTATTATTCTCTAAAGTTGTTTGAACTTGGTCCTCTTTCCTTAAGTATAGAATGTTACCTCTTCTTGCCATATGTCAGGTTTCTTAAAGGCAAAGTTCATGATCTAGAGCTATTTAGAGGAGATTTCAATGTCAGGGCCTGAAAGTACAATTGCCTACACAGAGAGAAAAGCATGGAGCACCTGTTCTAACTGTGTCACTATCCCATTACACTCAAGTTCATACACACTACACAGATCAGAGCTGGTGACAAAGGAGAATCACTCCATCACCTAATGGGAATCTGTGGACCTACTGGAAGGCACAGACTGCACTTCTGCATTTCACATCCCAGTACAATGCTTGCGAAAGATGTCTCAGTGAGTGAGGAGGGGCTGAAATGTTGAAGAACACTTATTAGAATGCTCCAATGAATGTTTAGAAATGGGCTAAGTCTGTTTTTAGGTTTCAAGACAACAAAATGTAGAAAGGGGACCCAGAAAAATAAGATAATTACCAGAGTCTTTAAGAGTTTAATGTATCAGGCAAGATAGTGGAAACCAAATTTGAAGGGAGGAAAAAGATGGAAGTAGACTCACTGAGCTGTTTCAGAAATGACAAGAAGCCAGCTCCTGAAATCTGGCATCATGTAACGACAGGGTCCTTGGCAAGAATCATGTGGCTGTTTCCATGGGGGGCATGGAAACAGAGAAAGGCCGTGGTACTGAAAACACATTTTCTGTCTGAGATGGTTGGAATATATTTCAGTTAAAAAGCATTAAGATACAGATAAAAAGGTGACTGTCCCTACCGCTGAAGGTTACAATAGCCCAGAGGTGGAAGGCATGGAGGTATGAAGAGGAAGGCAGAAGAAAGCTTCTGTGGGGCGAACTCTTCACAGTATATACTGTAAGAAATTGGGAAGATCAAGTCCCTCATTGTTGTGTGCGTGAGGCACAAATGTGTTTAAATGTGCCTGTGGATTGTATCGAGTGAAAATTGTCTTCCTCACCAAAGGAGTGATGCCAGCTCTGCCAAGGGTGGCCAACAGCATTGGATATGATAGACTACATTCTAAAGAGGATGATAAGGCCTGACATCATTAAATGCTGGGTACTGTGCTTTGGTCAGTCTGAGGAAACAGTCCTTGAAATAGTGCCCTCTTGTTGAACAGGCCCTTGAAATAGGACCCCTTGGTCGTACAGTGTGAAAACAGCTAGCTTTAGTTTATTTTGAAGTTTTCTGCCCTCGTCTATTTGCTTATCTATATTCTAAACTGGTATTTAAAGATTTTAATTAGTGCAGCTCACAATTTGTTTAATACTTTCACAATAAATTTCATTCTTTCTTTTTTTATGCCACTGTTTTGCAAGAATTTTCACACATTAGTTTTCAACTTAAACTTAGAATAATCGTGATGTTCAGGGATACTTTGTGAGAATTATAATTAGAACGGTATTGTTTAAAAAAGAAATTTGGTGAGAACTGACATATTTACAATGAGAGATTTTTCACTTTTGTTCTTACTTAGTGTCTTAGAAAATGGAAGGAGACTTTTGGCTCCCTGTACTCCTTAATGTAGCAGGATTCATGCTCAGTATAAAATAGCTAAACTCCACATCTGGACCAAAGTTCTGTGAGGATAACGAACATTCTAATTGTAGCAACTGCTTTTGATGTGATGTTCAATGAGAAAGGTGCAGTTTTTCCAGGCTTCAATTTTAAACTATGGAACTTGGCAATCAGTTATTTCTCTATTAACATCTCTAAAGTGTTGTCTTCATGCTTCTGATGAAATTTTTAGACACTTATTTGAATATTGCAGAAATTAAAATCATTAAGCCTGGTTAGAGTGAACTGTATGGGAAGGAGCCCATGTGGAAGATGCAGTGCTGAGAGCTTCAAGGGTGTGCCCTGAGGTCATCCCCAGGTGAGAGCACACCCATCTCTTCTAGGCTCAGCTTCCTCATCTCTAAAACAGGAATATGATACCATCCTGACTTCACAGGTCATTGAGGAACATGAGGGATGGCAGTGGACTTTGTGCCTTACAAATGCTTTGCTTTCCAAATTTTGGTTAGTAAATTTTTTTTTTTACTTCATATCTACTGATGTCAAGCATGTATGATTCTGACACACAGCTAAGAAGAGTAGATGAATATTTTGTTTGGCTTTGGTCTTTCCCCCTCAGGTGACTCTCCTATATAGGTGCAAATAAATGTATTATTGCTTTAGAACCCAATACTTCTGAAATACAAAGGATGACATGATAGATTCTTTCTCTAACATGTCGATTTCAGCGCAGTGGACCTCAAGTCAGACTCTTAATAACTCTGGCTTGGAGGAAGAACATGCCTTGTTGGCTCCTTCTTGTGAACAGGAGAGGCATGTGAACTGCCTGTTGTGCCATTTCTGGAATGATGGCTCAATACATGAGAGCAAGTGTTAACAGCATGTAAAACTGCCCTTCAGGAGTGGCTTCCACTTGGGAGAATGTTCCCAGCAACAGTCTTCTCTGCCACTCACACTGTGGGGTATTGACCAGCATGTTTTTTTTTTCTTTTTAAAACTTTTTTCCATTGTATATTTTTTCTGGATATTTTATCTACTCACATTTCAGATGTTATCCCTTTTCCCCATTCTTCCCCCACCCCCAGAAACTTTCTATCTCATCCCCCCTCCTTCTGCTTCTGTGAGGATGTGCCCCTACCCACCTACTCACTCCCACCTCCCCACCTTCGAATTCCCCCCACACTGGGGCATCTAGTCTTGACGGGACCAAGGACCTCTTCTCCCACCGATGCCAGACAAGGCCATCCTCCCTTACATATACAGCTGGAGCCATGGGTCCCTCCCTATGTGCTCCCAGGCTGGTGGTTTATACCCTGGGAGCTCTGGTTGGTTGACATGTTTAAGAGGAGTAAGGATCTTTCTAATTTCTTGGTTGTGGATGTAGTTTCCTTTCCTATCTTATCATCAGAGACCAGGATCTCATATCAGAAAAAATTGGAAGCAGATGATTTAAGTAAAATATTCAGAGCTTCTTAGTTTTGCTGAGTCCTTTAGTTCTGAGAGGTAGTGGATAAGCATCTTTAAATTTCCTGTTAACATATTGGGCATGGCTTGAAGTTCATACTCCTGAATTATAGCTACATGGAAATCTTCTGTAGCAGGGTTTCCACCTCAGGGTTACATGGTAAACTCTACCGAGAACAGTGAGACTTCGGATCAGTAGGTGTGGCATATGTATGCAGACAGTGTGCTTCCTTACTAATGGGCCTTTGTTATAGAAAATGATCTGTACTCAATGGCGGGTCCTCTTTAAACCAGGAAAATGTAAGTCTCATTTTACACAGACCCTGTTTTAAATTATAATTTGACAAAAGAAATAACCACATTACCCATTTGATTTGCCAGAACCTTATCTAGTACCACCTGTTGAGCCCAAGGCACTCAAATGCTGACATATTGCAGGGAACAAAATTATGTAGCTGGCATACTAACTAGCATGAATGCCAACAAAAGCATAATATAGCCTTTGTACTCGAAATAAAACAAAAATATATTAAGCTACCAACTGCAAAGGTTTAAGAAAGCCACATTTAATTATACACAAACAGATCTTTCTGACAAAGAAATATAATGAAAAATAGTCTTGGAGTTAAAAGGCTGAAGTTTGCATGGTCCACACTTGAAACTCTTGTGAGTTTAAACAAAAACAGGATTTCACGGTACAGTTGACTTATATTGAATATGACAAGGGGATACTGAAGTTGTTTTCATGAGCCGATGGGTTCAAGAGAGGAACATTTGCAGTGCAAGGGAATCTAGCAACATGTCTTGTCAGAACTGGCAGAACCAAAGCTGTAATCAGTTATTAGCTTATGAGTGTATAGCTCACGGGGCTTAAGCTTTTGTGAGTGTATTGCCCTTGAAAGACTACCTGCCCTTACTTTTGCATGTGAGTCGACTTACAGAAAGCCAGTGCTGGGAGATTCAGGGCTGTTGTCCAGAAGTATGTATGTATCCCTTGATAAATAAAGGCCAACCTGAGAGGAAAGTAATGCAAAATACTTGGATGGGTCATGGTCTAAGTCTGATTATGGTTGAGCCCTACCCTGGGCCAAAGCATTGAACTTTATAAGTGTTATCTCATTTATCTTTTCAACAAAATTTAAAATTATGTGTCATTATTATTGTGTTCCAGGTGGTGATTATAATGTGAGGACGTTAACTCACTTTTTTGACTCTGCTTATGAATGAGCCTGTGTGGGTCCCATCTCAACATGTGTTCTCAATCTTCATGCAGTAAATATGAATGAAGATGGAACAGCAATTACTAAGAGAAGAGATCCAATTCAAAAGAGAGCAAGGAGGGAGAGATGTGGAATAGTTGGAGGGGGAAAAAGGGACAGGGGAAATGATGTGATCACACCGAAATCTCCAAAGAAATGGTTAAAATATCTATGGAGATCTCCTCATAAAGATGACTTGCAAACTCGTGGTTTAGTATAATCGGGTTAATCCATGTGGACAACGTATAGTTTATTGCCCAAGCTGTACTAAAGAGGTAATGTGTACGTAACATTTAACGTAACTGCATGAGAAATGATTGTTAATGTATCGGCAGCATTCTGTGTAGAGATTACAAAAAGAGAGGATTCTATGAGAAAGTAAATTATGTTCCAGTTAGCATAGGACAGATGATCCTTTAGGTCCAAAAGACCAGCAGATCATGGGGGCAAAATATGTCATGTGAAGAGAAAGAAATTGAACTCACATTGCTGTACTCCATGGATGATGGTTTAATTATCTTTAGTGCCAATTTTCATCTTCTCGGTCAAATTTCTAATTTCCAATTTAGTCTCTAAGATAAATTGATCCAACAGGAAGGATTACTTACATGACCAAAACCTGTTAATCAGACATCACTTATTCTAAGTGAATAATGGTTGTTCTGGTTTTAGTTTGCCCAAATAGTTCTCTGAATATTCAATTGCCTCAATACACCAGTCAGAGGTAGTCCCTGCATCTGTTAAATTCAAGGACTGGAACCTGAAGTGCATTTTCAATGAGATAATGTCTACCATGTCTTTGTGTTCTCCTTTTTCTGTTTGGGTCCTTGAGGGGCAACAAAGCCTTCAAGCTTCTTAGTTAAGTCCCCTCATTTGTATAGATGGAGAAAACAAGGCAGAGCATTAAAACATCTTGTTTAATAGGAATAACAATAAGTTCTGACTACACTCTTCCTGTTATGCTCATTTATATATTTACATTAGTTTCACATGCTCAGCACATACAGTGCGGTTGTCACTCACCCTCCAGTCACCAGCTATAGCTTTAGACAAAAGCATTTAAACCTTTCCAATCTGCTAAATGTCAAAGCGTAATGTTTTATCAGTTGCAGTCAGTGGGACCCTAACGTCTTGTATCAAAAGTGCTATTGAGTTGTACAGTATGTTTACACAGCATCATGATAAGTGACTTTGAAAACATATGTCACTCATAAAATATGCCATAAGTTTTCACAACTTTTGCAAATGACAAAATTGATTGTCAAGTTGTTTGTGTAATTTTTCCTGTGGTCTGGAGAGCCCCTGAATGCCTCAGTGGTCAGCTGTCACTGACTTGAAATTCTTAATAATTGATAAATGATTTTATGATGTTATCGTTACTCTCACATAGCCATTCATTTGTAAAGCCACAAACTGACTTCAAGATTTTTGTATTTTTTTTCCTGAAATAATGCTGCTTTTGGGTTAAAACATCATAGTTTATAAAGGCAGATTTAAAAGTACCGAATAATGTTGAAAAATGTGCATGATCTAAGTGAAATATGTTTAAAAAATAATAGCTCCCATTTTTAAGTTGATGGAAGGAACTTCTAGAATCTGAAGGCTGTTTATAAGTGTTTATATTCTCATATACACACCCAGAAATATTCAGCAGGAAAGCTCTTCAATTAGGGGTAAGTATTCTGTTTTCTGAGCAGCTGTATCAGGCTATTTATGCTGCTGAGAGCTGGCAAAATCTACCTGGCATTGTAAAGCAAAACACATTTGGTAAGCAAATATTTTCAGATTGCTTGTTATGAGACAGACACTTTGAAGACATTTAACACATAAGACTTCACTCATTAAGTGATACTCTCTGCCCTCGTCGGACATATATCTAATGAGGGACAGAAGCAATACATAATCCACACATGGGCTCCATGATGGTATGTTCTAGGTGGTAAGGTACACAGGGAAGAATATGTATTGCTTGCAGTTTTCAATGGAGGAGCTTGGGGAAACTTTAACAAGTAGTTGACACTGGATAAAGACTTGAATTTGCTGGTTTTCAGGAAGAGAGAACAGCCAGTTTAAAGACCTAACACAAGGACGCACATGTGAATGGAGGAGCAGCAAGGGGCTCAGTGTGGTGATTTCAGAGTGGGTGAAGGGAGAGGGTAAGAAGGTCAGAGGTGCCATAGGATGGGACATCTAGAGCACACCAGCAGAAGGACACGAGTTGCCTTACCCTTTAACATGATTATTCTGGGTGGTCTACTGAGTATTCAGTGGGGGTCAGAAGAAGCGTGGCACTACTCGGTAGGCGGGGATGAACACCCTCAGTGGTCTATTGCAATATCTGAGGAGCAGGCAATGGTGATCTGGGCAGGAGAGTCATAAAGAAGAGAAAGAATTGGTAGTGCTTTGCATTTTAAACACAACCCCTATAGAGTTTTCTGAGAATTGGATTGTAGTCTATGAAGCACAAGAGTCAAGGATAATGTTAAGATTTGTATTGCAGGCAGCTAAAGAAGATGAAGTTACTGTCAGAGCAACAGGAGAAATTGTAGGTGGGGAAGCTTGCTGGTTGGAGTCTGAAGTATTGGTGAATAAACAAGCAAACCTTTCAGACAGGTGGTTGGGTGTTTAAGTCTGGTGTCCCTGTGCGTGTCAGGACTGGGGACATGATTTGGAAGCTTGATGGCATACAGGTGGCATTTAAAGACATGACTGTGTCAAATGATTATTGAGAAAAGGAGGCAACAGGGAAATCTCGGTAACAGTTCAACATGACAGGGGAGAAGGAATTAGCAATGACAACTGAGAAGGACCAAGCAAGGGGAAACCATGATGCCTTAGACATGTAGAGGGGAAGGACAGGGTTGGAGAGATGGCTCAGTGGGTGAGAGTACATGTTGCTCTTTCAGAGGACTTGGGTTCAATTCTCAGTACCAACATGGCAACTTACAACTGCCTAACTAGTTACAAGGGATCTGACATTCTCATCTGATGTCTCCAGGGTGCTAGGAATGTATACCTTTTTTGGAACACATGTGTACCAAACACAGACATACATGAGAGTAAGCCACTTATATTCGTTGTGGTGGTTTGACTAGATATGGCCCCGATAAGCTCATATGTTTGAAGGCTTGGTCATTAGGATGTAGTGTTACTTGACAAGGATTAGGAGGTGTGGCCTCATTGGAAGAAGTGTGTCACTGAGGGTGGGCTTTGGGGTTTCAAATGCTCCAGCCAGACCCAGTGTCTCTCTCTTCCTGACTGTACATTTAAATGTACCACTCTCACCCTCACACTGTGTCTGCCTGTATTCTGCCATGCTTCCTGCCGTCATGGTAATGTACTAGCCTCTGAATGGAAGCCAGCACCAATTAAATGCTTTCTTTCGTAAGAGTTGCTGTGGTCGTGAGATCTCTTCACAGTGACACAATACTAAGACACACAAAATAAATACATCTGAATAAACAAAAAAAATAATGAAAAGAGAAAGAGGGGGCAGACGGCTGTGTCCAGTTCTGTTGTTATAGCCAGCGAATAGGGCTAAGGATTGTCCAGTGGATGTTCAAATGTGGTGGCAATGAATTACTTTAAGCAGGGTGATGGCTTTAGAGCTGAATGGGGTAGGCACAAAACTCCAGTTATCAGCAGGTTTAGACAAAGTTTATATGCAGTTGATAGACGAACTTTTACTTTATTGTAGGGCACAAAAATCAATGAGCCTGGCTTTACCGCTTAATGGATAGCAATATTTGCCTCATTAAAGTTTGATTTGTAATTATCAAACAAAAAGTTTATCTTCGCATTTGTGGATTACTGGAGGAATGCTAAGGTTCCAGAGAACACAGTTTAAAAACTACTCATCCTGTGTCAGGAGCCAGATATGTCACACCCTAAGACCTGCCTGGGCAGCCAGCGGATCACGACCTTTACTCCACTGGGGTTTTGTCAACACTAAATCCTTTACTATACGTCAAAGTACTCGGTCTCTAAAACGTGCCTCGTGAAGGAGGCAAACAGTAACACTGTGTGGATCTTTGCCAGATGTATTGGAAGACATTGAAAGGATTTCCAAATCTTTAGAAAAATACAGGGAAAAATAAAAAAAAAAAAAATTAAAGGAACAAAGAGTGATTATTTGTTTGATGTGAGAAAAAAGTGATTTTTGTTAGAGTTTCCTAGTAGGTCACATGGAATAAAATGTTCTGCTTTGGAATGGGACATAAATGTTTGCTGTACTAGATGAATGTTTGCTGTACTCCATCAAATGCTTTGGAACATTGCATGAGGTACATCTAATTTAACCGTCTCACTGTTTTTTTTTTTTTAAATCCAATGTTCTCTTCAGCTTTCCTGGAAAGCACTAGGTAGTGACCAACAAAATATATAGCTGTTGAAAGGCACAGTGCCACAGGGCAGCTTTCTAATAAACAGACACTGTGTTCTAGAATTGAGGTTAGCCGTGCTGGCTCCTTGTGGGCGGAGTGGCGTGGGTCAACTCATTATTACCAAGCTGGAACTGAACACTGCAGAGCTCTCTCATCATAGATGCAGAAAAATCACTTTTTGTCTGCAGCTCCAAATGAACCCATACCCCCTTTATGAACTTTTCTTGACATCCAACAAAGAGCCAGAAGTATCCATGGTTTAGTGACTTCCAATTATTTAAGTCTATGGGCCAAAAGTCAGTGATACAAAAGATTACATATTAGTGGTTCCCAACCTTGGCTGCTTACCAGGATCACCACGGAAGCTTGTTTGTGGAACACACTCCCAGGGCTTACCCTGGAAAAGCTGATTCGAGTACAACTGTTGGCTCTGCTCTTACCAGAATGTAAAGTCCACTGTAAACATGCTCATTGTGAGACTAATATACGCAGAATGGTGCTTTCTTTCAGCTGGTCAACCACATTCCAGTTCTGGTTCAAGGCACGGAGCTCGACAGACATCCAATTCACACAATTCCTCATTCCACTCTTTGCTTCACTCAGGCACCGGCGTGCGAGCGGGTAGGTTAGGAATTACCCTTTTGTCGGAATTCTTTTCATTTACACTGCCCGGTGCTTTCCCACCACTCCCAGAATTCCCCTTGTTTTTTTTCTTCTTAGCTTTCCTATAAATATTTTGTGGGTGGAGGAGTGTGGGCCATTGCAGGATCCGGCTAACTGGTTAATTTTGAATGTAGAGCAACTACAAGGAAATTTAGAGGAGCCTTGAGTAGAACGTGAACGCATTCATGCAGTTGCTGCATTTTCTCATGTCAAAGGACCCTAAGCGCAACTACTCAGCACCTCTGCACTTCCTACCCTTTACATACATATCCTGCCACAGGAAGGACAGGGCATGGCAGTGAAGCAATCTAACCATATTACAGTGAACATTCTTTCTGAAATTACCTTCAGTTTCAAAAGTTTTACTTATACAAAACAGTTTGGAGTCTTTCAAACATAAAGGATTGAACAATAATTCAATAAACGTTATGTATCCACCATGCAAAATTAGCAGACTTCAACATCTTGTTACAATTTAATCCTTATATATTGTTGGCAAGAGTCTAAATGAATTCAGCCACTTTAATAGGCTGTTTGACAATACCCACTAGAGCTAATCCTATGCATACATGGCAACTCAGCAGCCTCACTCCTGGGTTTGTACTCAACCTAAGTGCACACGTATGTGCATTTGGCAGATGTAAAATAAAAGTCCTATTGTGATATTTAGAATAGTCCCAACCTAAAGCCCTTTAAATGTCCATAAAAAGAGAAACTCGAATAAATTGACAAAATAGTCACAAGACTCAATGGAGTGCTAAACAGTAACGAAAAGGGCAAACCATTTTTTTTCTTATAAGATTTACGAGTCTGACAGAATACAATGTCAAGTGGAAAAGACCCAAGAGGGTACATTGTTATGTTATTTATATAAAAATTATATACAAAGCTAACAAGTGACGATAGAAGTCGAAAGTGTTTCCCTTCTGGGATCTTGGGAACATCTTTATTATTATTATTATTATTATTATTATTATTATTATTATTATTAGAGATAATACGACTTTATCATTTACCCCTTCCCTTTTCTTTCTTCAAACCCTCTCATATGCCCCTCCTTGCTCTCTTTCAAATTCATAGCCTCTGTTCTCATTAATTGTTACATACATGTATATAAATATAATCTGCTCAGTCTATATAATGACTGAGCATTTGGTGTTGGATATCCACTGGCTGTGCTCCTCCCTGGGGTGGGGGACTCTCTCTCCCTCTCAGCATCTCTCAGTTGCGTGTAGTTCTTTGTATAGGTTCGTTGCCTCATGATCTTTCCCTGTCCACTTTGGTTTGTCTGTTGGTGCTGTCCTGGTTCTGCTCATGCTTAGGCAGTCATGTTGGTGAGACTTACAGGGTGTAGCTTCTGACATTACTAAGAGACAGTCTCAGCAAGCTGGGATGGTGTAAATACCTTGAGTTGAGTGTGAATACAAGTGTGTTCACCGTGTGAAGATACTGAACTGCACGCTTAGCTCATGGATGTTGGATGTGGCATATATAATGCTTCACTTTGACTGTTTACATATAAGCTAGGAAGTAAAAGATGCGTGATTTCTGCCTTCTGAGATATAAAAGTTTTAAAGAGAGCAAACAAGAGAAATTTCACTAGCCACATTCTAACCACACTTTAGAATAACCAACCACACAGAGAAACATCTAGGAAGTCCTAAAAGGAGAAGAACAGGAGTAAATGTTAACTTAAAAATTCTCAACAATATTTCAAGCCAGAAAAGAAAGGATTAATATTTTTAAAGCCATAAAGGAAAGAAAAAGTACTTCCCATTGGTCCTACAATTTTATATCTAGCCAAATTCATACAGAATGTTGAAGGCATTAGAACAAGGATACTCTCAGACACATCAGAGGTCAGCTTACTTTGGCATACTAAGTAATTTGCAACCTCTTCTTTTAGAAGAAGCCTCCAGAATAAGAACATAACACTATCTGTTCTATAGAACAAGAAGTCGGTGAAGTCAATATGTTTGAATAAGTTTATTTCACATTAAAACCCAGCTCACTTCCTTTTAGACATTTTAGGTCACACAGTTCAAGCCACTTCAGTGGTGAAGATTCTAGAATTCCATCTTGCTGCTCTTGCTCATGTTATACATGACCTCAAGCAAGCCATCCTGAAGCTGGGAGGAGGGATAGACAGGGCCTGGGGAGTGGTTTTTAAGTCTAGGCAAAATTCTTGGCTGCAGATCCTTGCATCTGGAACTCATGAAAACACGTAGGGTTAAAAGCCTATTAAGCGTCTCAGGAAATTGTGTTTTCAAAGCAACACAAGCCTGGCCAGCAAGCGCTATGCTTGCTTTCCACCTAATTCCCCAAGAAACCCTTCGACCAGAGTTCTGGATAGGCGGTGAATGGGCTGCAAATCTACAATGGCCTATGAGGGCATTCTTGCAATTCCCACATGGTTTGCAGCCACAAGCAGAGCACAGTGGGTAAAAGGGAATCTCAGAGAACAAATGTGCAGGGTGTGACAGACGCAGGATGTAACAGTCCTTCCAGGTGACCAGTACTGCATTCTACGGGATGGCTTCACATGGACTTTGTGGCCAGGTCAGGGAATGTAGGAATTAGCATTTGAAAATGGCTCTGGACCAGGGATTCCTCCGTTAGTACTAGTTCCCCCTCTCTAAATGAGCATTTCCCTTGTGAGGGCATTGTTTTCTTTCTGAGGTTACACATCAGATATATGAAAGAAGGGGAGGAACTGCTTGTGCTTCGGTGTGTGCTCGTGGGATCATGAGGTACTTTCTGGATCGGTTGGAGACGATCATGTAGAAATCCAGACCAAGACTTGGATTCACAACGGCAGGAGTTTTTGAAATTGTCTTTCCTCTGGGGGAGACTTTGGATGTAGCAAGCCCTCCATCGCATCTCTCTGCTTCTTTTACAAGATTTATCTAGAATGCTGAAGCTCAGTGTCCTTTGCTTGTGTGGACATGCAGCCATGTTATGCCAGTAGAGTGTTACTGGAAGAATGAATCACATCTCTGAGGAAAAAAAAATAGAAAAAAAGAAAAGTAAAATTGAAAAGATGAAAATCGGACCTAATAGAATCATAAATTCTAACATAAAATTGGAGAGGGCAGGAGATTCAAAGAATCTCAGGTCAAAAATATTTATAGTACCCACAGTTAGGATCCACAGTCAAGAAAGAATCTTGCCTAGACTTAAAAACCACTCCCCAGGCCCTGCCTATCTCTCCTCCCAGCATCAGGATGGCTTGCTTGAGGTCATGTATAACATGAACAAGAGCAGCAAGATGGAATTCTAGAATCTTCACTGCTGGAGTGGCTTGACCTGTGTGACCCAAAAGTCTAAAAGGAAGTGAATTATTATTATTATTTTTATAATGTAAAATGAATTTATTCATTAAGTGGAAGCCAGCATGGGTTATACAGGGAGACCCTGTCTCAAATTAATGAACAAATCATATAAATACTCCCAGTGTATGGCGTATGAAAGAAAGCTGCACTAAGGATTTTAGTATCTGAGAAAGTGAAAGCCAAGATAAAGAGAGCGAGAGCAAGTACAGGAGTCCCTGGAGCTAGAAGTACGGCCACAATGAATGATGCTCGCATGGCAACAGGTCCTCCAATGAGGAAAAGCAACAGAGAACAAAAACCAACAGACGTCTCAGCTGAACAGGTGGAGGTATCAACTGCTCTTGAAATCAATCAAGGAGAATAGATAATGTATCTACAGTCAAAAAACAGCATCTAGAGCCAATAAGTGAGAAGAACAAACTTACATATACCATTCCATTATTTATGGATAATATGGAAAAAATAAGTCTTTATGTGCATTGGCCTGCTGAGCATCTATCTTTTGGACTGCTTATGGTGAGCTGTTTTTACACTTTGCTTTTAATTGATTATATTGCATTGTATTCTTATATCGAGTCTTTTATTTGTTTTATTTGTTGAAATGTTTCCTTTTTCATTAATTAATTTATTTATTCATTTTATGTCCAGATAGTAGCACCATCATCTTCCCACCCCCACAGTCCCTCCTCTATTCCTTCCTCCTCCTCTTCTCTGAGAAGGGGGAGTGCCCCTTCCAGGTACCAACTCACCCTGGCACATCAAGTCACCACAGGTTTAGGTAAATCCTCTCTTACTCAGGTCAGACAAGGCAGCCAAGTTAGAGGAACAGGATCCACAGGCAGGCAGCAGAGTCAGGGACAGCCCCTGCTCCAGTTGTTGGTAGAACCTGTATACAAGCTACACCTCTACCATACACATACTGTGTGTGTAGGTCCAGCCCATGTGTACTCTTTGGTTGGTTGTTTAATCTCTGGGAGTCTCCAAGGTTCCAGACTAGTTGACTCTGTTGGTCTTCCTATGGTGTTCCTATCCCCTCTGGGTCTCTCAATCCTTCCCTCAACTCTTCTGAAAGACTCTCTGAGCTCTGTCTAGTGTTTGCTGTGGGTCTCTGTATCTGTCTTGATCAGCTGCTCGGTGGAACCTCCCAGGGGACAGTTACAGCCATCTCCTATAACACAGCAGGACTCCCAGTAGAGGCATAAAGATACCAACTCACCCACAAAACCTTCAACCCAAAATTTGTTGTACCTACAAGAACTATAGGGACAAAGATGGAGCATAGACAGAGGGAATGGCCAACCAATGAGTGGCCCAATTTGAGACCTATCCCATGGGCAAAAACCAATCCCTGACACTTAATGATACTTTGTTATGCTTGCAAACAGGAGCCTAGTGTGTCTTCTAAAGCGTATCAAGTCCAATTGATCTTCACATACCACCTTTATTTTAGTTCCTTCCCCATTTTGTATCAATCTTTCTTCCTTTTCCTGTTCCATTTCTAGTTTCATATTGCACACAGACACACACAACACACGTAGAGACACACATACATGCACACACACAAACCACTTTAAATCTAGGTTTTGCATCTGAGACAGAGCATATGATGCTTTTCTTTCCAGGTCTTGCTTATTTTGCTTAACACAGTGACCTCCATCCAGTTCATGAAAATGTCATGATTTCATATTTCTTTACATCTAAATAAAATTCCACTGTGTTAACTGGGGTCCCTTTCCGAGACTCTGTGGATACCTATATCTTGAAGTATTTTTCTCCAGCAATTTCCCAGTTTCAGGTCTTACATTAAGATATTTGATCCATATTGATTTTGTGCAGGGAAAAAGATTGATCTAGTTTTATTATTCTAAGTGTGGAAATGCAGTTTTCCCAGCACCATTTGTTAAGGAGGTTATCTTTTCTGCATGTTCTTGACATACATATCTGACAGATTTAGGTGACTATCACTGTGTGCATTTATTTTTGGGTCTTCTATTTTATTTTATTTTATTTTATTTTTTGGTCCATGTCTTTTTTTTTTTTCTTTATCACCATGCTATTTTTGTTATTGAGGGTTTGTAATATAAGACCAGGTATTGTGATAGCTCTAGCATTATTCTTTCTGCTCAGAGTTGCTGTGAATAATTGGGCCTTTTTTGGTGGATTCCATATAAATTTCAAGATTTTGGAGGAAGGCTAGTAAGATTGCTCCATGGGTAAAGGTTCTTATGGCCAAGCCTCATGGCCTGAGTTTGATTCCCAGGATTTACATGGCGGAATGAGAGAAATGACTTTCTAGGTTGCTCTCTGGCATCTTCATACTCACTGTAATGCACACATGTGTCTGTGCACACTTAGATACACATAAATTAAAATATGTAACAAAACTTGGTAGCAACTATTTTTATTAGTTCTTTGAGAGTTTAATACAACACATTGTGATCGTATTCACCTTCCCTCCCCTTCCCCAACTTCCTAGGTTCATTGCCCAGCTCTAGTCCCTCTTCCCTGCACATCCAACTTTGTGAACTCTCTTAAAAAAATAATTTGTCCTGCCAAAATATTCTTGGATGTGTGGTCTTCCATTGGAGAGTGGTCCAACTTACCAGGGACTACACTCTAGAGAAAACTATCTCTCCCTTTCCCATGAGCTAACAGCTGCCAAAGACTGTGCCAATGCTATAGCTCAGGATGGAATCATGTGCCCAGTTCCCTGCTCCATGCTGCCAGTCACTGAGTTTATATGTTCATTTCATGAAGTGATTATTTTTAATAGTATTCCATTGTGTAAATGTACTGTATTTTCTGTAACCATTCCTCTGTTGAGGGACTTCTGGGTTGTTTCCAGCTTCTGGCTATTATAAATAAGACTGCTATAAACATAGTGGAGCATGTGTCTTTGTTATATGTTGGAGCATCTTTTGGGTAAATGCCCAGGCATGATATAGCTGGGTCCTCAGGTAGTAAGTACTATGTCCAATTTTCTGAGGAACCCAGAGTGGTTGTATCAGCTTGCAATCCCACCAACTATGGAGGAGTGTTCCTCTTTCTCCATATCCTCACCAGCATCTGCTGTCATCTGAGTTCTTAATCTTAGCCATTCTGACTGGTGTGAGGTGGAATCTCAGGGTTGTTTTGATTTACATTTCCCTGATGACTAAGGATGTTGAATATTTCTTTAGGTGCTTTTCAGCCATTCAGTATTCCTCAGTTGAGAATTCTCTGTTTAGCTCTGTACCCCATTTTTTTTTAAATAGGGTTATTTGGTTGTCTGGAGTCTAACTTGTTGAGTTCTTTGTATATGTTGGATATTAGCCCTCTGTTGGATGTGGGATTGATAAAGATCTTTCCCCAATCTGTTGGTTGCTGTTTTGTCCTATTGATGGTGTCCTTTGCCTTCTTGATCTCAGAGCATACGCCATTAGTGTTCTGTTCAGGAAACTTTCCCCTGTGTCCATGTGCTCAAGGCTTTTTTCCACTTTCTTCTCTATTGGTTTCAATGTATCAGGTTTTATGTGAAGGTCCTTGATCCACTTGGATTTGAGCTTTGTACAAGGAGATAAGAGTGAATTGATTTGCATTCTTCTACATGTTGACCTCCAGTTGAACCAGCACCATTTGCTGAAAATGCTGTCTTTTATCCACTGGATGATTTTAGCTCTTTTGTCAAAGATCAAGTGGCCATAGGTGTGTGGGTTCATTTCTGGGTCTTCAATTCTATTCCATTGATCTTCCTGCCTGTCTCTGTACCAATACCATGCAGTTTTTATCACTATTGCTCTGCAGTACAGCTTGAGGTCAGGGATGGTGATTCTCCCAGAAGTTTTTTTTTTTTTTTGAATAATTTTCACTATCCTGGGATTTTTATTATTCGGGAAGTGTCATTATTAAGAGGTATGGCATTATTTGAGGAGGTGTGGCCTTGTTAGAGGAAGCATGTCACTGTGTAGGTGGGCTTCGAGGCCTCCTACACTCAGGCTGCACCCAGTGCAGAAGAGAACCCACCACCACCACTTCTTGGCTGCCTGCAGAAGATAGTCCCCTTTTCCTACCCTCAGATCAAGATGTAGAACTCTCTGCTCCTCTAGTACCATGTCTGCCTGCACGCTGCCATGCTTCCCACTATGATGATAAAATGGACTGAACCTCTGAATCTGTAAGCCAGCCCCATTTAAGTGTTTTCCTTTGTAAGTAAGAGTTGCCTTGGTCATGGTGTCTCTTCATAGCAATGAAACCCTAAGATTCTCTTCATTATATGTGTAACACTACATGTATGTTATACATTAGTTTTATATATTACCCAATACAATGATAAAGATCATGTATTTTACACAGTTAATTTGTTAATCTGATTTACATGTTTCTAACTATATATAATGTTTTAGGAAGCTTCTACAGTTGTAGGTTTCTACATGTCTTTTTTTTTGTGTTGCTTGTTTTTTTAAATGACTTTTCTTGTCCTATGAAGAATGTCATGGGCGTTTTTGAGGGAGGTTGCACTGAATCTGTAAATGGCTTTCAGTAATGTGTTTGTTCTCACAATATTCTGCCACTGTGTGAGCATGGAGGGCTGTTGAAGTAGAAGTTTCTGGGTATGTCAGGTGATCCATCTTGTTTTGCTGGGAGAATACCTGAGGGAAGACACATGATGTTTGGAGAATGTAAATAGGACTCAATGGACAGTGATGGCATGCTTGCATAGCTAGCCTTGCAATGCTTCGTGGGTCTTAGGTCTTCGTCTCTGCAGATCTTCACTTCGTTGAGAAAGACATGGCAGAGAACTTCTCCTCGTGTCCCTGACAGATCCTGGTCGATCCTGCTGACTCGTGTTTATTTAGCAGAGACCTAGCGGTTTCTGTTAGACTCTGTTAGATCCACCACTGCTGATTTGTGTTTGCTATCCTGACACTACTGAACCGGACTGTAGGTATCCTGACAAACAGAGATTGGAATCGCCTCAAAGAACTACTTCTAAACAGGTCCCCATCCCCTTGTCCTAGTTACCATATTACCCCCGCGTCTTTAGATGATGGGTTAGAAGAGGGGGTTGGAATGTTTGTGAACCCTTATTAAAAGTAGGTTTAAAAAAATTGTAAGCCTACAGGCTATCTGTCTTTTAATGTCATCTTCATCTTCAGTTTCTTTTCCTCAGCGTCTTAGCATGGTCCCTTGTCTTTCATCTACTTCCTCTGCTTGTCACTGACTGTGCAGGTGGGAAGAGGCTACCTAGTCTCAGCCATTCAGACAACTTAGATGCCTGACTATTCCCTCCCTTTTGAGAGATAATTCTGAGCCATCTCACCTATCAGGTGGGACCTTGTCTCTTCTGGGGATTGCACTCTGCACACAGTCTGAGGCTGGGAGAGAGAACAGAAGGCACGCCTACCCTGAGTTTACCTAAACTACGGAATAGTCTAATCTCGTCCATCTTGGCTGTCTTAAATTTATTTTTTTTTTCTGTCAATGCCCCACAGTTCTTGAGAATATTTGGATCCATACATATATTTTGCCAGGATCAGTATACTTTTTGTGTTCTTGTGTTACAGTGGGGAGGGGCTATTCATTCCGAACTACTTGGGAAGAGTCTCAGCCTCAGACTTCTGTGTTGTCTGTATTGTGTCTCTATGAAAGTCAGGTTTGCACAGCTGTCTGTGCAAACCACTCATTCTCTCTTCAGCTTTTCTTTCCCGGGAACCTCTGCCAAGGAGCAGGAAGCCCTCCTTGGTGTGGATCCAATACAGGCAGCATGATTCATCCGGGCACCAACTGGCAACCACCCGTGGCTGTAATTCTAACGGAGAGTTTGGAGGGTTTCATCTTACATATTTTCTGCCGCTTTCTTTTTTTCTCGCGTTGTCACTGTTCTACCTCTCCAGCCCAACTCTTCTCCTTTCCCAGATTACACAGGGGCAGATTCTCATCTGTGTTTTTCTAGAACGCCCCAGTTTTGAAGCATTCTGAGCCAGCGTGTCTCCAACCACCATCTCCTTTATCTCCTCTGAAACCTTCTACCATGAGCTTACCTGAGACATATAGGTTTTATTCTGTTTTTTGTTTTGTTTTGTTTTGTTTTGTTTTGTTTTGTTTTGTTGTTTTTAAAATAAACTTTGGCCTCTGTGCCCCATTTAGTTTTTTTTACCCTCTAAATACCTCTGCTGCAGGCTAGATAATTTCTCCAATTGTGTCCCTTGAATTACTCATCTTCTTTTATATCTAATTGGCTCTTACAGTTGTAGAATTTTTATTTTCACTGATTCTATTTTCTTTTCTAGAGTCCCCTTTGAATATTTTCTACAGTCCTAATTCTTTTCTGCTCTGCTTGCTTTCTCATTGTTTCCTGTCTGTTAATCACAGTCAAGACCCTCACTGTCTCTCCCTACCACCCCACTTACAAGCTGAATTCTTCACTTCTACTTTCTTAGTCTATGACTGCATGTGGACAGGGTCTTTAAAGAGACAATTTAAGTGACATCATTCATCAGCTGATGAAATGAAACTTGAGGCAAAGGTAGCACAAGGGGCAAAGTGAGACACTGAAGCAATTAATAGTTCCGGGAGACAGAAGATAGAGTTGTGGTGAGGACCACACAGTCCTACTAACGATGCTCTCAGTGCAGTACATGCTCACATGCAGGGGGCTGACCACCTAAAGACACGAGAAAGCGTGGCCCCTAACCCAAAGACAGAGGCCCAGAGGAAACCAGTCCAGTAGGCACTGTGGCAAGCCTCTGGACCTTGAGACAATTTTACTACTACGTGAGTGCCTCCATCTGGGGTACATTGTTGTGGCATCTCTAACAAGCAAGACTACTATTTAAGGCTTGTCTTTTAGGGTTTCTATTCCTGTACAAAACATCATGACTAAGAAGCAAGTTGGGGAGGAAGGGTTTATTCAGCTTACACTTCCACCTTGCTGTTCATCACTGAAGGGAGTCAGGACTAGAAGTCAAGCAGGTCAGGAAGCAGGAGCTGATGCAGAGGCCATGGAGGGATGTTACTTACTGGCTTGCTTCCCCTGGCTTGCTCAGCTTGCTTTCTTATAGAACCCAAGACAACCAGCCCAGGGATGGCACCACCCATAACGGGCCCTCACATCCTTGATCACTAATTGAGGAAAAGCCTTACAACTGGATCTCATGGAGGCATTTCCTCAAGGGAGGCTCCTTTCTCTGTGATAACTCCAGCTTGTGTCAAGTTGACACACAAAACCAGCCAGTACAAGGCTCTCTCTCTCTCTCTCTCTCTCTCTCTCTCTCTCTCTCTCTCTCTCTCTCTC
>JANHMN010000009.1:36841187-36851440 GCA_030674055.1 Rhabdomys pumilio
CTCTCTCTCTCTCTCTCTCTCTCTCTCTCTCTCTCTCTCTCTCTCTCCCTCTCTCTCTCTCTCTCCCTTCCTCCCTCCCTCCCTCTCCCTCCCTCCCTCCCCTCTCTCTCTCTCTTTCTCTCTCTCCTTGCCTCTCTCTTCTCAACTTTTTGCTTTTTATGGGCAAATGTATTCATGATGAATGATTCCTTTTGGTCTTATTTTAATTTGTGATTTGATTGTGTTGGTATTATCAGTTAGTCTGTATTAGAGATTTTGTTTCTCCTGCCCGTGCATGTGGAGGTTAGAGGTTGACCTCTGGTACCTTCTATTGCCCAACACCTTCCTTTTGAATACAGGCCTCTCAGTGACCCCAGAGCTCACCATTTTAGGCTAGTCTGGCTGAGTTCCTGGGATCTGCTTTTCTTCACTCTCTCCTCCTTAGGTCTGGGGTTACAGGGCATCCTTCCATGCCCCTCTCCTATGTAGGTGCTACGGTTCCAAACTCAGTTCCTCAAGCCTATGGAGCAAGCACTTTGCCCCATGAGCTTTCTCATCAGCCCCGAGGTAAGGGATATTTTTAAATGCTAATTTTTCTTCTTTGGAATCTTCAAACTTTGCAGGTTTCTGAATTTGGGTCTTCATACCACATCACGTGCAAGATGGCAGTAATGGTGAGCCACTGTGGAAATTTCAAAGGATTTCTCTCTCCCCTTCCTCAAGACCCCAAGCAGAAACAAACTTGTTTGTCTCCTCATGTTAGTGATAACATCTTTGCAGCCTTCACTCCCCCAGAGTGCAGCTTCTTCATCTCAGCCTGAGCGTGTAGGGCTGACTCTGCTTCAGCTGATCCTGAGAAGACACAGCTGCTAGAAGGTGCTCATCCCATACAGCACCTTGGGCAGAGGCAAGAGTAGCCTGGTTGCTTGCTCTTCACGCTATGGTTTCTCTTCTATTCAGAATGCAGAATGATTTCTTTACATTTTTTATTTAGATCTTAAATGTGCATCAAAATAGATAAATGCTTTAATATTTTATGGTCATAGCAGGAAAAATTTCAAGTTTGATCATCTCCTCCTTCTGCTAGAACCAGAAGGCATTGGTTTTAATGGCTCCAGTGCTAAATACACCCTGTCATAAAGAGTCCTTGAGGGTCATGAGGTGTGGAGCAAGCAGACCAACTAAGGATCTTCTCAACTGCAAAACATTTAATATTCATTTTATACAACATACATTTATAATCCTTGCTCAGTTCCATTACAAAAAGCACATGTCAGCTCTGAAACCTTAAGGTCCTTCAAAGTTTTTCTCCCTGTCCTCCAGATGCTGTACAACCCTGAGAGACAATTTTCCATATTGACTTTGAGTGAACTAAACAAAGCTGTGGAAACCCATGCTACCCCATTTCTTACATTTAAAACAAGTAGCTAGCCTCGGTAGATATCATAAAACTCCCAGAATCATTGCTTTTAAAATTATTCTTCAATCATTGTCAGAATTATTTTTTCCATTTATTTAATTTAAATCTATTTTTCTTTCATTGGTCATATTTAGCCTCAGTAGTTATTATAAAACTCCCAGAACCATTGCTTTTAAAATTATTCTTTAATAATTGTCAGAATTATTTTTTCGATGTATTTAATTTAAATCTATTTTTTTCTTTCATTGATCATATTTCCAAGTGTTCTGGGCCACGGCACATTTTATTTCCCTCATTAATTATTTTTGTAGCACCATTAAAGTGAGCATCATCTCAGAATGCAATCTGTAAATGTTTACTCCTCTTTCCAAATAATTAAGATGGTGCATAAAACCAGTCTTATCTCCGGCCTCTTCGCTACCCATTAAACATTTTTCATCAGGATGCTGACACTTTTCATTACTTACTCTTTCAATCTCTGTGACACACTCAGTCTAACCAGCTTAGAAACATAGTTTGGAATATAACCCAGTGTCTCGGATATCCTTCCGGATCACAGGGCACGACATCAACCAAATATTTTCTTAAAGTCTCCAAGTGTCTGAGACATTTGGGACAGATTTTAAAAGTTCCTGTCCTCTCTCATTTTTTTTTTACATTTTTTTTTTGTTGAGTGATTTACTATGTTTTTCACACAATGAATGATTATTATTATTACTGTCTGAGAATCTGAAAAGAAATGAAGACAAAAAAAATTAAATGTCTGCAGATTAATGTGACTTTTACAAAAGCAATAAGAAAGATGTTTAGGAAGTGTTACGGCCGATGTAAACGTGAAGTCCATGAAGTGCCTGTCTATAAGACATCTAGGACCATGTACGTACAGCGTGAGCATTTGTATGGAGAGTAACCTCACAGCCAAACACTGAGAGCTGGGGCTGGAGAGATGGCTCAGGGGTTAAGAGTATGTCTGTTCTTCTAGAGGATTCATATTTGATCGGCAGCATCCACATGGTGGTTCACAACCATCTGTACCTTCAGATGCCAGGGATCCAGTACTGTTTTCTGGCCTCCTTAGATACTAGGTGCAGCATGGACAAACATGCAGGCAAACACTTCCACAGATTATAAAGATTATAAGAAATTAAACAAACAAACAAAAAACCACTTAATACTATGAATCTTATCTTGTTATATAAATCATATAGTCCTATTATACGCGGGCTAGAATTGCCATAAGCTGGATGACATTTAAAATAATAGAAATGTATCTCTCATTATTTTGGAGACTGGAAAGTCCAAAGTCAAAGTGTTAGCTGATTTTGTTTGATGAAGGCTTACCCTCTCTTTCAAAGGTAATTTTCTTTTCCTCATCTGGTACAAGGGGAAAGACATCCAGTGGGAACTATTTTTAATAGAAAAGATGATGTAGAGTTAGACTTTGAATAATAGCGATAGAAGTTCTGAAATGAACCCACATTCAGTTTTGTGGGACTATCCACCTCAATTGTAGGGACTGCTCCTTAAATAAGGATTGTACAAGATGGAGAAAGGGAGCTGGGCAGTAACAAGCGTGCATTTATCCTCTGTGCCTTGACCTAGGCACTGTTTGTTCAGGTCCTCCAGGCTCATACTTCCTTGACTTTCCTTTCACGGTGGACTACGCATTGAACTTGAGTCAGCCTAAACCTTTTCTATCTTGAGTTGTCGTAAAGTGCTACAGTACCAGGAAAAGAAATGAAGACAGAAAGTGTTACCAGGAGGTGAAACTGTTGCTGAGGTTGGTGTGACCCTGTGCTTCTTGGACTCTGGAGGTGATTTTCAGGAGGCTTATGGAGGAGCTTAGAGTCTTAGGTTGGAGGAGCCCTCAGATGTCTCACCATTTTTTTTTTGGTGGGGGCATAGACATTGGAAGTGCTAAGAGAAATGTGAACAGTGAAGGCACAACCAGCTCTTAGGGTTTCATAGGCAAAAAAAAAAAAAAAAAAAGAAAGAAAAAAGAAAAAAAAGAAAAGAAATTTAGTAGCTCTGGGCCATTCATGTGCTGTTTTGGCTAAGAATCTGCCTTCATCTTAACCTATGTCCTGAGAATCAGAGTGAAGTTTAATTTAAAGACAATGAATTAATTTGTCTTTGATGAGATACAAAAATTCTTACAAGCAAACTACAGATAACAAAGCTCCTTTGATTGTTAAAAAGATTGGCACTGCTAATGAGACCCACTTCCTTACACTAAGAGACTAGGAAAGGAGTTTTGGGCAAGAGTCCACCTTGCAAAGGTTCTCACTTTGCAAATTTTGTGAAAAGAGAAATCATGAACTAGAAATGAATCTGAGAGGTTTCTCTACTCCACCAAAGCAACCTCCTAGAAGAGTATGTTCCCAGATTCAGCACACAGAAGCGGATGCAACTGTGGTCCAAGCAGCCCAGGATCTATTCAAAGCTGGTGCCAGAACTTGACAGTGTTGTCCACATGATACTGAGTTTGGAGACATGAAAGACACAAAACTGAGGCTGTCATGGAGTCTTACTTTAGAGTTTCAGAGCGCAGCTGCAGCCAGACAATGTGTATCAGAGCTGGAGTCTGAGAAAGGAAGCCCTGAGAGGACACTGTGAAACTGTGAAGGCCAAGCCAGAGCTGTAGTGGAGACTCCAGACTGTTAACATCGTCAGGACTGTGAGATGGTACCTAAGAACAGTACATGTAAAGAGGGGTGACAACCTAGGAGAGGTGTGTGTGCTCAAACTGTCATGATTACCTTATGAGTCCCAGATGCCAGACACAGAACTGTATAGTCTTTGGTATTTTCACTATCAGCTTATGGGGATATTTGAAGTTATACTTAATGTATTTTGCATCAAAATATTGCCACAAGCCTATAGGTGTCAGGATGGGAATGGTGTGTTTTAAATGAAATGTCTACCGTGATGTGCTTTATAATATGGCGGTGGTGAAGCAGCAGAAGGTAGAGCTTGGGAAGGGTCAAGCCAAAGTGTTCCTCTGAGAAATCAAGCCATGAGACAAGACTTATTGGCCAGAAGGGAAAAGAAAAGGGAGAGGGAGAGGAAGAGGGAGGTGGAGGTGTAGGGAGAGGGGGAAGGGGAGGGGGAAGGGGAAGGGGAAGGGGAGGGAGAGGGGGAGGGGGAGGGAGGGGGAGGGGGAGAGGGGGTGGGGGAAAGGTGGGGAAGAGAGAAAGAGAGAGAGAATAGGGAGAGGAGAGGAGAAGGAGAGGGAGAAAGAGAGAGAGGGAGACAGACAGACAGACAGACACACACACACACACACACACACACAGAGAGAGAGAGAGAGAGAGAGAGAGAGAGAGAGAGAGAGTCAAACAGTCCTTTTATATAGGCTTATGTCTGATTGAACATTTGTTTCCTAAATGGTGACACTGTTTGGGAAGGCTATGGTGCTTCTAGGAGGAAGCATTCTGTGAGGGAGTGGGTCATTGGAGGCATGGATTAAGACTATATATATACTGGCCCTACTTCCTGTTCACTGGTTGTTTCTTGAGCAGAAATGTGGTATTACTTGCCAGCTTACTACTCCACTGATCATGTCTTCTCTGCCTGCTACTATGCCTTCCCCACTAGGAGAGATGAACTGTAAACTAAAATAAGACCCTTTCCTTTAAGTGGTTCTTGTCAGGGTGTTTTATCACAACATAGGAAAAGGAGCTAAGATGGGTGTCCTTAAGGCTAATAATTGACACAGGAGAAAGATAAAATTGCTCTCGAGTAGAATTCATATGCTTATATTCGGGTATTTAAAAACAAATGTAATAGCAAACAGATGAGCAGAGAATGGTTTATGCTCAATTGTGGACTTCAGGGAAAAGGAAGGGAAGCAGAGAAGCTGTAGAGAAGCCAGGCTTCCCATGATCCACAAGACCCACTGCTGTCATTGTCATCACGTATGGCAGAGCTGTTGAATCTTCTGGAAAGCTGAGGCAACTCTAATTCGGAAAATTTGCCCCACCCATAGCTTATTAACAGTATCCCTAGCTGATCACATGGGAACCTTAAATGGGAGGTTTAAAAATGTAAAGGGAAATGAATAAGAGACATTTGAGAGACTTCCATGTAAAGAACACGTGTGATGAACATTTGAGATGCTTGTGTTTTGAAGTGAGGAAAATGGATAGTATTAAAACAAAGAATAAGTGGAGAGGTAGTGACAGATCTCTGAGTTCAAGGCCAGCCTGGTTGACAGAGTGAGTTCTGGGACAGCTGAGCTACCCAGAGAAGCCTTGTCTTGGAAACACCTAAAACAAAACAAAACAACCTAAATAACAAACAAACAAACAAAAAACAAAACAACAACTGTTTGGTATCAGACCCTGGACAATGGATTTACATATCAAAGCAGACCTGGCCTCCAGTTTCTCCCAGCATCCCTCAATCCCTATCTGACATACCCTGCCCCCAATCCTGAACTTGAGGGGCTGGGGTGCACTTCTCCCAGAGGCTCCCTATATAATCCAGATAATTTATTCTCTCTCTCTCTCTCTCTCTCTCTCTCTCTCTCTCTCTCTCTCTCTCTCTCTCTCTCTCTCTCTCTTCCCTTTCCGTTGTGAACTCAAGAGTTCTCCACCTTAACCCCTCCCATGGCAACTCTCCAGGCTTCAATCCTGGGCAGGGGCAGAGGCAGGGGCAGCAGGGGCAGGGGCAGGGGCAGGGGCAGGGGCAGGGGCAGGGACAGCAGGGGCAGGAACATCTAAAACCCAAACCACCATCCCTCCCATTAACTGACTGTGCAGATACTGAGGTACACATGAACACTACATGGGAGATGATGCTGACAGAATGCAGTAGACATAAATATTCTCAGGCATAAGACTGGGACGCTGGCATAAAAGCAGCCCTAACTCCTGGTAAGATGAGGACATTGAGCTGCAGAAACAGACATAAGGGCTCAGTTATCTCAGAGAAAGCATGGCTGGAAGACATGGAAACAGTAGCTGACAGGGTGGGCTTTGTTCTCATAGGTATCTCTTGGGAGTGCTGACTACTGCTGGTGAATTTCACCCAGTAAGGAAGACAGTGGGTAGCCTGTGCACACAGTCCATTCTGGTCTTAGCTATTTGAACTCCAGAGATAACAGCATCAGGTCCTTCCACCACCTTCAGTGTTAACTGCAAAAGTGCAATGCTGCCCCAGGTCAAGGGACAAGGCATTCCCATCTCTCCAAACAAGGAGGAAATACTTACTGACTTTGTATTTTTATTTAACTTCACTTTTAATTTAAAAATTTCCCCACATTTAGTTTGAATTGTGTTATTTCATTTTAATTTTCTTGCTTAAGCTTTCTGAATGTTCTTTTAGTGTGTCTATTGTGTCCTCCGTGTGAATTTTCTTACCTCTTTGCTTACCCTCATTCCTACTTGTCTTCCTTTCTATCTTTCCCTTTATCTTATGCTTTGTACATTTTACCTATAGTTTTCATAACTTTAAACTTCATTTGTTCTAAGGATATCTTTATACCCATTGAACAACTAATTGTGACTGAATTCCTATACACTATTCTCTGCTTCCCCATTCTTTAGGGTTTCGGGATCCCAGGATTGCTCAGACAAACTCTTCTCTTCTTGTTTGCCAGCCAGAGGTAGTCATTCCTCTCTCACTGCACCTCACGCCCACTTTGCCTTCAGAACCTCAAGGGAGCTTCCCTGGGCTGCCCAGCCTTTCTTAGGCCAACCCTGAACTTATCTTACTGAAAACCATTGCGAATATATTCTTTGTTTATCTTATAGGAAACTTGACAATCCCCAGAAAGTCTCCAGGGCTAGCTGAGTGTTCTCTTGACTGCTTGCTTCAGTCTCTGCTTACTGGCTGGTGACTGTTCTCCACATCTGTGCTAGCTGACTGACCTTCCTCCATCTACAGTGCTGTACATGTAAGCTCCTACTCATTTGGTGGGAGTGTGCAGACAGGAAGTCATGGCCCATTCATTTGGGCCCAAGTGCTACTTACTCAGGATTACTACATAAACACTATTGTGGCTTTGGGAAGACATCATGTTTGCACACAGGTAGAACAAAGAACGAGGGCTAAGTGGGGGAAAACTGCTCTGCAGAGGTGAAGATGAATCAGTATACTCAATGGAAACACTTGGGGTTTGCTAGGGGGCTAGAGATTCTCACAGTTACTCTTTATCTTCGTCCCCAGTAGCTTCATAGGTGATCTTCTTGTTACCAGTCTTATATCTTAATGTACTTGGCTCTTGTCTTTATGTGGGATTAAATCTATTTACATAAAGACTTGAAAGGCAAATTCAAAAAACCAAGTCTGATTTTTCCCTTTCTGTGTTAATCTGTGCACATGCACTTTATGTGTTGTAAGTATTTTTTCAATGGCTCAAGCCATAGAGAGTTGAACTATTTAGAATTACCCATAAAATAAACAATTCGCTGTATTTTTTTTTAAATGAAAATGGTGTTATAAGTTGAATCTAGAATTGAAGACATTAAGACCATTTTCTATTCTACATTTTATTAATGTTGACTTAAACAGTGTATTTTAGCTCATCTTTAGTACAATGTAGGAAACACAGGGCAGCTTAGACCCTGAGGACAAATGTCTAAGGTCTTTTGTAGTTTGGTACATGAAGCTAACATTAGTGTTATTGTTATTTTTGAGGGAAAGGAAACTGATATTTTTTTAAGTATATCAGTCTTTCATTTGCTCTGTCCAAAACTGTCATATGTATACCCACTGATAACATCATTATTTAAAAAGTACATTTGGGTTCACTGTGGGTTCACTGTGGGAGGACTGTGTGTCAAGGCTGTGTGCATAATAGGAATGTGTTTCCAAATGTAATTGGCCCAGAAAAGGACACAAACAGACTAAAATTAGAATGGAATCTCACAACCATTCTGAGATCACCAAGAATCACAATGAATAGAATCAAAAACCCAAGGTAATCTGTTAATTTTATTTTCTAAAAAAAGTCTCAATTTCCTTACTATGCAAAAATTCAAAGAAACCCAAATAAGCTTGTCTGAAAATGATAGAGCATGCAGAAGACTAGCTTTGGGGGCATTTACTATCTAAGCTACCTGATTGGAAGTATCACTGTGGAATTCTGTTAATGTAAACTTTATGCCATGTTGGCCACCGTGAAGAGATTTTAATTTCTTAACATATTGCGATTCAAATTAACTTTTAACCAATACAGTCATATCAAAACACATTAATAGTGTTTTCTGTATATTTTTATAAATATATATTGCATCTTTAAGGAACTTTGTGATACTATATTGGCTATTTCATGGTAGCATGTGTTGTGTTGTCAAGAGTGGAAACTATCTGGGATGCTGGTTTGTCACCACCTAGGGCCACAGTCTCAGAACAGTTTTACTCTGTCATCTGGAGGGAATTCGTCTCCAGGAATCACTTTCCTCTATTTTACCAGAGAAAAGAGTGTTAGAATTGCAAATGTACTAATTCCCTTTTTTCTTTCTTAAATAAAATTACATTAATTTGGACGTGACAATAAGAGAAAGCTTCAGCCATGAGATTTTCTAACCATTGCAATATACAGCTGAAGAAACCCATATGTATCATAGTTAGGGTTTCTATTCCTGTGATAAAGCACTATGGTCAAGAGCAGCTTGTAGAGGAAAGGGTTTGTTTCATCATCTACCTTGTAGTCCATCATCCAAGGAAGTCAGGACAGGAACTCAAGGCAGGAACCTAGGGGCAGAAACTGAAGCAGAGGCCATAAAGGAAGCTACTTATTGGCTTGCTCACCATTGTTTGTACAATCTGCTTTTGGATAGCACCCAGGTCCACCTACCACCCTTGTGTAGCACCACCCACAGTAGGCTGGGTTCTTCCCCATCAAACCCTAGTTACGAAAAAACACTATAGGTTTGCCTACAAGTTGATCTCATGGAAGAATTTTCTCAATTAAGGCTCTTTCTTGTCAAATGACTGCTGTCTAAAGTTGGCATAGTATATACAGTACAATATACATGTCCTTTATAGGTGTCTTTGAGTGGGATTCATATCAATTATTTAGAAGAATGGTGCTACAAACTGATGGCCATTATGTACGCTGCTGTTGCTGGTATACTTTGCTATCTATTACTGTTCTGTTGCTGCTTATCCAATTAGATCTCAAAGGGACAATTTTGGAGTTTTAGTTTCTTTTAAAAACACAGAAATACTATGAAAATATGTTTTCATTCTAATCCCAGGTGTGGGATATGGAGACACTTCAGATTGTCCATAGGAGCCGACTATGATTTGCCTTGTGCTCTAGTGGGAGTATGATTTTGCTAGTGGCAGATGGTTTTTATGATTGTGTGATTTTTTGAATTCTGGGGACCTTTCAGAAGGTATATAAATGTTTGGGCCCCAAAAGGCAGAAGGAAGAGAAGGAGGAGAAGGAGGAAGAGGAGGAGGAGGAGGAGAAAAAGGAGGAGGAAAAGGAGGAGGAGGAAGAGGAAGAGGAAGAGGAAGAGGAAGAGGAAGAGGAAGAAGATGACAGTGAAGATCATATTTGCTCCAAGGAACTCGATGTCCCTAATCATCAGGAAGTATCCTAATGAGACTGTCATCCCTTTCCTTTCTATCCTTTTTCACTCTCCTATCTGGTGTTAGATAGGGTGGAGAGGGTGGGAGAAAAAAGAACCCACAAAGTAGAGAAAGACTGGTTATAGATCTCATTTAGTTATTTATATAGGCTTTTTATTATCTCTTTGTTTCTTTCTTTCTTTCTTTCTTTCTTTCTTTCTTTCTTTCTTTCTTTCTTATTTTTATTATTTGTGTGTGCATGCATATGTGTGTATACATGAGAGAGAGAGAGAGAGAGAGAGAGAGAGAGAGAGAGAGAGAGAGAGAG
>JANHMN010000009.1:36851904-36883426 GCA_030674055.1 Rhabdomys pumilio
TCTCCTCTCCTCTCCTCTCCTCTCCTCTCCTCTCCTCTCCTCTCCTCCCCTCCTCTCCCCTTTCCCCTTCCCTCTCTTCCCCTCCCGTTTCCCCTTCCTTCCCCTTCCCCCTTCCCCTCCCTCCCCCTCCCCTCCTTTCCCCTCCTCTTCTCTCCTTCCTTCTCTTTAAGATATAGTCTCTTACTGGCCTGGAACTTTCCAAGTAGACTAAGCTGGCTGGGGAATGGGCTCAGGGACCCACACCACCCTGCCTGGCTCTTTCCATGGGTTTTAGGGATGAGACTCAGGTCTTTATGCTCTCCAGGCAAGCCCTTTACCTTTACCAGCTGAGCTATCTCTCCAGTCTCTAAGTTGGGAGTATTTTTAAAAGGCAAAATCATGAATTAAATTTAATTTTTCATTTTCTGTATTAAAATTTACTATAGCTATTCATTTTGCTCTTCTATTGGGTCAAACAACACACACACACATACACTAGGGAGATCGCTGGAGAGTGGGCAAGGGCCTACTCTGCTATCATTTGTGTGTTCATTCAGGAGCTTTCCCTCCAAATTAGAGCAGCAAATCAATAACATTTCACTAGATGGAAACTAATTAATTATTTACTATTTCAGTCATAGTGAAAATAGGTTTCAATTTTCAATACTTTCTTAAGGAAATGTGAAATTCTCAACACTAATCCAACTTATTATTCTCTTAAAAACATATTATTCTCTTTAAAAACTTATATTATGGCATTTTAATCCTGTGATTTACAAATCTTTCCTCAACTATAACTTGATTTCTAATGAGGTTGCAGGTTCCACGGAGAATGTTATAAACGCTTGTTTCAATGTGAGTTAGGACTGTTAATTTAGCTTTAAGATGATGCATTTTTGATGCATCTTAATTTGTGTGTTGAAGTCTACATGGGTGGAGTTGAATGGTACACTCACTATGTTGTACAACTGACAAGATAGGATAGAGTTAAAAAGAAAACTAAACATTTTGTTTTGGAATAGTTGCAAACTTAACACATAGGATAGGTATATGCCCATTCTTCATGCAGTATTCCTTGTGAAAAATCCCAAATTATTTTGCTGCATTTGGCAGAACTAAGGAGCCAGCATTTGCCCATTTAGGAATGGTAGGCTTAAAAAAAAAAAAAAGGAATGGTAGGCTTTATTCCAATTCCCAGCTTCTCTGCTAATGTCCACTTCCTATTTCCTGATCTTCACATGACCTAAGATACCCTACATTGTACGTAAAAAATGTTTTAATTGGAATAACATTTTAGAATTAGGAACAAATTTCTATCTTTCCTGAAGAACGCATTGTATATATCAAATCAAACCAATAACCTCAATTGCAAGACAGAGTGATTGGACAGAACCATTCAGCTACTGCCTGTTGGAGAATGGTAAGCCTGTTTGCTGATTTTTCTCATCTCAACCCACCAAGTAAGAGAGAATGAAGAAAAAATTATACAATTGACTAACCCTGTCCTAAATCCTATCCCACGCCTCTCATCTCTGCTGATCCTGTAAATGTTCTAGCTTCTTAAATTCTCTTGGATCATCCATGCCTACGTCTATAGACTTCAAGGACGTTCTTGCAGGAGCATTGCTTCTAAAGTGACATTAAACTACTTTGGTGAAGGGAAATAGACAGATAACACATGCTGATGGTTGTGTTTGGAGACTTTGACTGGAGAAAGAAGTTTGGTACTAGCTTTGGAAACTTCTAGAAAAAACCTGGAAAAATTTCAAATCACTCACTGCAGCCACAACTACCTTATGGAGGATGGAGCAGCTACTCTTCCCTCAGAAAATCCAATTCCTGTTGTCCTGGAAAAGCTGCCCGCTGCCAGCTATGCTTTGAAAGGCTTCATTGTCAGGGGCTGATCCATCAGCATAGTTCCACATGGAGGTATCTGTGGAAGAAGCCACCCTTGTAATAAAACAAACATTCAATATCCAAACACTGTGATGTCATAAGAGATTATACATATATATATATGTATATATATATAACTAGTTGCTTCACCATTGAGCCTGGTTTGCTGAGAAAACTGCAGATTTAAATGTAAATATTTAAAGGCATGCACTGTTAGGTTGTGACAAGAAAAAAATTAACATTTTATTTGAATACACATTTCTCTCTTAGAATTAAATCTATATTCAGTAGGAGCACAATGGAAGGCCTCCATCACATCCATGGTCAGATCTGTAGCCACAGGCTCTGCATCTGCAGATTCAATGACTTCCCTTTGGAAATGCTCTAAAGGCAAACAAACAAATGAATGAACAAAATCTCCCAAGTTCTTCTATTCTGCACAAGGGCAGACATTTTTTTTTTCTGTCATTATTCCCTATCAATGGCACACACCAGCAATTTACACATCATTTACATTGTATTAGGCGTTATCCAGAGATGGAACAAAATAGCTAGGAGGATGTTAATAGGATATGTGCAAAACTACAGAATTTTATACAAGGAAAGTCATTTCCTATTAACTACCAAGGGTGGTTAACTAGTTTTTAATGTGTATTTAAGTGACAGAAATCATATACAGTTATTTTTCACAATTGTTTTGAAATGCATCTATATAATGGGTTGGCTATGTGCAGTTAATTAACAGAAGAATGGCCTCAATGTGCTTATCATTCATTCCTGGGGAGGGCACCTTTAATTCTCTGTAGCCCTTCAATACGGTGGTTCTGTATTGATACTACTTTTCTATACGAGTGTGTACTGAAACAAAGCTGAGGGATTTTATAGGAGTATGAAGCACTGAAACTGTGCTTCTGTGAGAATTTTAAACTTCAGTCTTAGGCATTTGGGGAGAGATAATAAGATGTAGCCTTGCCTAAGTGATCCCATGCTAAGATATACAGGTATTATTTAAAAGTTTTTCTCTCTTTTGCATCCATACCATCGACTGACTTGGGCAGCCGTATTCCAGCACCAGGCTCTGTAATTGACCTAATGTTTATGGGCAGCCCTGGCTCAGCACTGTATCCAGTTCTGATTTCCTGACATCTGGACCTTTTATTATTTAGCTACCTGCCTGTGTCTCTGACATTGATCCTCGTGTTCACGACCTTAGTAACAACCATTTCCTCCTGCTTAAAATCTATGCCGCTCTCTCTATTCTATCTTGAGAAGCCAGCTCTCCCTTCCACCCTGTATCAGTTTAACTGTGCTGTACTCTACGCGCCCCACCCTGTAGAATTCTGTCAGTAGCTCTGTACTCTCTTGATTAACTGATACAAAAAAAAAATCAATGGGGCCCATGATCTTTCCCTTTCAGTTCCTTAACATCTGCCTTGTTCAATTATTAAATTCACACCATGAGTCCAGAATCCAGAAGCTGCTGAAAGGAATAAAGGCAAATTCTGCTTCCTTCATTCTTGTAGCTCAGAACAAACAGATGCTCATGCATAGATTATCTCCTAAGAATGAAATGAGGCTCAGGAGTTTCCTTGGGTAAAGGAAACTTGGGTAGTTGGATTCTGTAAATGAAATTGTAAATTCTAGCCGGCCCGTATAAAAGACACACAATCCACAGATTTTATTTACAAGTCATAAGCTGAGATTCAGCAGGTTTTGAAGCTGTTCTAACTTGCATCTCAGACACATTTCCCTTGTTCCTTGTTGTTTCTCCTGGTCCATCTCCTTTCATGGCAGCTTCCTCCTCCTTTGGTCTCCTCTCTTCTCCCTGTCCTCTCTCCATCCATGATCCTCAGCCAGGTAACTGAAAATACGCCCACCTCTATCTATTGCCCAGTCACAGGCTTTAGCCTCCTGTTGACCAGTTGACTTGGGGAACAAGGTTATGTAGCATCAGTTTGAATTCTTTGGGTGTGCATGGGGCAACCGGATCTTGAGAGTCAGCATTTAGCATTCGAATACTTAGAAGCACCAGACCAACTCCAATAGGCTTCAGTCTTAAAAGTAAAAATCAACCAGGGCTTGGGCTCTTGGCACACAGGCCCTATGAAAAGTATTGCTAGTACTAGGGTCTTTTTAAAGTTGTGTTTGGTACGTCTAATGTGATGGAGAGGGCACAGTACTTATGCAAAAATCAGTGTGAGAAGGCTTTCAGGAGGTTTAGATTGAGGGCTTTAGCCAATTATCACACAGTGATATCTGCCTTGAATCATGGTTTAATTAATTTGCTTTGTTCCAGGAAGAACTAACTGGACAAAATGAGAGTGATCTCTTAGAGAGGCTGTTTGATTTCTCAGCAGATTGTAAGCTTATGAATTTAATCAAGTGTCAAGTAAATTCACAAGGGTCTGTTATGAACCCATGGTTCATCATGGCAATAGAATACACTCATGAAAGGCAGTCATTGGTCCTCCAGTCATTGACTGACAAACTTCTGTATAGCAGGGAAGGTGGCAGCACAGTCTACTCACATCAGGATGTTCCTCTCTATCCTTTCATTATAAAGAGAAGCAGAGAGTTCTGCTTCTCTTTCTCTCCCATCTCTCCACCACATACTTGCACATCTTAGTGGCACCAGCAGAGGGCAGGCCTCTCGGTGTCTTCTGTCCACCCGCACCTCGTCTAAAATAAAATAAATTTTCATTTATTTTATTTTATTCTTTTTTTTTTTTTTATCTCTTATGCTTTCTGTGGTGGTTTGAGTATGCTTGGTCTAGGGAGTGAGTGGCACTATTAGGGGTGTGGTTTTGTTGGAGTAGGTGTGGCCTTGTTGGAAGAAGTGTGTTTCTGTGGGTGTGGGCTTTGAGACCCTCCTCCTTGCTGCCTAGAAGCCAATCTTCTCCTGTTTGCTTGGCTTCAGAACAAGATGTAGAACTCTTAGCTCTTTCAGGGTCATACCTGCCTTGACACTGTCATTCTTCCTGCCATGATAATAATGGATTGATCCCTCTGAAGTTGTAAGCCAGCCCCAATTAAATCATATTCTTTATAAGAGTTGCCATAGTCATGGTGTCTCTTCATAGCAACGAAAACCCTAACCAAGACACTTTCCTTTGACTTCCTGTCTTTTCCTTTCCTTTTGTTCCCCTCCCTCGTTTTTATTCTCTACTGTGTTGGGTATTAAATTACAGGCTTCACACTCACCAGGTAAGCACCCTATCCCTTAGTGATAACTGTAGCCCTAAATACAATGATTTTAGAAGGCAGAAAAAGAAATGTAGGTTTGGGTCTGGGAATCCCAATGTGTCTGGGAGCCTTGTGTCTCTGCAAGAGAATCATCATGACAAAGAGGATTGGATTGGCACCTCTCTGATGTCAGCAATCAGCACGACTTAGTATTATTTTAGAAAGATAGTTGATGTCTAGGAGCAAAGAGCAAATTGAGAAAACCCACGGGTATGTCAAAGTGGATAGAAGAAATGTTTGACCTCTGATGTAGATGATGACATTAAACCCATTTCCTAATTTATAGTAAATATCACGATTCTAAGGAAGAACCCCTTGTGTCCTTTCCTTCCTTTTTCTCCCCTTTTATCCTCATTTCTTACTTTAATTTCTCCCTGTGCCTCATTGCAGCTTTGTGTGCTGTTTAATCTGAACAGTTTTTTGTTTGTTTGTAAATATTTTTCTTAAATGTAAATTGTGGTTTGGGGGTACCTGTGTTTTATGTCATGCATATGGTATTGCATAATTATTTCTTTCTATTTCTTTTTTTTTCTTTACCTGGAGTAAAAATATTTTTCAAAGAAGGATTAGTTTTTTGAGTGATACAGGATTTGTTGGAGGGAGGCTGAGTGTGGTGTAAAATGATTTGGTGTTTAGAATTGTTCTGAAAACTCAAGTGTCATATACCTAAATTTGGATTACCAGAAGATTATGAAAGGCAAGTACTAAAATTACCAATGTGAATTAGATTTTTTTCTTCTCTGAGAAAGTAGGATTACTTTATTCCTGTTATGATTCATCATTATAAGAAGACTTCAAAGCCTGGCTAGTGCAATTATTTGAAAATGGAGAATTGCTTCTTAAGACTCTAAAATCAATGTCACAGACAGCATTCAGAAATAGAACTTTTTATAGCCACCTCCTAATTGTTGCTGAAGATATGGCTGCATAGACACATGGGAAGTCACATACAATTCACTACCCATAAACTGGAGGCCCAGAGGGGACTTCAGATCTTGACTGGCTGCCCTCAGATCACTATGTAAACGGACACTGGGTAATTGGGTAAATTTTAACTGATATTTGGGTCTTCTCCTATATTACTGTTTTTTGCCCCAAACATAATTTTTTTCTACATGGACTCCTAGTGTTGTGTGAGTACTTTGGGGTCAACTGGTTCCATAGTCTCTGTCTTAGGCAGTGTTTATTTATTATTATTATTATTATTATTATTATTATTATTATTATTATTATTTGCTCTGAGGAGACACTGTGGTGACCACACACAACTCTTATAAAGGAAATAATTTTAATTGGGACTGGCTTACCATTCACAGGTAGTCCATTCTCATCGTGTGGGTGACATGGTGACAAATACTGCACTAGAGAAGTAGCTGAGAGTTCTACATTCAGCTCAGTAGGCAGCAGGAAGAAGAGAGAGAGAAAGAGAGAGAGAGAGAGAGAGAGAGAGAGAGAGAGAGAGAGAGAGAAAGAGAGAAAGAGAGAGACTAGACCTGGCTTGAACATTGGAAACTTCCAAGCCCACCCTCAGTGGCATATTTCCTTCAACAAGGCCATACCTCCTAATAATATTACTTCCTAATGACCAAGCATTCAAATATAGGGTTTTTCCTGTTTAAACGACCACAGACTCTTTTCTTGGGATGACCCTGTTTCCATTTTATTTTCCTGTCATTTTCAGGCTGGGACAGGGTCCATGTAGTAGATCTACCTACGTTTTCTGTTGAGAAGTGAAAGATTGAGGTTATGACTAAGAAAAGGCAAAATTGCCTTCTTGGACTAAGTTAGCTTATGCTGCCAACTACAATTTTATATATTTACATAGCTACTTCCTTTTCCTTTATCCACCAAAGCCCTCTACCCTTGTTTTTTCTATCAGATAAAAACAATACCATCTGTTTCATACTCGAGAGTTGATACAAATCATTTCATGTGCAATATCTCATTTAATTTCAAATACTCTTGACATGTCCATGAACACGGCTGAGTAATTAAAATATTTCAGGATTAACTGCGAAGAGTTCACTCACCTCAGGCTCTACTGAGGAGATGACAAACATCTGGCTTCAGGACTCACCCCTGGAGCAGCGATAACAAGGGCAAGCTGCTTTGCCCTCTCCCACTTTGCTCTCACTGGGCTTCTTGTTGCTGCCAAGTTTTCCTTTGTGTACACAGGGCTTTCCTCTGGCCTCTGCCCAGGGTTCTCTGTGCTAGAAGTCTCCCCAAAGCTGCACACTTCACATCTCCTTTCTTTCCTTCCTTTTTGGATCACGACCATTCACACACCTGTATTCTCACATCGTGCCTCATGGCTTATCCCAGTGAATTCTCTCAGGGACATTTGCATCAAAGGTGAGAAACCCCAGAGAAACCTCAGGTGTTGACTGGAAAAAAAAATCTAAACAGTATCAGAAGAATCCCGGATATAGCGACCCATGCACTTTAAGAATCGAGTTCTTAAATCCCAGCCACGAACTGGTACGAGTATGGCATTTCTGGAAGGCATAGTGTTGATACAACCGAATAATCAATAAAATCGTTACTTTTGACACTTGTGTTTCAGTGCGATGTAGACTAACGGTCTATCTTTTACTTATCATTATGCCTTGAGATTAAGTTCTGAAGTTACACTCTGTTTTATACTGGACCTCATTTGCTACTGACAGACAAGTCAAACAGGTGCTTCAGATCACAATGTCACTTCTGGATTCTTAAATCTTTCCATTAAAAAGAGAAACATTAAACTGCTGACATCAGATTAGAAATATATTTATGTACCTTATTAGAAGGAAGTAGAGCACAGACTCTATGTAGCTCAAACGAATTAAAGGGAACTTGCTGTTTATTAGATGCAGGTTCTCTCAGTTTATGCTTGAGGAGACTGGCCGTATGTGGGCTGTTTCCTAGAAACACAGGGCACTGGCAAGACATTGGAGTAAAACCGTGGCTGCTTTCTCTCCATTTACATCTCTCTACACCATGAATTTTGCTGTAATTGTAAATTACACTCATAGGGTGGCCCGAGGAGCAAACTGTCCACAAACATGGCCTATGCTGCATCTTTCGACTGCTACACCCAACCTCTGTCTGTAAGCTGTGGTCTGTACCACTTTTGTCTCCTGCGGTGAGTCACTGCACCTGGACATTCTTCCTTATACTATTAGCACATCGGAAGGAGTGCATCTGAGGTCTAAGGACAAAATAGAGCATGTAGTACACGGGATATTAATGCACAATTTTTTATATTTAAAGCTAAGCAATGAAAATGATATATCCCTGGCTTGTTCGTAGGCAAGGGACCTGACTCTGTTTACACTTATCCTCTTACTCTTCCTCAGGTGCTAGCAAAATCACAGGCTTCAGTAACTATGCAGTGAACAAGTACATATATAAACAAAGCGAGGCATTTATGTTGTGCCTTACTTTTGAATAATTCAGAAGTCTTGCTGCTGGAGTGACATATTAAAATGCTGTTAATCTTTCTCATGAGGGGCATTTGGTTGAAAACTAGTTTATATTGGTTAAAACTGCACCATTATATGGTGAACACTAAGCACAAACTGTGACAGGCACTGCAGGGTACGTCACATTTTATCTTTCATATATTTCTGCTCCCGTTATTGGATGGCAGACATCACCCCATGCCCATCAAGGATAGAGAATTTACCTGAGTAGGATTACAAGTTGTTTCTCCAATAAGCATCCATTTTGCTCTTCATGTCCATGCAATATTTCATACTCTGCTCTAGTTTTGGCAGAGCCACCAGCAACTTCTTGGGAGGCATGCTCACGTGCACACCATGGGCAGACAGTATTGATCGATCCCACCGTCCTGTGAAAGCTCGATTCTATCATGCTTTATTTTGCTCAGGACTCAGTTGATTGTGACTGCCCACTCTAAGAGCTTGTCAGCTGACTGATTGCTGAATGAGTTAGATTTCAAGCTCTACCAGCGATGAGCACAGCTGGGGAGAGGCTCCAGGCCATGTGACTATGGGTGATAGTCATTCCCTCCAGTGGCTTTTGTTTAATTCCCATGCAAAGCTGTGAGACAGACATTGTGCTATACTAAAGTTATTAAGGGGTTAAGTACATCCCATGCCCGGCTCAGGGCTTCCATCAAGATGTGCTGGTTAGGTGCTCAATGCAATATAATGACAATAATTGTATTTATTATTAATCTCATCATCTCTACAGCTAAGGGAAAAAAGCATCATAGTACATTTAGTGTTAATTTCTCAGATGAAGTGTTTTCTTTCCCCCACTTGAGCTGCCACTGTGGTATGTGCTTCAGTCAAATGGTCTGTCTCAAAGATAATTCCTTGTGGCAGCGGTTCATTTTTTACAATGTTTACAGGACAGCAGTGGCAGCCAGACCAGGACAGGTCCCAGGCCCAGGCAATATAAGTAATGTGTACAAAATTATCACAGCGAGCAGCTTTCAAAGAAGGGTACTGACTGTGTAAAAACATACAAAGAGAACTTGCCCTGATGATTTCATTCTTTTGAGATTTCCTCCATATTTTTCCTCTGACAATATTAGAAAAGCTGCTGACAAGTGGAAGCTATTGCCAAAAGTCTTTATGTATTTGAGCATGGAGCTGGTCAATCGGGCTGGGAAATCACAGCTGAGAGTTTGAGAGCTGGCCCTCCATACCATGTGTCCTGTTGGCACAGCCCCTATTTCCACGTAATAAATCCATCCTTGTTTTCTACCTTTGACTATTACACATGAGTTTTAAAAATATAAGACTATATACATTTAAAAATAAGAAACAGAGTGCTTTCACAGAATGCTTAGCCTCCCGTAGAAGTTTGATTTTAGTCATAGAAATCAGAACTGAGTGTTCTGGGGATGTGCATTCTGCCTCTCCTGGGTGTTACTCTGCAGCTCAATTGTGTCTCAGGTACTATCGAAATAGATCAAAGTGGGGAGGAGGGGATCCTTCGTGGCTCACATCCTCTGGCTTATCCTATCAGAATCTCAACTTCATTTAGTATCTTTGTGGTGAGCATTTGAGTGATATCAGTAGGGCATTCCCATCAGATGTCTTATTGAGTAAGGGAGACCAATTACATGCACAGCTATACTTCTCCTCACTGAAGAGCACCACATTCACATTGGATGAGCGTGTCAAATTCCATTCTTCCATGGAATCATATCATTGCTTTAAAGTCACTTAAAAGCAGTTAACTGTTCCCCTACCCAAATACAGCTCCTCTTTTAAAGAAATAGGCAGGGAACAAAGTCTCGTGGATGAACGAGGGCATCTAAGCTTCTCTCATGCCTGACACTCGCAAGCCTGATACACAGGGCTGAGACACACAAAGTCAAAGGGCAGACTCGAGAGAGAACTGGAGGGAAAGGAATGGGGTGGATAGAGCCAAATACATCACGAATAGAATAGAAGAAGAGGATTGAGCAAATGTAGCAAAGGGGCCTCAAAGTGGATCTGTACAAAAACCTCAAGAGCCTTGTATTCTCTGGTCCATCTGCAGAAGTTCATCCTATGTGGCATTAAAAGAATTACTATCTGAGGAGCGGGAAAGTAGATCTACTCATTGATAGAGAACTTACATCGGACCACAAACAGTCACTCTCCTTTCCCGAATACCACTTTTCTTTGTAAAATAGATGTCACTGATCACAGTAGCTTGAGAAAATCCAGACATCTTTGGGTTAAGAACCCAGGAGATTGGAAGCACAGGATTATTACATAACAAGTCTTTATTTTCAATGATGGATTTTCCTGTCTGGGGCATATCTTAGAATTTCAATGAAAGCATCTATCTTGTAACTGTGTTCCCTTTACCACCCTTGGAAAGAAGTCATTTTCTGGTACCCCTGACTTTAGTTTACTTGGCAGTGAATTTTCTCTTTTTAGGTTTGAAGAATGTTTTACTTTTGAGATTCTAAAATGAAAATGTAGGTTAAACATGGAAATGTGACTCTAAATATCTTGTCTATGCAACTCGGATTTCTGTTTAGTACCCCAAATAAATTTGGGATGAGATCATCTGCAAATTGACTTGGCTATTAGCTGATTGTGTAAACATCTCAATTTATCTGTAAACGTCAATTGAAAACTCATTATTTGATATTTTTAAGGCGTATGCTATATCTGTTTATCTCTATTAATTTGGCCATAGGATGACTTCCTCATTCACTTAGCCATTTTGATTTACATAAAATGGCATTTACACTAATTTAAAACCCATTTACATCTGTCTTATATCTATCTATCTGTCTATCTATCTATCTATCTATCTATCTATCCATCCATCTATCTTCTGAATCATTCTGAATCAATGTATATAATTATGAATCCAAAACTAGTTTCAGGAAAGAGGAAACACAAGGAGGACTAGGAAAGGAATTTCTTTCCCCATCATGGTATATCCTCAGTTGTACTAAACTTCTTAAAAGTTGCAGTTATTTGAGTCAACATTTCCATAAATGTTGACTATATCTGAAGGGATAGGTGACACATTGAATCTGCTGCAAATCAATCAGTCCTATTTTTTGCTGTGTGTTCAGTTTTCCTGTCTCCGAAGGTTTTTATCAGAGCAGTTATCATGTATCAGAATAACTTGTCTTTCCCTTGACTTCTTTTTAGGTAAACATGTCCTGACAGAATAAATCAGCAGAAATAGAGAGAGAAGAGAAGAGGGCAGCAACCAACTATCGACATTGAACTAGACCTTACAGTTTCCTTCTAAGAGGGAAATGCATGCATATTTGTCTTCTCCTGTGACTTATTATAATAACACATGGGACCAGGAGAACTTACAACTGTTTATTTCTCTTCTATATGAACCATAATACTTTTAGGTGAATCTACATAGTCTGACATCTAGCCTATTACCTTAACAAGCGGATGGATACTTTCCACATGCATGTACATTGCTGTGTTTCCTCCTTATCATATTAGTAGCATGTAGAATTAAATATTGACTGTGTTTGCTATTAATGATATGCTAACAAAAATTATTCTTTGAGCAAGCAAGAAAAAGTCTGTTTCAGAATTTTTGAAAGGCTTTTGTTACTTGAACTAGCTTGAGAAAATTGAACAGTTTAACACATTTTTAATTGATTTAATGCTTTTCCTGATCTATGCAAAATAAAGTCTAATTGGCTTGACATCAAAGTATATAGTAAGCAGTGATACATAATAGATTTAAAAAAATAATATAGAAGTAGACTTTTAAATGTATTTAATTAGAAAAAATATCTGGGGCATACTATTATGCTAACACGTGCAGCATTCTTCTGAATCTTTTATAGAGTATATATCTGCTTCTTTGTCCAAAGTCCTCTCCTGCAATATGGTGGGTATCACTTTGCAATCAATGCCATCCTGGTACTCAGTTTGTAAATTCAGGATGCACATGCAGTCTGTTTCCTAGAGTGAGAGTTGAAGCAAATCAGAATTCAAATAGATGACACTGAGTGAGTGGCCTCTCTTTGCTAGGCACTCCACCTCCAGGTTAGGCATGGCGTATATAACACATACAGCTTTTGAATGAACAGATTTGTGAGTGGGAGGGGCACTTCAGTGTAATAGGTCAAGTAATCTGGGTCACATTTTTATCTAGTCTGCATCAAGATTTTTACTATAGATGTAAAATACATATATTCTTTTCTCTAGAGATTGTATATACACACACATCCATGCACACAAAACACATGCACAAACATCTATGCAGATACGTACACAAACACACATGTGTACATGCGCGCACACACACACACTGCCCTCTCAAAGACAAAATGTGGTACTCAAATGAAAACTGTACAGATGGGAAATTTAGGATGGTACTGGGACAGGCTTTGTCTATTTACACTCTTCAGAACTATACATCTTTCTTAAAATCCACTAGGAATAAGAAGTGTTGATTTTCTATATTAATTTTAGATGTCACATCTCAAGTATGGGATGGAATGACTGAAAACTGATAATTTTGTATAGTAAGTAGCAAGCCTCAATGTAAGAAGAAACAAGTTTTTTCAGTTCTATTTTGATTTATCTTTATTAGGTACAAAGGAAAAGTTCATTGCTCTGAGTCTTTTAAAGTTAGGTTTGAGATAATACATTCGGAACAGCAGTGAGTACAGTCTGTGTCACTTTAGCGTCGAAACAGCGGCAGGGGTGTCTGCTCTCTTTTCCTTGTCCTTATGACAAGTTAGTCACCTGATGCATATGGGGCAGCTTAGCACACTGCTTTGGATTGAGTGAAAATCATGAGCAAAGAGGAAGCCCCAGTGTTAAACCAGGAAGCTTTAAGACTTTCCATGATGACAGGACAGTCTATTTCATTCCAATCGAATACAATTGAGGATCTTTGTGTGTTTTTCTCTAGCCCTTTGACCTTAGGTTTCTATGAACATTGAAAGAAATAAAATTGTGTCATTAAGTCATTATTTTCATTTAACCATTAAACAATGACTTCCCTAATTTGTTTATTATGGTAGGTCATGTATAGAGATGCTGAATAAACAAATTCCTTTACTGACTTTCAGTGTCTCAGAGTTTGTATCCCCAGTGTATCTTCTGACTTTCCAATTGACCCAATGTATTTTCTAATTAAAATTTTTTTGTTTTTTTTCCATTGTATTTTATTAAGCTTGTGTATGTGTTCCTGGGTGTGTGTGTGAGTACGTGTACCCGTGCATGTAGAGGTCAGAGGTCGGAGGACACTTGCAGGCACTCTGTTCCTGCTTTCCTTCCATTCCATGTGGAATCGGGTCATCAGGCTTGGCGGCAGGCCCCTTACTCACTGAGCCCTCTCGTAGACCCCATGATTTATTTTATCAAATTTGATATTCATACATGAATAAAAAGAAAACAAACAAACAAAAAAAACCAACAAAAGTCAAGGTTTCAGATGATGCTCTGAAAGTCTCCTTTATTGCTTATGATTACAATTTATACTAATTTTTTAGTGCTGCTTCGTTTCTCAACCTATTTCATTTTATGCCAGACAATACAGCTTCATCTTACAGCTTGTTTAGAATATGCTTTTATGTCTGTAAAGGCCATTCCTGTGCATAATGATGTTTTAGGCTACTCTTTATTATTTTATGTAAACTTTATTATTTGTCCCATTATTATTTTATGTAAACTTTAACATCAGATATTTTTCAGGTTAAAAAAAATAAGTGGTATTGTTTGAAATTTGCTATGTTCTTAAATTAGAGGAAAATTGCCTTTAAAAGTGTAGAACTAACAATAGCTATTAACAATAGCTCATAGATATTATTGCTCGTTCTGTTATATTTATTTCTTGGATTTTAAGCAATATGCATGAATTTATCTCAGCCATTATTTATTCTAACAGGATATTCATCTATTTCAAGGCTAATCATATACAACTGACAAGTTTATATCTTTCCACTTTCTCTAAATTATATTTTTCTAGTAACTCTTTCAATGATTCTTTTTGAGATTTTAGGCATATATTCCTAATCATCTGCAACAGAATTGGTATTCTGTCGATCTGTGTCCTCGCTGCTGCTGGCATGGCCTTCTGGGAGGCAGAACTTGGGAGTTGACTGTGCTTATCCCACACCATTGCCGGGCAGGTGCTGGGCTGTTGGGAAGCACTGAGACACCTCTCCGGGGTTGGGAAAGTGCAGACTGAGACGTGGGCGAGCCAGAGTTGGTTAGGGGGTCTCTAGGTCTGCGATGAGGCCAGGGCTGAGGAGGGTTCTTTGATTTTTGGACATCCAGGCACCACTGGGAATCACAGGAGAGCGAGAATGGGGTCGAGGGGTGGGCTACAGGCTAGGGACAGCATCTAGCCTGGGGCTGAGGGAAAAGGGAGCTCCAGCTTGTCTCAGTCAGTATTGTCCTTAGCTTGGCAGAGTCAGGCCAGGAGCACAGAGAGGCCTTCTATGAGAGGATTAAGCTGCTGTTTTGTAGTCAAATGCCTTCTCCATGACTCCCCGTGGTGGGTCTTGATGAAAGAGACAGTCCATGGTTCTAAACAGTTTATTGGTTGTTCATGGCAGAAAATAGACGCATAAAATACCATACCCACTTCTCAGGGTAGATCTGAATTTAAATACCTTTTGCAGGGAGGAATATCTGGGAAGGAAAGCCTATTAGCTAAGTCCCCTGGGTCTCTATGTATCTCGTTAGCTTGGAGGACTCTGTTTTGGGTCTGTGTGGCCATAGGACATGTCTCTTTTATGTGAGGAGTGTGGCATGTGTTCCAGGCCAGGAGTCTGGCAGGAAGCTGGGAGTCACTGAAGCCTCAGGTGTGTGCCCACCGAGTCTCTGGGTCTCAACCTTTTCTACCTTACCAAACTTCCTGGCATGAGTACTGTCCAGAAGTAATCAATTTTGTTTTCTAGTCTATGTTTTTAACTACTTTAAATGTGATTTTATTAGAAAATGCCTCTGATACAAAACTAGTGGAGATTCTGTAACAATGTTGTCTTCTGTGATGAAGAATAAGTAAATACACACACACACACACACACACACACACACACACACACACGTATCTTTCTTAACAGAATTTTATATTAAATGATATACAGCTATTAACATTTTAATTACTCTTCTAGAAATGATGTAGTTCATTATTCGTCTATTAACTGCAAAATATACTAATGTGTATACATTAATAAGTTTTTTTCCAGTGTGAAAATACCCTTGCATTCTTACTTGGTTATGATATGTTCTTTGAAAATTTGCCTTCAGGTAAATAAGTAACTTTTTATCTTTTCTCCATAATTTATAAATGAAACTATTGTGTGATGTTTGAAGAGAGGAAAGGGTGTGGTGTAATATTTGTTTCTTTTCAAGTTGTATATCAATAACACGTAATTCAAAATATTGCCCAGTTTTCTTCTGTATTTAAGTTCTAGTTATAGTTTATGTGTTAAGATTAATTTATGCTAAAAACTTGATACAATTCTCACAGCACTTTTTTTGTAAGGGGATGAGTTTTTAAATGTTCTGAATAGATTTGTGTTTTCTGGAGTCAGTTTGGATAAAGAACTGATCCGTTCAATCGAGATTTTAAAACGTATTGTTGTCAGTGACTGAGCAGTGATTCCTTGGTGCTTTCTGGTTATATTTCCATTATCCAAGGGTTAACTCATGTGTTACTCACTTGGTTTCCAGATTCTGGTGTTGTCATGGAAGGTTGTAGAATTTTTAGGAAGGGGAGCCTCCTGGAGGAGGTAGGCCACTGTGGACAAGGTCTGAGGCCATCTAGTTTAATAGCGTGCCTTGTCCACTCTTTGCTTCCTGACCGTGGACCGCAGCTATGCATTCCTCGATGAACTTCATCCGGTCAGTCTACAAGTCACAAGTAAATCCTTCCTCCCTTAGGTTGCCTCTTGTGGGAACAGCAACGAGAAAAAGTATTGAGTATGACTTTGGACCACGTTCCTTATTTAGCAACTAATCCAGCATTAAAGCTGTCTCACACTGAGCTACGCATTTAAAATTCCTTATAATTACTATATTATTCAATTTCTTTTATATGTAATAATTTGGGGTGTATGGGGTGTGTAGATATTGAGTGTCTTTATTCTTTGTTGTGAATTGAAGCCGTCAACATTATATTATTTGTCTCTTAATGCATTTGCTTTATTAATCGTCTTCCTCTTTTCGGTATAACAGTTCTTGCTGTCGCTCTTTAAAATGGGCCTCTGAGGGTTGTACTTTTGCCCTTGTTCTTTACAGAACTTCCACCAGACTAAAAGGAACTCAGCTAGGCTTGAAAAGGAGGAGACTGGCCTAGGACCTGGGAAATCTCTGGTGGGAGGAGTTTGGGGCTCATTCTCACTTCCCTGGGTCTTCGAGGGGCTTCACCTGAGGTGCTGCTGTTCCGAGTTTGGCCACTAGGTTGTATTGTAACCTGTCCTGTGCTAATTTAGAAGCTATGCTGCCGCTGCAGTACAGGGTGTACTGTTTTTCTCTCAATTACTTAACCATAATATACATACAGTTTAAGCCCAGGAAATTCTCATTTGGTCTCTGAAGTGCAAAATATGGGGAAAGTAAAGATAAAAGAAGAAAACAGGGGCGAAAGCTTGAAAGTAGGCGTTTTTTATTCAAAATATTATGGTCCTTTGAGGATTTTTGTTCATTTTCTCTGGCTCGGAAGGGATGAGGTGAGCATGCGTCTGGCTCACCGGCCAGAGGGTGTCTCTGCTTTTGCCTTTGGAATTCAGCCCAACAGTGTTCTATTTCTAGAGAGCGCTTTCTCTAATAACTTTCCTTCATCGGTTTTATGTATTTGTTTGTAACTAAATAGACCAAAGGAAAATGACAATTAGGGTATATGCATCATTAAAAAAAAATTTCTTCTTTTTCTTCGTAGAAATAGACAAATTTTGGATAAAAGCAGAAAATTAACAAGTTTGGTAGTTCCCCGTGAAGGTGTGAAGGGCTTTTCTCGATTGGCTAAAAAGTAAAAAGTATATCCCGTGTTCACGTGTTTATCGTTAGTAGTAGGCATTTAGTTTTCTTTTTTTTTCTTCCCTGTAGGCAACACTGCAACACCAACCTCCAGGCTGCCAATTGGTGCAAAGTTTAAGTGGGCCCAAGAGCAAGCAGGCAGTTTATAGGAGAAGAGGAGAGGTATTAAATCCCCCTCAGGCTCCTGAACAGCTCTTTTACCTACTCATTTCACTTTAATACTAGCCTAGAATTAGTCTTCGGCTAGAGAGGATTTTCCCTCCAATTAACAAAGGAGTGGTTATCTTTCTGATAATTTTGCTGGGTGTGCAAAAGTTAACTGAATGTCACTTGACTGAATACACGAGCTGCATGTCCTCCGTGCAAACACGAGTGACAAGGAGTTTGTGGACTCCGAAGCTTTCGGCAGCTCATCCTCTTGAGAAAATTCCATCTGCACAACAAATACAAGCATAGTTTCAAGATAATTAGCTTCTAGGGACTATTCTCCAGGGTACTGCTGTGCCGCACCCAGGTAATAATAGTTTCTGTGTATTGAGTGGTTTCTGCATTTCACATTACCACGCGCGTTTTCCTCGGCTAACCGTAAATCACAAATTCACACCGTAACTCTGCTAGGCATTACTGTAATTATTTTCACTTTAAATCACTGAGGCTCAGACAGATGAACTCGTTCAAAGTAACTGTGGATAGGGAGCTGGGATCCATATGTTCATTCTGCACTATGCTCAAAGGAAACAGTGACAAATGGAGCCACAACATGATGTCCTGGTACGTCAGGATATGCACCCGCAGGTCAAGGGCATGGGTTTGCTGAGCCCCTGGCCTTTGTGGAGTCACAGGAGGATTGTTCCTGTTGTTGTCTGGGGTCTCCGGTTGCTATCACTCTTCGCAGAGAGCGCACTGTTGTAAATGACTGGGCAGTGATTCCTTGGTGTTTTCTTCCGTTACAATCCCACTATCCCAGGGTTAGCACTCAAAACGATTCATACAATCTGTCTTCTGTAAACTACCCACCAACACTTTAATAATTTTCCTGTTGATGCACTGCTTATGCCCTTTTAAAAACGTTTTTATAAAATTATCCACCTTAAATACTAACGGTGCTAATTCCTTACTCGGGAAGAGTAATTTATTTGAGCTCATGATTTCAGAGGGGTTGGCCCATGTTTGCTTGACCCACGTGCCTGAGCAGAGCATCATGGCAGTGGGAACCTGTAACAAAGGAAATTCTTTACCTCATAGTGGAGGAAGCAGAGACAGAGGGTGGGGTGAGTAAGGAGTTAGAGCCTTCAAAGTGTATCCTCAGCCACCAATTTCTCTCAGGTGTGCCCACCTCCCCAATCCTCCACCTTACAAAGTCTTTCCACCATGTGGGAACCAAACAGCTCAAAATGTGAGCCTGGAGGGGGTCCATTTTGTATTTAACCACACACGAATTGTTTTTATATCCTATATGTTGAAAACATCTTCTCTGAGATTATTGCTTATTTCTTCAATCCTAGTCCTATATCTTTTGGTGAATAGAGATTTCCTTTGAATATAGAAATATTAATCTTACTCTTTATGGATTATTATCCTGTTGAAAAAAAATTCCCTATTTGACTCTAGGATCACAAAGACAGCCCTCCACAGCTTTTAAGTTTATGTGTTGCCTTTCACACCTGGAGATTTAACACCTTTGGGATTGGTCTCCTAGTCTCTCGGAGGCCTGAGACCTAACTTTGAATGCAGAAGTGGTGGTCCTGGAGTCTCATGTGACTACATCACCCTTTCAGAGGTTTGCAGAGCCAAGCTATTGTGGACCATTCACACACGTGTGTACTCACGCCTGGGCTTTCTCTGCTGTTGATTTACTTGATCATCCATGTGCTATTGCTACCAGACCTTAATTGTTCTAGTTTTATGATAAAATTCTACAACTGAAAGAGCTAATTTCCTAACACAAGTACCTTCACTATTGTCCTTATTTATCTTGTGTGTATTTTAAAATAAAACTATAAAATTTTATCAAACTCTGTTTGAGTTTTCCCCCCATAGAGTAACTTTATAGAGATGGCATGTATATCATATATTTATGACTATCTTATATTATTACTTTATTTATTTAAATGAATAAATACATATTGTATTTATTTGGATTATAGATAGCTTGCTGGCAGCCTAATAATGCAGAATATTTTATTTCATGAATGTAATGTGTCTCATTACTTATGCAAGGCCTATTAGAAAGACAATTTGGACTATTATAACAATAAAACTGATTTTTTATATATTTTTAAAAATAAGTAAATTGAAATATAATTTCTATGTGTCTAAAAGTCCTGCATTAATTTGTATGTAGATATTTGTATAAACCTGAGCTTTTAAGATGTTGAGTAGATACTTCCAAATATGGTTGCTGGAGTGTATGATACAACTACAATCAGTTTTGCAATTATTTTACATTTTCCACCAAATAGTTTTTACTGCCTACAACCCATTGTATTAAGTTGTATTTTTCTTTAGTTTAAGGTGACCTTTAATGTTTCTTCTGGCACACATTTAAATTATGTTTTTTTTACTCTACAAATATTGTTTTTTTTCCTCCTCACTCTCTGTTCTTAATTTCTAGTTTAGTTGCAGGATAATAGGAAAATATGTATTTTAAAAATGATGTCTGTCTGACTGTTCTGTGGGGAAAGGAGCCCTATTCCTCTGATCTCTACTTCAGACCTACCTGTGTCTCTTACAACCGAGTGACTGCTGATGGGTAACCTCTGGATTTCTGTCGAATGCCATTAACGATAAAATCTATGGTTATGAAACTTCTCACACCAGGAAATAATGCTAAGGAGTAGAATAATTAGGAAGCAATTCTGTCAGGTGACTGCACTCAAAGAAAACACTTTGGAGTAAGTTTAGAAGTGAGTGTGAATGAGACCCAGGCTCTGGAGTGAGGGATGGGTTGTGCTAATGGGGCATGTCTATCCTTAGATAAACATTCTATTTCTTAGAACTGGTCTTACGGTATGGAAGATAAGAAGGAGGCTAAAACACTTTCAGTGGGCGATAGCCATTCTTTATAAATCTTCTTTTTCTGAGCCTATATCATATTTAAATCATTTACCTAGTATAGGTTTTTAGAAAATTTGAATTTTGTTTCTTCTTTGCTCCAAGAAGAATAATAAGTTGGAATCTAAAACTAAAAAGTAAAGTGTCTCACCTCCCTCTCCTGTGTGTGGCTGGTGGTGTGCAGTGACCACTGGAGTGCTGGCTGACTTCTTTCTCTGAACATGTCTGTGTTTCTTGTCGTCGCTGTCATCATTATTTCAGTGGCCATATCGTGTTTTACCTCGAGGGAGAGAACCCTTCAACCCCCTCCCTCTCAGCAATGAATATTTACGCAATTAATTTTCCATTTTGTAAGACGCGCTTTTGTTTGTACAAATACAATCTCCTTCCTTTGCTTTCTTTCTACCTGGCAACTGAAGTCCAGGGTATGGGGCTGGGGTGGGTCATTTATCACAGCCTTCTTTGTGACTAAGGGATAATTTGTTCATCCCTAGTTTAGGGTAGAAACCAGTTAAGCAAAGCCAGTGAATACCTGGTAGTCACGAGGACTCTACCAATTGCAGGGTGGTTCTGAGCGATCGAATCAGGTGGCGGATGTGTGAATCCCGATGTGTCACTTACTGGCTGGGTTTTGCTTTCTTTCTCTCATCTTCAAATTAAGTAAGGCTGCATGGAGTGTTAGTTACTGGTCATACATTCACTTCTAAAAACATTTGTTTTTAGCCCAATATTGTTGTATATCAAGAGCTCCAAGTCAATATTACTCAGCAGTCTTGCTTGTCTTGTGCAGTTCCATTAGAAAATAACTTAGGACAAGATAGATACACATAGGTGCGTGTGTGTGTGTGTGTGTGTGTGTGTGTGTGTGTGTGTGTGTGTGTGTGTTGGTGGTAGACCTTGAGGCCTCCTATCACAAACCATTTAAGCCCACAGCTTCAGCCTATGTGACAAATGAGATTCAGAAAGCTAGACTGAACTCACTGGCCAGCAACCAGTGATGGTTACTCTTCCAAGTTCAGTATCTGTTTTATTTTTCAGTTTCAGATTGCATGATAATACCTTAGTATGGTCTTGTATGTCTTTCATCTGTTCATTATTTATTAAAATAAATTATCAGGTACCTATTTTGTACTAGCCACTATTGTTGCTTCTGAGAAATTTCAGAGCAAAACAGACCAGGTTGTATTCTAAACCTGTTGGGAGACCACTTAACTTGGGGTGAGGCGTGATGTGAGTGCAACTTGAGAAGAAACCACCTGAGGTTGCAGAGATGACTCTGTGGTTAAGAGTACTTAACTGGTCACTCTTCGAGCGGAACCATGTTCAATTCCCAATACCCACATGCAGCTCACAACTGTCTACAACTCCAGTCCCAGGGGAGCCGATACCCTCAGATAGACATACATGCATGTAAAACACCAATACATGTATTGATGAAATAAAGGATGAAAGAGAAGAATCACCCTGACTGCTCTTTGGTGATTCTCTTCAAAGGGGACAGACACACAAGAGGCAGGGAATATGGATAGGAGCCCAGTGAAAAGCAACACCAACCTGGAAGAGAATGGCAGCAGGAGAAGCGCTAAGTGACAGGATTCAGAATACACTAAACTTCCAAACAATGCCCACAGTCGGTCAGGACTGCCAGTCTCCACTGCAGCCTCTCACCACTGCAGGGAAGGAACGCTGCTCTTCCTTGCAGAACTTGTTAACAGGTTAGGTTGGATGGAGAACTGGCTTTTCCCTGTGCCTCTTGTAAGTGGTTGACGCATATGTAAAATGAGTAACTACGTTCCCAAATCTGAGTTTGTTTCTCTCTTCATCCCAGTCTAATACTCTTTCCCTGATGCTGAATTAGCAGTGAGTGAGAACCCTTGGAACAGACTGCTTCACAGTGGATATCTGGCAAAAGTTTAAGACGACAATGAAGCAAGAAAATAAGATGAGTGAAGGTAAGTCTTCCATTCTTCTTGTTTAGTCCCTTAGGGCCAGTTTCCAGAGCCCAAATCGCCTCGTTTGTCTGTTTTTCTTTTCTGACTTTATCTGTCCTTTGTCTGTCTCTCTGTCTCTTTGTCTGTCTCTCTGTCTTTCTCCCTCTCTATGTCTGTCCATCTGTCAGTCTGTCTCTGTCTCTCCCTCCTTTCTCTCATTTCAAGCAGAAAACCAGCAGAGGGCACTGGTAACCCTGAACATGCAAGATATCTGGTGGGAAGTTCCCTACAGAAGGGCAACCCAGTGTTAAGACTGAGGGGGAGCCTAGAAAAGCATAAGCTTCTTACTCTCGTGTCTGTGTTTTCTAAGTCTATTAATAATTGCCACAACCTTTTCTATCTCTCCTTTAGAATGTCCCAAAATATTATAGCATCATATTAAATGCTTTTGGTAGAGTGAAAATAATTAATACTATTTTATTCCGCAATTTTAAGCTATTTTATTTGATTTTAAATGTTTGCATTCATGTGGACAAGATTCAGTTAGAAAATTGACTTAAGCTTTGCCCTTAGAGACATGGTATTTTTACTTGGTTTGTATTTCACATGGTGTGTGCCTTCGTTTCCAAGTTTTAAAACCTATTCCAAAAACAGTTACATCTGTCATGAGTGTATAAAATATATGCAAATGGAAAATACAATTACTTGTGCCTGTTGTTAAAAATTTAAGTTGACATGGTTTTTCAGTTGGAATTTCTACCAATAAACTACCATTTATATATGTGTATGTATATATGTGTATATTATATTTATATAATATATAAATCATATGTAATATATATTATATACACATTTATATATTTCCAGAATTTGTCTTTGTGATGCTGTAGAAATTGACCTCAAGATCACTGGTGTTGTGCAGGGAAGACCCTTACTTAAATGGTCCTACTTTTCATAGCACCCAAGCCTGCATGGCAATAAGCCGGCTCCTTTAGAGTGCTAACTGCCCAGTGCTCAGGAATGCCAACACTTTCAGGATTTTACTTGTTAGTTGTCACTAAAAACAATCCATGTGCACATGTTTGGAAGCACTTATCTGAGAGACCATGAATGTCTTTACTTCCAAATAGACAATTACTAGGCAGTAAATATAGCATATTACCCGTATTTAAGGACTATAGAATGCCTTTATCAGCTGCTAGGACAGTTAACCTCAGTAACCACTACAGCATCAAAGCTTTAAAACAAGAAAAATGTATGTTCAAAGACATGTGCAAAGCTCACTTTGAACATGTTACAGACTCCAGCAATCAGGACAGTGTGCACAGATGGCCAGCCTGAAATCAGAATCCTGCTTTTTTTTTTTTTTTTTTTTTTTTTTTTTTTATTTTTAACTGTGACCAGCTCTGGAGAGTGATGGACTAGAGACTCTGTCATTTCTGACAACAGGAGGACCAGAGACCCACTGACATTCAAATTTTTGGCATTTTACATTTTTTTTTATGGTTTAATGACCAAAACTGCTGTAACCTACACATTTTGCTTGCCTTCCTTCCTCCCCTGTGAAGCTATAATAGAATATGGCTGTCCGTAGCTTTCTGCCTCTGGATGGCAGTAACTCCTGCTTGAATGTTCCTGACCCTTAACTGTAATATCTTAAAGTAAGGATTTCCCATCCTTTGTCAGTTTTCTGTCCAAAGAAAACACGAATTTTGCTTGGTCTGAAACACACACACACACACACACACACACACACACACACACACACACACTCCAAACAAGGAGTCTGTTTAAAGTTAAAAACCAATACCACCAATCCCAGGCTAGAAAGAAAATGAGGACTCAGGGAGCTAACCTAAAAAAAAAACAAAAAAACAGAAAACCTGGCATTTGGATATTTCCATATGTTTATATGTGATTCATTTTCCTTCTTACATAAATTAACAAATGCTGCCGAGCCAAGCGTATTTTTTTCCCCTCAAGACAACGAGGCTCTGCAAAGCTCTAGGAATATATCCAGGCTTTGGGAATAAGCATGTCTACCACTAAAATTATGTGCTCTGATTAATATGGTCCATCTGGATTTTCTGACTGAGGCTTTTCATAGACACAAAGAATTAAAGAGCTTAAACATTAAGTACAGAGCAATGCACACATGGTAAACGTGCTTCCCCAACCTCCCCATGCTGCGGCTACTGCAGTGCCGTGAACTGACATCTGGATGGGGCTGTGGGCTGTAATTTATTGTCCTGTAATGTTTTCCGGGTCCTCCTTTTGCATGTTCTTTTAAACCTGCTGTTTCTTTTCTTTGGTTCTCTCTCCTAGTCCCACATGCTCCTGTACTGCTACCTCTTACAGTGAACTAGGCCTGAATGCTGTTCCAACCTCCAGCTCTTGGCCTCTGCACTGATGTGTCAGAGAGGGGTTTATGCAAATCTCTAGCTCTGTAGCTTGTGGAACCTTCAGACAGGCATGGCTTTCTTACTGGGGAAGGAGGGTGGATTAGTGTGACAAAAAAAATTCTACACTTGAGCATGGTGGGGTTTTTTTTTCTTTTCTTATTTTTTTAAAGTTCTTTTGAGTACTTATTAAAAAGTAATGGATTATTACATTTTTTATTATTACCTAAACCTACCACCTAAACTTCGGTCCTGGGAATGTCAGTTTGGTATCTAAGTGAAGTGGTATAAGCACTTGGTGGTTTCATAGTAACTACTCTTGAGTCATTGGTGATTTGGAAGACTTTACTGCATATTCATACATTTAATCATTTAATTCTTTACGACTCTGAAAAGTGAATGTAAATCCTATGGCTTTTGGTTGATAGGTTAAAAATATAAATATTTTTTACTGCAATGACTTCTTCAACACCAAATGAAATGGTTTCTATACGTATGAGTATGAATATTGAATTTTCTTGGGCCAATAGTGGAGAATCTACACAATGTAAAAATAGACATAGAAACACTTTGGGCACAATAAAGCCTCAAATGTATAGTCTACATAGCAAAACCAAGGGGAAGACAGAAAGTCATTGACTCCAATAGTGATAAAAGCAAGGGGCTGGTTGGCAAAAATCAGTACAAGAACTTAGCAAGCTCAAAAACACCGATGAAAAGTCAAGAGAAACATGTTCCTAAGGCATGTTTCTCTTAGGTGGCAAGTTCCAGTCTTTGTGCATTTGAAATAATGCCATAACCTGCTTAGAGATAGAGGGCTGCTCATCATTAACCCAGATGATGCTCAGAGTCTAGGGAGCTACTGTGTCTGGCTTTATCTGGCTTGGGTTACTTCCAGCAACACAGTGACAGCCTTAACTTTGACACAGCCAGAACTGAGTACGTTGCCAACAAGAGGAATGTCATTATCAGACATGAGTGTTCTCAAGATTCATGTCCAGGAGGGTCAGTGGCCTCAGTAACTTCACTCTGTTCATTTCTGCAGGTTACCTTTGTGAAGTATCTGCATAGTTTCTTTTGAGTCAGTGATCTAAATTCTATTCCCAGCGTTTCTGTCTGTATCCTCTCTTGATGAGTTCTTGCTATTTTCATGCTCCCTCTTTGTGACTAGTCATTCATCCCTAAACAACATCAAGCATTGTGAAAGGTCAATGGTACTCAGTGTTCTGTGGAATGAAAGTCAAGAAGGGATAGAGGGTAGGAGGAGCCTTCACAGCAAGGCTCTGGGATTTCTTGTTTAGATGCGAGGAGGTCCAGAAGAGAAATCACATGTTAGAATAGTCTTACTCTTCCAGTAATGCTCCCACCTCAACATCCACTGTATTCAGTCCATCCGGAGAAGCAGGGAGAAGGTGGGTCCCTCCAGTGGTGGATTCTTATGCTACAACAGCCATTGATTGGCGCCACAGCCATTCTCTTTTATACAGATTCTCTCCTCGAGGGATATCTAAGTGGCAACTAGGTGGTAATTTCAACAAACCAAAGCTCTTCATTTTATTGTTGAAAGTCATTTTTTTGTTTAGGATGCAGTTCTCCCATTATGTCCTTTAAGGGAGAAGCTGAGGAGAAGCAGATTAAGTCTGGGGATATACAGGCCTGATGTGCGGTTGGTCTCTTTCTGAGATTGCTTCTCATTGTTGTCTACTGTTCACGATAAATGCTCCCTAGACTGGGCAGCTGAACAAAGCTACATGGGTCTTCACAGCTTGGTTGATGGTGTGGTTCAGGTCCTCTTTTCTGATGTTTTGAAGCCCAGGTCATAATTCCTTGGAACAAGGCTGCTGCACATTCTCACCAGTGTTAGACTGGTGCAAAAATCACTGTAGGTTTCATACTTCTGAAATTTGGCATTTGGTATCAGAATAAATACTATTTATTTATCAAATATTAAATATTATTTATTTAACATATAAATAAATAAACACTTGTAATAAGTGTTTTGTTGCATCGTTTTAACATACCTCTCACTTTATGATTTTCTACTAGTGACTTACTGCTTGTTTAAATTTAGTTTATGCTATGGACATGATGTTAAACAAATGGCAAAGTTGAGTAATTTTCTTTTTTAATTTAGATTCAAAGTGGATACTAAATCACTGCAGACAAATCAAGTCAACAATGCATTCAGCATAGTATCTGCTAGTGAAGGGAAAATGTGGTTGCTGGTAGTTCAAGTAGTTTGGAAAGAAGACGAAAGCTAATGCCCAGCCATCAGAAGTTGACAAAGGTCAATAGAAAGCAATCATTGAAGGGCTGGAGAGGTAGCTCAGTGGTTAAGAGCACTGACTGCTCTTCCAGAGGTCCTGAGTTCAATTCCCAGTAACCACATGGTGGCTCACAACCATCTGTAATGGAATCTGATGCTCTCTTCTGGTGTGTCTAAAGACAGATACAGTGTGTGTGTGTGTGTGTGTGTGTGTGTGTGTGTGTGTGTGTGTGTATGAGAGAGAGAGAGAGAGAGAGAGAGAGAGCACAGTTATTGAAGCCAATCTTATCATCACATGAAAAGTTGACAAACAATTCAATGTGGACTACAACAGTTGTTTTCTGTTGTATTTGAAGCAACCTAGAAGGTGTAAAAGCTTCATAAATGGGCACCGCATGAAATGACAAAAAACCAAAAAGTCAGTTTGAATGTCATCCTGTTGTACTATGCAACAACAGTTGAACTGTGATGTGTGATTAAAAGTGTGTTGTATGTGGCAACCAGTGATGACCGGCTCACTGACTGCACCTGCCCAAGTTGTACCAAAAGTTCAAGGTTCCTATTCTCAACCATGATGATATGGTTGATTTTAGTTGTAATGATGTACAGTTTACTTGTCTTAACATTTCAGTTTCTTTTGCACTAACTTTTTGGGAAAAGGAGCCATAATCACCAGTATGTCCAAGTGGATCACCTGCCACCTTTTGAGGAGAAGCTTCACTTTGTAGTTCATCGTGAGACTTGGTACAGCCCATGGAAGGTGCATTTCAGAGAAGACCAGGACTTTAACCCAGAGCTTAGGACACATGATTGGATCTTCCCAATGACTGTGGCATGACATCACTCTGATGTTCTACCTTTTGATTTCCTTACTCACATATTTCTGTTGGGAACAGTAGTATATAAAGGTTTTCTAAGTCAGTATGTATAACTTGTATAGCTGACTATGGATTATAACATACTAGCACTTCTTGCTCTTTCAGTCAACCAGATGCATTCTTGCAAAAAGTTATGGCAATATTCTGAGGATCTTCAAGTGGTTCAGCAGAGGAGATTAGACTAGCACAGCTTGGTGGGAAAACTGTAGTTTTAGAGTCATTCTATGTAAGCGTGAACTGCTTTGGAGTCTTGTCCAAATTAATGGTTCTACACATACTTGGAGATTTATACATATAGCATAACAGTGATGAACACAGTTGCCCAGCAGCTGTGATGGAGCTACTATTTGGTTGGGCTGGAATAAGTCTACAGTTAGTCTTTAAGTCATTAAACTTAATCTCTTTTGAATAATACATCTGATTTCTATAGAAAATAGGCTGAGAAAAAGGGACTATAGGATACTGACAGGTATCCTTACAAATACGTTTTCTCTCCAATAGGCTTTAATTTCTACTATTCCACATGGGAAGAAGTGCATCTTATTTATTCTCAGGGTAAGGTTGTGAGGGTTTTCTATGTCATCTTTCCTAATATGATTCTGAACATGTTGGCATTGGTAAATATGATTTTACTAGTAGTTGACCATTAATATTTTAGTCTCATTTTTTCTGTATAAGAAAACACATACATTGTCAGGTGTCTATTTAGATTCTCACAAAACTACAATATATTGTTTTCCCCTTCACTGTATAAGAATACATATAATGCTTACATTTGATAATCAGGTGTTATTCTTATTTCTACTCATAATGTCATAGCCACAGCAATATTCTACATTCATTGCAAAAATCAGAGATTATTCCCTAATGCTTTTTACTCTTTGTGACTGTATCCATATTTAATTAGTTCACTGAGATGTCTAACTATGTGTCCAGGTAAATGGAGATATCTTGTTTCTGTTAAACAAACAAACAAACAAACAAACAAACAAAACAGAATATACCTCCATTGACTTCTTAATTTTAAATGAGCAGTAGTTTTGTAAAAGTAACAACAGTAAAAAGATTTTCCTAAATGCTTTTCTGTTTTTTGGGAAGGATCATGCACGCACGCATGCACGCATTGTTCCATCCTTAAATATTTTGTAGATTTCCTCTCCATTTCTCCACACCTTCTGCTGTGAATTTAAATTTTTAGAACCTTCATCCATTTTAAAATTAGGTTTTCATTTTTATAGTTCTTTCTATATTTGAGACAAAATTCTATTGTTAGATGTATTGGTTATTATTACATTCATGGTTTTTGCCACTCTTCATGCGTTTTTAAAAGGTAAAGTTTTTAAGTTTGGATGATTTCCAAACTTATTGAGCTCTCCTTTTACACATCATGATTTTCATGCTAAGAAGTCTCCTTAAAGTCAAGGGCAACATCATTTTAACTCATTTTCTTATAAACTATTTATAACTGTAGTTTTACATGAATATCTGTAATAAATTTGTATTAATTATTGTATAGGCCATTAGTAAGAGTGGATAACCAATTTTTAGTGTGGATGCCTGGTTGGTTCAAGATCATTTATCAGAGAGCTCTTGTGCCTTCTTGGCTTGCCTTTAAGCTTTTGACAAAATTAGTTGGCCACATTTATGTGGCTTTTGTATTGTCTAGATTCTATATTCTACTCCAAAGATGAAACTCTTTGTCTTATCAAAGTCACACTGTTTTGAACAATTTAGATTTGTAAAAGTCAAGTGGCTTTTATGGAGGGCTGCACCAAAGAAATATGAAGAAGAACATATTACCAAAGAAACATGTTTTAATTTTTCTCACATTGTGGGTCTACATAAGACACAAAATCTTTAGTATTTTTAATTTTTCTCTCTTTTTTCTTTTTTTATTAGTAACTTTTAAAAAATGTTAATCAAAGGCTTTATAAGTTTGGTAATGCTCAATAACAAGATGCCCATACAATCAGAAGTGTTAACCAATACCCAACCTAGATATACCAACTATCTTTGACTGGCAGAGATGCGCAAACCTCCGTCTACATGTTCCCCCCACTCTTCTCCTAGCTCCTCCTCTTCTCCTCCTCCTCCTCTCCTTATTCCTCCTCTTCCTCTCCTAACTCCTTCCAGTTTAGCTTCACCTTCCTTTCCTGTTAAAATAAAACTTTCCTCTCAAAATTCAATTAGAGCATAACTATACCAATTTGTATCAGTAAGGTACAAGATAGACCTAATACCCAGTTCATCACTTTGTTGACTAACCAGAACCTCTGTCATCTCTCATCAACTAAAACACTTAGGTCTGAACCTGTTTTTTTTCTTGGCTTTAGAATGAATGTCAGCTGAAAACCATCCTCTCAAATCTTTTCTCTCAAAGTAAATAGCTAGGATTGGCTATGAGACAACAAGTCTTCAACCTTGTCAGAAATCCAGAATAACTGAGTTAACTGAAATTATGGGAAGCACATAACATAGCTTCCAAAACTTAGCCAATTTATAGAGACTGCTGAACAACTGGACAGTTCCTATACTTCAAAAGTTTGGAGCATCTGATTTTCAGCCTTCTGGCCCAGGATCATCTGGCAAACCTAGTGATGCAGAATTATTAAGGGCTGATTACTCTGCCTTGGCAGATATAATCAGTTGACTTTTCTGCAAGTATGCCTTTTTTTCTGGATAGTAATTTGCCTATAGATGAAAAGAGGCAATTTTTGCCTAGTGGCTGTCTCACCACAACTGGAGTCACTCCAAAGATGCTTAATTTCTTCTTAGAATCCAAGACAGGAAGCTGTCAGGAGCAGACAGGTCTCAAATCAAAATGAATATTAATACAGAAATGTCTGTAATGTCAAGTCTGTGGAGTTCTGATGTTTTGAAAACCAACTATCTATATAAGGCAATCTGAACTGTTGTCTGCTAACTCATATCAGCTATTTCTAAATAAAATATAGAAAACACCCTAACAATAAACTCAGAGCCATGAATTTGCTATAAGCCCTTAACTTACAGGCTAACCATCACAAATCAATTAAAAAAGTTAAAGAAGGACTGGGTCTAGGCCTTGTATTCTTAAATGTGTTATATAGGTACAATGCCTGTGAGAGTAACAATATTAATCTTATATTTATATAAGAAATTTGTACCAATAAAAACCTTAAATTTGAAATCAAAGTAAATTTTGTACCATTTAAAAAATTATAACTTCATCTTATGACAATTATACATATTTATACCAATAGGTTATGACTATGCAATAACAACTAGCTATTCCTCCCTGTTCCAACAAAACCACTACTTTTCCCTAGAAAGACAGCCCAATATTAACCACCTTGGTCCCCAAGCCTAGGGAATAGGGGCACTGACTCTTCATTAACTTCTTCAAGCTGATTATGGGCGTTGAGATATTAGAAGAAGGGCGGGGGGGGGGGGGGGG
>JANHMN010000009.1:36883526-36896501 GCA_030674055.1 Rhabdomys pumilio
GGGGGAGAGTAAATTGATAAGCCTCTGATATCTGTGTCTTCACTGCATCCAGCTGAAATCCCAGGACATCAGAGGTTTGAGCAGGTCTGTTCAGCTTGCTTGATTAGTAGATACACCAAGGCTGTGTATTCTGTAATATACAATTCTCAAAACAACTGTTAGTATCAAGATAATTTTTTGTTTGAATTCTGAAATCTAGACTTCTGGCAGCCTGCCTCTGTCATGTCTAATCCATATAATTTTGGGAGTTTCTATGAGGGTGTGCTCCCACCATCCTCCCATTCCCGCCTCTCTGCTCTCAAATTCCCCAACACTAGGGAATTCAAACTTTCAGGCACCAAGTTCCTTCACTTCCACTGCTGCCTGACAAGGCCACTCTCAACTACCTATACAGGTGGAGCCATGAGTCCCTCCCTTTGTGTTCTTTGGCTGGAGATTTTAGAATGGCTACTCCAGCTTGTTTCTTAGGACCATTTGCTTGAAAAATTGTTTTCTAGCCTTTTACTCTAAGGTAGTGTCTGTCTTTGTCACGGATTGGGTTTCCTATATGAAGCAAAAGGCTGGGTCCTGTTTACATATCTAGTCCATTAGCCTTACGTCTTTTAATTGGAGAATTGAGTCCATTGATGTTAAGAGATATTAAGGAACAATGACTGTTGCTTCCTGTTATTTTTGTTATTAGAGTTGGAATTATCTTTGTGTGGCTATCTTCTTTTGGATTTGTTGGAAGAGGATTACTTTCTTGCTCTTTCTATGGTATAGTTTCCCTCCTTGTATTGGAGCTTTCCCGCTATTATCCTTTGTAGTGTTGGGTTTGTGGAAAGATATTGCATAAATTTGGTTTTGTCACGGAATATCTTGGTTTCTCCATCTATGGTAATTGAGAGTTTTTCTGGGTATAGTAGCCTGGGCTGGCATTTGTGTTCTCTTAGGGTCTGTATGACATCTGTCCAGCATCTTCTTGCTTTTATAGTACCTGGTGAGAAGTCTGATGTAATTCTGATCGGTCTGCCTTTATATGTTACTTGGCCTTTTTCCCTTACTGCATTTAGTATTCTTTCTTTGTTTTGTGCATTTTGTGTTTTGATTATTATGTGACGGGAGGTATCTCTTTTCTGGTCTAGTCTATTTGGCATTCTATAGGTTTCTTGTATATTTATGGGTATCTCGTTCTTTAGGTTAGGGAAGTTTTCTTCTAATTTTGTTGAAGATATTTATTGGCCCTTTAAGTTGGGAATCTTTACTCTCATCTATACCTATTATCCTTAGGTTTGGTCTTCTCATTGTGTCCTGGATTTCCTGGATGTTTTATGTTAAAAACTTTTTGCATTTTGTGTTTTCTTTGACAGTTGTGTCATTATTTTCTATGGTATCTTCTGCACCTGGGATTCTCTCTTCTATCTCTTGTATTCTGTTGGTGATGCTTGCATCTGATCTTTTTCCTAGATTTCCTATCTCCAGGGTAGTCTTTCTTTGAGATTTCTTTATTATTTCTACTTCCATTTTTTTTTATGTCCTGGATGGTTTTATTCAATTCCTTCACCTGTTTGGTTGTGTTGTCTTGTAATTCTTTAGGGGATTTTTGTGTTTCCTCTTTAAGTGCTTCTACCTGTTTACCTGTGTTCTCAATTTCTTTGAGAGTGCTATTTATGCCCTTCTTAAAGTCCTCTATCATCATCATTAGAAGTGATTTTAAATCTGAATCTTGCTTTCCTAGTGAATGGGGAATTCGGGACTTTCTAGTTGGGAGAACTAGGTTCTAATGATGCCAAGTACACTGGGTTGCTGATGCTTATGTTCTTGCACTTGCCTTTCACCATCTGGATCTCCCTAGTGCTACTTGTACTCACTGTCTCTGACTGGAGCCTGTCCTTCTTATTATTTTGGTTGCATCAGAACTGTGTGAGGTGGGTGTTACTACTGCAGTTAGAGCTGCCACCCGGGATCTGTTCAGTGTTTTGGTGCAGACTGGAAGGAAGAAGTGCTCTGGGCCAGGAGTGAATTCCTTGGTCCTAGTGGGTCCCAGTTACTTCCTGTTTGGTGTGGGTGTTGCTATTTCATTACTTAAGATACTGCTTGAGTTAGAGCTCCTGGGAGTCCCACTTACTCTGTGTTTTGTGAGATTTCAGAGCTGCTGCCCGGGATCTGCTCTGTGCCTGGGCTCAGATCGAAATTTTTCTCTTTTTATTTTAAGTTTTTGTTTCTGAGTTTCTAGAATTCAGATTAACAATTTTTTTCTTCAATATCTTAAAAATATTACCTGTTTGCATTGTGTGTGGCTATTTCTGATGTGAAACCTGCAATCATCCACTCTTTAATTCTGAAATAATTAGCCTTTTTGTTTTCTGGTTACTTTTAAGGCTTTCTCTTCTATTATAGGGCAATTGAGGAAATTCAATTTAAACTGACTTTGCTCTACTTGTTTTGCATAGTTATGGTCAGGCTTGCATGGGTTGGTTGATCTTTGTAGTCAGTGGGTTTAAAAATTTTAACAAATAGAGAAAATATACTTCCTCAGAACATACTTCTAAATATATCATGGAAATAAAAGAAACTTATGAGAAAATGAAATATACTTTTAAGCAAATCTAAGTTAAACACAAAATATCCAAATTCATAGGGCCCATTAAAGAAGTCCCAAGTGAGAAATTATATTACCGAGTGCCCTCTGGAAAAGAAAATAGCTCAAATTAATGTCCTAAGATTTTATTTTTAAAAATTAAAAATACATGCAAATTATTCACAAAGTAAACAAAGAGAAGGCTGTGATAAAATATCCAATGAGAAAGCAATGAGGCTTTCAGTGAATAAAGATAACTGGAAGTTTTTAGAATAGTTTTTATTTATTCATTGAGAAAGTCATAATAGATATTTCGATTGTATCTATCTCCTCCTCCAACTCCCAGATCTTCCCTCACCTCTCTACCACAATGTCATGCCCCTAAAACAGCAGTGGAGCCCAACAGAGTCCAGCTCGTGTTGGCCACGTGCACATAATTAATAATAGAAATAATTAATTGACTAAAATAAAAACAAACAGCATATTGCAGGTTTTCATTTGAAAGACTGCTAATGGTTAAGAATCTTATTATGAATGTTAATTTTGATTTACACCACTAATATTTGGAGCTCAGATATTAATCAAAGCCATCTAAAGAGGTCTGTACATGAATTATTTTCATTGTAAGCAATGTGTTGTTGTTGAGCACTTTCAGTGTAGCAGCCAGTCTTTCAGTTGGCTTCCAAAGACTCTTCCTCCTGGTAGCCAGAGCAGAGCCGCTCCTGCTTCTACTCTGTGGGCTGAGCTTACAGTGTTTTATAAGAGGAGCTGCCAAACTATGGCCCGGAGGTCAAATCTCTTTGCCCAACTATTTTATTTATAGCCTGAAAGCTAAGAATAATTTAATCTTTTTTATGGCTGTACTTCAAATGTTTATATAAGTACATACACATCTTCACTAACACTTCTATGCTCATAAAACTAAAACATGTTTATTATTTTATTCCTTAAAAAGTTTGCTATGTTCTGGTTTAGAGTTACACACAGTTCTAGAAGGTCCACTGTGGCACATGAGATGGAGATTTTGTAGAAACCATTTCACACCCTCTCCTCTAATGTTGCATTCTGAAGTAGCACCAATTTAACATCTGGGCCATCTCTTGCTAGGGCCTGCCTACTTCCTATTAACCTTCAGAGATAAAAATGCATCTCTGCATTTCTCTCTGTAAGTAGTGAACAATCTAGGTCCAAATACAACCATCATGCTTTGTGTGTTTTTTTTTTTTTTAGAAGATTCTGAGGCAGTCTGGGCTTCAAGTGATTTGTAAGTATCTACACTTTTAAATAGAAGGAAAGACGTGAACTGTAACAAAGCTTCAAGCATATGATGTGAAATTATGAATTTTTGCCCATCAGTGTTAGTATGCTATGGGCCAAAAAGGCAGAGCCCTTATACTTCCAAGTAATCTGTGCATAATGTAGGATTTACTTTGGGAAGATTGTGATGTCAGATGGGTAGTATCTGCTGATCATTAGCCCTCAAAGACTATCTATCATTCCTAATACTTTGGCAAAACCACAGTGAGGCAAGGAAGTTTGACCTGGCAGGTGATTATGAATGTTTCTGTGATGCTACAACCCAAACAATCGGAACAGTTAAAGGCAAGGAGCTTGAAACCATGGTGATTATTTGTTTCTTACTGAGTGATTTCTATGCACTCCGTATTTCACTTTCACTTTTTTTCTCATCTATCCCCAAGATTTCCAAGTCATTATTACTGGCAAGCCGCATGACAGAAACTAGTGTGTAAGAGTATGAGGAGCACCCAAGTTCAGACGTTTCCCGTATGAAAATCTGAGATTTAACTTTTTTTATGTTTAAGTCCTATTTTGCAGTGAAAATACATTTGTTAACTTAGTAGGAAGTGTGGGTTTTCACATTGGCCCAGTAATTCAATGTGGAAAAATCTGGAGCTGGATTCAGATACTCACGAGCAGACTGGAAGGAGACTACTACAGAATCCCAGGGGAGACATGCTAGCAGGTCTGTGCAAAGGCCTTGAATGTGAGCCTGGGAAGACTGGACCGTGTGGGGAAAATGTATAAAACCAAGCACTGGCATAGTTAAGAGTTGATGATGGAAGAAGAGGGTCTGGTGAGGAAGGAATATACAAAATGATCACATGTAACTATAACTGGACACTTTGTGAATGGTCAGGTTGCTAACACCAACTACACTGTTACAAATGATTGTCTGTGTATACATGCAACTTCTCCACCTGAGTGCGGGCAGGCAGGATTGATTGTTTCTCGATCCTGGCATGTAGCACTGTTATTTGTTTAGATCAGTTAGAAAACTGTGATGGACTTTCCTAATAGTAGTCTAATTACTACTATCATGGCATGAACTTATTAGATAAATCAATATTATTAGAGAATAATGATCTCATTATAGAATAAAAAATTATGGGGCATTATCATAACTGTCACTTTGAAAGAATATAATCTTTCTTTACTGATATTCCAATCTTTATCTTTTTCTCCTAGAATATCTAATTTAAACTTATCTTAAAAGTAAAGAGCATTTTAGGAAGAAATTATTTTCAAAGTAAGGACACACAACCTGAATTTGTCTGGTGGGAATTCCCCTTGAGAGATCAACTAGGCAGTGGGCTAAGTTAACGTGGGAGGAAGAGTTTGACACATTTATGCAGCTGAGTCCTAATTTAATGGGCTCTTCAGGATCTATCCCTGTCAGTGCCATCTAAATAAAACAACTTTTAACTAGACTCTTAAAATTTCAGTTGCTAAACCCTCAAGCTCCATCTGTCATAAAAAATTATGTCCTTTAGAGAGATGTTAATATGTTTGTATTAGCCAAGCTCCTAACTCTCTAATGTGATTTAATTAGACTAGACAGTCCTTGACTGACCGTGGCTTGATTTATTCATTTTTAATTTTACCTTTGTGCAAATGAGATTCACTTAGTAGAAATTGTACTTCAGATTTTGAATTTTGATCTTTGAAGGGCTGTGGGTATGTGGTATCATAGTTTCAATGCTGAGCAATAGCAGCCAGCTACCATGCCTCGTCAATTTAAGATATTATTGAGGTATAATCTTATTTTAAGTCTAGTGTCATTTTGAGCATACAACAGCCACTTATACCTATAATGGAGGTTTTCAAATGATCAGGAAACATTGTTCAGTCTTTTTTGCTCATTCTCATGCAAACAAATTAAAATAATTTTGAGTGAGAAACCAAGTTAAGTTCAGTTCGACATCCAATTTGAATCTCACTTCACTGTTTGAATGGTCTAAGTGCTTGAACTGTCTTTTACCCAAATTCCTATACTGACGTCTACTCACCCAAGTGCTGTTATGAAGGTGTGTAAATTTAGAAAGATAATTGGATCATGACAGTGGGGCCCTCATGAAAGAAATTAGTGCCTTTAAAGAATAGGCATAAGGAATTTTTCTGTCTCTGAGGAATAAATAGTCCTCCCAGACACAGACTATGCCAGTGACTTACTCCTTTACTTTCCAGAACTGTGAGAAATAAACCTGTGTACAAGCCACCAAGGCATTTTGCTATAGCAGAATATTTGGTCATTTGCTGTTGGATAGTATAAGGTCAGTTACATAACTTTCATGAGCCTCAATTTCTTGTTCATAAAAAGAAGAGAATATTAATTCCATAATATAATATAAAAAGATAACATTAATTATATTATTTATAATTAATTATGAATAATAAACTATTATAATTAATAATTAATTAATAATGTAATCACAAGATTACTTCCAGTATGTATTTGGTATGTAAAAGGTGTCCAGAAAATGGGAAATTTTGTCCTTGTTGTTGTTATGATTATTAATTACCACCATCAATCTCAAGTCAGCCTCTAGGCTTAGGGTCACATTTGCCCTGAAAGTATTTTTTTTTAAATAATTATTTCTCAGCTCTGTCTATTAATGGATGTGAATTATATTCTAATTCTAGTCTAGGTGTAGATGTAGTAAATCCACCCTGTTGAACAAGGGGTAATAGAAATGTATCCATGTTACCTTCAGACAATCTAAACTCAACCCCTGACTTGCTCAGGAGTTTCCCAAAGAACTAAGAGAAAAGCCTTGTGATGTAAATGCCTTTTGTGTTTTCACTTGCTGAAACCTAATGGAAACTGGCCTGGTGGGGATTGCTGGAATCAGTGATGCCTTCCATTAGCACAGATAGGTGAAGTTGACTGCAATTAGCTGTAATTAGCCACTGATCTTTTAGGACAACCAGAAAATCTGTTTTCTCTTCCCTGAAGACATTACAAGGGTGCTTGGGAAGGACAGAGCTTTTTCAGCCGTTAATCTTGGATCCCGGAGTCCTTCAAAGGCAGCTCTTTCACCGCGGTCAGGTCTGTATCTATTTTTGGCATATTTATTAAGATGTCTTATTGTCTCATGGGGGAGAAGAAGAACAAAGCATGAAGGAATTTTGCCAGTGATCATCCTACTGAGCTGTGTGTAAAACAATGAGGCTAATTGAACTGAATGGCTTTGAGCCCTGGACAGCACAAAGTGACAAGGTTTGCTTGACAGCCAGTGAGCGATTATTTCCCATCCCACTGATTAATTTGGCCAATTAGTGGCAAATAGGAATGTCACAAGTGGAAAGGGTAATGGGAGTCATAAATGTAAGAGTAAAATTGAGGGCAGCCTTGTCACATAAAGGGTCAGCTGTGGCTAGCTCAGGCACTGATGGGGCCTTCAAGCTAATTCCCCATTCTGTGTTTTCTTCCCTAGAGACTGAATCTTAAGTCAACCAGACCTTTGATGAAATCCAAATGGAGTTCTGGGCACATTTTCTAAAGAAAATACAGGAAGAAAGTTAGTGTGGCATTTGAGACATTCATTTCTAATTGAGACATTGAATCGTACCACGCATGTCAGATGAACTGAATTCTGAACACTACAAGTATGGTGGCCGCACACCTACAAGGCTCAATTGAGAAGTGCTAATTCAAACACTGGCACATTACATTTGATTCACGTGACTGCTGCAGGAAATGGCCTCAAAGCGAATGGTTAAAGACAACAGAAATTTATGACTTCATTGTCAGGTGGCACATTGCAGAAATCAGTGCTTAAATAGGATTGGGCTCTTCTGCAGACTCAGAACAATGGGATGTCCCATGTCCCTCTCTGGGTTTCTATTGGGGGCCTTCAAGCCTTGGCACTCATTGGTTTGTTGATGCTTCGCACTAACTGCATTCATCTTCTCTTGGTGTCCGGTGTGTGTGTGAATTCTCTCCTCTCTTCCATTTGGAAGACCTTTTGCAGAGCCTTGGCTCCCCATCTGAGCCCAGGATGGGCTTATCTGGGTTCCTTAATGAACTGCATCTGTACCACTCTCCAAATAAGATCAAAATCATTGTATCTGTATGGCAGGTAGTTTAATCATTAGTTTTTAAACATTTATTGGATTTATTTCTGTGGCAATTTCATGAGTGTATGAAGTGTGTTCTTATTTCTAGAACCTCCCCACCCCCACTCTTTCTCAACTCCCATCCACTCTATTAACCCTCCCACTATTCAATTCCCTTACAAGGAATTTTTTCCAGACCCATTGAATCTAAGCAAGCTCTGTATCACCATGAGTGTGGATCATTAGTTGGTATACAACTCAAGGTAATGACTCTCCCCTTAGAATCTATCAGTAGCAAATACATCAGCATGGAGGGATAGGGTCCCAGGGGCTCTCCATGATCTGTTACAGACTATTAATAGGCCTAATCTTGTGTAGGCCCATTGCAGAGAGCTGTTGTGAAGTCATGACTGAGTTGGCTGTGCCATGAATAGAAGATGGAATTTTACATCTCCTTTTCTTGTCTTCTGGTTTAAGAAATATTTTTTCTTAATTCTTTGAGAATTTTGTACAACCTGTTTTGATTATACTTTTTCCATGACTCAACTCCTCCAAGATCTATACTCCTTTCTTTTCCTCCCTTATTCATTCAACTTTGTGTTCTCTCTCTCTCTCCCCATATATATATATATATATATATATATATATATATATATATATCCATATATATGTACACACACACACACACACACACACATATATGTATATACACATATACACACACATACGTATACACATTAAGTCCAATTTGTGCTGCCCATATATCCTTGGATTTATGGCCTTCCACTGCAGCATGATCAACTTACCAGGGACAATACTCTTAAAGAATACTGATTCTCCCTTTCCCAGAAACTATCAGTTGCCAGAGTTCCTTAGCTAGGAGTGAAATTTGTGCCCACCTTCCTTCTCCACGCTGGACTTCGGTCTGGCTTGAGCTTGCACAGATTTGTGCGAGCTACTAACACTGCCATAAGTTCACATGTGCAACTTCCCTGCTAGGTCTAGAAGATTGTGTTTCTTTGTGGTTGTCTACCGTCCCTGATTTTACACTCCGCCCTCTCTTTCACAAGGACCCCTGAGACTTGGGAAGGATTGTGATATAGATGCCCCATTTAGAGATGAGTATTCTGCAATCTGTTATTTTCTATACCTTGAGTAGTTGTGGGTCTCTGTGCACATAGAAGCCATCTACTGCCATCTACTGCAAATAGAAGCTTCTCTGATGAGGGTCGAGATACATATTATTCTATGGATATACTGATATCTCATGAAGAGTCAGTTTAATACTTTGTACATCTGGCATAATAATACTAGTTGGTTCTCCTCTATGATCTATGGCCTGTTTAGCTACCTGTTTATACATCAGCAGGGAGAATTAGGGTCCCACAGGCTCCTCCACTGACCTGCAATGGTGCCAAGTTTGGGTTTCATCCCATGGAAAGGGGCTTAAATCTGACGAGAACATTGATCATTTCCATGTTGTTTAGAGTACTATTGTACAAGTGGGAATGTCTTGCCAGGCCAGTTGTTATTATAACTCCCAGGGTTCATAATTGGGCAAGTATCATCAATTCCTTTCCTCCCTCAGACAGTGTGCATGACACCTTTCAGCACGATGCAAGCTAGCTAGCAGGGATGCAGCTTCTAGGTCAGTACCAGCTTTCCACCTCCATGTCATGTTAGTCAACTATGTGGTGCCTTCAACAATAGGTCTTACTGTCAAATTCAAGAGGGTAGCCAAGAGTAATGGCAGTAACTTGTTATGTTTGGGCACTTAGAGACCTCACTGGCTAAAGAATCTTAAGCCATTCTCAATATTTTATTTATTAGCCTATGGTATTTCTTAGGGGCATTTTCATCCTGCTATAGAGTAGCTCCATTTTTACCATATATGTGTTTAACACATACACACACGCACACACACACTCTCGCACGCATGCATGCACGCATACACACGCACGCACATGCACGCACATGTACGTGCACACAGACACTTCTACAGTAGTAGATAGTTTTCTATATGGCTTTTAAAACAGATCTTTAGTGTTCTTTATTCCTCTTGATTTCCCTCTTCTACCTTGTCCTCTTAGCTTCCACCCCAATTCAATTCCATTCTTTTATTTCCCTTTAAGCCTGTATAGCAGTACATTCTCTCTCCCCTCCTGTGAAAGCCCCACCCCAAACCTCAGCCTCTCACCAATTTCCTGACCTCTACAGATATTCCAAATGAAACACACATGGTTTCAAAGCTAACATCCACAAATGAGAGAAGGCATGTGGTGCCTGTCTTTCTGAGACTGGGCTACCTCTCTCTGAATGATTAGTTCAGTTCTAACTGTTTACGGATGTATTTTCATAATTTTGATTTTTTTCTTAGTAGTTCAATAACTTCCCAGTCTGTACATACATCACATCCTCACTACTCCTTGACCCTCGACCAGTTGCTGTACGCCTTGGCTGTGTCCATTGCTTGGCTATTTTAAATAAAGCAACACTACACATGGATGCACAGGTTTCTCTCTCTACAATGGAGTCCTTTGGGTGTCTGCCCAAGAGTGGAGTAGCTGAATGAAGCAATACATCTATTTCTCGCTTTTTGATGCATCTTTTTACTGATTCCCACAGCAGTTGTACCAGTTTGCTATTCCACCAGCAGTGAATAAGTCCTGGTCTTTCCCCCAACCCCCACATATTTATCACCATTTAATTAATGTCTGTGTTTGAATTGTTTGCTCTGTCCACTTTGGACTGTCAAAATATTTCAAGAAATGTTGTGTATATCTTTCCTTCCCTCATATCTTCTAGCATTTGTGGGGACAGAGGTATACTTTCTCTACTTAGCATTAGATATATGCTCACATTATATGAACTATGAAGCTGGGTTAATAATTTATGTGTGACCAGTTCTTTGGAGGTGTGATTTGAGATAACCGTAGGAACTATACACAGTAAAGTTTTGATGTATTTACAGCCTTTTTTTTTACTCATTGAACACCGTGGGGAGAAAGGTGGATTTTGTTTTTCTCATGTCTTACTGGTGACTAAGAGCTCTAGTAAATACTTGAGTAGATGAAGGTAGAAATACACAAGGAGATGAAGAGATTGATTGGTACTGACAATTATTTTGGGACATTCATATACTTCATTAATGACTACCTTGATTTATGATTCTTTATATTTGATGACAAAAATTATTCAATATTTTAAAATAGAACTAATTCAGTATTCTAACGTAAGTGTTATGTTAGAATCGTAACTAAATGGTTGAGAAAATACTTATAAAGGACCAACTCCCGGCATCTCTTCAGAAGTGATGCCAACAGTTTACCTTCAGACAATCTGAAGATCAATATCTTTCTGAATGTCTCTCAAAAGAAAAAAACCCGCATTGCTTCAGTGAAGAATGTTGTTTAAGCCCTTCAGTGTTTTCTGACTTAGCAGCATGACACAGTTTATATATTACATCAGTGTGCCTTACTGTCAACTTCCAATCTTTCTGCTCTGTCCTTGTTCACTGTCGTAGGTGGAGCGAAGCCCAGTCTGGAAATGTGGTCTGAGGTGATGCGCCCTGTATTTGGTGATAAATGCAAGGTCACTCAAGACATGCCTCGGGTTGACATGTAATACCTAATTCAGAGTTTCATTATCATTAAAATAAAAAGGCGGGAGGTAGTGGATAGGAAAAGGAAAAGTAATTCATAGCACAGATGGTGTCCTGGGCTTTCATATGCCCTGCTTTATGTAGCAAGGCCAGCTTCGACTGCAGCATCCTTCATGGCTACACACACTGACTTTGACATTTCACTTTGATGGATGCGTGGCCAGAGCTAGTGACTGCTCTCTTTTTCATCTATTTGGCTGAAACAAATAGTCAGTTTTCTATTTTTATGTTCCATACTTTATTAAGGGTATCTCTGCTGATGCCCATTTACAGAGGAAATTAGCTGAATAGGAAAGAAATCGGTTTTCACTCATGCGAAGCAATGAAATCATAATCTCGGAAATCTAAGACACATGGCCTACATTGCTCTCATCAAGAGGCTAACAGCCTTGTGAAATATGACGTGGCACATGCACTGTTCTGAGTCTTCCAATTACATACCTGGAAATACTTATGACCGAAATTATGTGATGTATTAAAGGCAGATGAAGTTCCCCCCTCATGTAATGCACATTTTAAAACATTTCTTCTCTAAAAAATTTTAAAAAGATTTACTTGTTTTTATCTTATGATTGTTTGCCTGCTTGTAAGTGCACCACTTGTAAGTAGTACCCTCATAGGTCAGAAGAGGGCATCCGGTCGTCCCCAGAGCTGTGTTTACATAATGTTGTGAGCCATCATGTGGGTTCTGGTAACTGAATCCTGATTCTTTCGAAGGTAGCTAGTGTTCTTAACCACAGAGTCATTTTTCCATCCCTTAAATATTAATTCTTTCTAAAAATAATTTTGCTTTTTACCCTTCTCCTTCCTTCTTCTATATTAAAATAACTGTAAGAATATCTGAAAAAGCCATGAGGAATTATATTACTAACAATTTATTCAAAAAAGCTTATAATACATATAATTCTATGTTTAAGTATACATGTAGAGTTTAAATAATTTTTTTCCATCTGGGTTAACAGTGTTCCCTTCAAAAGCCAAAGATGGCCTAACAAAAACTGCAGTATAAGAAACCCTTTTTTAAGTTGTTGGTCAGGGCTGTCTAACAGACTCCTAAAACATTTACAGGTTATTGCTTGTATTGAGATTGGAAAAAAAAAAGACCATAGAAATGTCATGAGGATATGTTTTTATTTTAATTCCAGGTGTGGGATATGGGGCTGCTTCAGACTGTCCACAGCAGCAGACTATGATTTGCCTTGTGTTCTGACAGGGTTATGATTTTGCCAGCTGCAGATAATTTTTTGCAAGTGTATATGTTTGGAATTCTGGGGACTCTTGGGTCAGTATATAAACGCTAGAGCCCTAAGAGGGGTGGGTTCGGTGGTTGCTATTCCTCCTCCTGCTGCTGCTGGTTGCTGGTTGCTGGTTGCTGGTTGCTGGTTGCTGGTTGCTG
>JANHMN010000009.1:36896511-36911385 GCA_030674055.1 Rhabdomys pumilio
GGTTGCTGGTTGCTGGTTGCTGGTTGCTGGTTGCTGGTTGCTGGTTGGCATTATCCTGACAACAAAGATCAAAATTACCCCGAAGAACGTGATGTTCCTAATCAGCAGGAAGTAGTCAAATGATATCAATGCCCCTCTAGCCTTCTTCCTCTCCTACCTAGTGTTGGGGGGGGGGGCGGCTGGAAGGGCTAAGGGTGGAGAAGGATGGTAGAAATAAGAACCCACAAAGTAGCCAAAAGTTCAACTACAATTGTTTTTGTCCTTGGTTGCTCCCCAGAGGTGGAAGGTTAAGTCCCTATTGCTGAAGACACCATGTACTTTAGACACAGGGCCCAGAGGTCAGTGAACTAGAATTAACCTGAATGCCTTCGTCCTGAGGACTAGTTTTCATGGTATGGGAGAGCATCATGCAGGTATCCAGAAAAAGGAGGCAAACAGTACTCATACCCAGTCATGAAGCATACAAACCACAATGACCAGCATGGTATGATAACCTCAAGGAGGCAGTAGTTACACCTTGGAGGTAACCACACCTCTTTAATTAGGCTTAAAACCCACTTAGCAAGAAATAAACACTGCCTTGTACTTGAAACCTAGCCAACGTGTGGCCCGTGCAATCACCTCGCCAGCAAGAACGCACGCGGGCACCAGGATCCTTCTGCAGCAAGCGTTTATTGCGATGAAAGGAGGAAGAGAGAGAACCCCAAGATGGCACTGCTTTATATACACCCTAGGGTGGTGTGGACATATCTGATTGGCTGCTTGCTCAAAACCCCGTATGACACCCCGGGCTGGGCAGTGACTTGGCGCACTTTCACCACTTGCACATGCACAATTTACTTGTTTACCCACGGGAGCGCAGGCCGGATGCCAGCGCCATCTTGTAATGGCGAATGCTGTCACCGCTCGCCGCGGCTCTCTACACCAACGCCTCAAGTCTAGTGAATTCATAATCTTCGAAGAGAACGTTCAACTACGACTTTACTAAACCAGCATAACTCCTAACTACATTCTAAACATCTGTCCCTATGCCCACAAAGAGGTATATGTCTTACCTGTCATCAAAGAAATATCTCTTTGGAACAACTGATGGAGACCAATGAAGAGAAAGCTACAGTTATTCAAAATATAAAGAGCAACCATGTGGTGACCAGCCCCAACTGATACAATATAACTCCTGCACGGAAGACTCAGGGATCATGGCCAAAGAGGGAACAGAGGGATTGTAAACATTTATTCTTAGTTAACATTTTCGTATGTGTTAAGTACAAAATATAAGACACTGGGTGATGTATGTAGAAGGCAAATGAGTCACAAGATGGCTGTTGTTCATGTGTCAGGTTCAGGATCTCCAGGCAAGGTATTTGTTCTGTTTTGTCTTCAGGCCATAGTGACCATAAAAACCATAGTGACAAATTATTACACGCGCTGGCTCTCCCGGCACTGTCCTATGTTATACTCATATACCTCACAGAATATTCATAGAGGACCTATGGAATATTATCTATTATCTTAATGGCTTATTATTTTAGTACTTAAGAAACGGAGGGTGCAGCAGTAACATATCCAACGTCACAACATGGAAGTGAGTACTGGAGTACTCTGGCCTTAGGGTTGGTATTTCTAAGGACTATCCTAAATGGAATCCGGCAAGCTAGTTTTCACTGTTGAGGAGGGAAGAGAGTGGTATCTGGAAACTAGCAGATCATTTTGTATGAAATTTGTATTCTTGCCCAGACTCTGTGGGAGGTGTTCATTCACACACTAAGCCAGGATGCATCTGTTTATAAAAGCCTTTTGTGGAATACTTTCTCGAAATTCTCATGAATCACCACAACTGAAAGGACAAAGAGTGGACCATATAGCTGATCCTGTCTCTGTATGTCTGTGTATGTCTCCCTCCCTCCCTCCCTCCCTCCCTTCTTCTCTCTTTCTCTTTCTCTGTATGTGTGTCCCTCTGTCTCTGTCCCTTCCTCTCATTTTTTGTTTATTTATTTGTTTGTTTGTTTCATTTAACTTTGTTGTTCAAGACAAGGTTTCTCCATGTAGCCCTGGCTGTCCTGTAACTTGCTTTGTAGACCAGGATGGCCTCATGCACTGCCTGCCTGAACCTCCTGCCTCCGCCTCCGCCTCCGCCTCCGCCTCCGCCTCCGGAGTACTGGGATTAAAGGCATTCATTCATTCACCACCAACACCACCACCCTAATTTCCATCTCTTAATGCTTTGGGGTGATTTAATCACAACAGGTATTTTCTAGGGACACAAAATCTGTATTGTATCAAAAGTGTGCTATAGTTGGATGCTTTGACATGGCAGCCACTCCCACACAGAGGGTGTGATGGCAGCATATACATGAACTGAGCGAGATTTGGTCTGGCACCAGAAGAATTATGCAGCTGTCTATTGATGATGATAATTGAGTGTTGGATGAAAATGTGATTACTGGGAAAACATTAAAATGAAAGACAAAGAAACTGTCTCCCAGGGACTGGAGAGATTGCTTAGCAGTTAAGAGCACTGATTGCTCTTTCAGAACTACCGAGTTCAATTCCCAGCAACCACATGGTGGCTCACAACCATCTGTAATGGGATCTGATGCTCTCTTCTGGTGTGTCTGAACACAGCAACAGTGTATTCCTATATGTAAAATAAATACATCTTAAAAATCAAAAAACTATCCCCTAGTATTAATTTCACAAGGAGCAGTGCTTCAGAGGATGAAATTTGTGGCATTTGGATTCCAAAGAGCAGAGCTTGAATTTGCAATCCATCATTTTATTGTCTTTTGACCTTGGGACAACATTTTCTGTCCTGTCTAAAAATTGTGTCTAATGGTAGCTTATCTTAAAGGAATGTCTGGTGAATAGTATATGTTCTGTATCCTTTAGGCACAATTGTTACTGTCATGAAAAACTTACCAGATATGTACTATTTATGAGTATCTAGTTCTTCCTGGTCTAGTTTTCAATTTCACACTCACTTTTTTTTTTTATTGCTACAACTAAAAGTTTAAGGTGATATTTTCTTGATTTTTAATATTCTAGTCAGAGTCATGGTTTTAACAAACAACATATGGCTAGGCAGAAGACAGAATGAGATGAAACTACCAGGGATAGAATAATAGAAAAGCAAGCCTCTGAAGAATTAGAATGTAATAGTCGTGGTATGAATTCTCAGCCATGAGAACCTGTAATATTCTGCTGTGTTTTGGTACTTGTCACTCAGCCCCTATAGAGTGCTACTGTAAAAATTCCAGTCACACCAAAAAGAGTGACTTCGTGGGCTAGCCTTGGCTAGTTATTTTATCTCCTTCACTAGGTGGATTCATCAACATTTAAAGAAAAATGCTTTGTCTTGGGAGAGAGAAAATGGAAATCTGAGGACTGTTGTGGCTTCACCCTCCTCCATGCAGAGGAAGAGAAATGGTAACAGGAGAGGATTGGTCAAGATTACAGAGAGCTGACTGAAGCAGGGAGGGAGGAGGGAGTCCTGACAGGTAGCTGGGTGCTGTTTGGGTAGCAGGCTCTTCCCAAGACTGGGTTTTCCTCTACTTGTCTGATGCATTTGACAAGGTATTTAGGTTTGCCTAACAACCAAGTGCCAGGCAGCATTTGAGGCTTTTAAGATTCAATATATTTAAAAATCCTTGCCTCCTGGAGTTTGTTATTATCATCTTTAATGAACATGTGTCTTTGAAGGATATGTCAGGGTCAAATATGGTGGGTCTGGATGATGAGGGGCTGTGTATCTTTTGTGAAATTGTGTGTGTGTGTGTGTGTGTGTGTGTGTGTTTGTGTGTGTGTGTGTGTGTGTGTGTGTGTGTGTGTTCTGTTTGGAAGCCACTATTGGGATCTGAGCACCATAGTACAATGATCTGACTTATATACTTAAGAAAGTTGTTGGAAGAAAATTAAAGAGGTAGGTAAACATTGATGTGGAAAGGCTAGTGTTGATACTATTTCATATCCAGGAGTTGGGCATAGGCGAGAGAAATGGTTAGGCCATGCATTTGAATTCAGGCTCAACAGAATTTCCAGAGACACTGGATGACACTTTTTGTGAAAGAAAAATTTTTTGACAGCCTTAAGTGTTTTGCCCTGAGCAACTGAAAAATGGGATTTCAATAAGACAGGATGGGGAATGGCGCAGGTAAACAGGAGTTCAGAGCAGTGTATGTGGGGTTAAAGTGGCTCTGTGCTGTCTGAGATGATTAGAAACTGAGTCTGGAGCTGAGGAGATCTGCAACATATATGCATTTGGATTTCATAACAAAGCTGTTTAATGACATGAGAGTAGGTGAGCTTTCCCAAGCAATACATAGAAAGAGAGGACACGAACTTGTCCTCTGGGCTGTCCTACATGCAGGGGCCACATGCTGAATCGAAGTCTACTGAGAAGTGAGGTGTGACATGGGGCGGGGGTCCATCTGGTCTCTGGACAGGCAAGTGAAGAAAAATGAGATTCTCTTCTCTTATGTCGTGTGTCTATAGTGTTTATAATTTTGCTACTCTAAATTGGAAGTCTGCATGTCTCCCCACCTCAATCTCAGTGCTAGAGATCAAACCTAGAGCCTTGTTCATGCTCGGACCCTCAGCTCTAGTCCCAATCTTGGAAGTCTACTCTTAGCAGTACTTCATGCTTGATATTATGAGGAATAAATAATCTCTGTTTCCCTTTGGAGATTATAATTAATTAATATAATAATACATAATTATAATAATGTATAATGTAATTAATAATTATAGTGATGTAAGAATATCTACTATTCATTAAGCAGCTATTGTTATTCTGGGTTCTGACCCTGTGGTAGCTCTGGTCCTGCTGAAAAGAGTGAGTAGGAGTAACTCTCATCCTCAGAGATGAAGAAACAGAAATAGCAAGTTGGTAGAAAAGCAGTTTGTGGTTATGTGGCTGCTAGCAAAATGTCAGGTCTAGACTCTCATACAAGGAGTTGTTTTCTTGTTTCTTTTTTATTTTAATTTTAAAATTTATTATTATTTTGTATTTGTGTGTGTGAGAAAGAGGAGAGAGAGAGACAGAGAGAGACAGAGAGACAGAGAGAGAGACACAGAGAGACACAGAGAGAGACAGAGAAAGAGACAGAGAGAGACAGAGAGAGAGAGACAGAGAGAGACAGAGAGCTTGAACATGTATGGAAATCAGAGAACAAGTTCATAGAGTCAGCTCTCCTTTCCAGCTTTACATGGGTTTGGGGAAGCAAAGTCAGCTTGCATGGCTGACGGACATAGCAAGCACCTTTCCTTACTGAGCCAGCTCATTAACTTTCATGTTTATATTATTAAAGTTCTCCAGGGCAGTTTTGTGAGTTTTGAATGTTCTCGTGTTTGTAAGATAAAATAAGCTCATCATAGAAAATATTAAAAACAGAGAAAAAGAGCCGGGCAGTAGTGGCGCACGTTTTTAATCCCAGCACTTGGGAGGCAGAGGCAGGCGGATTTCTGAGTTCGAGGCCAGCCTGGTCTACAGAGTGAGTTCCAGGACAGCCAGGGCTACACAGAGAAACCCTGTCTCAAAAAACCAAAGAAGCCACACCTTACAGTTTAGAGTCTAATATTTTGAGTGTTGTATCAAGCTATGGTCATGTTTTCTACACAACTGACAAGTACAATTTGGTTTTGTCCATTGTCTTTCTTTTCAATCACCAAATACAGTGGTAATTGGATAACACCATACTAATATTTTGTCATCTTCTATAGTACATTTTCTTCATAACATGAGAAATCTTCTTTTGTTGGGCTTTATATTTGCAACTGTACATATTAGGAGTGAATAATTCTGCATTAAATATCCTTTCTGCTAAAGCAAACTTGCTTCACAACTGATTTTCTCCTTAGAGGACATCACGAGTGTATTTATTGGATTAAGGCACGTGAATCTCATGAAGATACTAAATTTTCCTGATGTTTAGGCATGTTTAGCCCTCTTGGGAAAACTTGAAGGACCTCCCTTCTCAGCAGCAAGTTAGTTCATCATACAAGACATGAACACATGCTTGTGTGTATATGTGTGTATGTGTGCATACTGCATTCATGTGTCTATATGTATTGTATAGAATTCATGGATAACTCTGAGCACTGGTCTTTCCTTTCCACCTTGGTTGAGACCGGCTCACTGCTGCTTTTCTCTTGTATCCCCCAGCTAGCTGGCCAGTGGGCTCCTGGGATTCTCCTGTCTCTGTTTCTATCTTCCTGTAGGGGCACTGGAGTCAGATGTGCTTACTCTAGGTGTCTGGCTTTGATGTGAGTTCTGAGAAGGTAAACTCAGATCTCCATATTTGCATGGCAATTCCTTTTATGCACTGATACAACTCTCTAGTCTGTGCACACATCGCTAATACTGAGGTCTCGTAGGCACTGGGATCACTAGCCCTGCTGCCATCAGATGAGCTCCTACCGTAAGTGATTGCCTTTAGTTGAGATGGTTGCTTTCTAGCTCTCAGAAACTGTGCTTTTACTTTCTCTATCTCCTACTCTAAACCAGGGAGGGGACAAGGGCTTCTCTCCCTCATCCCTGTCACAGTTCAAGGTCGGTTCTCCCATGCTCATGCTGTCAGGGTCAGCTCTACTGTGCTGTCCAGATGAGGTACAGGGCCTGCTCTCCTGAGTCCTGCAGCAGGGAGGTTCAGGGAGAGCTCTCCGACTCTCATGATCCCCACCAGGGCTAGCTCTCCTGTCTTCTGCCAGTGGGTAGTGAGGGCAAAAGGGAGGGGAGGGGTTGTCTCTCTCATTGATGCCACTGCATAGCAGCCAAGAGGTGGGGCCAGCTCTCTCATGCTCACACTCTAGGGGCTGGCTCACCCACAACTCCCATATCCTGGGCCAGCATGGCTCCAGGTCCAGCTATCCTGCCTGCTGTAGATGACAAGGGGTAAAAGGAGGGATCTCTCCCTTGCTGGTGTTACTGCCACGCAGACAAGAAGCAGGACCAGCTATCCCGTGCTCACAACCTCAGGGCCAGCTCACCTGAGCATCTGCCACCTGGGTTAGCCCCACTGAGCTCTCACCTGCTGCCCAGGTGAGATGCAGTGCTGCCCAGGTGAGACACAGGGCATGCTCTCCAGAGGGCTGCAGCTGGTGGGGAGAGGGGAGGGACAGCTCTCTTGCTCTCATGATTCCAAGGCCAGCTCTCCTATTTACTGCAGGTGGTGAGGGGCAAGGAGGAGGAGGGTATCTCTCTCTGGTCCATGCCACCACATGGGAGATGAATGTTAAGGCCAGTTCACCCACAACTCCCACCATATGTGGGGCCTTTACTGCTGAGTGCTGCAAGCTCTATAGGGATGAGGTCAGCTCTCCTATTTTCATGGCCCAAGGGCCAGCTCTACCTTAATACCCAAGTGAGGGGTGGGGCCAATTCTGCACAGCCTTTGGACATCAATATTTCCTAGACCAGGGAAGTCTGCCTGGTCTTTGGTGGTAACAGATGGTAACAGGCCCCAGCTGCTTCAGGGCTACCAACTAAGACATGGTCCCTAGTGGCAGAACAAGCCAGGACCCCATTGCCCTAGGTGGCATCGCTGACTACTCTCATGAGGCTGTCTCTCACTACCCTTGAGTCCCCAATTCTGCCTCTCTTCATTGTGTCCACCTTCTTCTGTTTCTCTTTCTCTTCCATTTCTCCACCGTTTACCTGCTCCTCTTAGTGATGTCTGGGGTCTCTGAGTGTCTGGGGTTGTGTCAGGAGTGGTCTCAGGAAAGCTACACCCAGATTTTGCATTATGGCACTGGGCAGAGGTCATCTCAGGCATGGTTGCACCTTCCCCTCGTCCCCATCCCAGTCCTGTGCAGCACAGGACTAGTGGTCATCTGAAGCTTGCTTCCTGTCTGGGCCTCAGAGTACCGTTCTGGTGATCATCTGGGCCTTGCTTCTCATAAGTCCTATGCCGAGTGGGTTATCAGTCTTGGACTCACTCCCACTTGGGACCCCTGGCTCCAAATGGGGTTCTTCTAGTGTCTACCCCAAGAGCCCTTCCTGGCCTTCTCAGTGTGTACCTGGTGGTCATCTCAGGATCAGTTTTTTTTTTTAATTCCAGAGAATGTTAGGCTACTAATCATTCAGATGTTCGTAGGTCAGAACACTGAGTGTAGACACAGCCTCTGTCCTCTCTGCCACCTGGTGCTGCACAAATGACACAGCAGCCACACCTGCAATGACTCTAGGGGCAGATGAAATAGTTCTTAAAGGAGTGACTGTCACCTTCACTTTATAAATGAAGAAACTAGGAAGGGAACAGAAATACAGTGACCCACAACTAATGCACAGAGAGTGAGAGATCTTGGAACATGCAGCCCCCAAATAGAATGTCTCCATCAAATTTCTCCCCTCAGGGCTCAGGGAACTCTGCAGAAGAGGAGGGAGAGAGAATGTAAGAGCTGGAGGAAAGAAGACACCAAGGAAACCAGGTCTTCTAAACCCAGCAGGGCCATTGCACATATGGCCAGAGTGGACCCCAGCACTGACAGGGTAAGTGGACACATGCCCTCATTCCTATCTCCAATTGTTATCCTTTGGCAAAGGAAAAATTAGTTTTCTCCAGTGAGTCTCTCTGGGTATACAGACCGTACTCAAGGGCGGGCCCCACGCCCAGCAGTAGATGGCTAACACATAAATCAACTCAAGAGTAGTTTTGGAAGTGGTTTTGTTTCATGATGCGTTGTCTGGACATATGTTTACATCACAAGTCTTTTCCTTACATATTTAGTTCTGATTTTGTGTTTTTATGGTTTCTGTGTGTGCAAATGTATGTGTCTCACTTTGGGCACTTAACTTCTGTTTGTTTTGCCCTATTCTGGTTTGTTTTTATTTTACCTCATGTTATTTATTTATTATTTAGCTGCCTGTGTATTTTTAAGGGTGTGTGTATAGATTTGGGTGGCGGGGGATGGACAGGATCTGTGGGCAGTTGAGAGAGTGAAAATTGTATATCAGAACATATTATGGAAAAAGACCCATTTTCAATAAAAAAGGGAAAGTATACATAGTTTCAGAGCAATGGGAGATAGCTGTACTGAATCCACGTTGGCATTTTGCCTTACTTTTTGTAGCAATAAACAAGGTACTATTTTTTTGATTTATTTTTATTTTTATTTTATGGATAGGTGTGTTTTTCCTGCATGTATATATCTATGCGCTATCATGGAGGGAGGGAAGAAAAGGAATTCGGATCACCTGAAACTCAAGTTATGGATGGTTGTGTGATTCTATGTGGGTGCTGGGATTGAACCCACATTCTCTAAAAAAGCAGCCAGTACTCTGAACCATCTCTTCAGCTGCTCAGAGAATTATTTTAAAGGCATATAATTGCACATAGTTTATAAAACATTTATTATAACTAACCACCATGCACCTAGCAAGTTGCCATCTAAATAAAAGCAATAATATCCTAAGCAAAGGTGTTTTTTCAGTGAACTTTAGTTGAAAGAATAAACTGAACAATTTAGACTTCAATATTATTCCCATTTTTCTTTAGAATAGAAACGCACAAGGATGCAAAGTTTAACTTTTATGTGCCATAGGTGGTTATATAAAAGTATTAACTTTGCTAACACCAACGGTTTTAAACTCAACCTTTAAACGAGGACAACAAAATCTGGTTTGAAAGTTTTCATTATGCCAATCCCAAAGGTCCTTAATTGTAGTGGCTGTGCCACCTGCCTTCTGAAAAAGTTTCCTGTCAGAGCTAATTGTTTATTTTGCAATGTGGAATGCCATCTGACTGGGAAGTCCAGGCCTAGCACTGTTGGATATGGGGAAACCTGGGAGGATATTGGGTAAATACCTAGAAATGGTATTACCAGGTCATACACAGGTACTTGGGATGATATACATATGCAAAATAATTCTCTAAGGTGTTTTCCTTCCCCCGGAAGAAAATGGATGTGGTCACTCTCCTACACATGACTGGTCATGCCGTCTAGACTTTGGTCTTCTGATCTGTGCGAAATAACATCGTGTTGTGGTTGCCATTTGTGTTGTGAAAGTGTTACTCACCTTGATATGTTGTTATTGACTCTGCATATCTTACTTATGAAGTGTCTTCTGCTGGGTTTATTTGCCTATTTTCTGTAGGACTTTGAAGTTATTCTTTACTTAGAGTTGTTTGTGTATCTTAGAAAGGGGTTTCTTTGCCAGGTAATATATTGACAATATTGTTTCCCCACAATCTGTGGCATGTGGATTAGTAAAAATTATACTATGTATGTATATATACATCTATATATTATAATATATATAGATGGATATATATATATCATATATATATATGAATAATACATACACACACACACACAAACACACACATATACACACATATATATATTTCCAGCTTAACTTTGTTATTTGTTTGATCAATATATTTGGGTTAGCATATACAATAATAGGTTTCATTTGACATTTTAATGCAGATATGTCATTAGAACTTTTTTGTCATTCACCCCCTGTCTCCCTATCCCATTACCTTCCCTCATGGCCCTTGCTGGCCTCTGGCTTATTCCCTTCCTTCTCAAAAGTTAACCCTTCTTGCTTTCATGTGGCATGTGTTTCATTTTTTCTCCCTTTCTCCTTTCCTTAAAAAGCCCCTCCTTCTCTCTCATGAAGTTTGTTTTTTTTGTTTGTTTGTTTGTTTTTTTTGTTTTTTTTTTTTTTTTAGTTTTAAAAACAAACTCCTCCCCAACATGCTTTAATCTAGTTTACGCATAAGAGAGTAAACTTGGCTATTCTGAATCTCATTTCACCTAACATGATGAATTCTGTCTATCAGTTTTCCTGAAAATTTAACAGTATGCACTGGCCCTCCCAAATATATAGGTATTCTGTATTTATTTCCACCACGCCATTAGTCCATCTTCTGCTGCAGTAACGAGCAGTATGATGACATCTTGGGCCTTTGCCCCTGAGTGCTTGGGATGTACACAGTCTCTCTGAGTAGCCTGTCCATCCGCACCTTTGCTTACTACACAGCTATCTAGGTGACAGATGACTATCCCAGGATGGGAGCTTGTGTTTGGACCACTCTTATGCAGTCTACCCAACAGTAGACTATCACCACCTCACAGAGCCTTCAGCACTCATCTCATCTCACCACACATTCAGCGATGCATCATCTCCTGTCACCACCAGAGGGATGTGGGCAGGTGAGATAATTTGAGATTTCACTTACACAACCTCTTTTTTTTTTTTTAAACAAAAACAAAAACAAAAACAAAAAACCCATCATGCTGTCACTAATTATCTGATGTTGGATAATGTTAATCTATCTCTGTGACCATAAAATCTCTATTATACACATGTATGTGCAGGAAAAATATAATACAATGTACATATAGGGTTTTCTCTATTTCAGGTTCGGTTTGGGAATGTCAAGAATGTATCTTGCTGGATAGGATGGGGCTACTGTATGTGGCCCCAGGAACCCTCAGAAGTGTTTCCAAAAATATTTAAGTGTTATCATGACAAGAGTATATTTGTTTATCTGAATACCAGTTGAACGATGATAGGATGGCAAGATATAAAAACCAAGAGTAGTTCTTAGCAAACCAGAAAAACATGTCCTTGTGTTCATGGTAAGATATGATTTAAAATATGGGACTGAGTGGAGCTGAATATTTTAATCCAGAAGAGGAATATCTTTTAAAAACAATTCACTCTCTTCCTCAGATTTTAACCTAAAACGATTTCTCTCCGTTGAAAAGCTCTCTCATGTTTTTGCAGCCTTTATTTTTAAAAACAGAAAACAATGTGCATTCAATACATTTTGACTGCTTCTTTGAGCCTCTTTGAAAAAATTAAGTGTTATATATCACCCCTGGATTGTACTATCGATTTCACAAACTATAAATAGCAAGTCTGCCTGCTGGAAAGAATTTCACTCTTACTTACGTTTCATAATCATTAGTTAACTGTGTCAAAACACCTTTAAAAATTTTTGCAAGGGGGAGATTGACTGGGTGGGTGAAAGAACTTTACATCTTTAAGGATATTCACACCTAATAAAGCCGCACCACTGAAACGGCAGACACATATGGAGGGATTATGTTGCTTCCCTCAAGATTATTTAAAATTATGCAGATCACACACATGAAAATTATCCATCTCCCTCTTAGTTTTCTAATAGTATATGGATGAACTAGACGTAAAAAATTTTTGGTAGATACATAGTAGTTATAGTAGTTTTAAATCTACATTAATGAGCTGGAAAAAATAGAGGAGAATCTCGGCTTTTATGTATTAGAAGGTTTTTTTTAATGTCCGTATCTTTTGCAAATCAGAAAGATCATGATCAGAGAGATTCTTTATTGTTAATTGAAGGATCAGAAGATAAGCCCAGAAAGATATAACCCTTAAAAAAAGATAATATGTTAGCAATTGGCCTCTATTTCCATCACTGGGAAGATGGAGACAAAAGGATTCTGAATTAGAAGCCAGCCAAGGCTACAGAGTAAGTTCAAGGCTAGCCCAAGTTACATAGCAAAATCCTGTCTGAAAACCCCAAGCTCAGTGGTAAAGAGTTTGTCTAGTGCACATGAAGCCCTGGGTTCAGTCTGCCCCACTAAAAACAGTAATGCGACACTGTTGAAGGCTGAACAGCTAGTCTCTAATCTATACACTGTAGCATACTTTCTTGCTCAAGCAAGACAGGAGAGGAATAGTCTGAAAAAAGGATTGAGAGAAAGCAGAGTAAACAAGAGGGAAAATTACAGAGTTATTTCTTCCTGCAAAATCCTTCTCCTCTTGTGCTTTACTTCTTGGTCTAAGCTGGCCTAGAAAACATTACCAAGTAGAGGTAGGTCTTGAACTCACAACACCCGGTTGGTATGCCTGACTCTTCAAAGTGTGGGATTTACAGGGATGGCCCAACATGCAGCATTGTTTGTTGGTCTTTACAGTACTGGGGATTGAACCCAGGGCCTCAGGCGTCTAGTGGGCTCCCCAGTACTGAGCTGTATCTAGTTCAGTTTGTTTGTTCAATTCCTTTCAGACTGTGGTATACAACTGATCTTTCTCGAGAAAATGGGAATGGTAGAAATGGGCAATGGGCTTTTCCCAGCTAGCTCCTTCCTGCATCCAATTTCAGGATAGTTCCATGGACCAGTACTGAGTAGAAAGAGAGTAAAAGAACTACATACCAGTGGTTCTTCAAGCTGTTCACTCAATTATACCACCCAGCAGCAGGGCTTTACAGCCACCACAGGCCCTCCTGGCTGATAAAAGTTTGTACGTCCCATTGCCCTCAAGGGTTCTGAGAGACAAAATATACTCAATAAATAGTAAAGAAAAAAAAAGCCACACTGAACTTACTAAAATTCAATTAATATGCTCACTGTATAAGATGTTCATACTGTAGTTTAAAACTCTACCATCCGATATGAGAACCACTGGCCAGATGTAGTTCTTTAAATTTAATTAAGTTGAAGTCAAATTAAATCAAGTAAGTATGAGTTAAAGGTGATTGTGCTGAAACTTCAGTTCCTTAGGCCCACATGCCATATTTCAGTTGACTAGCCATCATGTGTGGCTGGAGAGTGCCATGTTAGAGAGCAATCCATAGTGCATGTCTACTACCCAGAAAGTTTATTGATAGCTCTGCTGTGGAGTATAAAACTTAGCCGACTTTAAAGACACAGAAAGCCACATTCCCTTTAACGTTCTAACGCTCTACATCACAGATTTATTCTGTAGACTTTCTGCTTTAAGAGAACACAGGATTTCTTTTCACTTAAGTTTAAAACAGAAACACACGTTTTAATCTGCACAAGATAAAATACCTCAGCAACTTGTGGGTGAAAGCAAATGTAGCCAAGGAGGGGGCTCCTCTGTTATTTTTTTTTTCCCAGAAATATCAACTTTCACATGGTGTTAAAAATTGTTTCGGTTGGCTGAATCCAGACTATTCCCTCGCGTGGACATCTGCTCCCCTTGTGGGGGCATCCGAAGGACTCTTGTGATCAGAATTTCAGGTGGTCTTAGGTCATTTTTCAGAATGTATGGGGAAACCAGAGGATATATCACAGCAAGGCAGTAACTGCCCATCCAGCCCAGCATGCTGCCCCCCACTGGAGCACAGACAGAGGGATCAAAGGACAGCATGCATTCCTCACAACACATTTAATTGTGCAATCCTATACCAGAGAAATGTTTTCTCTGACCCAGACTGGTAATCAGCTTATGCCTGAAAGCATGAGGAAGGGGCCATTAATTATACAGTGAGCTGGGTTTTATCCAGATCACTTTGGTATGGAAATGCAAAAGTGCCTTCAACTGCTGTGTTTCTATGCCCCTTCTATAAAAGTGGAACATGGAAGGCTTTATCCCATCCTTATTTTGAGAAGAAAGAGTGAGCCCCTAATTAGAAATATTGTTGGCAGGCTGTAGAGAGAAAGAGAAAGCAGGGTGGGAATAGAACTGTATATTCGGTTCGTGTAGAAGGTATGTGCGTGCCTGCACCACACGATTCTTCTCTTTTATTTACAAAATATGTAGAAGGTGTAGGGGAAGACAGAGTTTTCTTATTTTATTTTTATTTATTTTTTTGTTTTGTTTTAAAGCTGTCACAGTGAACCATGGAGTTTTAACCTTCTTGACCCCTAAGCAAACTGAGAACCTTCTCATAAGAATCAGAGGAAGGGGAAAAATCAGGAAGGGAATTCCATCCAATGTCTTGCCCTAAACTCCTCCAAATCTGGAATGAGTGGCTGCTTGCCTTTGGAATCAGATATGTTTGCCCCTTATGAGAGGGGGAAAGACTCTGACCTTACAAGGGGCAACTGTAATTGTGGTGAATGCCAACATGGTCCTAGAATCTGGAGACAGGCTGGCTCAGGCTGGCTCAGGCTGGCTCAGGCTGGCTCAGGCTG
>JANHMN010000009.1:36911395-36936395 GCA_030674055.1 Rhabdomys pumilio
CAGGCTGGCTCAGGCTGGCTCAGGCTGGCTCAGGCTGGCTCAGGCTGGCTCAGGCTGGCGGAGCAGGAGAGATGACAAACAGTGCATATGTCAGTTTGCATCTGTCCATGCAGCTATCCTGTGGCCGGGCGCGTCATGGTGGAAGTGGGTACCCTTACTTAGGGGTAAGGGCCTTCGTCTGAAGTTCTATGAATTAAACACCGCATATCCTTAGCGGACAATTGGTCTGTATATTTATTTTTCCATAAAACAAGGCTAATAAAATCCATCCTGTCATACTGCTGTAAGAAAAAGATAAGATTGTGTTTGTAGAAGCCCTGGTATGTTACACATCGTGGATCACTGTTAGCGCCTATGGTTGTCATGAGCTGGTGGGCATCTTTCCATGATAGTTCCCAGGTTTTCTGATTGCCATCTACACCCAAATAAAACCTGCCTATCATGACCAACTTTCTTAGGCTTCTGCTTTTATCTTTGTGAGATGACGAATGACTGGGACAAAAAGTGTTCCACACCCCCCTCCACCGGGGGCTTAACTTTTATTCTCTCTGAGGACATATATACTGCTTTTACATAAATGCTTTTTTTTCTGTGCGTTCATGATTCTGCATCAAAATCAAGAGGAGTCCAAGGTAGAAGAAAGGAGGAGGTTGTAGAGAGGTAAGAGCGGTGGTCTGGAGTTAGGGGAAAGGTGAGGAGCCAAGGTAAGGAATGTCTGTGGATGTAAGCAAGAGCTGAGAGGAAAAGCCGGGTTTAAAACGAGGAAGGAATCAGAGGTTGACATCTAAGACTATTGGACGAGAATGCTGTTTATTATTGTGCACGCGTGTGTGCGCGTGTGCGTGTGCGTGTGTGTGTGTGTGCACGCGCGCGTGTGTGCGTGCGTGTGTGTTTGTGTGTGTGTGTGTGTGTGTGTGTGTGTGTGTGCGCGCGCGCGTGTGCATGTGTTTATCCCAGAAATTTCTTTACCGGGGTTTGCAACTGAGCAAGTTCTGGCTAACTCCCACCCACAAATGTGTTTGCAGAGGCTGTCCTTACTAACTGGATCCCTCCTACTTCGCCTTTGTTTGCATCCACTCCCTATTGACGGAATGTCTCGCTATCCAATGCACCATAAGATTTGCAGTGTTTCATATCAGAAGGAAAAGACAACATCAATAGTCAAACCATGAGACCGGTTTGTACATCCTGTGTGTGGCATGAGCTGGGGGCTAAGGCCTTTTCACCATGGGAAGTTGTGCCAGGAGACATAGAGCTAGAAGGGAAAACTAGTTGCTTTCTGGCTGCATCCTGTGACAGTGTAGCTGAGAATATACTTTTCCACTGGCCCAAGATCTATTGTTCCGGTGCAGGATGTCATTCTCAGAGCCCAGCATGCAGCGCTGTGCCCTTTATGAGATCATTCTGCAGCTCCACTCAATGACTTAGGTTTGCAGGGAACTCAGAGGATCATGCTAATACATTCAAAGTGCTTCAAGCACTGAGAAAATTGGTGGTCTCCCTCCCTTCATGGAGTCAAAAATAAACACAGTGCCAAACGACACAGGAAGGTAGCACAACCCAAAGCCTTGTTTTATTTTATTTATTTATTATTATTTTAAAAAACTATTAATTGCTTGGATACTCACAACTGAAATATCAAATGGATAACTTCGAAAAAGTTTTGGGGGCCCTGGGCAGTTGTTGCTCAGAGTATGTGCTTAGGCTGGTCACTACTGGACTTGTGGCACAGTAACAGACAAGGGCAGGAGAAAGCAGGTAACTGAAGAAGGCAGATGTGTGTGAGAAAGTGACCTCAGTAGGTGACAGCTAGGTGGGAGTCATTAGGATTCCAAAACACCATGGGATAACCTGGACCACGTGTACTTTGGCTTACCTGGTAGCAACAAGACATTTTGATTTATACCAATCTTTAAGCTGATCACTAAGAAGAACAGTGTTTGGAAGTTATCTGCCATGATAGCTAACACATGAAGTGAGCTTTAAGTATGTATGCTGTTCCTTCAAAATCTATTGCCAGAGCTCAGAAGTTGCTAACATAGTATGTCTGAAAGCAATGAAGTCATCGCTATATTACTGTGGCGTGTATCAGGACAGCACGGATTACGTACCCTCCGCACGGAATGTGATCCTGACGTTCACACCAGTGGTGGGATGGAACAGGAGAGTCCTGTAAAAGCTAACGATCAGCTTCCTTCCCAGTTCACAGGGGCCTTTTGGAGATAGGATTTCTTGACACTGAAGATCAAAGCTTTGTTACCAGCTTATAGTTGTGGTTTTATTACTTGACTTTTTTCGCAGGGGGTAAGGGAGAGGCCTCATTGGCACCATAAAGAACACATCATAAAAATGATTTCATTGAGTACTTATTCTTTATGAGCCAGGGATATCTGTAGCCCCCTTCTGTAAAATCTGCCAAGAAATACTTTTTATTTTTCTCTGGCTGTCAGAAGCACTGCTGAATTCTCCCTGGATTGTGAATTGTTAGGATGATTTTTTTAACCCTCTTTTATATGACCAACACTTTTTATAGTGATTATACCACAAAATAGATGTTCAGCAAATTCTCTTGACCGACTCGTTGAATGAATGAATGAATGAATGAATGAATGAATGAATGAATGCATGATGTGGGATGAACATACTTCACCGAATCAAGATTTTTAAATTTGGTAAGAACAATCTAAGCTGGGAGAACTAGAAGAACTGGAATTGTAACTCCCAAGTATCTATCTGTCAACAGTCACTTGTAGCGTTAGATCAGCACCCCAAAGACTGCATCTTCTGAAAGACATTAGAAAATGTGTCAAAAGGGCCTTGAAGGTCACTTTATAGGTCTGTCCTTCCTGTAAGGGGAGTGCAGAAGTAACAGAAAGTATTCAGCACTTTCTTGGAGAAGTCTTCCTTATGAAGCAAGATTCTCAAAGGCAGCAACTAAGAGGTTAAGCTCCTAGCCATATTTTCTGACTTCTTAAAAGTGTTTTTGAGAAAAAAAAGGAGAAAGAGAAGAAGGAGGAGGAGGAAGAAGAGGAGGAGGAAGAAGAGGAGGAGGAGGAGGAGACTGGGAGAAGGAGAAAGGGGAGGAGGAGGAAGAGGAGAAAGGAGGAGAGAAGGAGGAGGAGGAAGAAAAGGAGGAAGAGGAGGAGGAGGAGAAGGAGGAGGAGGAAGAAGAGGAGGAGGAGGACGAGAAGGGAGACTGGGAGGAGGAGAAAGGGGAGGAGGAGGAAGAGGAGAAAAGAGTAGGAGAGGAGGAGGAGGAAGAGGAGGAAGAGGAGGAGGAGAAGGAGGAAAAGGAGGAGGAGGAAGAGGAGGAAGAGGAGGAGGAGGAGGAAAAGGAGGAAAAGGAGGAAAAGGAGGAGGAGGAAGAGGAGGAGGAGGAGGAGGAGGAGGAGGCGGAGGAGGAGGAAGGGGAGGAGGAGGAAGTGCAGATGTGCATCAGGTCCCATGATTCTGGCCACTGCAGCTCTGTTAAGCCACTCCACAGTGCTGTGATTCCACAAGGCATGAATGTTGCCCGTTTTCTTCTTAGAGCCAGATCTGGTAAAAGGCGTCCCAGGGCCGCTTTGGACAGATCTGTAGTTTCCAACAGGCAATCAGCAGAGTTCTTTAGGGAAAGCCAGTGGCAGTTTCTACCTCACACCTTGGTACATTAATAACATTAATTTCACTCAGCCTTTGTAATCAGAGAGTCCCACCTACAGACATTTATTTGAAGATGTCTGGGGGCCCACACAAGAAGGAACATAGTAATAATACTTCTTCTAAAGGAGACTGCTCCACGGAGAAGGTAGAGATTGAAGAGCAGTAATTACACCTGAAATGTTAATAACTGGATGGCTTCTCTGAATCCTTACAAGTATTTACATTTAAAAAGATAAAATTGCTTGAAAAATTAGATGAAGAATAAGAGCAGTTTCAGTGAAAAAAAAAAAAAAACCGGGCAATTTTCTTTTTTGTTGTTGATGTTACTGGCTGGTTCCCTCAGCAACTGGAGTCTTTGTGAGCCCTGAAGGGACCCATTATTATGCAAAGCACCCTGGAACAAATGGCCTTGTAAGTCTCATATGGGAGGGGATTTCTTTGAAAAAAAAAAGGATGCAGAAGAAGGAAGGGAGAAAGGATGGAAGAGTGAAGCCTTCAGTGTTTGAACTTTTCAATGTGAGTCCTTGCTGAATTGCAGACATTCTTCTGTAGCTGAGTGTTCACTGCATGAAGAGACGGAAGAGACATAGAGTCATAGTAATAAACTCTGAATCTCAGGTTAGGGTAATGAATTAGAACTTTTAATAATTTTAGGCATATTTATCTTTACAAAGATCACATAGCAAATATTATCCCCAGAGTTTAGGAGAGTAGAGAGAAAAACATCAAACTAGAGTTTTAAATTATAAGTGAATGTTTTGTTCTCTCTCTCTCTCTCTCTCTCCTCCCTCTCTCCTCCTCCTCCACCTCCCCACTTCTCTTCACCTTCCCCCTCCTCTTCTTCCTTTTCACTGTTTAAAGTAGCTTTATATTTAAATGTAATATTATGCACAGAGATGATGTTGGCATACTAATAATGCAGAGTCCCGAATGGAGAACTTCAGGTCTGGACTGTTTATTCCGCCCATCTGCAGCCTGCAGCCTTGCTCTAGGCCTGGGTGGGAGCTGGGTCTTCCTGAACACAGGCAGCAAATCAGTCATGTGTGCTTCAAGCTTAGATTCAAGCTTAGATTTTTTTGGTCTCAGGAAGGAGAGGTTTCTGGAAGATCACTCCCTCTTGCTCTTCTTCCCCTGGACCCCTGGCCAGAGACCAGCTGCTCTTGCCCCAGTGCATTGTCCCTTGCCTCCTTGGGACAGATGTGAGCCAGGCTAAGAGGGAAGCGAGCTGCTTTATGGGTATGTAAGCCTCCAATTCCACTAGGAGAACATTTCCAAGTGTCCGATGATGTTACTCCAGTGGCATCTGTAGCAGCAATCTTAGAGAACAGAACAAAATGGCCGCCAGAAAGTAGAGAAAGACAAACAAACAATTAGCTGTCAAGAGTTTTAGACACGAATGAGAGGAGAATAATCAAATCCCGTGGACCTACCACTTGATTGGCATGTCTCAGTTCTTTCACTTTGTGTTCCCTGCTGCTCAAGGCACATTCATTTTCAGCCTGACGTTTTGAAGCAGGTGCCAGAAATCGTCTTGTTTCATCTCTCTGAATTTTAGTGTCTCTTTATAAGGACTCAATTTGTTAATATAAAAAGTCAGTTAAGCCCCCAATCAAGAATAATGTCTCCATATGTCAAATATCCAAGAATCATGCAAGTCAGCTTTTCATTAATGACATTTTTGGATTTATTTTATATTTTACTTGAGTCAGTATTTAAGTGGGTCCGTTGAGAGCAATAGATTCTTAAAATTTCTTTTACATTTTGTTTCTTTTTTACTTTTCTTTTCCCTTTGTTCTTTTATCTTCCTCCTCCTCCTCTTCCCACCACTCCTCCTCCTCCTCTTTCTTCTTCTTCCTTTTCTTCTTCTCTTCCTTCTCCTCTTCTTCCTCCTCCTCCTTGTTGAGAAGAAAGCTCTGTCATTTCATGTATTTGAGCAGTTTTTCCTGCCTCCTATGTAGTGTGTATTTGGGTTTTGTTTGTGTATCAGTAGTTAGGCCAAGAGTTTTGATCAGATTTATGCTCAATTTGGTTTTTTACAAGACCAGCTTGCAGATGGGGTGTTCTACCAGAAGGCAAAACATATCTGATTGTCTCTTTCTTTGTGTTATCAGCAGACGTAGATACCCAGTGCTTACAGCAAGTAATTTACTGGGAGAGTAAAATGGTAATTTTTCTTTTTTAAAACATTAATTACATTTCTCCCTTCTTTTTCTTCCCTCCATACCCTTCCATATACCCTTCCCCCTTCTCTTTCAAATTCATGGCCCTTTTTCCCAATAGTCGTTATTGCAAACATAGATGCATATGTATATGCATATATTCCTATATGTGACCTGTTCAGTAAAGCGATGATGTTTTAATTTTGTCTCTCCTTCATCCAGATTCCCTTAGAGTAACCAATGGTACACCAGTACGAGAAAGGCAGGATAAATGTCGGATTCTGCTCACTCGTTTTCAGTGTAACAGTATATACGTTAGTATTACACACGGTACATATTATTTATACAGTTGTGTTATAAGTATATTCCCATCAGAGAATGGCTCATTAGGCTGCTGCTTTGTTTACCTTGTAATACCATGAAAACAAACATGCAAATATGTTTCAGTTCACTGCAGCTATTATCTTTATTGATGAGCAAATTAAATAATTTTTGCTAGTGAAAGCCACTTCAATTTGTCTCCTGAGGACTTTTGAAACTAATTGAACACTTTTGGATTGATTTAAGGTTATCTTGACATACAGAATATCTCTTAGAGTGCCTCAGCCATTCAAACGCTGGGATGAAAGACAACTGCAACCGTGCTTAGGCCCATCTCATTTACATGTTTATTTATTTATAATAGAATGTTTTTTTAAAAAGCAGTTTTAGTAATAGAAACGTAGGGCAGATTCATAGAGGGTTCTTGTAGTCTCTCTCCCCCAACAAAGTTTCTTCTTTTATTAATCTCATGCACCAATGTCACATTTGTTATAATTGATGTTGTTATGTTACGATAAGTATCCATAGATTTTATTTTTTCCTTGTTTAGATTTTTGGGTTTTAATAACTAAGTAGTGTTCACGCTCCTTCATTGCGGCAGCATGCAGAGTAGTCAGTGCTCCCAACAGTTAGTGCTCCCAACAGTCCTGTGCTCACCTCTTCCCTCATCATCCTGTCTGCCAGCCCCGTGGAAACCACTCATCTATTTTAAAAATTATGTTTTCAATGGAAATAGAATTATTTCACTTTCATTCTCTCTTTCCTCTGTCCTCTCCCTCTTGGGTCCCCTCCATCAAAACTTTCCTATGTCTCCTGACTCTAATGTTGATATCTTCTTTCTCTAAGATTAATATATTATTAATATATATTATATGTAATATATGTTACATATATGTGTATGTGTGTGCATGAATATATATTAATTGCTGAGTCTGCTTTTGCTGTTGCCGTGTATGTGAGAATCCGCTCATCCTTTTTATTTCATACTTGGGGTCTAATTACAAAATTCCCACAAGGCTTTGTTCCTAAGAGAGTGTTCCTGCATAGTCTCATGGCCTGGTAGCTCAGTTTATTTTACTGCTGCATAATGGCTGTCACGCAGATGTGCTACAGTTTACATGTCCATTCTCCTGAAGAACTTCTTCCTTGAATCCACTGTGTGGCAATTATGAGTAAAGTTGATAAAAATGCCCATGCTCAGGGCTTTATGTGGACCTTTACTAGACTCAACAGGGTAACTTTGTAGGAATGCCATTGCTGTCCGGTCTACAAGTGTAGCTTTACCGAGAAATGATCCGATGCTTAGATCGGTGCATAGTGTGGCCATCAGCAGTGAGTGTGAGTTCCTGGTGTCCCTCATTGTCACCAACACTGTGAGGTTTTATTGTTGTCCTTGTTTGTTTTCACTCTTCTAACTGGTATACAGTTAGCGCCTCATTGTTGCTGTGCTCTGACAGCCTCAATATCTTCTGTCTTGAGCAGTTTTTCTTATCCATATGTACCAGTGGTATATTTTTTTTGAAGTATCTATTCAGGTTTTTTGATCTAATTTAAAAGCATCTTGCTTTTGTATTGTTGAGTTTTAAACTATTTTGTATATTTTAGATATAAGTTACTTAACACATGAATGGTTTGCAAGTATTTCCATAGGTGTTTATTTTTATTCTTCTTAGAATGCACTAAACACAACAGATGTCTTCAGTTTTAATAAATAACAAATCGTCAAACTCATTGGACTGACCAATGCCATCTAGATTGTTTTCCTATGTTACACTTTAGACTTTTCCTGAGATTTAGTAAAAGTAGTAAGAAATATCATTACCTACTTTTCAGACCTAGGGGAGGCATTGCACCCCTCAACATTAAGCATGATGTTAAGCTCCAAGACTTCTTTATGATGATTTAAAAAATGATTTGAGAATTTGATAAATAATGTGTTTCAATCAAACCCAACCCCATGATATTCCTCTCATCTGACTTCTCTGTTCCCCCACAATGCTTTACTCTCAATTTCATGTGCTCTTTTAACAAGTGTTGCCTACATGTGCACGGGGTGGGGGTGGGGCTGTAGGGACATCTCCTGGAGCATGGATAACTTCTTAGGGGCCACATCTCTAAAGAAAGCTGCCTTTTCTTCTTCTAGTGACCAACAGTTGCCAGTAGCTTCTCAGCTAGGGGTAGGCCTCATGAGTTCAACAGTTCAGGATGGAATTTTGTTGGCTTCATCTTGTGGCAGGTCTTGTGCATGCAGCTGTAGCCACTGTGAGTTGAGTTTACATGTGCAAGAGCCTGTCATGTGCAGAAAATATTGTTTTGTTGTAGACCTTTATTACCTGTGAATCTTATAATTTTTCTGTTCTCTTGATTGATTATCCCTCAGAAAGTGATGGTTAAAACCCTATAGCTAAAACCCCACATACTTTAGTAACAGGGCATGGAGGACTCAAGCTCAAATTGACCTGGGAGTTTCATCCCTGTTGGCCAGCTTTCATAGTGTTGGAAGGTTCTAGGAATTCTATCAGGGGGAAAAAAAGGAATCAACAGTCATACACAGTTGTGAGCCCTGTGACTTACAATAGTGACTGGCATGACAAGGTATGTCCACTGGGGCAATCATGGAGTGAATGTTCTGGGAGTAACCAACTACTTTATTCTCTCATTTAAAGCCCATTCCACTAGATAGAATGCATGCTAGCTCTGAGTTTTTAACTGGGAGAACAACCTGTGGCCACTTATCCTAACACAATTATTCTGCTAACTGGACATCGTCATAAGCTGTGCCCGAGTTCCCATCTTTATACCCACAGATTAGTGTATCTCTAGAACCTCATCAGAGAAGTCTCTGTTTCAAGTAGATGGGGACCAGTACAGAAATCTATAACCCCAGAGAGTAAAAGGGTGTGGGATGCTTAGTTATAAATGGGACATCTCTTCGTACCACATTTCCTCCACACAGGCAGTTCACTTGGTGTATGGGGAGCATAGATTTTCTTTAGAAAGATGAGGAAGTTTTTTCTTTATACAAACTAATTGTGGTGTGTGTGTGTGTGTGTGTGTGTGTGTGTGTGTGTGTGGCCACAGACCTCTGTTGTTATTCTTCAACCATTATCCCCTTTTTGTTGTTATTTAAAAAAAATATTTTAATTTTTAGTTATGTAGACTTGCGTTCTGGTAGGTGGCAGTATGTGTGCTTAAGTTAAAGTACCCACAGACGCTGGAAGAGACTCCCTTGGAGCTGTGTAATTACAGTAATTACACTTGTAATTGGGTGGTTGTGAAGTACCTGACACAGGTGCTGGGAACTGCACTCTGATCCTCTGAAAGGGCAGTGTCCGCTCTCAACCAGGGAGCCATCTCTCTAGCCCCTGAATATTTTTCCTTCTAGAGAGGTGGCTTTCTCTCTGGTTTAGAACTTGTCAAGTGTGCTACTCCAGCTTGGCAGTAAGCCCTAGAGATCAGTACTTTCCTGCCTTTTCAATGCATGGTTTACTATCACTTACTACCGTGACTCCCCCTCCCCCACCTTTGACTTTATTATCTTTCATTTAACTTGTTCTTCTCCTGTCTAGGGCCATGGCATGCTTTGTAACTAGATATCTCCAGTTTTACCCCCTTTCTTTATCTTCTTTTAAAATTTTGGTTTTGTTTACTTTTTGAAATTGTACTTTAATTATAATCTTACCCCATCTTCCTTTCTCCTTTCAAACCCTCTTATATATTCCTTCCCATTTTTGTTCAGATTCGTGGACTCTTTTTCATCAACTATAATTACATGCATAAATGTATTAGAATATACATGTATTTCTGAATATAACCTATTGAGTCCATATGTTTTCAGGGCTGACTGTTTGGCACTGGACAAGCAATCGCTGTGCTCTTCACTAGAGAGAGCCAGCTCTCCTGCCCCCAGCCTTACTCAGTTGTCTGTAGAGTTTTGTGAAGAGTTGAGGCCTCAAGTGACCTCCGGCACCCTACACTTTTGTGTGTGGGTTCTGAGGATCAGACTCAGGTCCTCCTGCCTGTGAGGTGTGCACTTGACTGAGAGAGCTATCTCCCCAGCCCCAGTTGATAGCTTTTATAATAAATAGGTGTTGGATATTGTCAAGTTCTTTCTTGCATATCACCATATTAATTTTCTTCTTCAGTTTGCTGATATGATAGATGGCATTGATTTTTGAGCCAGCTTTGTATACCTGAAATGAATGTTTCTTTGTTATACTCTATAATTCCTTTTAATTGTTGTTCAGTTAGATGTAATACTTTGTTGTGAATTCGTATGTCAGTTTTCATGAGAGATGCTGGCCTGTTGCTTCCCTTTTGTATCTTTGTCTGGGTTTGTTATTTGGCAATGCTGGCTGCTAGAAACCCCCAGAAAACATGCATCTCGGAAACATACTGAAAGAGAAAATACTTCTCCAATCTGCCAGCACCTGACCAATACAGCTGCAGATACAGCCAACCATTGGACTGAGCCCGAGGACCCCAATGGAGAACTTAGGGAAAGGACTGAAGGAGCTGAAGGGGCTTGCAAACTCATAGGAATAACAACAATATCAACTAACCAGACTCCCCAGAACTCCCAGGGACTAAACCACCAACCAAAGAGTATGCATGTAGGGACCCATGGCTCCAGCCACATATGTAGCAGAGGATGCCCTTATCTGGCATTAATGGGAGGGGAGGCCCTTGGTTCTTTGTAGGCTCGATACCTCAGCGTAAGGGGAATGCTAGGATGGTAAGGCCAGAATGGGGGAGTGGGGGGAAGCACCCTCATAGAGGCAGGGGGAGGGGGTTTGTGGAGGGGAAACCGGGAAAGGGGACAACATTTGAAATGTAAATAAATAAAATAACCAATTTTTTTTTAAAAAAAGAAAAAAGATGTTGTAGGAAATATTAAAAAAGAATGGCAAGTTCCTGCTATGCTGGTCACTGGTGGGCCACAAGGCTCCAGTGTTCTTATCTCGGAAGACTTTCTGGCCTGGAGCTCCTGCGATGTCTCCACCCAATTCACCAAATTCCCTTGGCAGGTTGCTGCAACGCCAGCCTGATGCAATGACTGCCCACCTCGCGGTTAGCTGTCATAATCCCCAGTAACTCGGTGAAATCAAAACTCTAGAAGCTTATAATTAATCAGTAATATTTATTTATTGATACTTATATGTCAATAAACTCCCAATATACAAGATGCCCACACAATAAATTCAGGGTCAATTGATAATGGTACAAGCTGCTCACTTAGATTAGACCAGTTACCCCAATTATTCTATCCCTCCATGTTATTATATCTACCTGTGGCTATTTAAAGTCACGCTGAATCTGAATTATCTGGTTCGCCCTCCATCTTGCTTCCTTCCTCTCTACCTGTCTCATCCATCCATCCATCCATCCCTGCAACTCTTAGCTCCGCCTCCCTTTTCCATGCCCAATCACAGGCCTCCTGCTGCACTAATATTTAAATTAATTGGGCAGGGAAAATCTTACCACAAAAAGAAAGAAAAAAAAGATAAGATATTTGGAAAAGATTCTGATGGCCCAGACCGAGTTGCCTGCACACTCTACAATAGTCACTAAGACATAGGAGTTAAATGTTTGATCAGAGTTGGACTGATGGTGTTGTTTCGAGGATTTGTGTGTGCCTCCACCTGGGAGCATAACTGGAGAGAGTAGACAGATGTGAAGTAATTTTTAATGTTCCTGATACAAGTGTGAGCTTTTAATGAACAAGTAAAATGGCAATTTTGATACTAACAATGACATTGTACATAAACATATTGATGCGTGTCATATTCAGAACCAGCTGGACATTAATTTCGATGGAGAATGAAAATGTATAAAGCTTGACTGCGTTCAGATTTAAATGCTATTAATTGCAGTGTAGGTTAAAGATTTTTGTAGCTGGGCAGTGGTCACGTGCCCCAGTAATCCCAGCACTTGGGAGACAGAGGACAGGCAGATCTCTGTGAGTTCAAGGCCAGTCTGGCCTACAGAGCTAGTTTCAGGACAGCCAGGACATAGTGAGACTACATAGTCTTGAAAAACTAAACAACAACAAGAAAAGATTTTTGTAAGTTGCAGAAGTCACGCTCTTATATCAAGGGGATATAGCAAGTTTGCTTGGAAATGTTATTTAGTACAAGTGGATGTTTATTTATTGAGGACATATCTTTAAAATATAGATCGATGAGTTTTGCCAAATGTAATTCACATTTAAATGTAAATTCACACAGAGCAGTTTTTCTAGGATTCCCTTAGTGTCTTGTTTTATTCCATTCCAACGAGAAGAGCAAACTACATCTGTGACTTGCTTCAACATAAATTAGCTTTGCTGAAAGAATCCAGTGAAGCCCTGAGGAAACTGTTGTTGACAAGGACTCCAGTACCTCCAGGGGTTCCATGGGAGTGTCAAAGTCTTCCCCAAGTGAGGCTCAGAGGGATGGCAAAGCTTTCCTCAGGTCTGAGTGCAAATGTTGACAGTGTATGAAGAAAATATCCATTGCAGCATTTTATCCCATGAAGACTGCTTCCCTACAGGACTAGCCCTATGGAGATTAGGTAAACTTGCCTCCTGTTCAGCTCTAGGCAAAAACTTTGCCTCTCTGTTCAATCGTATATAATAAAATGCTAAGTTTCTGGAGTTCTAAGGATTCTTCATCAGAGAGCCCAGCCCAATGAAGCCCAGATTTTCTGTGTCTCTGTGTGTGCTTTCTCCATTCGCTGATGGCAGCAGGTGCCTGGAGCTCTGTGGAGTGAGGCACTTTGGCCATCCTTGGGCTTCACATAAGTGAAGTCAAATACTTTGTATTCAGTCCCTTAACATAATGCCTTTTGGATTTCTTTCTTGTCTGTTTTAGTCTTTCATCTTTTTCTACCCTGAAGAAGTAAAGTATTGTAGTTTCTGCTTGTCTATCTTCCCACAGCTGGATCATAAAGTTGTTTCCATTTTGGGATTTTCAAAAATTCCTACAAGTTTTTCTGTGAGTGTTCCCAGAAGACAGATCACTGGAGTCTGTGGATTTTTAATTTTATCAATAGGTCCTTGCCTGTTTTCAGAGTGATTGTCTTCTCACTCAAAACATATGAAATTCAAGTTGCTCCACAAATACCAATATTGTTTTCTATTTATTTACATTTTTTCCTATATTATTCTGGAGATCAAACCAAAGTTTTGTGCATGCCAGGCAAATCCTAGGAGATAGGACATGTGTGAACGTGCCCAGTGCTAATAGTTGTTGCCAGTTGTTTTAAATTTAGCTATTCTAATGAGTGTGAAGTTTCCCTCCATGTGGTTTCAATTTGTGTTCCTTGTAACCAACATTGTCACAGCTATCAGACACTTAGCAGCCTGGTAGCCTCTTATTGAATATGTTTCTAGATCCTTTGATTTCTCATGAGTATTCATTTTTAGAATTAACTCTGTTGGAGGTATGTTGTGTGTGAGTTATATTTTTCTGATGACAAATTCTTCAGGACTTCATTAATTAAAGCCTGCCTTTGGTTTACATTTCTTATTTAAACTTTTTGAGACCCTTCTGGATTACAATGCGTGTCATGATAAACTGGCTTCACTTTTATTTTTAAAAAGATTTTCAGTTGAATATAGACTATCCTCTATGCAATGAATGCTTGTGTTCCTCTGAAATTCATGTGTTGAAATTTAACTCCCAGTGTGAAAGGGGTGAGGAGAATATTTGGAGATAGGAGCTCACGACAGTGGAGCCCTGGTAAGATCAGCTGCCATCTGAGGGAAGGGTGGAAAACTGATTTACCCTCTTCCTTCCATGTACAAATTCAAGGAGTAGTTGGTCTGCACTGTGCAGGAGACTTCACCATGCCTCAAACATGCCAGCGCCTCAATCCCTAATCTTCAGCTTCCAGAAATGTAAGAAACAAATTGCTAAGGTCATTTGGTCTGTGGTGTTTGTCACAGTAGCTGAGTCCCTCCCTCTCCTTCCCCATCCTCTCCCCAGTCAGTCTCCCTTCCCTTCTCTGTCATTCTCCTTCCTTCCTGGAAGCTGGTGTCTCATTGTTTTCTAGCTGACATCTGTCTAATGAGACCTCTGGAGTCATTTTATCATCATTTATTTGAGGAGAATCTACCACCTTTATTTGAATTCTCTCAAGACTTACTGTTTTTATGTGATATTTAGAAACTCGACTGTAGTATGCCTAGATGAAACTATTCTGATTTTTATTGTTTGAAGTTTATTACATTTCTTGAATTTGTGGTTGTGTTTTTAAACTAAATTTGGAAAAATTTGACTAATTTTTTTTTAAGTCTGTTGATCCAGCCTCTAGGTAACTTGACATTTCACATAATATCTGTGTTCTTAGGGTCTTTTTTTAAATTTTAATTTGATTTTTTTTTGTTCAAATATTCAAATGTCCTCATGATTTCTTCTAATAACCAATCAGATTTGAAGATCATTCAATGACCATTAGATTTTAAACCTTAGGATTTTGCCTATTTTATCATTTGTGGCTCTCACATTTCTCTTTTCATATATACATATATATGTATATATATAATACATATGAAATATATATTTATAAACAAATATATTTATATACTATATATATTTCTGGAAATTGGTTGCATTTAATGTTAGTTAATTTGTGTGGCTGTGAGAAACCATCTCAATGCAGAAAAAGTTTATTTGGCTCAAATTTTCAAGGGTTCCAGTTCACCACAGTGGGGAAGTCAGGCTAGAATGGCTAGGCAGGACCATTTAATGGAAGATTCTTGTCCCATGATGGGCCAGGAAACAGAATGGGATGCGAACCAGGGTCGAACCATATATCCGCTTCCAAGATCCATTCTTTGTGACCAGCACCCACCAGCCAGGGTCCACGTCTTAAATGTTACTCAGATTTTCATAATGCCTTTTACTGGGGAAGAAGTATCAAATATGAGCCTATAGGGGGCCACTCCAGATTAAAAATGTAACCCCCATTTTTATAATATAATTGCCAATTCTGTTAATTCAATTATCTATTGATTTTCTTGTGGCTACATTCTGTTTTTGACTATGTGTCACATCAACTTGAAGCTTATGTGCTTTAGACAATGCATATGAAATGAAGGGAAGACTAATACACATTTATTTTGTTATTTATTTCATAAGCACATGTGAGTCTCTCCTTCTGTTGGGGGTTCAGGCTAAAGCTGGGATATGCTGTAAGCACCTAAAAGTCGGAACGTGAATTCCAATTGCATTAGGCTCAACAACTGACTTCACACCTTCAGAACAGCCTCCATCTGTTTCTTACAAGATAGTACCTGAGTTGTATATTGGTTTCTGATATTTCTCTTTTTATTCATTTCTAGTTTCAGCCTTGGTAGGTCTCTATAACCCAAGAGTAGACAATGAGTTCAAACAGGGAAAGACAAGCCTAGAGAGAGGGAAGAGTAATGATTTAGCTAGTATGTTGGATAGGATAGCAATAAGACACTGAACTAAGAGGCTGAGGAGCACAGTGGAGATGACTCGCACTGTGGAGCAGGACTGCCTGCATTCACATCCCCAGACAGCATTTGTGAGAGGGTATCATTGCCTCTCTGTGCTTTTAAGATAAGAGTCGGGGTGCTTCTCATAGACTTATTAGGAGAATAACATGAGATAATATCTTTTTTTTTTTTTTTTTTTTTGCAAACAAGGTTTCCCCATGTAGCCTTAATTGTAACTCACTCTGTAGATAAGGATGCCCTCAAACTCACAGAGATTCACCTGACTTGGTAATATTATTCCAAGTGTTTAGAACAATTCCTACTATAATAAACTTGTTAAGTCAATTTAAAAATAGTGAGGACCCAACCATACCACTCCTGGGCATATACCCAGAAGATGCTCCAACATATAACAAGGACATACACTCCACTATGTTCATAGCAGCCTTATTTATAATAGCCAAAAGCTGGAAAGAACCCAGATGTCCTTCAACAGAGGAATGGATACAGAAAATGTGGTACATTTACACAATGGAATATTACTCAGCTATTAAAAACAATGAATTTGAGAAATTCTTAGGCAAATGGATGGAACTGGAAAATATCATTCTGAGTGAGGTAACCCAATCACAAAAGAACACACATGGTATGCATTCACTGATAATTGGATCAAAAGCTCGCAATACCCAAGATTCAACTAACAGACCACATGAAGCTCATGAAGAAGGAAAACCAAAGTGTGGGTGCTTTGGTCCTTCTTAGAAGGAGTAACAAAATACTCATGGGAGCAAATATAGAGACAAAGCGTGGGACAGAAACTGAAGGAGGGGTCGTCTGGAGACTGTCCCACCTGGGTATCCATCCCATGTGCAGTCACCAAAGGTAGATGCTGATGTGGATGTCAGGAAGTGCATGCTGACAGGAGTCTGATATAGCTGTTTCCTTAGAGGTCTGCCAGAGCCTGATGTATACAGAGGTGGATGCTCACAGCTAACCATTGAACTGATCATGGGGTTCCCAATGGAGGAGTGAAAGAGAAGACTGAAGGAGCTGAAAGGGTTTGTGGCCCCATGAAGAGAGCAACAATACCAACCAACCAGAGCTCCCAGGGTCTAAACCACCAGCCTGGGAGCACATAGGGAGGGACCCATGGCTCCAGCTGTATATGTAGGTGAGGATTGGTGGGAGAGGAAGTCCTTGGTCCAGTGAAGGCTAGATGCCCCAGTGTGGGGGAATTCATGAGTGGGGAGGTGGGACTGTGTGGGTGGGTGGGGGCACATCCTCATAGAAGCAGGAGGAGGGGGGATGGGATAGGGGGTTCCTGGGTGGGAGGGAAGTGGGGAAAGGGGATAACATCTGAAATGTAAATAAAATATCCAATAAAAAATAAAAATAGTGAGTCAATAGGTGTAAAGTCAAATTTACAAATAGGTGAAAGGGAAATTTAGGAACTGACAGTGTTGACTTTTCAAATGTGGCTGTCACTTTAAATTTTCTGGCTTACTATGTAGGTCATCAAGCCACGATGCAGAGAGGAAAGCAGGGCTTAGCAAACATAGTGTCAGTAAATGTACTATTTGGATCTTTTCATTTCCACTGGACTCAGTTCTATAAAACCAGGATTGGAGTAACTTGATGTGAAAATCATTGACATAACAGGAGCCACAGGAGTTGGGTAGCAGTGAGCCCCATGTGAGCAGCATCTTGGCTTGGTCTGAGTTAACAGAGAGGTGATGTTTATGCTGCACTCAGTGGGAGCTGGAGCACATTCTAAGGTGCAGTGTTAAATGATGGGCCCCATGTGAAGTCGAGCATGTTATGCTGTGGACTGTAGCCAGGGAAATGTGACAAAGATGGTGAAGAAACGATTCCAGTTGGATGTGTGTTAAAGACTGAAGAAGTCCTGAAAGCATTTAGTGTATAGATCATTACATACAGTGCTTGTGTGTACCATTTATATAGCATAGTACACCTTATGTTGTAGTCCAGTAGACAGCCGTCATGTCTGCCTCTTTTAGTATATTACTGAGTCCCTCCTATCTGCTTGGGATAATAATAACCACTTTTACACATTGTATTGTTCAATCTACATAGTAATCATGTGGAAAAGATCATAAATAAATAATTATGGGATGGACTTCTGTCTGAGTGCCCAAATGGAAGACATATGACATACCAGAACTGAGGTTGGCAAAGCAAACAGAAAGTGATAGGCTACATGGGCTTTATAAGTTATGAATCTATAGAGACACAGTTGCAATAAAAATAAAGTTGGGTCATTTCAGAGGCACAGGGAAAGGAAATGGTGTGCAGAGCTAGTAGCATTGCTGTCAGCTAATTCTGCAGCATCTAACAGCATCTAGACAGTTGTAATCTGATGGGTGTTTCCTGCTACTTAGCTTGATGCTATTAAATTCCCAGTTCTCTCATACTATATACATGTTATTTCCATTCTTATAATAAAGACTTCTAATCTCTTATAAGCTTATCTACACATGAAACAAAAGCCCTAATAATGTACTTGTTATTTATTTCTTTGCTTGACAATAGTTTTTTTTCCTAGTAAATTAAGAAAGTGGCTTCTGATTCATTTGTGGTTTTCCCTCTAGCTCAATGGCAGGAGAGTTGGTGCATAGTATATGGTTATTACATATTTCTGTGTCTGAAGGGGTTCCTTCCTGTGAAACAGTGAGTTAGCATTCTGATGTCTGACCTGTTTTGTATATGTTTCAGCGTTTATGAATCAAGCTGACATTGTCTGATCCTCTTTTAATACTGCAGGGCATTAAGACTAATGATAAGTCAACATATGCCTTTAGAATGAGTGTTTCCTTTAAAAGTCTTTGTTGGCTCAATATCTACCACCTGCACATCTATATATCATCTATCTATCTATCTATCTATCTATCTATCTATCTATCTATCTATCACCTATCATCTTTCAATCATCTATCTTAACTACTTATTTATATTTCTATTTACCAATCATCTCTTATCTGTGAAATGTGACCAACTAATTAAAAGATGTTATAGATAAAATGTGCACTGTGGCATGTATGCTTCTGTACACACACATACACACACACACACACATACACAGAGGGGGGGAAGAGGAGAGAGAGGTGGGGGTCGGGAGAACGATCTATATATACACACAGAGGAAAGGAATGATCTAGGAAGATACCTGATGTTGACCTGTGGCTTCCACCTGCATTTGTATATATGTTCCTGCATACACACACGCAGACATTCATAGGAACACATACATATACTCCCTACAAAGATAAACGTCCCCCAAATCATTTTGAACATAGAAGCTTTCTTCTTCTCCTTCTCCTCCTCCCTGCTTTTCTGCTCTTCCTTCTCCTTCCCTCTTTCTCCTCCTCCTTCTTCTGTATCCTGGCATAATTTATTAGAGATTTTGGAACTATGATAAATTCCACAAGAAAGTTTCCTAGAAGCCCTTGAGATATTTGGTGCTTATATAACTTGAAAGGTGATAAAATAATTAAATGATAATTTATAATGGTATTTTTGATATTAAAATATTTATTTTAAAATTCCTGAACTAAATATTTTCAATTCTTGAGATAGAATTATACAGTTATGTAAATACTATATGCATATATTTGTTATATGCATTTTTCTTTTATCCTTTTATTGAAAATAGGTTATTTTCTCATACAGTATCTCATACAGTATATCCTGATGAGTGAAAAGGATATCCTGTATCCTTTTCACTCATCCCAGTTGTTCCCCATCTTCCCTCCCATCTGGATCCTCTCCTTTTCTGTCTCCCATTAGAAAAGAACAAGCTATTAAAGACATGGAAAGAGCAATTCTCAAATCCATCTGGAAAGGCAAAAAACCCAGAATAGTGAAAACAATACTTAACAATAAAAGAATGGCTAGGAGAATCACCATCCCTGACCCCAAGTTTTACTACAGACAATAGTGATAAAAACTGCACTGTGTTGGTATAGAGACAGACACGTTGATCAATGGATAGAATTGAAGACACAGAAATAAAACTACACACTTACAGGCACTTGATCTTTGACAAAGAAGCCAAACACATGCAATAGAAAAAAGAAAGCATCTTCAACAAATGGTGCTGGTCTAACTGACTGTTGATATGTTAAAAAAAAATGAAAATAGACCCATAGTTGTCATCTTACACAAAGCTCAAGTCCATGTGAATCAAGGACCTCAACATAAAACTAGATACACTGACTCTAACAGAAGAGAAAGTGGGAAAGAGCCTTGAACTCATTGGCACAAAGGGAATTTTCTTTTCTTTTCTTTTTTTCTTTTTTTTTAACATTCATTTTTAAAAATTGGATATTTTATTTACATTTCAGATGCCATCCCCTTTCCCCATTTTCCCTCCCTAGAAAACACCTATCCCATGACCCCTTCTCCTTTTTGCTTTTATATGATATGTTAAATGTTAACCAAAAGCTTTATAAGTTTGGTAATGCTCAATATCAATCAGAAGTGTAACCCAATACCTCAACCTAGATATATCAACTATCTTTGACTGGTGGAGACATGAGAACATCCTTCTCCATGTCCCCCCACCCCTTTCTCTTTTTATCTCTCTTATCACCTAGCTACTCCTCTCCTTCTCCTTCTCCTCCTCTCCTTACTCCTCTGTAGCTGCCTGCAGCCACGATCACCAGGTTCTCCTGAGACGAAGCCTAGGAATTAACAGGAAGGAGGGCAAGAGAAACATGGGGCCAAGACAAAGTATTCTGATCAAGGCCTGAAGTTTAATAATTGACTTTCACATATAAAGGGGAAGCCCCACCCCCCAGAGTCTCTTCTCGGTACCGCCCCTGGGCTAGGTGAGGAGATAGTAGTCTGGAAGGTGTCAAGGCTAGCTCAGCAGGCAGTCCATTCTTCTTAGCTCTGTAGCAGACCTCAGGGCGCCAAGACTGGCAAGGCAATGCCTCCTTCTAGGTCCTATTGTTGTTTGGTCTTGTTGTGGTCAATGACTTGCAGACCTGCTCAGGCCTGGGGGAAGGGCGTCCTCTTCCTCTTTGTACTTCTCCCACCTTAGCTCCTCCTACATATCACCTTTCCTGTTAAAATAAAACTTTTCTCTCAAAATACAAATAGAGCATAACTATACCAATTTGTGTCAGTAAGGTGCAGATAGAACTAATACCCAGTTCATCATTTTGTTGACTAAGCAGAACCTCTGTCATCTCTCCTTACTAAAAGACTTAGTTCTGAACCTGGCTTTTTTCTTGGCTTTAGAATGAATGTCAGCTGAAAACCATCATCTCAAATCTTTTCTCTCAAAGTAAATAGCCAGGATTGGCTATGAGACTATAGGTTTTCAACCCTGTCAGAAATCCAGAATGGCTGAATTAATTGAAATTATGGGAAGCACAAAACATAGCTTCTAAAACTTAGCCAATTTATAGAGACCGCTGAACACCTGGACAGTCCCTATACTACAAAACGTTGGAGCATCTGATCTTCAGCCTTCTGGCCCAGGATCATCTGACAGACCTAGTGATGCAGAATTATTAAGGGCTGATTACTCTGTCTAGGCAGATATAATCAGTCGACTATTCTGCAAGTATGTCCTTTTCTGGACAGTAATTTGTCTGTAGATGGAAAGAGGCAATTCTTGCCTAGTTTGTCTCACCACAACTGGAGTAACTTCAAAGATGCTCAATTTTTTCTTAGAATCCAAGACAGGAAGCTGTCAGGAGCAGACAGGTCTTTAATCAAAATGAACATTAATACAGAAATGTTTGTAATGTCAATTCTACGGATTTCTGATGTTTTGGAAACTAACTATCGGTGTAAGGTAATCTGGACTGTTGTCTGTTAACTCTTCTTAGCTATTTCTAAACAAAATATAGAAAACACCCTAACAATAAACTCAGAGTCATTAATTTGCTATAGGCCCTTAACTCACAGGCTAGCCATCTCAAATCAGTTAAAAAAGCTAAAAAGCTGGGCAGTGGTGGCGCACGCCTTTAATCCCAGACAGCACTTGGGAGGCAGAGGCAGGCGGATTTCTGAGTGAGTTCCAGGACAGTCAGGGCTACACAGAGAAACTGTCTCGAAAAAAAAAAACCAAAAAAAAAAAAAAAAAAAAAAAGTTAAAGAAGGACTGGGTTTAAGCCTTGAATTCCTAAATGTGCTATACAGGCACAATACTTATGAGAGTAACAATATTCATCACACTTTCATATCAATAAGAAGCTCATACCAATGAAAAGCTTAAATTCGAAATCAAAGTAAATTTTGTATCATTTAAGAAATTATAACTTCATCTTAATAACAATTTTACATATTTCTACCAATAGGTTGTGGCTATGCAATAAATCCTATCTAATCCTCCCTGTTCCAACAAAACCACTATTTTTCCCAGAAAGACAGCCCAATATTAACCACCTCAGTCCCCAAGCCCAAGGAATAGGGGTGCCGACTCTTCATTAACTTCTTCAAGCTAATTATGGGCGTTGAGATATTAGAAGAGGGGAGGGGGTGGAAAGTAAATTGATAAGCCTCTGATGCTGTGTCTTTACTGCATCCAGCTGGAATTCCAGGACATCAGAGGTTTGAGCAGGTCTGCTCAGCTTGCTTGGTGAGTAGATACACCAAGGCTGTGTATTTTGTAATATACAATTCTCAAAACAAATTTTAGTATCAAGATCATTTTTTGTTTGAATTCTAGAATCTAGTCTTCTGGCAGCCTGCCTCTGTCATGTCTAATCCATATAATTCTGGGAGTTTCTATGAGGATGTGCTCCCACCATCCTCCCATTCCCGCCTCCCTGTGCTCAAATTCCCCAACACTAGATAATCCAAACTTTCATGTACCAAGGCCTTCCACTTTCACTGATGCCTAACCCCTTACCCATCCCCACTCCTCCAATTACTATGAGGGTGAGCTCCCACCACCCTCCTATTCTTGCCTCCCTGCTCTTGAAATTCCCCAACACTAGGGAATCCAGACTTTTTTCTTAGCTTGTTTCTTAGGACCATTTGCTTGAAAAATTGTTTTCCAGCCTTTTATTCTAAGGTAGAATCTGTCTTTGTCACTGAAGTTGGTTTCCTGTATGCAGCAAAATGCTGGGTCCTGTTTACATATCCAGTCCATTAGCCTATGTCTTTTAATTGGGCAATTGAGTCCATTGATGTTAAGAGATATTAAGGAACAGCGATTGCTGCTTCCTGTTATTTTTGTTATTACAGATGAAATTATCTTTGTGTGGCTATCTTCTTTTGGATTTGTTAGAAGAGGATTACTTTCTTGCTCTTTCTAGGGTATAATTTCCCTCCTTGTATGGGAGCTTTCCTGCTATTATCCTTTGTAATGCTGGGTTTGTGGAAAGATATCGTGTAAATTTGGTTTTGTCGTGGAATATCTTGGTTTCTCCATCTATGGTAATTGAGTGTTTTTCTGGGTATAGTAGCCTGGGCTGGTATTTGTGCTTCTTAGGGTGTGTATGACATCTGTCCAGCATCTAGGTTTTATAGTGTCTGATGTAATTCTGATAAGTCTGCCTTTATATGTTACTTGGCCTTTTTCTCTCACTGCATTTAACATTCTTTCTTTGTTTTGTGCACTTGGTGTTTTGATTATTATGTGATGGGAGGTACTTCTTTTCTGGTCTAGTCTTTTTGGTGTTCTATAGGCTTCTTGTATATTTATGGGCATCTTGTTCTTTAGGTTAGGGAAGTTTTCTTCTATAATTTTGTTGAAGATATTTATTGGCCCTTTCAGTTGGGAATCTTCACTCTCATCTATACGTATTATCTTTAGGTTTGGTCTTCTCATTGTGTCCTGGATTTCCTGGATATTTTGTGTTAAAATTTTTTTGCATTTTGCATTTTCTTTGACAGTTGTGTTAATATTTTCTATGGTATCTTTTGCATCTGAGATTCTCTCTTCTATCTCTTGTATTCTGTTGGTGATGCTTGTGTCTATGACTCCTGATCTCTTTCCTAGGTTTTCTATCTCCTGGGTGGTCTCCCTTTGTGATTTCTTGATTGTTTCTACTTTCATTTTTATGTCTTGAATGGTTTTTTTCAATTCCTTCACCTGTTTGGTTGTGTTCTCTTGTAATTCTTTAAGTGATTTTTGTGTTTCCACTTTAAAGGCTTCTACCTGTTTACCTGTGTTCTCCTCAAATTCTTTGAGAGTGTTATTTATGTCCTTCTTAAAGTCTTCTATCATCATCATTAGAAATGATTTTAAATCTGAATCTTGCTTTCCTAGTAATATGGGGAATTCAGGACTTTCTTGCGCGGGAGAACTAGGTTCTAATGATGCCAAGGATCCTGGGTTGCTGATGCTCATGTTCTTGTGCTTGCCTTTTGCCATCTGCATCTCCTTAGTGCTACATCTGCTGTCTCTGACTGGAGCCTGTCTTTCCTATTATTTTGGTTGCATCAGAACTGTGTGGGGTGGGTGTTAATACTGGGGTTAGAGCTGGGGCCCAAAAATCTGCTCAGTGCTCAGGTGCAGACAGGAAAGAACCAGTGCTCCTGCTCAGGGGTGACTTCCTGGGTTCTAGTGGGTCCCAGTTACTCCCTGTTTGGGGCGGGCATTGCTGTCTGCTTACCTAAGATACTGCCCAGGTTAGAGCTCCTTGGAGGCCTGTTTCCTCTGGGTTCTTAGAGATTGGGGGCAGAGCTACTTCCTGGGATCTGCTCAGTGTTCAGGCCCAGACCAGAAGGAACCAGTGCTCCGGGCCAGGAGTGACTTCCTGGGTCCTTGTTGGTCCTAGTTATTCCCTGTTTGGGGCCGGGGGAATTTTCTAAACAGAACTCCAATGACTCATGCTCTAAGATCAATTGATAAATGGGACCTCATGAAATTGGAAAGCTTCTGTAAGGCAAAAGATAGCCAATAAGACCAATTGGCAACCTACGGATTGGGAAATAATCTTCACTAACACCACATTCAATAGAGGGTTAATATCCAAAATATAAAACGAACTCAAGAAGCTAAGCACCAAAAAACCAAATAACCCAATCAAAAAAGGGGGTATAAAACTAAACTGAGAATTTATAAAAGAGGAATCTCAAATGGCTGAGAAACACCTAAAGAAATGTTCAAAATCCTTAATGATCAAATAAATGGAAATCAAAACGACCGTGAGATATTCCATCTTACACCAATCAGAATGGCTAAGATCAAAACTTCAGGTGACAGTACATGTTGGTGAGAGTGTAGAGAAAGAGGAACACTTCTCCATTGCTGGTGGGAACTGGTACAATCACTATGAAAATCAATCTGGGGGTTCCTTAGAAAGTTATAAATAAATCTACATGAAGACCCAGCAATACCAGTCTTGGGAATATACCCAAAAGATGCCCCACCATGCCATAGGGGCACGCATTTCACTATGTTCATAGCAGCCTTGTTTGTGATAGGTAGAAGCTAGAAACAACCCAGGTG
>JANHMN010000009.1:36947940-36980871 GCA_030674055.1 Rhabdomys pumilio
TGTGTGTGTGTGTGTGTGTGTGTGTGTGTGTGTGTGTGTGTGTGTGTTGTGTACTTGTGGGTGTATGTGTGTGGGTATATGTGCATATCTGTACCAATATGTATGCATGATTGCATGTGCCTCTGGAATTTTGAAGTTGAGGTTCATGCTTCCTGGATAACTCTGTACGTGTTAATTGAGGCAGAGTCTGTTACGGAATCTGGAGAGCACTAATCCAGGCTGGTCTAGGTCGTTAGCATTCTGAGGATCTCTGTGTCCTCATCCCACAAGCCGGGATTACAGGAGCACACCTGCCCACAAACTGTCAAAATTTTAAATCACTCCATTTTGTCCATGCTAACTCTAACAGTAATTCTTACCCTAAAACTGAACCTAAGAAGCAAATTTCGATCCCAAATTTTGCTTTAAATTTGGCTAAAATCAGATAGCATTGCTTAGCAACAGCCTGAGTGCTTTACTGCCTTGAAATCCATGTTCATCCTTGAAGTCTCCATGTCCATCATAAGTAGGGTCATTCTTCTTGAAAGGGTGAGGGCAGAGAAAAAAATGGAATTTCCTTCCCGTAAAGTAACGTGGTAGCTGTTACACAGTTCCCAATAGCATTTCCAGTTCATGTGAAACATCATCTACATAGGTCTTGCTGTCCACAGCACCGTTTATTGTTCTGACTTTCTGAAACCTCAACAAGACTGTTAGTTAGGCTTTCTGTAGCCCATTCTTACAAATTCTCCCATGCTCCTCTTATAAACCATTATTAAGGACCCATTAGCACCATTATTGGCAATGACAGAATAGCTCCATCTCTTGGCACAAGTTTTTGTTAGTCATCTCTCTGTTACTACAGCAAAACAACCTTAGCCGTTGACTTATAGATAAAAAAGGTGTTGTTCAAGTCCAAGGTCAAGTAAGACTATGAGGAACTTCATGATGGGGGGAAAACTTCTTAACTCATGATCCAGAGGCTAAAAGGAAGAACAGGAAGAGCCCAGGGCACTACCATTTTCTGAGTGACTGAAGGTCTTCCCTCTGGGTGCTACCCCCTGAAGTGTCTACTGCTTCCCAGAAGCATCATCCTGGGGTCAAATTATTAATACCTGGAGAGTATGGGGACATTAAACACAGCAGCTATAGCAGGGCTCTAGTGTCACATTACACCCATCTCCTAATACCAACCCATTCCTGTTTTACATTTTATAGAACAGAGAAAGTTTTACTACCTTTTAAGAATGAGGCTTGGTTCAATATCTTCCTTATGAGATATTGATTGAATCCTATATAATTTTCTAGTTCTTGTACTACTGAATTCATGATTAGTTTAGCCTCCCCCTCATTCTGATTATTAATATAATTCAAGGAAAGGACATGTTAATCAGTACAGAAAACAAGGACAATATTGGCAAATTTGTGTGGTAATATTCCATAAGAATATACATGGTCAATACATAAAAAGTTTCCTATTTGCAGTTAAAGAAGTTAGGAGACAGAGAGATTAATGGACACAGGTCAAAGCAGTCAGTATATTGCTACCTGATTTAGGAAAATGAGCACTGGGCTGAGTAATATACTGCATTCTGCTGTAGCAGCAGGGTGAGTTCTCTGCACTCATGAACCAAGACCTAGTGCTAAACATCTGCTTCAGATAAACAGGCAAGGACAATCATGACTCCTCAAATAGACAACGTTTCTCCTTTACTTTGCTCTTACTGTAAGTCATAGATCTGAGAAATGCTGGGTCTATACAGGGCACCAAATCACTGAGGAAAGGGAAGACATTCAAGGGAAAAGCATCCTGGGAGGCATGAGAACAGTGTTTGTGGGCTGCAGGAATAGGAGGTGATGCTGCAGAATTCCTGCATCTCAGTGAGCATCCCTGCTCCTGGCCCTCAGTGAGCATCATCCGTGTTCTGGTACCAAGGTGAGCATCTGTGCTGTCACTGTAGGATGCTGGGATCCTTTATCAATACTGACTGTCACAAAACTGAAGTTGTGCTGAAAGTGAAATAAAAAGCAAAAGTTCAGTGTGTGTGTGTGTGTGTGTGTGTGTGTGTGTGTATGTAGCCAATAGTAAAAACAACATGACATATAGCTACTAAATTATTTTCTATCATATTTTGGTATCATTTTGAATGTTAATATTTAAATTTTATTCATATATACAATCTTTTGAATGAAAGCTGTTTGGTTTCGGTGGAGCAAATGAATGAAACTCATACATGCTTTGCATCTGTGGAATAAAAAATCATACACAGTACAGAAAGGATATTAAAATGGATACATCTTCTCTTTTAATATTTATCATTAGACCACTCATGTCAGTAAGAGAAATGACAGCAGCCATGGCAGCACTAACTTAGTCAGTTTTAATGTTACTTATGAAAATCTACAAAGTGATCCTCTGGGTGAAGGTTTTTAAATTTTCTTTTTTCTTTCTTTTTTTAAAAATTAATCATTTTATTTGTTTACATTTCAATGTTATCTCCCTTTCTGGTCTCCCTTCCACAACCCCCCACCCCATACTCCTTCCCTTTGCTTCCAAGAGGGTGTCCCCCACCCACCCACCCACTCCTGCCTCGCCCCTCTAACACCCCCTTCTCTAGGGACTCAAGCCTCCACATGACCAAGTGCCTCCCCTCCCACTGCTGCCAGATGAGGCCATCCTCTGCTACGTATGTGGCAGGAGCCGTGGGCTAGCCCATGTATACTCTTTATGTGGTGGTTTAGTTCCTGGGAGCTCTTAGGGGGTTGGTTGATAATGTTGTTCTTCCTATGGAGCTGTAATCCCCTTCAGCTCCTTCAGCCCTTCCCCTAACTCTTCCATTGGGGTGCCCAGGCTCAGTCCAGTGGTTGGCTGTGAGTATCAGCGTCTGTCTTAATCAAGTACTGACAGAGCCTCTCAGAGGACAGAGGCATAACATACATGCCTGCTAACTCAAAGACCAGCAGTCTTAATTAACCTGGACCTCCAGGAGCTCGCAGAGACTGAGCCACCAACCAGGCAGCATACATACATGGGCTGGTCTCAGGCTCCCCTCCACTCGGCTGGCAAATATATAGCAGAGGACTGACTGTTCGAGCCTCAGAGGGAGAAGATGAGCCTAATCCTCAAGAGAGACTTGAGGCCCCAGGGAAGGAGGAGGCCATGTAGAGGAGAGCACTCTCTCAGAGGTAGGAGGAATGGGATGAGGGACTGTAGGAGCGAGGACTGGCAGGGGCAACAGCTCGAATGTAAATAAATGAAATAATTTTTAAAAATCAGATAAAGTTAAAGTAAAATGTGTTCCCACCCCCAGCCCCCAAATAATAATTCCTATCCGCATCTTTCATTGTTACCAATAAACCTGCAGTTAGCGTAGCTCTCTCCCTTCATTAAAGAGCATCTCTTTACAGCAAATGAAGACCATAGAGGAAAACCACAACTGGTCACAATTCACAGAACCCTGGATCGTGGCTACCCAGCCCCAGTGGGGACATCGACAATACACACCCTGTACCTAATGATCAGGAGACATTGCTGAAGAGGGGCAGACAGATTGGAAGACCCAGAGGAACAGAACGTCTGCTATGAGAAGAGACAGTGAAATTACACCCACGGTACCTGAACAATATGGCTGTCTAAACAAGACCTGAACAATGACAGCAGGCATGCTATCATGGAAAGGGGATTTCTTACAGAGCCCCTGACCTACACAAAAGATTCTATAACATGTAATGACTGCAGAAGGAAGACAATCGGTTTCCCCAGAGATGAGCCCTGTAAATGGTTATCTAGTACCAAGTTAGCAGTACCAAAAATATTACTAAATAAATAAATAAATAATAAATAATAATAAATAAATGATTACTAAGTTACTAAATTACTAAATAAATAAAATTATATATATATATATATATATATATATATATATATATATATATATATATATAGTGTGTATATATATATAAAAAATGCTTTTTCAAAAGGGAGGCAGTATTTGAGCGGAAGCAAGGTTGGACTTGGCAAGGGTTGGAGGGCGGCAGGGGAAGGGCAGAAATGATATAATTGCGTTTGGACTTTAAAACGTTTTCAGTTGTAAAGTATAGAACTCCTCCCCTCAAAATCTGAAACAGCAATTCAGAAAGTTGTTGTAAACCATGAGACCCTAGATCTAATACCCTCGGTCTTCCTAGCTAGTAGACCTAGGAATGTCGAATGAAGAAGTCAAAGTTAAGATTTTGAGTTGGAGTACAGGGTTCACTTGGAGATAGGAACTGAAAGTGTGAAGGTGGGTACGGTGAGGGTTGAGGGAGCCAGTGAGGTGGATTGAGCGCAATTGTGCGGCTGAGTGCTACCTCTGTTTCCTTAGCAGGAAGGCATCTTGTTACTTTTGTTCAGTAATCTCAAAATCTTTGCTGAGTTTTATTTTGTAACTGAGAATTGCTAACTTTCCCCTCATTTGTCATTTTCTAAACTCCGACCTATTGTGTTTTTGAAAGATGCACCTTTTCCAGTCTCCTGGAAAGTGCCTGCGGCCCACATTTTCATAGAGACAGTTCCACCAGGACCCTGCCTTGTGACCTGCCTGGGCCTGGTGGCTTGAACTCACTTGAGGCAACTGAGATTCGTTTAATCTCCCATCTTGAGCTTTCATTCTCTGTTAATGATTACTTCCTTAAAAGGTTTGCAAGTTCAGACAGATCCAGTTTGGCCTCTTCCCCTTGCCATTTACTTCCAATTAGGAACGCTGTGATGTTTCATGCAGGACTGTTTTCATTTGGTCTTCTGGGTTATCAGATAGGGTTCTGAATGGCCTTGTCCCAAAGGGCTTACTGTGAAAGACTTTCTCTGTAAACTGGAACTTCCTATCGGTCTATTCCTGATTTAGCTCACAGACTGTCAGGGGAGTATTTTCTCAGTCATTGGCTACACAGTAAGTGACCCAACCTATGGCCCTTGTTGGGTGGAAACACTCCAGTCTGATAACATCAGCATTGCTTGATATAATTAAAAGAGTAAAGGAGGCCCATTATAAGAAACCACATGATGCCTTTGAAATGTCTAACTTCTAATATTTCTAGAAATTCAAGCTCCTGAAATTTCTTCCAAACTGAAGAAAATAGAACTCCTTTCTGGCTGAGGCTTTTGTGTTTTTAGTTTCAGGAGGGATTTTTACAGCAAACTTCTAGATGTCTAAAAATGAGTTTCTGCATAGATTGGCTGGTGCCATTTCCCTCTGACCTGCTCCAGGAGCTGGGAGAAACTCCTCCAGGATCCTTAAGGCTGTCGAGGAGCTCCTCCACAATCCTGGAGTCAAGGAGAATGGGCTTACAATTCAAGGAGGAAATGGGCCTTTTTCCATGTATTTGTCCTTGGATAGGCATTCCTAACTTCACTTCTGAACATCTAAGTGACTCCACCTTACCAATTTTGGCAGTCCAGACAAAAATGTTCAGGTAATTAGGGGTTTTGACACCGGGAGATTATACAAAATCACTGAAAAAGAAAAATCCATCCTTGTTGTAAGAACCAAAAGTTAACCTGTAAGCCCCATCTGAAAAAGGACCAGGTAAATTCCTAGAATGCTGGGAATTGTAGTCTTTAGAAAATAACAAAGCCACATGGGAAAACATGGTGGCCATATGGTTCTGGCTTTTTATATTATTACTATTACTATTATTATTATTGTTGTTGTTATTATTAAATTATTTTATTTATTTACATTCCAAATGTTGTCCCCCTTATCTGTCCTCTTTCCTAGAGTTCTTTACCCCATCCTCCCTCCCTTTTGCCTCTAAGGAGGTACTGTCTCACCTAACCACCCACCCCCTTACACACCCACTTACCCACCCCTACCTCACTTCCTCCCCAACATCCCGTTTCCCTGGGGCATCAAGTCTCCACAGGATTAGGTGCATCCTCTCCCATTGGGTGCAGACAAGGCAGTCTTCTGCTACATATGTGCTGGAGGTCACAGACTAGCCCATGTATGCTCTTTGGTAGGTTGCTTAGTTTCTGGGAGATCTGAGGGGTCTGGATTAGTTAACCCTGTTGTTCCTATGGGTTTTAATCCCCTCAGCTTCTTCAGTCCTTCCCCTAACTCTTTCACAGTGGTCCTGACCTCCATCCAATGATTGGCTGTAAGAATTTACATCTGTCTCAGTCAGCTGCTGGTAGAACCTCTCAAAGGACAGCCATGCTAGGCTTCTAAGTACAACATGGCTCAAGTAATAGTATCAAACCTTCATGCTCCCTGATTCCCAGGTAAGATGGATCTCAAGTTGGGACAGTTATTGGACTGCCTTTCCTTCACTCTCTTCTTCATTTTTGTCCCTGAATTTCATTTAGACAAGAACACTTCTAAGTCAGAAATTTTGACTATGGGTTGGTAACCCCATACATTCAAAGGAGGCCCTGTCTATCTATCTACTGGAGGTGAACTCTTTGGGTTCCCTCTCCCTATTGTTGGGCATTTTGGCTAAGGTCACCCCCATTGAGTCCTGGGAGTCTCTCACATCACAGATCTCTGGTACTTTCTAGAGGGTCTCCCCACCTCCACCCTCTGAGGCTGCGTATTTCCATTCATTCTCCTGACCTGTGGGCTTCTCTCCTGCCCACCCCATACCTGATCCTGTTTCCCTTTTCCCCTTCCCTTGCCCTCTCCCACCCAGGTCCCTCTGCCTCCCATGATTATTTTTCTCCCCCTTCTAAGTGGGATTGAAGCATCCTCACTGGGGCCTTTCTGCTTGTAAAACTTCTTACAGTCTGTGGTTGTATACTAGGTATTCTGTTCTTCTTGGCTAATATCAACTTAACAGTGAGTACATACTGTAGGGGGCAATATTTAGAAAATGGTGGTGTGGCTTGTTCCTGGGCAGCCACCATGTTCCTTCTGCTCCTTGGCTCTGACTGGGGCTCTAGCTAGCTAGATGCATCCACGAGACACCAGCATGGTGGCTGGCTCTGCCAATCCACCACGCTGTCCACAATGCTCGACTGAGCCCAGACCATTCCTCCTGCTATGCCCGTGATATATATATATAGTATATATATATATATGTATATATATAGTATATATATATATATATGTATATATACTCAATGCTTAAAGATTATCCAATAGATTTATATATTTGGAAGTGCTCAATTAACAAGATGCCCTTACACTTGGAATTGTTGCCCAATTATCTAACCTAGATATTATAACTACCTTAGAGATGCTAGCCATCTTCTCTCATCCTCTGCCTCCTTCTCTCCCCTCCCCCAGCTCCTTCTCTCTCCTCCCCTTCCTCACTCCACCTAACTTTCATACTGCCCAATGACTAAGCTTTATTGCAAATGTAGTGGGGAAAATATCTCGCTAAACATACTATGCATGTTCTTTTGGGTGTTGGTTACCTCACTCAGGATAATATTTTCTAGTTCTATCCATTTGCCTGCAAAATTTATGATGTCCTTGTTTTTAATAGCTGAAGAGTATTCCATTGTGTAAATGTACCACATTTTCTGTATCCATTCTTCTGTTGTGGGACATTTGGGTTGTTTCCACCTTCTGGCTAATACAAATAAGTTCTATGAACTTAGTGGAGATCCTTGTGGTATGGTGGAACATCTTTTGGGTATATGGGCAGGAGTGATATAGCTGGGTCTTCAGGTAGAACCATTTCCAATTTTTTGAGGAATCACCAGATTGATTTCCAGAGTGGTTATATCAGTTTGCAATCCCACTAGCAATGGAGGAATGGTCCTTTTCACATCCTTGCCAGAAAATGCTGTCATTTGAGTTTTTGATCTTACCATTCTGATTGGTGTAAGGTAGACTCTCATGGTCTTTTTGATGCATTTCCCTGATGAGTAGGGACTTTGAAAATTTAAGTGCTTCTTGGCCAGTCAAGATTCTTCTGTTGTGAATTCTCTGTTTAGCTATGTATCCCGATTTTTAATTGAGTTATTTGGTTTTTGGTGGTTATCTTCTTGAGTTTTTTTTTTTCTTTCTTTCTTTTTTTTATATATATATATTTTGGATATTAGCCCTCTATTGGATGTGGGGTTAATGAAGATTATTTCCCAATCTGTGGGTGTCTTTTGTCTTACAGAAGCTTTTCAATTTTATGATGTCCCATTTATCAATTGTTGATCTTAGAGTCTGAGCCATTGGTGTTCTGTTCAGGAAATTTCCCCCAGTGCCAATAAGTTTGAAGCTCTTTCACCCTTTCTCTTCTACTAGATTCAGTGTATCTGGTTTTATGTAGAGGTCCTTGATCCACTTGGAAATTAGTTGGAAATTCCTCAAAAAGATGAAAATAAATCTATGACAAGTTTCAGCTATAGCACTCTTGAGTATATAGCCAAATAGCTCTCTATCTTACTACAGAGGTGCTTGTTCATCCATGGTCATTGATGCTCATTAATAATAGCTAGGAATTGGAAACAGCATGATGAGTAGGTAATGAAACTATAGTGTATTTATTCAATAGGATGTTATTTTAAAAGTTGCAATTATAACATTTGCAGGTAAATGATGGTTCTAAAACCAGTCCTTCGGAGTGAGGTAACCCAGACTCCAAAATATAAGTATTATTTTTTATATGTGGATATTAGCTTTTAGGCTTTAGATGTGTGTGTTTTATGTAGAAAGAACTGAAGAAGTTAGGTAGCTAGTAAGGGACTGGGGGATGGAAGGAGTGGATATTCCAAGGAAGAAGAAATAGAGGATATAGTGTTATGACGGGAAAAGGAGAAATTAAGACAGGAGAAGTGAATGGGGATGGGGTTGGAGGTAATTAGTAAGGAGGGAATGTGGGGCAGGATGACTGACACAAAGGCCCTTTGAAAAGCCACATGGAAACCTACTACTGTAGAAGCATCCCCAAATATACACATATGTGAAAGAAATTTAAATGGAGTTATCATATAATGGGGAGGGAATGCTCCAACTAGGCACTGTATGCTACCAAATAAAACACCCAGTACAAGGTGTGGGCTACAACATTTTGAATTATTAGCCAAAGGAATTGTATACACTCCCAAACACTATGGGTTAATTGCAATGTTATTGGTTTTCTTTAAGAGTTTTACAGTAAGACTCTATTGCTGATGATACTATATACTTATGGCATAGAGCATAGAGAAACTGAGCTGATAGAAAACTAGACGCTTTGCTTCTTCTGACTAGTGTTCATAATGCTGGAAGTTAGTATACACATTATATGAGGAGAAAGTTAGTCATTAATCTCACCCATCTATGAGCCCTGTGATGTATGATAGTGATCTGTCTACACTACATAGACACTAGTGTAACAGTGGTACAAGTATTATGGGACTAACCAATTATCTTTTAATTAGATATAATGGCCACTTCATGGCTTAGAAACCACAAATGACAATCTAATGAGGCCAAGAGCCTGAGAATAGATGGGTCATTAGCCATAGGGGAAAACTACTACTATTATTCTTCTAAATGAACATAGGAACAAAATGATGTCTAATTGTTGTATCCGTAGATAAGTGTAAATCTTCACCAGACAAACTTCTTGTGGTAGACAGTAATTAGCATAGAGACCCACGATGTACAAGTTCAGACAGTGAGAAACTTTGGAGCACTCAGCCCAAATAGTATTTCTTCACCAAACTCCTACTTTCAAGGCCCAGGGATCTGTGAAGAAGGCAAGACAGAAAGGGTTATAAGAGTCAGGGGTGGTGGATGACTCCTAGGAAACAGCAGGACTGACGCTCATGTGAACTGACAGAGACTGTGACAGTATACACAAGACCTTCAGAAGTTCAAGGTCGATAATAGATAAGGAAAACATACCCTGTCTCCTGTAAGTTGTATTTATTAGCTTATTTTATGCCAGGAATGGGGACAAAACTAAGACAACTTCCCTAGGCACTTACCTTTCTGCATTTACATTTTATCCAGTGATGATCTCATAGTCTAACATTTAAGAGTACAAACATTGCTTTCATTTTTCCAAATACAAACCCCATTACTTCCCCCCCACACACTATATTCTAATTAAAGGCTGGATCTACCATATCCCAGGTTATAACTTAACAGCTGTTAAAGCAGGGTTTTCTGGAGGTCATGAGAGTAGAGCCTTTCTGAGTGATATCAGTGCCCTTGAAAGAAAGTCACTCAATACTTCTGCCATTTGGTCACTCAGTGAGGTGACGCCTGTTATTGTTAATATTTTAAAACAATGGCACCCAATCTGGCTTGTTGTTCCTGACTAGACAAGGCCTGAGACCACGAGTGGCCGCATGCTCCTGCCGCTGCTCGGCTCAGGTCACCGGCTCAGACAGGCCAGAAGCACTGGCCCTGCACCCACCAGACGCCTGTGTGGGAGGTGACTCTGCCAATCTACCCCGCTGTCTCCACAATGCTTGACTGAGCCCAGACCATCCTGCCATCACCCAGTAGAAATGAGACTGTAATGCTTAAAGATTATCTAAAGGCTTTATATATGTGTAATGCTCAATTAACAAGATGCCCACACAATTGGTGGTGTTACCCAATTAACTAACCTAGATATAAATTGTTACCCAGGACTGCTCTCTCGATACACGTGTAGTTCTCTACAGCTCCTACATGTCTCTCCTCTTAGCTCCTCCTCTTCCTCTCTTTACTCCTCTCACACTAGCTCCTCCCAAATTACCGAGTTTCTTGTAAACTGTAGTGGGGGAAATATTCTGCTACAACACCTGTCTGAATCAGCTCCTGTGAAACAAGACCTCATTCGTGACACTTTTGGCTGCTTAACTTTGGGCTTTTTTACTTTACAACAAGAAAAATATATCAGCTCCCAATTAATTTATAGTAGTGTGTTTTGCTATCTAAATGGGTTAAAACAGCTCCTACCTTTCTAGTTTTGTGGTCATTTTAGATCAGCAGTTTCAAGTCTATCTTTCTGAAAGAATGAAATCTATTTACTTGTGAATAATTCAAAGAAAATACTAAAAATCATAGAATGTCAGTTACTTCTTATTTGTATATGTATTTAGTATATATGTGTATGCATGTGTGTGTGTTTGTATGCTAACTAAACTCACAAAAGCACACACAAACACACACACACACACACACACACACACACACACACTTAAAAATAAAAAAAAGCAAAAACCCAAACCTTATCATCTGTTTTCACATTTATCTCACTTAAAAATACTTGTTTGGAAATTCTAAAGCTACTTTACAGGTGCAGGGTGAGCCCCAGATGCATGCTGCAGTCATTGGAATCACAGACTCATACCTCTCTGCTTTTAGCCCATGGCCCATTATGATGCTGTAATAAACCACAATTTTCAGGATGAATTTTCCATGTATTAAAAAATTGATTAGCAAACTGACAGAAAGAAACTCCAAAGCCTCTTTGAGATGGCTGTAGTCCTTATTTCCCACCTTTCCTGGCATTCCCATGGGCTTAGTCTATGAGAGGTCACTCTAAGCTTAGCTAGAAGTGACAGAGTATTGTGGGCAGAACTATGACATCTTTAAACCATGCAAGTGCACCGAGATCAGTATTATCTAAATGTTTGATGTTGTTCAACTTCCTAGACCCTTAACAATGGGTTTTCACTGACATGTGTATATCATTATGCTTTTTCTTGTCTCCCCCACTTTCTCCTGTCCTCCACTCTTACTAGTCTTTTCTCATTCCCCAAATAGCTCCTACTTTTGCTTTCATGTCACAGCGATTACATTACCCTTTGTGATATAGAACTTAATACAGTGTGGAGCTACTGGGAAAGAGTATCAGTGAGGAATTATTCAGATCAGGTTGGCTTGTGGGAATGTCTGTGAGGGTTTTCTTGACTACAAATGTTAGTTGACATGGGAACACACAGCCCTCTGTGGGTCACTTCATTATTTGGTTTGGGGTCCTGGCTTGCAGGAGAGTAGAGAAAGGTAACTGGGCATAAACAGCGAGCCATCATTTACTCTCTCTGCTCTTGAATTGTGGGTGTGATGTGATTGAGTGGTTGCTGGAGTTAATCCACTAATTTCCCTGAAGTGGTGGCATGTAACCTGGGATCGTGAGTCAATTAATGCTTTCATTGATCATGTTGTTTTGTGTCAGGCTGGTTCATGTTAGAACATTCTTGATTGTTCTCATCTGCCTTTAGATCTCGTCCTCCTGAGCAATTTCTCTTCTACTTTTATGTCATATATTGTGCTGGATAGTTAGTTGTATGTCAGTGTGACACAAGCTAATGACAACTATCTGAGAGAAGAGAACCTCAATTTAAAAAAATGTCTCTATGATTTCGGGCTGTAGGCATGCCTGTAAGGCTTTTTCTTAATTAGTGATTGATGGGGAGGGCACACCCAACCCATTGTGGGTGGAACCATCCCTCACTGGTGGTCCTGGGTTCTATAAGAAAGCAGATTGAGTTAGCCATAAGAAGCAAGCCAGTAAGCAGCACCCCTCCATGGCCTCTGCATCAGCTCCTCCCTCCAGGTTCCAGCCCTGCATGAGTTCCTGTCCTGACTTCTTCCAATGATGGAGGAGGATGATCTGGAAGCATAAGCTGAATAAAATTCTTTTCTCTCCAAGTTGCTTTGGTTATGAATGGTGTTTTATCATGACAATAGTTTTCTTTCTTTCTGCACAAGAAAAAAACCATAGAAGATTATTCTTTCTGAATCTGTCTTATTAGGTTAAAAAATGATCTCCAGTTTCAATCACTTTTCTTAAAATGTCATAAATTTAGTCTCTGCAGCTGAATAAAATTTCATTATATTTTCTCTACCAAAGCGGTTGTTGATAGACATCTAGACTGTTTCCATTTCCTGGTTATTGTGAATAGAGCAACAACAAACAAGAATATTCAGGTGTCTCTATGGTGTGCTGCCTTAGTTTCCTTTGGGTAAATACCCAGGGCTGGGTAAAGCTGGGTTACATAGCATGTTAATTTTTGTAAGAGATCTATACTCATTTCCATAGTGGCTGTACCAATATACATCCCCGAGCTGCTAATACAGGATTTCATTTCTACACATCTTTATGGGCATTTGTTCCCAGTTATTTTCTTGATGATGTCCCTTCTGATGGAGTGGAGATAGAAGCTCACTCTGGCTATAATTTACATGTCCCTAAAGGCTAGGCATGGTGAAAATATTTTCAAATGTTTGACGGCCATTTGTTCTTTTTTCCTTTGGGAATTGTCTGTTAAGTTCATTATCCCACTGGATGATAGTTTTAATGTTTAATTTTGGAGTTCTATCAAGATTCTCTCAATACATATTTTATTTTTAACAGCATATCCAATATAAAACAATACTCCAAAAATAACATTTGCCTTTAAAAAGACCAGATATAATATTTAATTTTAAAAGAAGACAGTGAATACATTGATTTGCACACCCACATAGTTATAGTTAAGGATTAATTATGACACTCTAGTTTGAGGAATGATATTTAATTTCCAGAATAAAACTAGATAAGAATTTTATTGTTAGAGAATTAATTTTTAAGATTTATTTAATTTTACATGTTTGAGAGTTTTCCCTGCATATATGTATGTGCACCACATATGTGCGTGCAACCACAGACATCAGAAAACGGCATTGGATTCCCTGGATCAGATGGATATGAACCACCTCACTGGTTCTGGGAAATGAACCCAGGTCCTATGCAAGAGCAACAAGTGCTCCTAATCACTGAGCCGTTTCTCCAGTCCAGCTTCAGAAAATCTGATATCAATGATTTAAATATATTTAATTAAAAGTACTCTTTGGACACAACATTTAAGATAACTGCACACAGAAGTCTACTGAATAAATAGAAATTGGAGCTTGAAAAGTACAATTATTAGGACATACTTCTACCTGTAACTCCAGCTCCTAGGAATTCTATGCTTCTTACCTCCAAGTGGACAATGGCATGCACATGAGCTTACGCTCATGCATGTACATATGAATGACACACACACACATTATATATATATATATATATATACACATATATGTATATATACACATACATTATACATATATAAATATATATACATATACACACATATATGTATCTATACATATATATACACACATATATGTATATGTGTATATATATACATATATATATGTATGTGTGTGTATATGTATATGTATATGTATATGTATATGTATATGTATATGTATATGTATATGTATATGTATATGTATATGTATATGTATATATGTATATATATGCTTACAGGGAAAGCACTCATTCAGTAAACATCTCCCCAGTCCTCCTTGAACAGTTCTGATTCAATAGTATGATGCTTTTGGGAAGCGCACAGTTAATAACGTATGTGTAGTACAGGCTGCCTTCAAACGTGAGAACCTCTTACCTCCTCCTCTTCGACTTAGCCTACTGGGCTGCACTACTGTGACTGACAAGATTCCATATATGAATCCCCTGTAGGACATGTAGCAATGGAGATCTTTTCTCCGTTTGGACCTGTCTCCTCAGGCTGCTGATTGGTTCATTTGCGTGCTGAAGTTTTCTCGTTTAGTACAATTTACCCACTCATGGTGCTACTTCCTGTACTGTGAGAGTCATTTTCAGAAAGACCTCACATGTACCTGTATCCTAAAGTGTTTCTATCAGCAGTCTCAGATCCTATAGTTTTAAATTAATTTTTATGCACTAATTAAGTTGTAGCTCTCATCACCAGTGCCACAAAAGATAAAAATTAAAATTTAAAAAATAATACACTTATCTTTTGAGATTTCTGGAATATAGAGTCTTGTGTTGAGTTTAATCTAAGCCAGGTTGTAGTGAAGACTTAGATTTAGGGTACTTAGTATGCTAAATATTTATATAGGATCTTCGCTAAAGTGTAATCTTTACATATGTACATGCTATTTATAATAAGCTATTTTGAAAGAAGATACTAGAAGGGGGATCAAACCCAGGATCTGGACCATGCTGCTCAAGGACTCTGCCTGAGCTGCATACCTAGCTGCTGCTGCTTCTTTTTCATCTTCATCATCTTCATCTTCATCTTCATCTTCATCTTCATCTTCATCTTCATCTTCTTGTCCTTCTTCTCCTTCTTCTCTTCTTTTTCTTCATCTTCTGAATTTTATTTACATAATGTGTGTGTGTGTGTGTGTGTGTGTGTCTGCATGCACACACTTCATGGTGTGCACGTGGAGATAAGAAGACCACTTGTAGAATTTTTTTTCCATTATGTGTGTTTGATGGAAAAACTCAAGTTATCAGGCTGGTTACAAGTGGTTTCTTTACCCACTGAGCTGTCTCACTCACCCTATGCCAGAGTATTTAATTAAATGCCAACAGAGAGTAGCTTATACAATCCCAGGTAAATTGTATATAGTTGTTCTGTGTAAGAAGGACACCTCTTCAAATAATATTAATTTAACTAATCTAGTAGATCATTATTATGTATCTCATTTTTGTGTTGATTAAGAATTCTCTGGAAACATTTCTGTGAGTATCACTTACTGACTAATAAGATGAGTGATGGAAAAAGACCGATTTAAAAAAATGCCATTTTAAAATTCTGTCCTTTGGGGTAGTTGTCAGTTTCACTTTGTTGTGTGGTGAGCCATGCTCCTTTTTGACATAACAATAAATAATAATAACAGTCTATTCTTCAGCTTTCTAACAAAGATTGACTAAGGTGACTAGTAAGTAGGGAGTAATGTCATTATGACAGAGAATTCACATTCATCACTTACAATCTTCCCCAGCAGGGGAGGCACATGTCTTAGCAGGGCACATTATTTGAACCAAAGCTGCTAGGTCCTGGGGCTCTGCACCCAGGACAGATACAATGGTGCTGGGAGACCCTATATGCTTCCTCATTGTTCAGCTAGGCCAGGTTTTCAGTTGCATTTGGTCCCCAGCTCTGTGGATTTGAGGTTTTATTTCATCCCTACAGTCCTCCCTAGTGTGGTATATTCTGTCACCATCTTAAGCTCTTTAAACTTTACTATGAGTATTAGATATTGAACCAGGAACCTTGCATACACACCGTACAACATGCTTTGTTCATTTCTTAATTATGTTCACAGTATTTTGTTCTATTAGAAACAAAAATCCCAGCTGTTCTATTTTACCAATAAAGACTCAGGAGCCAGACTCTGTGGTGAAAGCCTGCTAGCTCAGAGAGGCAGAGAAAGCACCCAACTGACCTTCCTACTGCAACAATGTCCCAGAAGGAAAGGTCTCCACCAAAGTCCCAGAAACCCCTTCTCCTCAATGTCCATCCATTCTCTTTGATTATGTTCACTTTCTGTCAGCTATTTGCTTGCCCTGCCTCTTGACCTAGGGTTGACTTTATCTAGCTATTGAAATAAAGGCTGTGTTAGGGCTGAGACATACCACAAGGTTTTTCCAGTTCACAATCTTGGGGTTCAGAATGTGATCAAATATGCTGCAGTGTCCTTCCTCCTACACCCTCATTTGTAGTCCGGAGACCTACTGCATCCTAGATAATTCTATACTTAAGTTATGGTCCCATAACCCTGTGCCTAAATGTGTTTATGATGCTTATGACAGTGTACTGCATAAGATGTTTCAGAGGGAGGGCTTAGCTGGCTTTCTTCAGCCTTGTTTTTCCCTCACGTGCTGTACTTTTGGATGTGAGCTAATTTTAGGGTGTGACTTTTTAGAGAGTGTATACATTACACTAGCAGAAGCATATGCTCTGTGTATACAGCATAACCAGTTAGCTAGCTATTGTTCTGGAAGAAAGCTCTGAAATGTTCCATTTTTAAATGAAGATTTCAGAGATTCAGGCGCCAGGCCAATCTTGTAGCATTGAAGCTGGGCACCTTAATTTGCACTGCACCCTGTGAAGGAAGAATGGTTATCTTGAAATAGAGACATTAACACTGGAAAATGGGTGTCTTTCAGGTGCAATTTCTGGGTTTCATGACTCATTAAATGACACATACTGCAAAGTATTGTGATGTCCTTATCTTTTTGCTGTGTTTTATTCCATACTTATTCTCCTTTTATTTCATGTTAACAAAATTAGTTTTGTAAATTAGAAACAAATAAGACATATTCAAAATAATTCAAGATTCACATTGTAATAAATGATACTATTGGAAAAACATTGTTTTCCATGTTAATGGAGGTATATACCTTTTAAAATTAATGCTTTCTGCTCTATCTTTTCTGTTATTTATCTCTCACTTTTATTACTTTATGTCTGGTCCCCAATGTTGTATAGTAGTAATGTTTTGGTGGTGCTTTTTGAATGGTTTAATGACTGACCTGTTATACACGAACACCTTTCCTATGATTTTCCACTGTTTTTCAGTCTTCTCCCATCATTTTCTAGCTATGACTTGGTCACAATTTGGTTTTAGTACATTTTGAAAATAAACTTCGTTCTTATGTAGCTATGGTGCTTAATCTTAGTTGTCAACTTGGTTGGATTGAGAAATACCTAGAAAATTGGTAAGACACATTTCTAATTCTCTCTCTCTCTCTCTCTCTCTCTCTCTCTCTCTCTCTCTCTCACACACACACACACACACACACACACACAGAGAGAGAGAGAGAGAGAGAGAGAGAGAGAGAGAGAGAGAGAGAGCACAGACAATTTGCATGTGAGACAAAGAACCCAGGAGAGAGGCCCACACAAAATGTTGGCAGCATTGACCAATAGGCTGGAGGCTAGAATTGAACACAAAGTGGAAGTTGGGGTGTGCCCAGGGCCTCACTAGCTCCTTTCTCCTTGAGTGGGTGTGTTGACATTCTCTACAAACATTGGGCTCCAGATGGTTCCATTTTTGAGTGTGGACTCACACCAGCAGCTCTCCAGGAAGCTTCTAGATCTTAGCATAGGACCGGGGTTGCATCATCTGTCTCTCTTGCTCTGAGGTTCTCAGCTTCTTGAGCAGATCATTTCATGGCTCTCCAGATAGCAGATGCTACTGTGTGGTTTTGCAGCCTTTGATCATGGAAGCCATCCTAATACAAAGTGAGCCCCTCACAGATCTCTTATAACCATTTATAGGCTGCAGTACTTCTGTTCCATTGGAATGTGCTCAGCTGTTGAGGGCTGCTTGCAAAAATATCATGCTAGAAAAACAAGACTCTTGTTAGGGTAGAAAAGTATTAACCTGCAAATATGTGGCCCAAGATGGCTGCAAAGATGATAGACACTTTCTTCTAGGAGTTGGCTCCCAACAAGTTGTAGTAGTCACCATTGATTTTTATTGATATTTAATTCACCAATATTTACCAACCACCTACGCAGTGTCTACAGCCTATTTTCCTCGCAGCCCTATTTATATGGTTACCTACCTAGACTTAGTTCAAGCACAATGTGTATATGACTATTGAATGTGTGTATGATTATAATTTGTTCTCATTCACTTTCTGGTTCCTTGCCCTCCTCAATTCTCCTTTGTCGTCTAGGTGCTTCTCATTCTGTTTTCAGTTAGTCCCAACCTTTAATTTTTATCATATGTATTCCATCACTCTCTTCATTTCCCTTAAGACTTCTTTCTTTCCTTTCATGATCCCTTTGTAGTTTTATGACCCTGCCATGTAAATACACATTTTACATATACATATCTATGTACATATATTGCATATACATAAGAACACATATGTACACATATGTACACATATGTACATATATGTACATATATTTGTATAATAAATATATTATTTGGAAAGCATGGGGAATAGTAGGATTTGTGATTTTCCTCTTAGTAAATAATAAACTCATGCTACTTGTTTAATTCTAACAATTATTTTATATTTAGTATAGTACATGCACTAAATTCTATGTATTTAGTATTTATATATAAATCAGTACATGTGTGTGTATGTGTAATTTTGAATCTAGATTTCACATATGAGAAAAATCCTAAAGTAATTTCCTATATCTTCTTATTTTGCTTAACATATGTATTTCCAATTACACCCATTTTCTGAAAATATTATGATTTCCCCCTTTCCTTTTTTTTCTATTTTATTAAAATTTCTTTTCTCACACAATATATCCTGATTACAATTTGCTCTCTCTCTACTCCTCCTGGTACCTCCCCCACCCCCACTTTCCATCACATCTGGGATCCACTCCCTTTCTGTATCTTATTAGAAAAGAACAGGCTTCTAAGAGATAACAAACAAACATGACAAAATAAAGTATAATAAGATAAAACAAAAAAATCACGTCAAAGTTGGATAAGGCAAACCAACAGAAGGAAAAGAGCCCAAGAGAAGGCACAAGAGTCAAAGACCCTCAATCACACACTCCGGAATCTCATACACACTAAACTGAAAGCCACGGTATATACGCCGAGGAACTGGGGAAGACCTGTGCAGGTCCTGTGCTTGCTGCCTCATTCTCTGTGAAGTCATATGAACTTTGCTCAGTTGATGTAGGAAGTCATGTCAAAGTCAGATCAACATTGGTTGGTTACTCCCACAAGCTTTGTGGCACCATTGTTGTAATAGAGTTTTACCGGCAAGACAGCATTTTTTCCATTATTTTATTTATTCTAGTTACAGATAAATTACTGCCCTCCCTCTGCTAGGTGTTCCCCCCTCACATAGTCTCTCCTTCTACCCCTCCTCTCTTTCTCATCTGAGAAGGTACAGGCCCTCTCCTGGGCATCGCCTACCCCAGCATATCAAAAGACAGCACTCTTGATCAAAGATTTTGGGCTGGGTTGGTGTATATGTTTCTCTCTTTATTATTTTTTTATAGTTGCATTAACTTCCATTGTGTGTATATATATTGCTTTATAGCCAGTTCTTCTGGTTAGCTAATTTTAAGGCATATTTTAAATGTTGCTAGAAAGGGTTTATAGTAGGTTTTTTTTTTTTTACAGCTAGTTTATCCCCACTAAATGTTCCATCTTAGCATCTTCACTGACCACACAGGAGTTTGAGTAAGTGCATATTACTTAGGGTACTGCGAATTACAATACTTTCCAGTTCCGTGTCAGTTATGAGAATCATGTAGCCACATTTCCACTTAGCCATCTCTTTATGGGTAGTTCTTAGGTCAGCATCACATAGCATCTCCTTATGATGTTCAACTCAGCATTTTCCCAAGGACTTAAGTATGCAGTTATGTTCTGTCTGTTGTCGGTCTGTCTGTCTGTCTGTCTGTCTGTCTCCTCCTTTTCTCTCTCTCCCTCTCTCCATCCACCGTGTGTGTGTGTGTGTGTGTGTGTGTGTGTGTGTCTGTGTATGTGTGTCTGTGTGTGTGTGTGTGTGTGTGTGTGTGTGTGTGTGCCTGTTCAATTTCATGGTCTTTGTCATTTAATTTCAGCCACCTTGGCCTCCTTAAACTTACATCTGGCTGAGTGCTCTCCTCTGTTTTCAGTTACTGCCTTTTATGTAGTTGGGGAAGCATGGGGAATATTAGGGTTTATGTTTCCTTCCTGTTTAGAAATTATAGACTTGTGCATTTGTTCAGTGGACGATTGTTTTATATTTAGTTCTGATGTGTAATTATCTCCCGGAAGACAGATTTTGTAGCAGTTACTCCATCATAGCCAGAAGATGAAAGTTAAAATTATCTTTCCCCAAATGCACATTTTTTAATGATTTTTGGAATGTTTAATACCTAATTAGGAACTGACAGGGCTTATAGAACTATTCTATTGGACAACAACTTGTTAACATATATTTCTACAACGGAGACAAAGATGGAAAGTTACACAGAACTGGTTTGGTGGTAAGATTTTTGTCTTCATTATCTTTGTTTTATAGATATTCAATAACCAACAGTCAGTTAATTTTCAATTATAGAGGTAGTTGGGGATATCTGAAAAGTTTTGCTTAGTGTACAGTATAGTAAGCATTATTACTCAGTCTTTGTAAATAACTCACTTTTAATAATTCCTGCTGAAATGGAATTAAATAAATGCTTCTTAACCTCAATGATTAAGTCTAGGGCAGCATTGTCTGTACGGCACACACAAACAGTAGGATAATTGATTATTTAAGACAATAATATATAAACTACTTGGAGTTAAAAGTAACCTTAGAAAATTGTTTAATTGAGTCACTGTAATGGTTTAATGAGGTAAAGTGACTTGATAGGGTTCTGACAGGTAATTAATGATTAACTGAGAACTAATTTCCTTAGTAGGCTTTTTGATAATACGCCATGCTGCATCTTGTTTTGTGAGTTAAGCGTTTAGATATTCATTAGAATCGAGACACTAATGAAAGCGAGCATAGATGCTAAGGATTATATAACTGGGACCAAAATGAACTTTTCTAGTGTAGAGAGCAAACTGAGAAAACACTTGCCACTAAAACAAGCAGGCATCTCTTTATTTATAGAGCTCACTTGTCTCTGAGTGGCCTGTGAACAGGGTCTTACTGTGTGGGAATGCTCGTCTGTCATATTAGTAGCAAACTAAATGATTCATTCCAGGATCAATTTAACATATTTATGTGAAAATGTCACCCATAGAATTTTCCAAAGTAAGTTAAATGTCTGCAATGTTATTTGCACTAATAACATGCTGAACTAGTCTGGCCCTCAAATCCCACAAACTGCAAGCCTTAGATAGACCCTGGCCTAAATAGGCCACATTCCACAGCAAGTTACCCTGAACAAACTAGGTCTTATTAAAAGCTGCCTCCATGCCACACACTTGGTGCTTGTTGTAAGTCACCTACGCATGTGGTTTCCACACTCACCTTGGCAAAACTGGTCAAGGGCAGTCGAGTTGCTGACTGTGCTTCCTCTCCACTGTGCCTTCTCCATCTTAGGATGCCAGAGCATCTAGTCCTCAGGAGGCTCTAATTAGACTTGATTTCCTCATGGTACAATCAGTATCAACTCTATTATCTTCATCTCAAATTACCTTAGTCTCCACGAAAAAGCACAAGAGTCCCATAGTTCTGACCCAGACTCTCCATTCCCAAGGCTCTGTATACCTGCTAGGCTGACCCAGTCACACAACCTCCTTGGATTTATGAACCCATCCATGTGTTTGTCTATCGGTCTGTCAGACGATCTTCAGGAGAGAATGCCCATATGGCCTCTTTTCTGGGAAAGTATCTTCACCTTCTTACTGAGTTTCAGTTGCTCCCTGTTTGCTTCCACAGAAAGCAATTCTGTTCAAGTCCACATACAGTTCCTCAAGCTCTTTGTTTTTGCTCTCCTCCTGGGACACTTCTTGTTTTCCACAAAAGTTTCCATTCTATTCCATTCCAGACTTCTACAGTAGATCATGCAGGGACATGGGTCATTTGCATGATCCTGCCTGGCTGAGGGGTAAGATAGATTCTCTCTGAGCATAGCACATGGTGCCCACGTGACTTCACATCTGTCCTTTCCTCACTGAAGACATTCAGTGTGCGAGCATCCACATCTGTATTGGTCAGGCAGAGCCTCTCGGGTGACAGCTGTACAAGGCTCCTGTCAGCAAGCACTTTTTGGCATCAGCAATAGTGTCTGGGTTTGGTGTCTGCAGATGGAATGGATCCCTAGGTGGGGCAGTCTCAGGATGACCTTTCCTTCATTTTCTGCTCCACTTTCTGTCCCTAACAATCGTACTGAGCACGGGGACCCCAAAGGAAGAATTAGGGGAAATACTGAAGGAGTTGAAGGGGATTGCAACCCCATAGGAAGAACAACAATGTCTAATAACCGGACTCCCCAGAGCTCCCAGGGACTAAACCACCAACCAAAGAGTACACATGGAGGAACCCATGGCGCTAGCTGCATATGTTGCAGAGGATTGCCTTATCTATCATCAATGGGAGGGGAGGCCCTTGGTCCTGTGGAGGCTTGATGCCCCAGCATAGGGAGATGCTGAACTGTGAGGTTGGAGTGGGTGGTTGGTTGGGGGGGGGGAAGCACCCTGAAAGAGGCAGAGGGAGGAGGATAGGACAGGGGCATTGCAGAGTGAAAACCTGGAAGGGGGACAACATTTGAAATGTAAACAAATAAAATAACCGATAAAAAAAGAGAAAAAGAAAGAAAAAAGGGAATGTTGGATTTTGTCAAAGGCTAATCAGGGGGAAAAAAAAAGAGAGACTCAGTGTGTGAAACAGAAACAATCACTTTGTCCATCAAAGGCTTCAAGGTTGGACCTTCCCATATGCAATTGACTTCTTTCATTTTCTCCTAAACACTGACTAGTTCTTACAAAAACACGCAAAACACATATTGTCTTCATTGCTTTTGATTCTGTTTCTCTCTCTTCCCTCCAGTCCTTTTTACTTCCCTTCCTTTCTTCCTTCTTCCCTCCCTTTTTCCCTCTCTCCCTTCTTCCTTTCCTCCTTTTCTTCCTCCTTTCCTCCCTTCCTCCCCCTTTCTCTCTCCTTCCTTCCCTCCCTCCTGCCCTCCTTCCATCCCTCCTTCCCTCTCTCCTTCCTTCTCTTCCTCTTTTTTACAGACAGGCTAAGTAACCTAGACTTGCTTCAAGTCCCTTATCTTCTTGGTTTAGCTTCCTAAAAGCTAGGATTGTAGACTGCATTAGTATCACATCTAGTTCAAAGGTTTTATGTTCTCTCTTTTAAGAACCTAGAACATGAAGGAAGGGCACGTAGGGTTATTATAATAGTTTTTCAACATGTTGCATGTTTACAATCACTTAAAAATCAAAAGTTATAAATATAGCAGTTGTCCTCCATACCCACAGCTGTTTGTAGTTATATGTTCTCTGATTTTTTTATGTAGAAAAATCTCTATTGTATATTTACTGCTTCCACTATTCCTTGCGTTCAGTCCCCACCACACTCCTGAAACAGAATAAATCACTGTCTTTAGTGCTTCCTTCCTCAACAAATTCAATTCTACAGCTCTCTGTCCTTATTCCAATCTTCCATTCTGCATCATTTGATCTCAAATCCTCCCTTCATTGACTACCTGGATGTCAGAGTTCAGGTGTACATGAGATGCTAGCGAGCAGAGATGGAGGAGTTTCTCTCTGTCATGAATATGAAAGACAGAAAAAGAATCAGCTGTTTGTATTCGTTTTCCTCTTTGCCTTATTCAAATGCTGGTTCTCCCTTCCCCTACCTCTCTGAATAGTACTATACATACTCATTTGGCTTTTTGGTCCTATAGACCATTGGCAAGCCAAGATTTTCAAAGTGTATCTCCTTAGTCTCACATTCTCCACTCCTCTGCTCTTTACAACTGCACATAGACGTCACAAAGTAGACTAGTCCTGAGAGCGCGGAAGGAAGCTCTTACTGCCTCTGTTGTCCCTTTCCTCACCCTTTCCTTAGTGCCTCTTGTGTCAGAAGACAAGAGTAGAGCTATTCATCAAGTAGCTCAACCCTCAAATATTGACTAGGCTTTGATTTGGATACTTAGCAATATCTCTCACCATAGTGGGGCATTCCATTACCTCTGCATTTGAAGTTGACCCAGGATCAGTCTACTTCCCCTGGACAAGGGCTCCATCATCCCTCACCTGCTGCATTGCAGCGATCTCCTTCTTGGCATTTGGTTTCCCACCTGATCCTATGCAGGATTTTCCATCATGACACTTAGAATGACACTTTAACAACGTAAGTCAGATCACATCAATCTAGGTTCCAAAACTTTATGATGAATTCCCATCCCACTCAATAAATTCCAAAGTTTTGTTACAAACTAGAAGTGTGTGCAGGAGCAGTTGCTCAGCCCTCCTCTCTCGCATCCTTGTCTGACCTGTGCCGCCTCACACTACCCCTTTTCCGATGTGCTGAGAGCTTGTATTTACTAGTCACTCTGCTTAGAGTGTTCCCCATTTCATGAATTCCTGATATTAGTATCGTTTATCCCCAGCTTCTTTGAGTCTCAGCTCAAATGTAACCTTAGCTGAGGTGTTTGTCCTAAAACAGCTTACATAAAAGTGATCCTCCCACCCTGGGGCTCTATTTTGATACGATATATATATATGTATATATATATATATATCCACTATTATATATAATATATTACCTCTCTATCTATCTATCTATCTATCTATCTATCTATCTATCTATATCACTAACATTCTAGGAATTTATTAGTTTGCTCCTTTATTTCACTCATCTCATGCTCTTTTTAATATTTGCTTAGTTTGTTAAACAAAATGCTTAGACTATAACTTGGCATATAGCACATGCTCAGTAACAATTTTTGGATGATTGTATTTCTTCTTTTTTTATTCTGGGTTCCATCAGGCCATTCTCAGGCAAGTAAACAATGTGTTTCAAGCCTTCCTTCCATACCTACCTAGTCACCTTGTTCTCACCGTTCTCTCCTACCATCTGTTTGCATTGTTCCCTCAGACAGCTTTGCTTCTACTCTCGTGTCCTTTCAGGCTGAGAAAAGAAGTATTTAAAATAACATAATAATGGATAGTTGGAGGATCAATTGGGGATGGTGAAGCTGAATATTGCACTTAGAGATAGTAAATGAGTAACAGAATAAAAGAAAGCATCTTACTGGCTTGTAAATGACAGGATCTTATATTTCTGATACAGCCATCTGATACACAATGGTACTTCAGTCAATGGGCTACACATAGTTGGTGATCTTATTGTGGTAATAAAGCTGAAACACTAATTTCATAGCACAGCATTGCAGTGGGTATACCCCTAGATAATAGACAACTATGTAGCTGGTCTGTGTGTTTACAGCATACTAATTGCTGCTACTTTAGAGTGTACTTCTTGCAGTTATAAAGGCAGTTTACTGTAAAGCATTTTTCTGGGTTAAATTGGCAGCAGCCTCAGACAACCTCATATTTACTGAGCCTCTTGAGCACATCAAGGACCCACGCTGAATGATTAGCATATTTTATGTAGGTTTGTGTAGGTCTGCTCTGTAATGTTCTCCCAATGACAAAAGTACCTGGTGTCATACTTCCCAAAGTACATTACTGTCATTAAGTAAGATGACTGTAGGTAGGAGGATAAAGCGAGATCAAGACTGGAGTCCAAGTAGCCCATATAGCTTGGCTTTTGGCCACTTTATACCTTCTTCTCCTCTTCATCATCCTTTTGTTTCTTAGCTGCAGAGTCTGGTTCTCTCTCTCTCTCTCTCTCTCTCTCTCTATCTATCTATCTATCTCTCCCTCCCTCCCTTCCCCCCTCCCTCCCTCCCTCCCACTTCTCTCCTTTTTTCCTTTCTGTCTCTTATTTTATTTTTTGGTATTTATTCTTTTTTCATATATTGCATCCTGACTGCAGTTTCCCCTGTCTCTTCTCCTCCCAGTCTCTCCCCCTCCATCACTTACCCTCACCTCCAGATCTACTTCTCCTCCATTTCCTTTCAGAAAAGGGCTGTCCTCTCAGAAATATCAACCAAACATGGCATATAGTTTTGCAATAAGATGAGATACATCCTCTTATATTATGGGTGGACAAGGCAACCCAACCCAGTGGAAGGAAAAAGGTCCCAGAAGAAGGCAAAAGAGCCAGAGACAGCCCCTACTCCCTGATGGGTGTCCCAGAAGAACACTGAGCTACACAACTATATATGCAGAGGACCCAGGTCAGATCCATACAGGCTCCCTAATTGTCAGGTCATTCCCTATGAGCCCCTATGACCCTTGGTTTTTTGAGTCTGTATTTTGGGGGTTATCCCTGACCCTTCTTGCTCCTATAATCCTCTTTTCCCCTCTTCTGCAGGATTCCCTGATGTTTGGCTGTGGGTCTCTGCATCTGCTTCCGTCAGTTGCTGAATGAAGCCTTTCTGATGGTGATTACGCTAGGCTCCTGTCTACAAGTATGGCAGAGTATTATTAGGAATCAACTTACTGCCATTTTAATTTTTTCATATTTTACTTATTTATTTTTGCTGGTTGTGTTTAGTCCTGTCCTAGATCTCTGGGATATCCGGCCTTTGTATCCTGACCCTCCAGGCAGTGTCAGCCATGGGCTTCTATCATGGTACGGGTCTCAAGTTAGACCAGTCATTGGTTGGCTACTCCCACAATTTCTGTGCCACATTTACCCCCATCATATTTTGCAGGTGGAACAAATTGTAGGTTTTGAGCTAGATTGGTGTCCCAGTCCGTCTACTGGAAGCCTTGCTGGGTTACAGAAGATGGCTGGTTCAGGTAGTGTATCTCCAATCACTAGGAGTTTTTCCTAGGGCCACTCTCAGATTTCTGAGAGCTTCCATTGTATTAGGTTTCTATCTTGCCCCTTAAAATGTCCTCCAATTCCAGTTGTCTTTCTCAGTACTCTTTTTCCCCACTCATCCCCTTTCTTTCTTGTTCCCATCCCTCCTGTCCCCAGTTCACAAAACGTCTTTTATTTCCTTTTCCCAGGGAAATCCTTACATTTTCACTTGAACCTTCTTTGTTACTTAGTCTCTCTGGGTCTATGGGTTATAACATGGTTATTCTTTATATATAATATCTGCTTATAAGTAAACACTTGCCATTTTTGTCTTCCTGAGTCTGGTTTCCTCACTCAGGATGATTACATGTTTCTAGTTCCATCTATGTACCTGCAAATTTCATGATGGTATTATTTTTAACAGCTGAGTGATACTCAGTTGTGACAATGTACCATATTTCCTTTATCCATTCTTCAGTTGAGGTACATCTAGATTGCTTTCAATTTCTGGCTATTGCAAATAAAGATGCAATGAACATAACTGAGCAAGTATCTTTGTGGTAGAATGCAGCATCTTTAGGGAACATGTCCCCAAGAGTGGTATAGCTCTGTCTTGAGGTAGGTTGATTCCCAGGGTTCTGAGAAGCTGTCATATTGATTTCATAGTATCTTAAGAAGTTTTCACCTCCACCAGCAATGGAGGACTGTTCCCTTTGCTCCATATCCTTGCCAGCATGAGTTGTCACTTGTGTTTTTGATCTTAGCCATTCTGACAAGTGTAAGATAAAATCTCGAAGTCATTTTGATTTGTATTTCCCTAATGCCTAAGAATGTTGAACATTTCTTTAAGTGATTCTCAGCCATTTGAGAGTCTTCTGTTGAGAATTATATTTATACCTTATTTTAAATTGATTATTAGTTTGTTGATGTCTCGTTTCTTGAGTTCTTTATATATTTTGAGTATTAGTCCTCTGACAGATATGGAGTTGGTAAAATTCTTTTCCATTCTCTGGACTTCTGCTTTATTTGACCATGTGCTTTGCCCTACAGAAGCTTTTATACATCTAGTTTCATGAGGTCTTATTTATTAATTGTTGATCTTAGTACCTGTGCTGTTGGTGTTCTGTTCAGGAAGTTGTCTCTTGTGCCAAAGCATTCAAGGTTATTGCCTACTTTCTTTTCTATCACGTTGAGTGTGTCTGGTTTTATGCTGAGGTCTCTGACCTACTTGGACTTGAATTTTGTGCAGGGTGATAGACATTGATCCATTTGCATTCTCCCACATGTCAACATCCAGTTAGACCATCACCATTTGCAGATTATGTTTTTGTTTTTCCATTGTATATTTCTAACTTCTTTCTAAAAGAATCTGGTGTCCAAAGGTGCGTTGATTTATGTCTGGGTCTTTGACTTGATTCCGTTGATCAACCTGTCTGTTTTTAGTGCCAATACTATACCACTTGTAGAGTCAGATCTTCAAGGGAGGAGATTTAGGCAAATTGATAGAGTCATAAAATTTCCAGGACATTCAAAACAATGGTCTAAGAGATATTTATGGTTTCTCTTACTTGCATACATCAAAATGTTGACCACATCCTGGGGATGGACTCTCTTTTCGATAGTTTAGAGAGCTGTCTTAAGATTTTATTAACACTTTGTGTGACACATAGTTGAAGTTCAGTAAATTTAGGGAAGTGTATCATCACACTTTCGTGAAGTGTGTCCGTACTTTGAGGTTAAACCAAGGTTTTCATTCTGGTTTCTCCTCATGCACTGTAACCTTTCTGCAGTTAGGACACTCAGACTTTATGCTTACAATGTGCTCATATGCATGCAACAGAAGAAATAAATTATTTCTGCCTTTGGTTTCCTGTACTATAGGCCAGAAAGGAATACAGGTCCCAAGCAACAGATTAAAAACTCATAGAAGGGCTTCTGTAAAAGAGAAAAAATTGACTTATCCCAAATTTGAGTGGGAGCAGTCTTTGAAGGGAAGTCAGTATTTTTTACAAAGTGATGAATTTCACTTCATCCAGACTAGAGTGGGGCATTCCTTTGAGGAGAAGCTATAGTACTTAAGCCATGATGGCCTGTAAGAAACGCTCCTGAGTATTACCCTCCAGTGCTGAAGTAAATCCCAGGAGTATCAAGAAACACAGCAATCTTAAGTGGATTTGCAGTGCCAACAGTTCCAGAAACTCATGCACACAAAGAGCTGTAAGACACAGAACAAAGTAGGACCTCATGGATGACTTAGAGGTGAGAAAGGTCTTAATTTTATATAGCTTCCATGGCTGCTGCTGTCTGGTACCTTCTTCAAAATGTTTATACCCCTCAAAATACACAATGAAACTTGATTGCCTACATGTTACTATTAGCAGGTAGGAGGTGAAATGTCATAAGGCTTAATCTTATGAATGGGCCAGTGCAGATATTGTCAGATGAGTATTTTTTGTTGTGGGAATGAGTTCTTTAGAGAACGATAAGTTTTACTGTGTCTCTCTTTGCTCTTCTGCGCTGTGATATTCACAACATAGCGAGACCTCTTCCAATGCCAACCATCTTGATATTGAGTTTTCCAGCCTCAAAAACTCTTGAGCCAGTGTATTTCTGTTCAATCTTAATGACTCCTCTTAGCAGTTGTTACAGCAGCATGCCGTGGTCTAATACAGATGCCTGGCAAAACCTGAAAGGCCCTAGGATTCAAAGAGTGAATTCAGACTCCTGTGGACATGCCAAAGGGTGTGAGGATGTCAGCTGGATTAACATTTTTGAAATGGAGCACCATATCTGACTTCCTACTCTTAGAAGTGTTTATCTTGTGTGAGAGAACCTGGAACACAATGTAAATAGGAGGCAGCTGGTGTCAAAAATAAAAAGCAAGTTCAGGGGCATACAAACTTCCATTTTACTTTTCAGTTTCTGAGGGGTGGGCTCAGAATGCTACTTACTGGATTTCCTGTTCTGTACATGCACACTGCTGCAATCAAATGCCTTTAAGTTTCTATGGCTTGTCTATGTGTTATAATCCCAGAGGTGTTCTTGTCTTTTGCACTTTAGGACCAAGCATGGGACAGCGGGGAGGTTTTCTCAGCTTGACTGGATTGGATCACTGTACTCTTAAACATCCATTTTCCTGTTCATAGTGATTCCTAAGAAGTGGCAAACATTCATGACATGATTGTGGCCTGAGTAGACAGAGGGTTGCGAAGCTCTTTTTCCTCTTAAACTAATTTTAGGCATTTATTTTGAACAAAAATAACATTAGATATAGATTGGGGAGAGAATTCTTAATTTGATGCAGTTAAAAAACCTGAAAAAAACTCATAATGCCCCACAGTTAAGATGCAAGTTAAAGTGCTGACTGTCAAAACCAGAGTATTATCTGGGATGTTTTAGAAGGATATTTGAGCAAATGAAGATCTTCGGAGCACAGACAGGCATGCTCTTACTATTAATGCTGCAGCTGAGTACCTGTCTCAGGGGCAGTGTCCACTCCCAGAGCAGCTGCAATGAATGTCCGTCTCTGATGAGGTAGATTAAGTTGCCATGAACATGTCATTAACAAGGCAATTTGCAACATCTCAGCAATCAAAGATGCTGTGGAGCTCCGAATATGCAAGAGCAGCAGCTGAAACACAATTGCTTCTTGCTGAAGGAAAAGTGATCACCCAGGCACAAAATCAAGTCTGTGGAAAGTAAATGAGCAGGCTAGAGCCACTGGGGTCCTTGAGTCACTTGCTTCTAGTCTTTTTCTAGGAACTCAGTTGCTATGTTAACTATCTCCCATGAGATGGCCTGTGATAGGCCACTGGGGAAATTTGAAAGGGGTTCTCTAAGTATTTATGCAAAAAGTATGGAAATGGAAAGAAAAAATTCAAATGGATTTTCTATGCTTTCTTGTGTGTTCTCCACATGCCTTAATTTAAAGTAGCATTTATTCCACAGTATGCGACTTATTAACCAACTGGAGCCTTTGGTGCCTGTAATTGAGAGAAAGGAGACAGCCGCATGAGAACTGGAGAGAATAAGAAGCTAGCGTGATGCTAATTCAAGGCAGTTACCTGGGATACTTTCTCAGACCAGCTCATGGAATTGTTATCACGTAAGAAGCCAGAGCAAGAAGAGCCATGCTGAGTCTTCAGAGTTACATTCTGTGTTTTCTAATGCAGACAACATATTTGTTGTTGTGATTCATGGTACCTATAACTCTTTCACTTTAAAAACTGGATTTTAAAGTGATCTGGATTTTAGGTAGATCATATACCTAAAGTCTTCAATTTATTGTTATGGGTTAGCATAAAATGGGAAAATGGGGGGATTTTGTTTATTAAGTGCATGTTTTCACTTCCTAAGCACCAAAAGTTCAGATAAGTTTAAAAATGTCCTTGTTACACAGATAAAAACCAACAACCCCGAGTCTCACAGGCAAGCCTTCTGAACTCCACAGTCCCTGCTTATGTGGCTCTGCCATGATCTCCTTTCTTAAAGAGCAAGCAGTAGTAAAGGTTCTGCTCTTGCCGTGAGTTGAGCCTCCAAGGTTAGGGCTGAATATGGACCTTCAGGCCTCTGTTTAGAGGAGCTATGTGGGAAGTAAGAAAGATATTTGGCCCCTAGGAGCACCAATGCCAGTGTTCCCAGCCCAATCGACATCTCTTGCCCAGATTGTTCAGAGGCGCTTCTCTTGTCCCCCGAGACAACCTCCGGAGTTAGCGGCTAAACAGAGAATGGAAAAACTAATTCACTGAACAATTAAACAAAACCAGTGGAGAAATAGTCTTCACGGCTTCTCATAAAAGGGAACTTAGGTCTGGCCAACCTACACAAATCCTTCCCGTAGGCAAATAAGGAAGAACTAGTGGCCGCAACTGACGGAGGACTCCATTGTTCAAAATTCTTTGAGCCAGTGAAAGGGATGAAGCAACTCTCCGCGAGTTTCATGAGCTGTTTTATCATTCCTATAGAACTAGAGCAAAGATATGGAGCCAGGGAGGGAAGAGGGATGCTTTCTAAAGTGAAGGAACATCCACCCCCAGGGTTCATGCTTGGAAAAGGCCACTTCTAAGGCTTTTTTTTCCCATAGAATTAAGCAATAAATATGCCATATTTACATGTAGCACCCACATTATAATTTTGATCACCAAGTGTTGAGGTCCATTCTCTTCCTGGCTTGGGGCTAAAATGTTGCAGCCCGTACTCTATCTGCCCGGCTTGCGCTGTTGCTTGGGTCCACGGGGCCAGGGTTTCGAAGAATGGAGACAAGGCAGAGGTTCTGGAGTCAAGTCTCAAGTCTCCTTTATTGTTTCTCTTCTATTGGTGCATATTCACTCTTGTTCATTCCTCTTAACCTTATTTACTCATATACCTCTTAACTCTATTGACTGTATATTTATCCTCTTACAAGGAAATCCTGGGTATTTATAAGCGCAGGCAGGAGAACACAGGTGAAAACATTTTACCATGTGCACTATGCAGCTGGGGTCACTAAACAGCAAAACAAGCTATGTGGGATAAACAAGATATTTGTTAGAGTGTGCTCAGCTGTTGTAGGTTGCTGAAAAACCAAGTCTCTATCAGGGTAAATGATTCCAGATGGCTGCAAAGATGATAGCTGCTTTCTAGCCGCTTTCTGCTTAAAGTCGGCTCCCTACAACCGAGAGAGTAAGAGGCTGGCAAATATCTATCTCCAAGACAATTTAAATGGTCAACTGGGAGATAGAAATGACAACAACAACAAAAACAAATTCAGATTCCTGAAGAAATAACTTCAATATTGACTCATTAAAAACCAACCATTAATTTTACTCTTTAGATGTGACACTGGATAAAGTCTGAAGGTACTGGTGAACTGTTTGATCCCTTTTGTCTATAAGTACAATGCTGCAGTTGGCAAACACTGAAAGGCCCTTCCTTGTATAGTAAAGGCATGGGGAAACTAGTATCACCACA
>JANHMN010000009.1:36991227-37121630 GCA_030674055.1 Rhabdomys pumilio
AACAAGTTCCAGCTGGGCTGATCCTTATCTTATTAAATAATGTAAAAACTTTGGGCATGAAAATTTCTTCTAAAAATCACCTTCAAGAAACAACAATGAATGTATGTTCAAGCTATTCGCTACGCAGCCTCAACCAATAGCTCTCCTGAAGGTAAATCAATGTTTAAGGAACTAAGACTTGAAAAACACTGCGAATTCTGTAACTACTGAACCCCAGGATGTGCTGGAGCTCAGTATTCACATAGACATGCCAACAGGGAGTCATAGTGAGTGTGAGCACAGTAGATCTTCAGCCAGAAGTTCCGTATTCCATGAATGTATTTGGGAAGGTTTGGGTTCTTTAACACATAGTTAAACTGAGTCGGCTCTCGTCACTGCTACTTACTTCAGAGGTTATCACATTGGAAGAACTGTAAAGATACATCATGTGTGTTGGGTGTGATGAAAGTTAATACCTCATCAAAAGGAAAAAAATTGAACCCAGTGGATATTGTGTTACTTACTTTGTTGTTGGATTAAAAACATGAGGAAAAGCTGCATTTTGCATTTTAATCATGATATTCACTGTTTCTGTTGTTAGAGACCTAAAATTGCTTAGGTATTTTTTTTAAATCAAAAACTCTATTTTTTTGCTGTGATTTAATTTAAAAATGCCAAGGCATTCTGCATTTACATTTATTTGTTCTGAAAACAAGAGGAAGTTCTCAGTGTGTTATTTTCTGTTAGAAGCACCTACTTCTCAAGGCACACTGTATTTCTCTCCTTGCTGTCTCAGGCTCCGTAGGGCTCCTTGTATTCTATCATGTCTGTACACACACCCGACACATCATTCCTACCTAGAAGACAGTAAACCCTTCAGACCAACAGTATGTAAGGAAGAATCCATTAGCTAAATATACAGACAACTCTCAAAGCTATAACAAGCTGCAGTTGCATGCCTGTGACTGGGATTTCAAGATTGAGTCCACAGCTTCAGAGGTCTTAGGGACTTGTGACTGCAGGGAAGGGTAACCAGAAGAGTCCTCAGCAGTGGAGAAAATAGCCATCGAACGAGAACATCAGTGGGTGACACTCCTGATACTGTCCCTTCTCTAATTTTCATACAGCTGTAAAATTTCCTTTTCAATGAATCAGAATATAATCTCATATGTCCTGTTAAGAGAAAACCCCTTGGTCTTTCACTCTCATACAGATTCTCTTTAGTTTTTCTGTTCTCGCTTATGTTAAGACTCACGCAAACTAATGCTTGTGTTCCTAGCACGCAGTTACCTTCATCTGTATTGTGTAACTCACCCATCCTTAAGCTTCTTAGAAGCAAGGGAAACATGTAGTATTTATCTCTCTAGGGATGGCTTATTTTATTTAACATAACGACTCCTTATTGCTTGTATTTTCCTGCAAATGTCATGATTTGACTTCGTCATTTTTAAATGACAGCATATAATTTCATTGTATTTACAGTATACACATATGTAAAATGCACATTCGTGATATGACTTGACAGATGCTTCCATACCATGACTTCGAGAACAATGTTGCAATGAATCTGAGAGTGCAGATAATCCTTTGCGATGTGGACTTACTTCCCTTGGGTAAATCTACAGAAGAGTGATCGGTGGGATCACGCAGTTATATTTTTATTTGATGCATTAAGAACTGCGTTAGTTACTAATCATGATGATTATAAAATAACATTTTAGAATATTTTTACAATGAGCTGCAGTTTGAAAAAACTGAACATACGAACTACATCTAATATTTGAATCTTGGCACAATCAGTAAGTTTTTGACATCTAGATGAGTTGGCAAAACCACAGATATATTATACCCTTCAACTGGAGAGAAGTCTTTTATTAATTTGGGGAAATAATATTGAACATTGGCTAAGATGTGACTTGTTGAAGCCTAAAACCACTTGGGGAACTGGCCTAAGGAATAAAGGCAATCAATGATACCGGCAGAAGCTAAGAAATGAACTTTTCACTGGGCTGATGTACCACATATTTTATATAATAAATATGAATAAATGTGCAGATAGCAATGAAACACTTCATTGTGCTTTCTCAGGTCAGATCAAGAGATGACAGAATCAGACACAATTTGGAGGTGGCAAGTGAATGGTGAATGATGTGTTACGAAATGTTGCTTCAACTGTGGGATTTTAGCAGGCCCTTGTACTGAATGGTAGTATGGCTCTGATAGCAGATAAAAAAGAAATGGTGCTTTGGAGAGGAGGTGAGGACACTCTGCGATTGTCAGAGGTAGGTGAGAGGTGTAAGTGGAGGTGGGATCTCCAACTCTCTGATTTACCTTCCAATGATCATGTAAGTCCTCTCTCACTGGAGTCTGTCAGGATAAAGCCTTGGGGGAACATGCACTTTCTCATTGTGTTCTTCAATGTATGTGAAGACTCAGGAACTTCTCACAGTGAATTTCATAAATAAGAAGAACATGCTGTTAATCAAGATATGGCTAACCCCAAGAGTCTAAAAGCTATCATTCTCCTTGGCTGCTTTGGAACTTGCTGCCACAGCAGTATTTGTGAATTACAATAGATAGATAGATAGATAGATAGATAGATAGATAGATAGATAGAGATATAGATAAATAGAGAGATAGATAGATAGATAGGTAGATAGATAGATAGATAGATAGATAGATAGATACATAGATACATAGATACATAGATACATAGATACATAGATACATAGATACATAGATACATAAATAGATATTATTTGGCTTAATGCCTGCTGCAGCTTCAAGGCGAGGGCAGGAATGACCAATCTCTGAGGTCACAGTTCTGGCTTGGATATGGTATCTGGCCTGAAAGATGTCTGGACCTATCCAAGACTACACCTTAGCCATCCCCTTCACCCATGCTTTCCTAGAGACCTTCAGCTACAGTCTTTGTGTAAGCTCACGTTCTATATAGCTTTTCCTTTCTTTTCTTTGTCATTCTTTGGTTGGGGAACCTTCATCTGTTTGTCACAATGGCTGTTCTATTTTAAGTTCCTACTGAGAGCATGCGATTCTCCATTGATTCTCTATACATATAAAAGTTGCTGTCTCATGTTTTGCTCATCACCATTCTAACAGGTATTGTAATGATATCTCTTTGGTTTTAATTTTCTGTCCCTGCTGGTTAAGCATCTTCTTCCATATTGCCTTTGGAAATGAATGTCAGTTTGGACCTTTATTTGTTTAAAGGCTAGGTTGTTTTTATTTCTGTTGTTCCTTATACATTTGGACATTAACTCTCTGCCTGATGGATGTTTCGAAAGTATTTTTTTTTTTCATCCCTTAGGGTGCGATTTTCATCTTGCAGATGATGTCACTTTGGGTGCAGATGGTTATTAGTTCGATGCTGTCCATTTGTCTCTGTTCACTTTTGTCTTTTGGCATTTGGGGTCCTATCCAAATCAACCATGAGCAAGGCCAATGTCAAGAAACCTTCTCCTATTTCCTTCTAGGGGGTTTGCTTTTTCTGGCCTAATATTTAAATCTTTAATCCATTTGGTGTTGATTTTTATGCATAATGTGCCCAATTTCATTATTTTTCATGTGGATATCCAGTTTCTTCAGAAGTATTAGCTGAAGCGCTTGCCCATTCTCCTTTGTGCATTCTTGGTGCTGTTGTTGAACATTGTTGGCTGCATACACTTTGTTACTCAGAGCTGATTATAGGTAAATAAGAGTTTATTTCTAGACTCTCTGCATGGTTTGTTTGTCTGCCTTTATGCTAGTAACAGGCTATTTGGTCTATTTATTTTTTCTCTTTATTTCTTCTTATTTATTTATTTATTTATTTATTTATTTGTTTTTTTTCTTTGTGCTATTTATTTTTTTCTCTTGTAGCAGGCTATTTGGATTACTGTATCTCTGTAGGGAAGCAAGAACTATGTTTCCAACTTTGGTCCTTTCTGTCAAAAGTGTAAAGTTACCCAGTATTTTTTTAGTTGTGGGTGAGTTTTTAGTGTCTTCCTTATCTTTGAAAAGGTGACAATGAGATTTTATGTTTAAAACTGAATTCATTAATTTCCTTGTAGTGATTGAACATGGGAGCTCCCTCATGCCAGACAGCCATTCTGCAGCGGAAATGCATTCCTCCATTTGCACAGGGGCTTCATTGTTGCTATACATCAGTTGGGGTCCTATGTGAATTTTAACAATACTAGTTCTTCATGAATATATGAACGTTTCTCCAATTTTATAAATTATTTAAGTTCAGGAATTTTGTGTGTGTGTGTTTTTAACTTGCAGAACTTTAACCTGTCCAGTTAAATTTATTTGTATTTGAGATATTTTTAAAATCATGCACATGACTTCTTTTTCATGTCTCTTTCAGATAAAATTTTGTTCATATATAAGGCAGCCCAATATTATATATGGATTTCATATACTATAACTTCACTATTAGGTGTAGATGTTTATTGTAAAACACTTTTTAGTGTGGAGTCTTTAGAAACATAAGTTCATATTAACTCCAAACAAGCAGTTTTACTTCTTTCTTTCTGATTTGCAGATCATTATTTTTTTTTCATGTGATTCTGTGGCTGAAACTTACTTTGTTGAAGGATTGTGGCAAGAATGGGCAACCATATCTAGAGAGAAAGCTTTTATGCTTTTTCTATTGATCATCATTTCACCCTGGTCTTTTCATAAGTAATCCTTAGATGTGTTCAGCAAATGTCCTTCCATACTGACTATTGAGAATTTTATCATGAAAGTACTGCTGAAGACGCTTTTATTGCTTACTTAGATGTTGATGTAGTTTCTATTTTTATTCTGTTAATGTGCTATGTCATATTGATTAATTTATATATGTTAAGCCTATGTGTTTCCAGGGATAAATTTCATTTTGTCAGAGTAAGTATTCCTTTGGGTATGTTGTTGAATTTGGCTTGCTAGTATTTTACTGAGAAAGTTTGTATTTATTTTTGAGTTACTGGATTATAGTGTTCTTGTGATGTCTTTATATGACCACATAGTATCAGAATGAGTAGAGCCACATAAGATGAGTTTAAAAATATCCATTCTATTTTGGGAGAAGGGTAATAAAACATCAAGAAGATAGATAATTATTTTAAAAATATTTAATAGATGGGGCAGGCCACACCTTAGTTGAACTCCATCCTGGTGTCATGCCCCTGAGTGAGCAGAACAAACCCAAGATGACCCAAGGTCCAGTGGCACAGAAGCAAGGCTGGCATACCACTCCTGAGATGACCCCTGCCTGGTGCCAAACAACATGGTCAGGACATAGCGCCAGACACCCAGAGTCCCAGTAAGATGAGCACATAAGCAGCGGAGAGATGCAAGAGAAAGAGAAACAGAAGGATGTGTACACAATGAACAGAGGCAGAACTGGGACTGGAGGTAGGGCAGTGTGGAACAGCCTAATGTGCTTAGACCATCCCCTAAGGCTCTGGTAAGGTCCTAGCCTATACTGCTGCTGAGGGCCATGTTGGGTTTGTGGTCCTGCAGCATCAGAGGTATGTTACCACCAAAAGAGAGGCACAGTCCTTGGTCTGGGCTGCCCCCTGGGGCCATGCTGATATCTGTGGGTTGTCCAGAGCTGACCTCACCCCTCACTTGGTACCATGGGAGTCTTGTCCCCAGAGTCAAGAGAACTGGAGAGTTAACCCTGCCCCTTAACAGCTGCAGCACTCAGGAAAGTGGACCCTGGAGCTATCCTGGGCAGAATAGTAGAGATGGCCCTGGTTACAGCTGTTGTGCGTGAACCAGCCCCAAGGGCTTGAGAGCAGGAGAGCTGCTACATAGCTCACCACATCAAATGCCCGTCTGGAACTGATGCTCTAATCTCCAACACACATTGGATGGTTCAACCAGATATCTGGTCACAACTTGGCCTGGTCAAGATGGGACATAAAGTTACACATCACAGTCTTTAATTGCTAAAGTTTTAAATGACATTGCATGTAATCATTAAAGTGCTGTTAAAGCTCAAATGTTTCTACGTGATCTTCAGGAAACATTGGTCTGAAGCGTTCCTTTCTGGACTATTTATCATCTAGTTTATGTGTCTGGGTAATGTTGGCCTTTGTCAGTTTCTTGGAAGCAGTTATAAAAAATGATGTTATTTCTTCTTTAAACACTTGATAAAATTCAACAGTGAAATCTTTCTTAGATTTTAAATTGTGACTTTGACTTCTTTCATAGATCATCTGGTTTTTCTTGACTGAACTATGAATTGTACTTTGTCAAAGAAATTTCTCCATTGTCCATGTTGTTGAAATTGTTGGTGTGATTTTCTAAACAATATGACCTTACTATCTTTTCGCTCTTGGTGAAATTGTCCTTTCTTCTTAACAGTGTCCTATGTTTCCCTTTCATTTCCTGTGGTTAGTCACAGTCCAGAGTGCTAATATTTCTCTGGATTCTTTCAAGAAAGACTTACTTCTTATAACTTTTATTAGAGCATATTATTATATTTTGCTTTATCATTATTGTTAATACAACACTGTACCAACTTTTTACATTAGTCTTTTTATGTAAGTATATATTCTGGCTAATTGTATGCCAACTTGATACAAGCTAGAGTCATCTGAAATAAAGGAGACTCAACTGATAAAATGCCACCATATGATCAGGCTGCAGACAAGCCTGTAGGGCATTTTCTTAACTAGTGATTAATGTGGAAGGCCTAGTCCATTGTGCGTGGTGTCATTCCTGGGCTTGTGGTCCTAGGTTCTGTAAGAAAGCAGGCTAAGTCATGGGGGCAAGCCAGTAAGTAGCACTCTTCCACAGCTTCTGCATCAGCTTCTGCCTCCAGGTATCTGCCCTGTTAGAGTTCTTGTTTTGACTTCCTTTAATGATGGGCTACCTAATGCAAAAGTATAAGCCAAATAAACCCTTTTTTTCCTAAGTTGTTTTTGGCCATGGTGTTTCATCACCGCAATGGTAACCCTAAGATAGTATACAGAAAAAAAAAAAACCCAGGATATATCAATTTTGATCATATCTTTACTTAGGTACCTGGAGGTCATTGAGTATTCCCTAGGAACAAAGAGCTACCATATTGATTGATCGTATCTTTACTCTTCTGGATCAGTTGACCAGAAGTTTATTGACATTGTTAATCTCAAAGAACTAGACTATTGTTTCATTATCTTCCATTTTCTCTTTCATGAATGGTTTTATGTGTTGTACTTTCTTCAAAGATACTGAGTTTTATTTGCTCTTGTTCACCTGATTCCTCAAGTCAAAAATTTAGATAATTGGTTTTTAAGTATTTATTATTTAATACATAGGGAACTTTGGTTTTCGATGATTTTATACATGTGTAAAATGTATTCTGGTTAATATAACATGCTCTTTCCTCTGATTTCTCTCTCACTGTTGTGACCCCTCTCCTTGCCTCCTTTTCTCACAATCAGGTCTTCCTTTTATCATTTATATTTTGAGACTCACTGAGATTCAATAAGATTTTCTTTGTGGCCAAGGTTTTAAAACTATCCATTTGAGATTGGTGAGCTACTCTGGAAGACACATAACGGATAACAGTGACTACCCCTCCCTAAGAACTCATCAGTAGCAGTAAGAGTTAGGGCTGCATGAGCTCCGGTCTGATCCATTATTGACTCTTGGTGTGCCAGTTTTCTGCAGGTATTGTAGGCACTTACAGATGCTCTGAGGTCCTGATGGCACAGGCTCTGGAGACAGCATGCTCTGGATTCATATTTTTTAAATCTTCTATTCTTTTTGGTTTTCTTTGCAATGATCCCTGAGGCCTATATAGAGTAGAAGGAAGGATCTTGGTGTGAAGTATTCTTTGTCAGGTGTTAATATAGTCAACAAATTACCTTCTCTTTCATTACTGAAACACATTACATAGTCAAATTCACTATTATTTATAGGTGTTAATTTTTTGACGAGCATTAATATTTGCCAGTTTCCACTATAATCAAAACCTGAGACAATTTTTTTTTATCACTCGTGAAATCTCTGGGGTTGTTTGTTTGTTTGTTTATTTGAGTAACTTCTTTGTTAAAACAGGTTTTGGTAACAATTGGCCTTTTTATTTATTTATTATTTTATTCCTACAATTTGCCATTTTGACATGGTTCTGCAAATGAAATCAGTCATATGTCACCATTTTAGGCTACCTATACTTCTTAAAATAATTACTTTGAGAGTCATCCATGCTGTTACCTGCTTAATAGCTTGTTTTATTATTGAGAATCACACTATTGTGTGAAATAGGAAACATTACTAATCCCCAGCTCGCTCATAGTGCTATTTCCATGTTCTTGACCACTTAGCCACACTGCTGGCCTCTGAAAAAGAATCAGAGTAGGTCTACACCTCTGACTAGGTGTTATTGCAGGCAAGTGATCAAAAAGCCACACTCCTTGAAATCCTGCTGAATGGAAAGTTTTCCCATCCTGAAGGGTTGTTTCTGAACGACTGTATGACTACAGCTGTTTACTTTTTAGGTATGTGGATTACCATGTCAAAGCATCTGAAAAGAATTCTGACAATTTTACTCTTTAGTCCACTGGTTATAAAAAATTTCCCATGAGGTCACAGATATGGGCTGAGCGTCAAGAGACTGAAAACCTAAGAAGGATAGCAGCCATAAAATTCAGGGTCACTTTCTCATGTAAAATATTTGTGTGTTCATATTTGTGCATACTTGACTTCATATGTACCATTTGTGGATAAAATGCAGTGCATGTGTAGGCTATGGTTTGGTGGAGCAGAAAGCATCTACATTACTGCAGACAATTCATGTTGCATGAAAATTTGGTCCTCTGTGATCAACAGCTTTAATTTTCTTTATAAATAGGACCCAGTACCAAGTTAGAAATTATATCTTAAAAAGTAGTGCAGTCTCTAGAGGACAGTATAACTGTGTTAAGTCTAATTTCAGTTTGACAGAATGGGAAACAATCAGGACATAAGGAGTTACATCTTGGGTGTTGTTATGAGCACTTTCCTAGAAAGGAGTCACCAGGGAAGGGAGACATGCCTTGAAAGTGGATGACAACACTCCCATGAACTGAGATCCAGGACTGAATAAAAGAGGGTGAAGAAAGAAAGCCAAAAGAACATACACATTTATCTTTCTTCGCTTCTCAGTGGCCCATATGTGAAAAATCTGCAGCCTCTCCAGATGTGAGCCATTTCTAGCCTCGAGTTTTCCACAACAAGATGGGCTGTACTCTCATATTAGTTAGAGTATCTGTCACTGTGAAGACATACCATGACTACAGCAACTCTTAAAAAGGAAAGCATTTAATCAAAGTTAGCTTACAGTTCAGAAGCTTAGTCTGTTTTTATCGTGGCCAGAAGCATGGTGGTGTACTGAAGTGGAAGATTCTGGTTGTGTGGTGTCTTGCTGAGGCAAACTTACATGGTATTTTGCTCAGGCAAGACCCATGGGAGGACGTGTGATGTTTGGAGAGGGTAGAAATAGGACTCAATGGACAGTGATGGGGTACTTCCATAGCTAGCCTTTCCATGCTTCACAGGTCTCGAGTCTTCACTAATCTTCACTTCATTGAGAAAAGCACAGCAGAGAACTTCTCTTGGTGTCACAGTTGGTTCTGATCACTGTCACTGACTTGTGCAGATTTGGTGGAGGCCTGGCAATTTCTGCTGGGTCAAGCCAGTGCCGCTGATTTGCAGTTGGTATCCTGACACTACTGAACTGGACTGCTGGTATCCTGACAAATGGAGACTGGAATCACCCTAAAGAGCTACTTCTGAAAAGGTTCACATCCCCTTGCTCTATTTACCATCTTTTCCCCCTACCTTTGATAGAGGGCTGAAGTACCTGGGGGATCAAAGTGTTTGAGAACCCACATTACAAGTAGGTTTTAAAAAGTCTAAGCATATAGTGTACAGGCAGACATCGTGCTGCAGAAAAAGTTTTACATCTGCACTGACAGTCAGTAGGAAGACAGACATACTGGGCCTGACTTGAGTTTCTGAAACTGCAAAGTCCATTCCCAGTGGCACACTTCTTTTGCAAAGGCACACCTATATTATCAAAGCCACATCTTCTAACAGTGTCACTCACTATGAGACTGTGGCAGCCATTTTTATCCAAACCATGTCTTATTCATTCAAACAGCTCTCAAACCATGAACCACAATAAATTCTTTCTCCCCTAACTTGTACTTTCCAAGAGCTTGGTCACCCATAAAAGTAATTAATACAGCAGCTTTGCTACAAAACTGTAAATGTACTCCATGGTGTTCAGCTCCGTCCATCCTTCTCCATTGTTCTTCATAGAAAATATCCAGTGATGCCCCTGCACTAAGTCAGCCCCATCTTTGGGAGACATAGAACTCCTCTGACAGCTCACTCTAGCTTGAGGTCTCTTTGATGTTCTTACTGAACATTTTTTTGATTGCTTGGCAGGGTAGGCCATTTCTACCAACTTTCCCCTGTCCTTTCAGGATCAGAGTGGCACCACACACTGACAGCTTCCCTAGTTTCTCCTGATCCTTCCCTTTTCCCTTCACATGATATAACTAAGCCCTCCTCTGTTTAGTTCTGTCATGGAATCAGCTCTCATCTGTCTCCTCTTAGTTCAAATAATTGCTTACCTTGCCTGAGAAACTGTTAGCAGTTAGCCTGCTAGCTACTTTGCTTTCTGTGTTTCTCCTGTCATCCTTGAAATATTTTCATTGACATTTCTGAGCTATAGTATTGAGGACCTTAGGATGGAGACTTCTGGTATAGTTATGAAGTCAAGGATCTTCTCCAGACATGTAAATTTATATTCAATTATTGGAGAATCCTGAGTATTGTATTCTGAGTAAGGTACTTCTGACAATACACATAAAATAAATAGAAGATGTAACCCATTTCTTTCAGACAAGATAAATTGTAAGAATATATTGTATAAGAATATATAGTCTACAAGTATACTGTAAAAAATCATGTGTACCATTAAAGAAAATATATTTCCTATAAAGTGGAATCTTCCTCCCAGTATTTCATGCCATACATCCTTTTCTTCATAAATAGTTGTGAAATAACTTGAAATAAAAACACACGACAGGTATGTAGCAGGTACCCTTCTAAGAGTGCAAAATAAAGACCTAAAATGGACAAAAATGTCTATGACACTCATGTTTATAATAAGACACATACAATAAATAAGTCATTAAAAGAATGGTGTGTAAATTAAACTGTAAAATAAAAACACTGATGGGTCAGGGAGAGTGGAAGGTATGGGTACCAATGTCACTTAGATAGCATCAAATCAGAGTAAGGGTGGGAGACCATGGGGGAGCTGAAGAGAACATTTGGGGAAGGGAGTCCTGAAGAAAGGTGAACACATATAAGTATATTTTAGGCAGGAGCTGTTTTTGAACCTTCAGAAGCTATGGTAAGGGATTCACTGTGAATAAAGCAGAAACACTGGTCAACCTGAAGAAAGGCTTCTATTATTTGAGTCACTAAGGTATAGAAGAATCATGAATCTTCCATATTCACGAAAGATCAGTAGTATTCTGATAGCTTCAAAAGCATCAATTACCAGCAAACAGATTTATAAATTTATTACTGAAACATTCATCAAGCTACCTCCATCTGTATAAGCTAGAGCAGACCCAGGACACTGGGCTAGTTGACATCTATTCTGATGTGGTCAATTCAGTAGAGTGAGTAGTTAAAGTTAATAGAGACATAGAATGAGTGTTAGCTGGGAGCAGACAACTGTGCACAGACAGAAAGAGGTTAAGTTGTACTTATCTGGAGGCATGCTCTCCTACTGCGGACCTGGAGACAGACGTGGAAGTGAATAGTGAAAGTGGAGGGAGTGCCTGTCTAATGACATTACCTTCTCTAGCAAGCAGGAGATGAGGCCTGTGCGGAGTGCGTTAATAATTTATTCATGTGTTCAGTGACTGGAAAATCTCTGAGCAAGAATCTTTGTGTGGCCACCACTGTTAGCTTTATCTCTCTAACAAGGAAGGCAATAAAAATCAGGCCCTGCGTTTATTGTCTTTTAAATAATACTTGATTAAACTACGAGTGAATCAACAGAACATTATTGGATAGGTAATAGCTCGGTAGGTAGGTAGATAGGTAGATAGATATACAGATACATGGGTGGGTGGATGGATGGGTAGATCGTTAGAGAAACAGACTTAGATCCCTTAGCATGTTCTGGATACTTTAGGGTTTTGTCAGAAGTGCATTTTTGGTCGTCCTAAGTGTCTTATGAGCTCACTTTAGGAGGGAAAGAACTGAGTCGAGAAATGATGTTATTAGACTTCATTACTGAAGAACTGAAACATTGAAACAAGTTTTGTTCACTTTCAAGGTTATTGAGCTGCCAGTTAGTTACATTCCTTGAAGACAAGAACTAGACTGGCAAATGTTAAGTAGTAAAGAAAATGGAGCTTGCAGTGGGCAAGGAAGGAAACTAAGACATTAAGCACTTGTTGGCATAGTCTGCAATTTCAGTTTGCTTGGGGTGGGAAACGAGACAAGAAATCTGCCACTTCCATACATGCCTGGGCTTGACATTGGAGAGCCCTGTCTCAAGAAAGAAAAGTACTTGTTGAAATGCATGATCTGTGGGAAAGAATAGCTTTCAGAGAGAGGTAAATTCTCTGAAGTAGAGATAGAATGACTCAATTACATGGTTCTCACTCTGTGAAGGAGAAAAATCAAAGTACCCTGACTTTACATGTCAATAATCAGAACAGACTAATACGTCATTGGTTTACCATACGTCAGGGCCACAGCAGGAGTCAACTACTGACTGGCTGGAAAGACTGAAAGAAGCTCTCCCAGGTCTTTCTAGAAAAACAGAAGATGGGCACTCAAGACCTAGGGAAGCCTTCCAAGGAAGATGTGGAGCAGAGCACATTCGGACAATTGTCGGCACCGAGTAAGACTGAGGTGTAGAATCCAAGTAAGAAGTGAAGAAGAGATAGAAATGGGCCAGGGCTAAACTCACAGGACATCGTTATGTCCGGTAACATTGGGCACACTTTAGAGGAGGGATTAAATCTTGTTCACCCTCTCTCAGCATGATTCTTAAAAGGCAGCAGACTCAATGAACATGCCTGCAGGGACAGTATGTTTTACTGTAAAGGCAAAGCTACCAAGGGTGAAGGGTACTGACAAGTGCTTAATCAGGTTCCCATTTTAAAGCTTACTCAGTCCAGCCATGTGATGTCGCTGTCCTCTGTCAGCATCCAGAGTCTTCCTACCTTAGTCAAGTCAGCCTGGATACTCCTTCACAAACACATCCTCATGCTTATCTCCTAGATGATTAGACCCTGTCCAGCTGGCATTATTAAACATCACTCACAGCCAACCTCACAGTGGTAAGAGCTCTGTTACTTGTCCCTTTCTACAGGTGACATATCTGAATGGCAAAGGTTGTTCAAGATCTTCAGAGTCACAGAGCTAAAAACAGTAGAACCAGGATTCAAATAAGGCTGAAAAAAAAAAAAAAAAACTAAAGCCACATTTTGTTTATGCTTTTTAATCTTTTAGGATTATTTTATATGTATTAGTGTCTTACTTGCTAAGAAGCTTTGCCAAGAGATTTCCCTTAGGCAACAGTCATACATTGGTAATACTTAATGTTAAAGTATGAAATGTATTTTCAAATACTTTGTTTACTGAAATAGTGGATTTGAAAAGAATTAAAAACTTTGGCATTCTAGGGCATACATGTGGAAACTGCATTTTAGGGAAGATGATTTCCATTGTTTCCCTTTGGTAGAGGTGACATAGGAGTACTTCATTTAAATGTCTCTGAGCAACTAAGTATCAGGTGTATTTTGAGATGAAGGTGTGTGTGAGTGTGTGTGTGTGTGTGTGTGTGTGTGTGTGTGTGTGTGCAAACATGAGGCTATAAGATATATTATGGAACACACATATAAAGAAAGAAAAAAAAAAAACTGTGACCATCCCATTTTCTCCCCTTTTGAGGGGAACAAGCTGAGTAAATATAAACTTGCCTATAATGATTGGCTTGTTCGCTGAGTATACTGTCACTTTTTTTTTAACAGTAGATGATAATGATTTAATTCAAAACAAAATTTAAAACAATGTATTTTTAATGAAGCCAACATTTTTTGAAGGCAACATTTTTAAGTATTATACTGTCTTTCAAGTGTGCCAATTACATAGTCATTCATTCATTTTTTACTTTTATGAGGGTGTGCCCCCACTCATCCACCCATTCCCACCTCCCTGCTCTTGAATTCCCCAACACTAGGGAATTCAAACATTCAGGGACCAAGGCCCTCTTATTCCACTGATGCCTGACAAGCCCATCCTCAACTACCTATACAGGTGGAGCCATGAGTCCCTCCCTTTGTGGTCCCAGGCTGGAAGTTTAGACCCTGGGAACTCTGGTTGAATATTTTGATACTCCTTCTAAGAAGGACCAAATCACCCACACTTAGGTCTTCCATCTTCTTCTTGAGCTTCATGTAGTCTATGCATTGTATCTTAGGTATTGTGAGCTTTTGGGCTAATATCCACTTATCAGTGAGTGCATGCCATGTGTGTTCTTTTGTGATTGAGTTACCTCACTCAGGATGATATTTTCCAGATCCATCCATTTGCCTAAGAATTTCATGAACTCATTGTTTTTAGTAGCTGAGTAGTACTCCATTGTGTAAATGTACCACATTTTCTGTATCCATTCCTCTGTTGAGGAACATCTGGGTTCTTTCCAGCTTCTGGCTACTATAAATAAGGCTGCTATGAACATAGTGGAGCATGTGTCCCTCTTGTATGTTGAAACATCATCTGGGTATATGCCCAGGAGTAGTATAGCTGTGTCCTCAGGTAACACTATGTTCAATTTTCTGAGGAACTGCCAGACTGCTTTCCATAGTGGTTGTACCAGCTTACAATCCCACCAACAATGGAGGAGTGTTCCTCTTTCTCCACATCCTCGCCAGCATGTGCTGTCACCTGTGTTTTCAATCTTAGCCATTCTGACTGGTGTGAGGTGGAATCTCAGTGTTGTTTTCATTTACATTTCCCTGATGACTAGGGATGTTGAACACTTCTTTAGGTACTTCTCAACCATTCGAGATTCCTCAGTTGAGAATTCTTTGTTTAGCTCTGTACCCCATTTTTTAATAGGATTATTTGATTGTCTAGAGTCTTTTTCAGTTCTTTGTATACCTTGGATATTAGCCCTCTATCGGATGTGGGATTGGTAAAGATCTTTTCCCAGTCTGTTGGTTGCCACTTTGTCCTATTGACGGTGTCCTTTGCTTTACAGAAGTTTTGCAGTTTTATGAGGTCCCATTTGTCAGTTCTTGATCTTAGAGCTTAAGCCATTGGTATTCTGTTCAGGAACTTTCCTCCTGTGCCCATGTGTTTGAGACTTTTCCCCATTTTCTCTTCTATTAGTTTTAGTGTATCTGGTTTTATGTGGAGGTCCTTGATCCACTTGGACTTGAGCTTTGGACAAGAAGATAAGTATGGATCAATTTGCATTCTTCTACATGCTGACCTCCAGTTCAACCAGCACTATTTGTTGAAAATGCTGGTTTTTTTTTTCAACTGGATGGTTTTGGCACCTTTGTCAAAGATCAAGTGACCATAGGTATGGGGGTTCATTTCTCTATCTTTTTTTTTTCTATTCCATTGATCCTCCTGCCTGTCTCTGTACCAATACCATGCAGGGTTTTTTTTTGTTTGTTTTTTGTTTTTGTTTGTTTGTTTGTTTTATCACTATCGCTTTGTAGTACAGCTTGAAATCTGGGATGGTAATTCCCCCAAAGTTCTTTTATTGTTGAGAATAGTTTTCGCTATCCTGGGTTTCTTTTTTAAATTCCAAATGAATTTGAGACAGATCTTTTACTTGCTTGGTTAGATTCACACCAAGGTATTTTATATTATTTGTGACTCTGGTGAAAGATGTCATTTCGCTAATTTCTTTCTCAGCCTGTTTAATCTTTTGAGTAGAGGAAGGCTACTGATATGTTTGAATTAATTTTATATCCAGCCACTTTGCTAAAGTTGTTTTTCAGGTTTAGGAGATCTCTTGTGCAAGTTTTGGAATCACTTAAGTATATTATCATATCATCTGAAAATAGTGAAATTTTGACTTCTTCCTTTCCAATGTCTATCCCTTTGATCTCCTTTTGTTGCCTGATTGCTCTGGCTAGGACTTCCAGTACTATATTGAATAGGTAGGGTGAGAGTGGGCAGACTTGTCTACTCTCTGATTTTCGTGGGATTGCTTCAAGTTTCTCTCCATTTAGTTTGATGTTGGCTACTGGTTTGCTGTATGTTGCTTTTACTATGTTTAGGTATGGACCTTGGATTCCTGATCTTTCCAAGACTTTTATCATGAAGGGGTGTTGAATTTTGTGAAATGCTTTCTCAGCATCTAGTGATAAGATCATGTGTTTTTTTTTTCTTTGAGTTTGTTTATATAGTGGATTACATTGATGGATTTCCGTATATTGAACCATCCCTGCATTCCTGAGATAAAGCCTACTTGATCATGATGGGTTACTCTCTCAAAATTTCACTATTTTCAGATGATATGATAATATACTTAAGTGATTCCAAAACTTCCACCAGAGAGTCTGCCTAAGGGTTTATCTATCTTGTTGATTTTCTCAAAGAACCAGCTCCTGGTTTTATTGATTCTTTGTATAGCTATTTTTGTTTCTACTTGGTTGATTTCAGCCCTGAGTTTGATTATTTCCTGCCCTCTACTCCTCTTTGATGTATTTGCTTCTTTTTGTTCTAGAGCTTTCAAGTGTGTTGTCAACCTGCTAGTGTATGCTCTCTCCAGTTTCTTTTTTGTAAGTAGTTAGAGCTATGACTTTTTCTCTTAGTACTGCTTTCATTGTATCTCATAAGTTTTGGTATGATGTATCTTTGTTTTCATTAAATTCTAAAAAGTCTTTAATTTTTTCTTTATTTCTTCCTTGACCACATTATCATTGAGTAGAGTGTTTTTCAGTTACTATGTGAATGTGGGCTTTCCATTGATTTATCATTATTGAAGACCAGCCTTAGTCCACTGTGATCTGATAGGATGCATGAGATTATTTCAGTTTTCTTGTATCTGTTGAGGTTTCTTTTGTGACCAATTATATGGTCTATTTTGGAGAAGGTACCATGTGGTGCTGAGAAAAGGGTATATTCTTTTGTTTTGTTTTAGGATGAAATGTTCTATAGATATCTGTTAAATCCATTTGGTTCATAGATTTCACTGTATCTCTGTTTAGTTTCTGTTTCCATAATCTGCTCATTGCTGAGAGTGGGGTGTTGAAGTCTCCCACTATTATTATGTGGGGTGCAATGTGTGCTTTGATCTTTAGTAAGGTTTATTTTATGAAAGTGGGTGTTCTTGCCTTTTGTGCATAGATGTTCAGAATTGAGAGTTCATGTTGGTTGACTTTTCCTTTGATGAGTATGAAGTGTCCTTCCTTATCCTTTTTGATAGCTTTAAGTTGAGACTCGGTTTTATTTGATATTAGAATGGCTACTCCAGCTTGATTCTTAGGGCCATTTACTTGAAAAATTGTTTTTCAGCCTTTTACTCTAAGGTAGTGTCTATCTTTGTTACTGAGGTGGGTTTCCTGTATGCAGCAAAATGCTGGGTCTTGTTTATGTATGCAGTCTGTTAGTCTATGTCTTTTTATTGGGGCATTGAGTCCATTGATGTTAAGAGATATTAAGGAAAAGAGATCGTTTCTTCCTGTTATTTTTGTTATTAGTGGTGACATTGTGTGGCTATCTTCTTTTGGATTGGTTGGAAGATTATTTTCTTGGTCTTTCTAGGGTATAATTTCCCTCCTTGTATTGGAGCTTTCCCTCTATTATTCTTTGTAGTGCTGGGTTTGTGGAAAGATATTATGTAAGTTTGATTTTGTCATGGAATATCTTGATTTCTCCATCTATGATAATTGAGAGTTTTGCTGGGTATAGTAGCTTGAGGTGGCATTTGTGTTCTCTTAGGGTCTGTATAACATCTGTCCAGGATCTTCTGGCTTTTATAGTATCTGGTGAGAAGTCTTGTGTAATTCTGATGTGTAATGCTTTATATGTTACTTGACCTTTTTCCCTTACTGATTGTAATATTCTTTCTTTGTTTTGTGCATTTGGTGCTTTGATTATTATGTGATGGGAGGTATTTCTTTTCTGGTATAGTCTATTTGGCATTCTGTAGGCTTCTTGTATGTTTATGAGCATCTTGTTCTTTAGGTTAGGGAAGTTTTCTTCTATAATTTTGTTGAAGATATTTATTGACCCTTTAAGTTGGGAATCTTCACTCTCTTCTATACCTATCATCCTTACGTTTGGTCTTCTCATTGTGTCCTGGAATTTCTGGATGTTTTGGGTTAGGAACTTTTTATACTTTCTTCATTCTTTGACAGTTGTGTCAGTATTTTCTATGGTATCTTCTGCATCTGAGATTCTCTCTTCTATCTCTTGTATTCTGTTGGTGACTTCTGGATTCTTTCCTAGGTTTTCTATCTCCAGAATTGTCTCCCTTTGTGATTTCTTTATTGTTTATACTTCCATTTTTATGTCCTGGATGATTTTGTTCAATTCCTTCACCTGTTTGGTTGCATTGTCTTGTAATTCTTTAAGGGATTTTTGTGTTTCCTCTTTAAAGGGCTTCTACCTGTTTACCTGTGTTCTCCTCAAATTCTTTGAGAGTTTTATTTATGTCCTTATTAAAGTCTTCTATCATCATCATTAGAAGTGATTTTAAGTCTGAATCTTGCTTTCCTGGTGATATGGGAAATTTAGGACTTTCTATTGTGGGAAAACTAGGTTCTGATGATACCAAGTACCCTGGGTTGCTAATGCTTATGTTCTTGCGCCTGCCTTTCGCCATCTGGATCTCCTTAGTGCTACCTGCACTGTCTTTGACTGGAGCCTGTCTTTCTTATTATCTTGGTTGTGTCAGAACTGTTTGGAGTGGGTATTACTAGTGGGGATAGAGCAGAATCCCAAGATCTGCCCAGTGCTTGGGCACAGACAGGAAGGAATAAGTTCCCCTGGCCAGGAGTGAATTCTTGGATCCCAGTGGGTCCCAGTTAATCCCTGTTTGGTGTGGGTGTTGCTGTCTCCTTACCTAAGATACTGCTGGGGTTAGAGCTCTTGGGAGTCCCGCCTCCTCTGGGTTTTGTAGGATTGAGTGCAGAGCTGAAGCCCATGATCTGCTCAGTGCTCGGGCACAGACCAGAAGTGTACTATCACTTTTAATAAACTGTTTGGAAGTCGTAAATTTTGTGCATATATTCTCAGGACAACAGAGAAAAAAAAAGAGTCACCTTTGAGTTCATCTTTCAACTTGGACCTTTCAAAAGTTACTTTAACCTCTTTGTTGCATGTAATAAAAAACAATACTATCTGGCTGATAGGGTAAAACTCATATAAAATTCTTAATACAGTGCCCAGAACAGGATATGAACTCTACAAATGCCTAGTGCTATCTTCTAATAATGATGGTAGACAAACTACAGTGTCGTTCATGTGAGCTGTGTCATTCATCGTCTGTAACCACCTTCTGAAGCCGATGCTGTTATCATCCTCATCTTAGTTGGGAAGAAAATTAGGTACAGAATGGGAATTCTCTGTAGTTATAGATATAACAGGTGATGGACTCGAGTTTGGCCCATGTTAGCTGTTACCACAGGCAGGTTAGCTCTATCTTCTCCTATTCTCTTGCTCCTTCTGGAAGTTTCTGCTCTGACAGTTTTTGGCTGTGAATTGGTACAGGATTGTACCAATGTCATCACCTCCCATGTTTGCTGCTGGCATAATTGATGTTGTCAAAACAAAGAATGGGTAGGACTCCTTCAAGAAAGAGTCTTTGGATTGGATAATGGCCTATTTATTTTTCTTAGATCCTTGAAGAGCATGTTCTAGGTTCTGCAAAAAGTTTCTCTTGGCTAGATGTTGAGGTATTTGGCAGTCTCCTAAGTGGAGATTGGAGTGGACCCCAGGAGTCTCCTCTTCACAGTGGCCATTTTATCAATTTTTTCATGACATATTTTATTCCCTAGGTTTTTGGAAGACTAGGTAAAAGTCTTCATTGGTCTTAGTGAATAATACTGATATAGGACAAGAAATGTTCCTAGATTAGCTGGTTAATTAAGTGGCTTTTTAGTCTATTCCTATAGCTATAGCTATATGCACTGGGTAATTCTCAGACACTTATGGGTTATAGTTCTAGAAACTAGTAAGTGTGAGCTCAAGGTGCTTTCAGATTCAGTATCTGGTGGAGGCCCATTTATCACTGATGGCGTCTTCTATGTGGCTTCACATGTTAGAGAAGACAAAGAAGTTCCTCCAGACATCCTTTATAAAGACTCCTACCCCATTCACGAAGGCCTTGTCTTCATAATCTAAATACCTCCCAAATACATCTTATATTAACACTGCCATGTTGAACCTCAAGATGAATTTTAAGGGAATATTAACATCTGTCCTATAACTGATGGTGAGCTATGCTCAGCAGAACTCCATAGCAGTAATTCTTCAGGCCATCCAAGTAACAGCCATGTGGACTTGTGGAACATGGTGTTTGTGTAGCAAGAACACCCAGAATTGGAAGAGGGGGTAATACCATAAAGAATTAGACTTTCTGCTACTTATAGGACTAGAGGGAGACATGTATTGAGGTTGTTATTTTCACTTTCAAAGGGATGTCTTTAATATCACCATAAAGGCGATGGGCATAGTGGATTTGTATTTGAGGACAATATTTAGAGAACAGCACAGGCAGATTCATGTCACAGAGATCTTGTTTGAAGACACATCCTGATCACTGCACATGTAGAAGCTTGGAGGCGTTCGGTTAGGACAGATTGATCATCACTGTCCCTCAGTCTTTATTAAAAGCCTGGTGTTTTGCTTTCATTATATAGATTATTACCATTTCAATGCTGTGCAATAACCTAGTTGACCATTTTATCTTCTCCTCATTTTACTGACTGAAAAGGAAAATGAGATTCTAAGAACTTAAATATCCTGCTCTAAGTTCACATAGTGAGTGAGTAATTAAGCTGGGATTTAAACTCAGGCCACTTCACTGGATGCTCTGATGCTTTTAGATGATGGTGGTGGTGATGGTGATGATTATGATTAATTTTATCAAATTTTCCTCCCCAGACTCAGCCTTGGACAACAGAAGACTCAAAGTAGAAGACTAGCCCATCAGAGAAGGTGGGAGAAATGATATCATCAGAACCAGGTGGAGGTGAAGGATGCCATCTTCAACAAGTGAAGATGGCATAGAATAAGCCCAAGAAACCGGTACTGTCTATCTGCCATTGCAGCATGGTGGAAGCAAAATTTTTCTCCCAGGAGGGAAAAGAATCAGTTACAACCTGGGGGGCAAGCCTTCCTTTTGAGATTAGGAATTAAATAAACAAAGACCTAGCAAATATAATAGTTGGAGTACAATTTAAATGACACTCATAACCCTGGAAGCTTTCATGGCTTCACCTAACAGAAGGTCACTTCGGCATCTTCAGTTGCCTGTGTGCTCAGGGTGAGAATGCCCACCACCTCTGATACCAAGGTTGTCAGGTATCAGTTAAAGGAGACGTGGGCAGGAGCTAGCTTCATTCAGAAAGTAGCTACTCTAGGATTGTGTCACTTCTCTTCCACCCACAGCTCTCGGGTCAGATCTCAGCTCAATCTGATCTCAAGGAGACACAAGCAGATATAGTAAGGTGGAAGTAATAACTCATAGAGGATGGAATTGGAAGAGAATGGGTTAGTATCCAGGAGCATCTCCCTGCATGGGAAAGCTTAATGATAGATAACTGTGTATATAGAAGATGACATATATGTAACACACACACACAGAAGCAGAAAAAAATGTTAATTAAAGCAAGACTGTGTTTAAACACTAAAACTTATGTTTACTTGACAACTAACTCTTTAAATCATGTTGAGAATCACTGGTGAGGACTAAGCTGAATAATGGACAAACCCTCAGAGACTGGGACAGTTTTGAGGGTGATTCACTCTGTGTGTGTCTCTGTGTGTGTGTCTGTGTGTGTCTGTGTGTCTGTGTGTGTCTGTGTGTATGTGTGTGTCTGTGTATCTGTGTGAGTGTGTAGAGGTGGGGAGAACAGTAGTGTAGTAAGGAAGTCCGCCGCAGCCACTCTGAGAAATGGAGTAGAGAGACCAGCAACACCTCATAAATCCATCCAGAGCCATTTTGAACAAATGAAGTGGAAAGCAGAACTCAGAACGACAAAGGAAAGCCTAAGTCTACATGGCATCTGAAATAGTGTTTCACTCTCTTTCTTCTCTTAGAAGGAAATAAATTATGTGGTTTCCTTCACATATGTGGAGAGCACCATCCTGTCGCACATGCTTATGCTGTCCACAAGTATGACTGTTTCCAAATGAACAACTCATGGAGAGAAGTGTTTTCTTCATCTAGGGCCCCACACATTTTCATCACACTGTCTCTTTGTGTGAAGCTGGAAAAGCCATCCACCCCTGTCTTGGTGTATTTTGATAGAATAAGAATTTTGACTCATATTTCCAAGAAAATAAATACTATTCCAAAAGTAGTTGGGTATAAAATTTCCATAGTGATACTTCATCCATGCACAATATTGTTTTTTCCATTATATATAAATATATATATATTATATATATATAATATTTTATATTATATCTTATATATAAGAATATATATGTATATATTCTTATATAATATATAACTTATAATATATATTTTTAATCTTGGAATAGCAAAAAACCCATGTCATAGTAACTCAAGCCAATAAGGGATGTATTGTTCTTTAGAATAACAACAACAAAGACTACAATAAGAGCTTGAGTTAAAGATGAGATTCTTGCAGGAAGAGAGATTCAAACATCACTTTCCCTTACCCACTCTATCCATCTTCTTCTTTTCCCACTTTAAGGTCTTCCTTAAAGCCTTTATCCTCAAAAAAGTTCCCTTAATGATAACACGATGTCCAGAGCATCTCCATGTTCATACCCTCCAAGGACAAAGACATTTGTTTTGAAAACTTTCAATGAGATGCCACAGTTGTGTTTCACGCCCACTGGCCGAGCTGATGGGAGGTATGAGCATTCATAAATGTTCCTATGAGGCACCTGGATTAGGCAAGCCCACATCACGTGGCTCTTCCTACTACAGATGAATGTGTAGGGGTTAGGATTTCATTCCAAGGAGAATTAGAGTATTAATTACAGATGTTGTTTGGGCCAAAATACTGAATATTTAAAGTAAAATATTTACATATTCATATATCCTCTAAAGTTTTGACCTCACCTTGATAGTGTCCATACCAAAAGAAAATAGTGTTGCCTCTGGCTCTTTTGATTCATCTGCTTCTCATTAGGTGGCAGTCTGAGTTAGAAAGATATACAAAAACAAAGGAGAGATAATAAGGGGGGGGGGAAAGCATTTTAACATGAGTTGAAGTCAGAATATTTTCATTGATGGCTAACTAGAATTATTCTATAATTACTCCACCACAGCCCTGGAAATGAGTCACCAAGAACTGAATATTTATAAGCTTCCTGACCTCAAAAACTTCAAAAATCTTACACGGGGTCACCTAAGGAGACTGTGGAAAACTTCCATGCAACTTACTGGCAGATGATTTTAGTTCTTATTTCAACAAGCTTGGTATGAAATGCATGCCATCTGGTTCCTGGGAAAACTCTAGAGCATATTAACTGCTTGTGTGAGAGACAGTTCTGCCATTTAGTTGTAAATGATTGCACCTGCAAATGAGAAATAAGAAAGAGAACATGTCTTATCATTTGCCTCAGGGCTGGGGGATTTGATGACACAATACTGCTGCTTCATCTACTTTCAAAATCTGTGCCTGATCAGTCCAGCTGTTCTCCTGTGACTATTTTGAACACGCTGTGTGGTATACTAGAATAGAGGCCTTTTAAGGGAAAATTTCAACAGTACTCAATTGAAGACTGAACTGGTTTCTTCCCATTTCTTCAAGGCATTTTTTGATGGTTTCAAGATAAAATGAAAGTGCTTCTGACTATTTTAACTCTTTAAGAAGGATACTTCAGTGAGAAATGGTTTCTCTTGTCCTGAGAATGCAGGCAATGCTCTGACGCTGATAAGCTGAAGCAGTGTAGACACAGACAGGACCTCTCCTACCTATGTTCTCAGAAAGACTCTAGGGACTCACTAGTGTTATCTAGCCTCCAGTCTTTTACTGTTAGAGTGGTATGCTTTAACGTTAAAAAAAAATTGTCACAAAGAATTCTTTTTTTCAGTTTCCTACTGCAAACAGTTTGTGAATTCAACCTTTGTTTTGTTTGCAGTGTACTGTGCATTGCCTTCAATATTACAGAGCCAAAATGGAGTAGAGGAACTTTGATACAACAAGCAGATGACGGGACTTAGTGTAGAGTGCTTATTTATACCCTAACTCCCCCACTGGGTGGTCCTAGACAAATTGTGTGCATTTCGTGGCAGCTAGATTTTCAAAGGGGATTAAGTTCAATTACGGCAGAGAAGATGGGGAGTTTTAGTGAAATATTACACATGCAAGCACTTGAACTAAACAAATGCTACTCGGATGTCTCTCCTCCAAAGCCAGCATTGTGTAAGAACTATGTGTTTCTGGTCTTCTCAAACTAATTGCACTGACTGGCTGACTTCATGCCATGCACAAATTAATCTCTGTTGAATGAATATTATTTTCAGAATCAGATTGCAAGCTCCCTGTGGGGAAGGAGAGTGGATTTTATTTTCACTTGTGAGTGCCAGGCATTGAGAAAGAATAAATGGACATAACTATTGGCAGAATCCTACGCAGTGATGTCACTCAGTTCTACCAACATGGGAGAACACTCCCTAGGCAGTGAACCAAATGTGTCCTTGTACTGTGCTGGATTTCTGTTATCAATGTCAAATGACCTCTTTCTATCCACAGAAGAAGTTAGCTACAGATGAGACTATACTCCAGAAAATATGGAAGCCAGAGTCCCAACAGATTCAACTGAGTTCAGACAAAGATTCTTACTCCATTCCAAGGACCCCCCAAGGATGCCATACCCTGTCTGCAGTAGGACTTTAAGCCTTTCAGTTACAGTTAATAAACTAGGGCCATAACATGAAAGTGGGCAACTGAAATTGTGACAAACTTGATGAATCCTTGAATTTAAGAAGGACGAAGAGAATCAACACCAAAGTATAAAATATTTAAAGGTAACTCACCAACAGAGATGAAATAGTCTACATTACAAGAAAATAAAGCCCCCAGGGGCAATGGCTTGTGATTATTTTCTGGTTGTAAGTAACAGTATGAATGTAAATGGTCTACTCCAGGCTTGCGTTTGCTTTGGTTTTTCCTTAGCCCAGGCTACCCTTTAACTTCAAGCAAACCTCTAGCTTTCTAAGACACCATGCTCAGCTTTTGGTGTTAAAGTTCTCACTGTTCTCTAGGAAAAAAAATTAAAGTCTAAAATTAATTTTAAAAAAAGGAAGGCAATACTTCATTACTGTATGTAAGGAATTAAGATGACATTAACATCTTTCTCACATTTATCTCAAAATTTCATGAATATCAGTTCGCTTCTTAAACATTTCGTTTTACTTGTCAAGATTTTACATGGCAGAAATTTTTTACTTAAAGCATTCGGTGTCCCTTAATGCCACTTTAATAGCTTATATTTTTGATCAATTTTATATTTTTAAAAATGTGTTTTATCTTCAAAATGTTTAATATTCATTATTAAAATGTGTCTTATTAAAAATATATTTTAAAGAGATTATCCTCCCTTGGGGAGAATTAGTTAATTTACACTAATGATGTTTTGATTAAAAGAATTTCTTTCTTACTGAATTCCTATGATTTTTGTAAAATTGTTTAACAGTTGACTATTAAATTGCATCTTATCCATCAGAGCTGGGTCTGACTTTTGTGTGGTTGCTATTGGAAACATTACTTAAGGAGTGTTTAGTTTATTTCACAGGTTGGTGAAGGTCCAAGGACTGATGCTGTGCTTGAATTTCCACAGAACAGACATACAGAGGGTCTGAGATGTGCCACAGGCATAAAGGAGTCCGCACTGGGAGACAGAACTACTTTGCTACTTTGAGACCTTTAATATTTTATGCATTGTGTATTTCTCAGGCAAGAAGATACTTTTTTCCACTAAAATAAAACAAACCAAAAACAAACAAAGAAACATTTCTGTTAAGGACGTGTAGCCAAAAATAATAGCTTATGTCCCAGTTAGTAAAAGTTGACCAATAGCATAAAAGGATTGAACAAGAAAAATAATTTACATCTCATTATAAATCATAAGCAACCTATTTTCTTGAGTTCGTGCTTATACTGGGGTTGGCTTTGAATCAGAATAATTTTGAAATTAGAAGTATTTAAAATGATTCTTTATATTAAAAATATAACCCATTTGATATTGTTTTTAATTCTTTATACCTTTCTGCTTAAGAGTAGGGTTTTCTTATTTTATTTTATAATTATGGTGTAGGAGCCTGTTTGTCTTCTAATGTGAGCTAGAAGGGAGTAGATTGGCTGGGACAGGAGGTAGAGAGGAACTGGGAGCTGTAGAGGGAGGGTAAACTCTAATCAGGATATGTTATGTGAGAAAACAAATCTATTGTCTTAAAGTGAAAGAATAAAGTGTTGAAACCCATCCCTCAAAAGGAGGAAGATTATCTAATTTTTCACTGCACAGACATGTAATCCTGAACTCTTTTTCGTTTTGCCTTCCAGTTTGTAATTTTGCCCCAGCAGCAATTGGTTGGGGCAGTGGACTGGATAGAAAGGAAAGGGGTGACCGAGGAAGGGGAGCCCTGCTGACTTCTCACATTCACTTTTTTCTGCTTTCACCTCAGAACACAATGGTCACATCTCCTCCTCTTTTGGTGATTACTCTTGGAGATGAACAGGGCGGATCTTCTGTGGCTTAGGCTGTCAGCTTATTCCAGTTTATTTCTTTGAGGACTGAATAACAATCCAACACTACCCAAACATTTAAGGTGCATATACTAAGGCTTCTGGCTACTGTGGTTACAGATGAAGGCTTGAGTGGGAAATGATAGATTGTTGGGAGCATGTGAAGAGGAAGATACCCAGAGAATCACACAAGAAGTGATTCTATGTACATGCACATGCCTTCTGTTTCTTTCATGCCGTTACCCCTCTTTCTTTCTATCTGCATAGACTGTATGCTACCCTAAGCCAAAGAGCTTCCCCGATGCTCTTCAGAGGTTATAATTATTATTGTGAGAATGCTTCATTGCAGACAAGAAACAACATCTCTTCTGTTTTTGAGCTGAATGTGTATCAATGGCATCTGTGATACTATTAATAAAAATGGCCCCCACAGTCCCATAGGGCTGGCCATATTGGAGCTGTGGCCTTTTTTGAAGAAATGTTTCATGGGTCTGGGGTGGGCTTTGAGGTTTCAGAAGCTCTGGCCAGGTCCAATGTCTCTCTCTTCACTTGCTGCTTATAGATCAGATGTAGAACTCTAAGACCCTCCCCAGTACTATGTCTAACTGCATATGACCATTCTTTTTCCATGATAATAATGGTTTAGACCTCTGAACCTGTAAGTTAGCCCCGGTTAAGTGTTTTCCTTTATAGGAGTTGCTGCAGTCATGGTGTCTCTTCACAGCAATGGAAATCCTAAGATAGCATCTTACCTGGGATAGATCTCAGCACTTCTCTTTAATTAAACTACCCCAAAAGAAACCACATCTTATTTTTAGGGACACACTTTGATTTGGAGTCTCCCCGACATGGCCTTATTTGTTACTAGCTTACTCTTTATTTGTCAGCTCATGTGTCAGTCATGTCTCAGCACTATTGATATCAGCGACATGAGCAGCTGAAGTTGAAGATTCGGAGATGTGGACCCTACCAGTGAGATAGTAAGAACACTCATTGCTGGTGATCTGAAACTTCTTTATGTATTATATTCATCTAGGTTATTAGTTACAGATAAGAAAAAATTGTTTGACATGCCTCATAAATCATGCTTTATGATTTTTCGACTTCTTCAGCTGCATCCATCATCCCTCTGCCCTTAACGAAGAATTTAGAGGTTGTTGAACATTTCTTTCTCTTTCTTCTGGCCCTTTGTACATATAGTTTGCCTTTGCTTCTAGGCTCTTCCATCATATTTACGCCCTGGTTAAGTCTTCCCCCGCAGACCAACTTAGATTTATTTCCTTTGACAAGTGGATGACGGGTTTTCACAGGAATCTCTGCACTGTGGTGCCCTCGGCAGAAGTGGTGCAGCACTTCCCACTCTCAGCCCTCCTCCCTTCCCCTCTCTTGACTGTGCATCCCTTTATGGAAGGTGACTTGTACCTGTGACTTTTAGGTGTTTGTGTCTGCAGTTGAAACTGGCTGTCTCTAGGTATTCATGGTAGAAAAAGCAAAGTGCAACTTTATCAGTGAATCTCAGTGGACAGGGATGATTTCCATCTGAGACTTAGAAAGGGAACACTGGGGGAGTTTTACTCTGAATTGCAATTCTAGGCTGTAGAGAACTGTTAACTATTGACTAACTCGTCAATTGTTTGCTAAGGCTGCCCTCCTTTTATGCATAGCTTAGGATAAACACATTTGATACTGGAAGATATTCAAGAGATGGAGAAAGTATGGCTGGTGAGCATGGACTAGACTTGACTTGATTATTTGAGACATTTGAACAGCAGGTGACATTAAAGTGAATGAGAAGCTAAAACCACCAAATAGCTTTAGGAGAATGCCTTCAGTATGACAGTGATGTTCAGGAGCAATAAACAGTAAGGTTTATTAATTGTGTGTGGGAAAATAATCTCATCCTTCAAATTCTATTTTTTAATGATGATTGAATTTTGAAAATTTTAATTAATTTATTTACTTACTTTACATCTTGACCACAGTTTTTCGTCCTTCCTTTCTTCCTAGTCCCTCCCACCCCCTCTGTCAATCCACTCCTTCTCCCTTTCTCTTCAAAAATGGGGAGGCTTCCCATGGATATCCTTCTGTCTTGTCATATCAAGTTGTGGTAAGCCTAGGCACATCTTCTCCTATTAAGTCTTGAAAGGCAGCCTGGTAGGGGGAAAGGTTCCTACAGGCAGGCAACAGAGTCAGAGACATCCCCTGTTCCTGCTATTAGGAGTTCTATGTGAAGTCAATTTGCACAACTGTTACATATAGGCAGAGATTTTAATCAGTCCCATGCACACTCCCTGGATAGTGATACAGTCTCTGTGGGCCTCTTTAGGGCCAGGTTAGTTGATTCTATAGGTTTTCTTGTGATACCCTTAACTGTTCTGACTCTAACAATCCTCTCTTCCCTTCTTTCACAGGATTCCCCAAGCTCTTCTTTATGTTTGGCTGTGTGTCTCTGCACTCAAGATCTGGGTGACAGTTATGGTAGGCTCCTGTTGGCAAGTACAATAGAATATCATTAACAGCTTCAGGGGTGAGCTCCCTCTTATAGCATGAGTCTCAAACTGGAGTAGTTATTTGCTGGCCATTCTTTCAATTTCTGTTAGGTCTTTACTTCTGAACATCTTGTAGGCAGGACAAATTGTAGGTCTAAGGTTTTGTGGCTGGGTTGGTGTTCCATTCCCTCTGTTGGAAGTATTGCCTAGTTACAGGAGGTGGCTGGTTCAGGTTCCATATATCTCTTATTGCTATGAGTCTTAACTAGGGTCACCTCATAGATTTCTGGAAGGTTCCATTGCCTTATGTTTCTAGCTCATCCCAGAGATGCTCCCTCCCCTAATTCCAGTTGTTTGTTTCTTCCAGTCCTCTCACCCTCTGTCCTCCCTTCATCCAGTCACTCTTGTTCTCATTCCCATCCCCACCTGCGTTCAGTCCCCTTCTGCTTTTTTCTCTTTTTCAGAGAGATTTACATTTCCTTCTTTGAGCCCTGCTTCTTACTTAGCATCTTTAGGTCTGTGAGTTGTAGAATAGTTATCTTTTACCTTATGGCTAATATCCACTTACAAGTGAGTACAGAGCACATTTGTCTTTCTGGGTCTGGGTTACTTCACTCAGTATGATCTTCTCTAGTTCCATCCATTTGCCTGCAAATTTCATGATGTCATTGTTTTCAATAGCTGAGTATCACTCCATTGTGTAAATGTACCACATTGTCTTTATTTATTCTTTGGTTGAGGAACATCTAATTGTTTCTACTTTCAGGTTATTATGAATAAAGCTGTTGTGAATACAGTCGAGAAAGAGTCCTTGTGGTGTGGTGGAGAATTCGTTGAGTATATGCCCAGGAGTGATACAGCTGAATTTCGAGGTAGATTTATTCTCAATTTTCTGAGAAACTGCCAAATTGATTACCAAAGTGACTGTACAACTTTGAGCTTCCAGTATCAGTGTAGGAGTGTCCCCTCTTCTGAGCATCCTCACCATCATGAGCTGTCACTTCTGTTTTTGATCTTAGCCATTCTGATGGGTGTCAGATGGAATCTCAGAGTCGTATTTGCAAACTGAATTCAAGAACACATCAAAAAGATTATCCACCATGATCAAGTAGGCTTCAACCCAGAGATGCAGGGATGACTCAACACACAAAAACCCATCTATGTAATCCATAATATAAACAAACTGAAAGAAAAAATGCATGAGCATTTCATTACATGTTGAAAAAGTCTTTGAAAAATATCTAAGACCTCTTAATGATAAAAGTCTTGGATCGATCAGGGATGCAAGGCGTATACCAAAATATAATAAAGGCAATTTACAGCAAGTTGATATCCAACATCAAATTAAATGGAGAGAAACTTAAACGACTCCACTAAAATCAGGAACAAGACAAGGCTGTGAACTACCTCTCTATATATTCAATATAGTACATGAAGTTTTAGCTAGAGCAATAGGACAACTAAAGGAGATTGGGGGATACAAATTGGAAAGGAAGAAGTTGATGTATTGGTATTTGCAGATGATATGATAGTATATATAAGTGACTCTAAAAATTCTATCAGGGAATTCCTATGTTCGGTAAACACATTCAGTGAAGAGGCTGGATACAAAAGTAACTTTAAAAAATTGGTAGCCCTCCTTTACACAAATAATAAACAGGCTGAAATTAGGAAAACAACACCATTCACAATAGCTACAAATAATATAAAATATATTGGTGTAACTCTAACCAAGTAAGTGAAAGACCTGTGTGACAAGAACTTCAAGTCTTTGAAGAAAGAATGATTTTTGACAAAAAAGCTAAAGTTGTATAATGAAAAAGGACATCTTCAACAAATGGTGCTAACTTGATGCTTACATGTAGAGCAATGCAAATAGATTTGTATCTATCGCCCTATACAAAACTTAAGCCCAAGTGGATCAAAGACGTCCATGTAAAATCAGACTCATTAAACCTGATGGAAGAAAAAGTGTGAACTACCTTTGAAAGTACGGCCCAAGAGTCAGCTTGGTAAACAGAACACCAACAGATTGGACCCTAAGATCAACAGTTAATATGTGAGCCTGATAAGCTTGTGTAAGGCAATGAACACCATCAAAAGGACAGAACAGTAGTCTCCAGAATGGGAAAAGATTTCAATAACCCCACATATGACAGAGGACTGATATCCAAAAAACACAAAGAAACAAGAAAGTAGATATCAACAAAGCAAATAACCCAATTTAAAAGTGGGATACAAATCTAACCAGAAAATTTTTGACACAGGAATCTCAAACATCCAAGAAGTCACCAGGAAAATGCAAATAAAACTTTATTTTGAATGTAGACTCCCATTTTATGTTATTCCAAGTGTCGAATCTAAGGCATGAAGTGAAACATTCAGCTTGTTTGCTTTTACACTCAATAACTAAAATAAAATCTTTGGATTGCAATGACCTTATTCGTCCTATCCAATATTATATTCATTATTTGAGCTTTTTATAATCTGTGTTTCCAATTTACTATCATTTTAATCTGGCTAATTCCTGTTTTGAAAGCCAATCATTTTATTTATTCTTAATATGTATTTCTTAGGGCTGGAGAGATGGCTCTGCAGTTAAGAACTACTCAGTCATAAGCACAAGAGTTCAGATTCAAATACCTTCATTCGGTGACTCCAAAATGCCTGAAACCCCAGTTCTAAAGGTTCTAACTTTCTCTCTGTCCTCTATCAGCACCTATACATATCTATGTATATTTTTACACAGACACACATACACATGAATCAAATAAGATCTTAAAAACATATGTATTTGATGGATGAGCATGGTGGCAAATCCCCTAATTCTAGCACCCAGGAGACAGAAGTAGGTGGAACTCTATGAATTTAAGGGTAGCTTGCTCTACACTGTTAGTTCTAAGCTAGACAGGGCTACAAACTGACACCATGTCTCAGGAAGAAATGGTTTCTTTTACATTAATCGTTGGTGTCAGATCTACTCCTTGATATTTCACAGAACAGATCAATATATCCTTACTTGTGATAATATTTCAATTTTTTGTACACAACTACCATAGTGATGTGGGCACAGCTATTATTAGGATTAGTGTTCTACGCTTCATATTTTTCTTTGAGCTAGAGCATACAAGTAAAATATCAAGAATGCACTCTAATTCTTCACAGTGTGTTTCCTCTAATCCATGCTAACAAATCACATTATTATTATATCACCACCATTACTCTGTCAGTATCTGCATCCCACTGTTAACTCAGATGGGATTCCCTCTAAATCAAACCACTTAAGTTTCCATATGGTGATTCTGAGCTGCATGATGTCATCCTGCATGTTAGGCCCAGAGCAAAGCTGTCCTCCAGAAGGCACACATTCAACTGAAATACTGTTCATGTGCTTGTGTAAATTGTTTACGTGTTCCTTGAAAAAAACCTGTGTTTTGTCTTTCTTACAACTGATTATTGCCTCCTCTGGGGGGAGGGGGACTCTCGTGGTTTCTTAGTTCAGTTTGATGGATTTTAGAAAGTAAATCCAATATCCAACTGAAGCGTTTTCTACTTCGTCACTGACAAGGGTTTGGTTCCCTAGCAAAGTCTCCATCATCCCCTCCTACCCTCTAACACGGCAGCTACCATTTCCATCCCGGTTCTTAGCCTTTCATCGCTTAGGTTTCATGATGACCATGTCTGCTGATAAAAATGAAATGTGCCTTTCGTATCTTGTACGGTTATGTTTCTGGGGCTACAAGTGAGGGGTTTAACACTTATCATATTTCTCCATGTTACATTTAACTCATCGCTAGTCTATGCTGATGACATTTTATCTGATTTGTAACACAGTCCGTCCCATACATAACACATTTCACAGATTTAAATAAGGAAATCAAAATGCATATTTATTTAGCATCTTACACAACATGGATTTACGTTCATTCTATCAAGGTTTGCTCACTCTTTGTCATATGAAACTCACTGTCGTTGACAGAGGAGTGAGAAGCAAACTATTAAACAGCTTAGTGTTTCTTTGTGTGGCTCCTTATCAGTGATGAACAGCCAGCAGCATTCTGTACGAATATCTTTCTCTTACTCTCTTTCTCTCTCACTCATTCACTCTATGCCTTTATTTTCTTCTCTGAAATTAACTATTAACTATTTTTTTCTATATATTTATTGCCTTTATTTTCGACTAAAATAAAAGCCGTAGGAAACAAAATTGTACCATAAAAGAAGAAAATTTTAAAAATGTAGTCTTCTGGTTTTCCATAGACAATGCTGGTTTATAACTTGCACCTAATGGACATCAGACCTCATCCTTTTCAATGTTATGAAAATGATTTATGTATGTGTATCAGTGCCTTGCTTTTTCTGTGACTACATGCATGCAATGCCTGTGGAGGACAGAAGAGGTCATCAGATCCACTGAAACTGAAGTTATAGTGATTCATGAGTCAACTTGTGGTGCCTGGGAACTGAACACGGGTCTTCTGTAAGGGTAGCAAGTGCTCTTAACCACTTAGCCATCTCTCCAGCCTCATATTATGCAACTTTTTGAAAGAAAAATCACTGAGGGTCTAGTTATCATTAGCACGCTGTCACTTTCCTTTTCTCCCTTTTGGCAAACTTCTAAGGAAGAAGGCAAAGCACCCATACTAATAAAATGTCCAGTGTTACCTCATTACAGTGATTTCTGCCCACTAGCTGACGATATCCCATTGCTATACACAAATCCCAAATAGTCAAACAGTATGTGTCCATTGTTGGCGTCCTTCCATTCCCTTGTTGGTGTCGGTCACCTTGGAGGCCACTTGACCTCTGGACACGGCTACACGGATGTCTGCGGCATCTTTAAGGCTGCTCTTTGTTTGAGCGGGAGGCGCAGGCACTGTGATGGCTGCACTTACCGATGTTCCATTGAAGTGCATCATGTCCTTAAGATCCAGGCAAGGTGTTTTCTCTCATAGTAATCGTCTTGCTGCTGTAGTTTTCATTGTTGTGTTAGACAGGCATGACCATCAGTTAGAGTCTAAATATGATATTTAAAAAAAATTGTTCTCACATTCTCTTTTGGATTCTGAATTTTAATTGCTTTCTCCCTTTACGTCTTTAAATTTTGCTTTGGTTATAATGAAATCGTCTTCTTTCCTCCGTGTATAGTGTGAACCACCGTACTCAGTACTTCACATCAGATGGAATGGATAACACTGGGGAAGACAGCAGGCCCAGTATGCTGTTCCACACTCCCACTTTTTTGGCTGCTCATTTACCTTGTTTTGATTTTTTAAAATCATTTTCTTTTTGTGTGCTAGTGTCCTCTATTCTTTGTAAAGGACAGCATTACTGGAGGCATCGTTCTTAGGTTTCTGCAATCTGACAGTGTCTTGGAGTCGCTTTCATTTCTCAGTCTTAGGTGGCTTCACTAGTATTTTTCTCCAAACATTTAAAGAGTTAATATGATGTTTTTTTATTTTTATTCTTAACCCCTCTGAATAATATGAAAGGAAAGAGCACTTGTGGAATCATTCTGTGAGGACAGAATATCTTTGGTGTGAAATCAAGGAAATAGCATACCAAGGAAAAATAACTACACTCCTACAGCATTTTATAACTATTGGCACAAAGATCTCCAATGAATTACTTGTAAACCAAATACAGCAAAGTAAAAAAAAAAAGATGAAAACTATATGTGATGAGCAAATGAGAATTATGCTGTGCTGATTCAGCATGGACAGGCAAGCTAGTGGTAGAAGCAAATAACTTAGTTGGAAAGGAAAAAAAATATCTATTTACAGTGCCACAATCTAGCTTATAGTAGATTCTAAGGAATCCACTTTATAAATCATTAGATCTAACAAGTAAGTTACATAAGATTTCAGGGCACAAGATCGATTCATGAAAATCAATTGTATTTCTACATACTATCAGTAAATAACCTGAAAATGGTTATAAGACAGCAATTCAATTTCTTATATCAAGATAAAATAAAATGCATAGGAACAAACTTGATGGGAGAAGTGTGTTCAGAAACTACAAAGCACAATGGAAAGGGACTGTAACTGATGTAAGGAAGGGAATGAAAAAATCTGCATACATAGATTATAAAGCTTATGATGTAAGGTATGTTACCCTATATGTGACTTAGTGTCAATGCAATCCTTAATGCGGTTTCAGTGTCTTCTTTCATTTAAGTTTAAAATCTGTTCCTAAAATTCGTATGAAAATGGAAATGTCTCAGAATATCCTAAGGAATCTTAAAGTAAGAAAACAGCTGTAGGATTCACACTTCATAATTTTAAAATAGTCTGCAGAGCAAAATAACTAAGTCAAATTGTGCTAGATCCAGAATAGACATAGGATTTCGATGGGCACTCTTGGTTATTAACTTCACTACATCTGAAATCAACTAAAAGCTCAAGCACTTGGGCATGCCTGTGAAGCATTTGTTTTTAATTGGATTAATAGATAGGGGAAGATCAATCCTAAACCTTGGTGACAACTTCCATTGTCAGCCTATAAAAAGGACATGGAAGAAATGGAGCTTTGGGCATTTGACTTCTTGTTCCCCCTTCCACAGGCAAGTCCGTCTGTCCTGCTGCCGAGGCATTCCTTCACCATTATTATAGCTACTTCTTTGAGATTGCAATGTAGACTTAAAGCCAGTTGAGATTTCAAGATGTAGACTGAACTTGTACCAGATTCATGGCTTTTTGTTTGAGAGACTGCCATTGTTGGACTAGCTAGACCACAACCTGTAAACCATCCAATATAACACACACACACACACACACACACACACACACACACACACACACACACTTCTGTTAGTTCAGAGAGCTAATATACAGATTTTGAAAAAGAATTTTGAATACAAAAATAGACCTTTATCCTTATGGGCAACCAACTGTGAACAAAGGAAATGGATGTTGAAAGGGGAAGGATGAATAGGTGGATCTGGAAATACTGACTATCCACCTATAAACTAGTAAAGGTGGACCCATGATGTACGACATAGAAAATATCTCAAGGCATTCCTAGATTTGTTTTGTAGCTAACAGTGTGAAATATTTCTGAAAATAAACAGAGAGTATGTTTGTGGTCATTACTCAGGCAATGGCTTCTTAGATACTGCAATACAAACACAATGACTGATCGAGAGAGAAGAAATCAAATGCTTCTGGTTATGAAACTAAAATACCGTGCACTACAAAATACCACTAAGATACTAAAAAGAAAACCAAGAGAGTGAGCAAAACATTTGTAACTTCTTATCTAATATGGGACTAGAATGCATCCCAGTAATGTTTTAAAGGAATTTTTACAACTCAAAAATATTATAAATAGTATACTTTTAAAGTGCTTGACATATATAAATAGATATTTCTATAGAGAATATATACAAATACAAAATAAGCCTCCCCAGAGGGTCATTTGGCCATTAAAAGGAATGAAATGATAATTTATACTACAATATTGTATCTTAAAACTATTATACTAAGTAAAGACCCTAATTTATGATTAAATTTAAATGAGTTCACCATGTAAGGAGCCCAGAATAGGCAATATTGGGAACCAAATAGTAGCTGCCTAAAGGTAGGAGCGATGGGTCAAAGTTTTCATTGGGGATGATTGAAAATGTCCTATAACTATAACTTATAACTATTTTTTCTAACAGTAAACTATCATACTCTGTAACCTATAGACTATGGTGATTGTTATACAATTTTCTACACACTCAACATATTGAGCTGTGCAGTTTTTTTAAGATGAGGTTTTATGTAGTCTAGACTGACCTCAGACTCATTATAGAGGCATGGACCACACTGAATGTCTGATACTCCAATCTCCATCTTCCAAAAGCGAGGATTACAGGTGTGAGCAGCCATACTTGTTACATGTGATGCCGAGGCTCCAGTTCAGTCTAGGACTTCATGCATTCCAAATAAGCATTCTACCACCCAAGTTACTTCCCCAGCCCTCAATTGTAGACTTTTAGCAGATAAATGGTCTTATTTGAATCCTGTCATGATAACATTTTTAAAAGATGATTGTGCGATATTTCAATTTGGCTTGAAATAATTTTTAGTAAATCACAAGAGTAAATTAAACTATTGTTGAAGGTTTGATCAGATAGAGTAGCATTAACAGTACACTTTTGGTTCATGTCTCTGCCAATGAAATTGTGCTTTAAATTTATTTCACGCTAACCTCTGTGGCTGTAAATACAAGTGAGAAGTATGGCAAAGTAAAAAGAAAAAGTCACATTAAAAAAATTATTGGTCTTACTTTAAGAATGTCTAGGTTGTCACAAAAACAAACGAAACCAAAACCCAAAAAGTATACTCCAAACAAAACAACAACAACAACAACAACACAATAATAACAAAAACACACCATGCTTGTTCTTATTCTGTAAGGAGCGGAAGAAGCAAGGCATGGCAATGCTAATGTCCTTGAGGTGATGTCCTTTCACACACCATTACAGAGGATGGGATGCTGTCAGTGCAAATGGCAACAGTCCATAGGAAGAATAAATAGAAATTCCATGAAATGGGTGAATAATATAACTACCAAGTGAGTTGATTCTAGTGGACTCAGTTCAAAATATTTTAGTATTAGCCAAATATATTTTGGATGCAAACAAGTTAATTGCTCTTCTGTCATAGATTTCAGTTTTATGTATTACTATAATTTATACTCTTCAGGAAAAAAAAGAGCCCTTGTCTGATCACAATTCTCCTTTTGAAGTGGATTGCAGAGTGGTTAATTGGAGTTCAAGATAAAGCACTTTGGGAGGACAAGATGGTGAAGAACTACATCTTGAAATGTGATTAATGGCAATAAAGGAAAGAGTAAATAGCATGCTTTTTAAGAAATGGGCTACAAACAGCCAATGTCTGAATGAAATTGTGCATCTGCAGTTTATGTCCCTGTCACATAAGACTCCGTCTTTCTGTTATTAGGAGCACAGCTGTTTTATGTCTTCTGTGATTGCAAAAAAAAAAAAAAATAAAATAAAGTAAGAAAGCATGTAGTCTTCTTTTACAAAATTAATGCTCCCCCTCCCACAATTTGCCAAGATTCTTCATGGACCAATACACAGATTTGGCCTGGTTAGAGACATTACAGTACTGTACTTGAGAGAATTAAGTAAAGTGGTCTGTACCCAGAATTCTCCATAGGGCTTTAATGGTCTCTCCTCGGCTCTGTGAGTTCATTTTTATCTTCTCTTTCTTACTTTTAAACTTATATTTTTGATCAGTTTTATCCTTTTCTTCTTGACAGTCATGGATAATTTAAGGGCAAAACTGATATAAGAGAGTTTAGGAATTCATACCTAGATGCGTGTGGAGAAGAAATTCAGAGAAGGATCCTCCCCTCCCCCCCTTCTCCTTCCCCCGATCACCACTAATTTGTGAGTTTGAAACTATGTGACCATAGAAAGCAGGCTCAGAAGAACAATTTTCTGGTAATTTGTTATTAACTGAACTTCCTTAAGTTGCTTTAATTCTGAAATTTGTTTTCTCACAAATATTTGTGTATTGATTAAAAGACTAATAAGAGTGCTACTATTCCTTTCTCTCTCTGCTTCCTGTTTGGAGACAGAGTCTAACCAGCTGGCTCATACTCACTGCAATGCTCTCTCTGCAGCCATGAACTACACCCATCAGCTGTGAGCCAAAACATTTCCTTTCTGAAGTTGCATTCATGTCAGCTATGGGAGAACAGTGAGCAAAGGAACTAAGGTAGAAGTTGAAACTGAGAACTGAGAACTGGCTGTGGCGGCTTGATCATGTATTTTGTACAACCTTGAGACTGATTTGCAACAAGAGTCTTAAAATGCTTGGATCTATGGGCTAGATAAATTGTACCATGTTTTAATGAGGGTCTAATAGAGCATTCTGATGGAAGTGGGAATATGAGGATGTAAAGCAAAATGTGAACAGTGGAGGTTCAGGCCATGAGGTTTCAGAAGGCAGGAAAAAAAATGGATGGGAACATTCTGCCAAAGAGTATGACTGTGTTTTGATAAATGTCTTAAAAACTTCAAATTTCAATAGAGCCTGCCATTCAGGGGGCTGGGCTATGACTATTTATCATATAGCATTTGGTGAAGTTTATAATTAAAGCAGAAAGATATTTAAAAATATACAATTTTGGAAAGAAAGGAGCATAAATGAGCCTAAAGTTGGGGATAATGGAGGTGAAGACATAAATACCACCCCCCTTTGCCCACCAGGGAAATAAGCGAGTCAAGTTTGAGACAAAACTCTAGCCACCACTGAAGGCTGCAGCTTGAAAGTGCAAATTCATTTGACATGAAAGAAATTAAGCTCATATCTCATTTGAAGCCATCCTTGCCCCAAACCAACCAACCACGTAGGGAAGTGTATTCCCATGTTTAGCTGCTGAGGTGCACAGCTCCTGTAGGAAGAGACAGCAGAACTCAACAATCAATATCTTGTTCATGATGTCAGTTTTTGTGGGCATGAAAAATGCACAAGGAGGAGGCGAGGACCTCTACACCAAAGTTTCCAAGGGCGACTAAGGGTCATATTCCCTTCAAAAAGGACCTAAGATATTATTGCATTGAATGATGAGGCTGAGATCTAAGTTGCAATGTAGACTTGACAATATTGGAAAGGCTAGGACAGTGTAGGCATAGGGAAGAGGTGGACCTGGAGAGAGATTTCCTGTGTTGCAAGCTATAAAGCTGGAGGGATGGGGCTTCCAGAGCTTTTGGAGCCCAGATGATGCCATTCCAAGCCCCAGATATATGACATGGATTTGCCATTTGCCCTGCTTGGTTTCAGTCTTACTTTGATCCAACTTTTCTCAGCTATGCTTTTGTTCTTCTCCTTTGGAACAGAAATATTCAGGCTGGCTCACCATTTATTAGAAGCATGCACCCTACTTTTATAGAGACTCAGAGTTAATAGTTTCCATTTCTGATACATGCCGTTGTTCAGCTACATTTGTGTCTTGTGAGGCCGTGAGGCATGTAATGAATCAAATAACTGGTCTTTGAAAATTTGAACTATATTTTAAGGTAGTCATTCACTAAAAATGAAAAGGAAAAAAAATCTATAAAGTTCATAGTTTTGTAGTGGTTGAGAGGAAGTGCTCTGAAGCCAGACCCAGTAGAGAGCATTTCTACAAGCACTGGCCTCTTTAATGGTCGAGGCATGAGTGTAATATCTCTCCTCAATGCTTTATCATTGGGGCTGGAGTAATGTCTGCTTCATATGGTTGTTATTAAAAATTAAAAATTTCTTAATAATTCCAATTACTGCTATTCTGCAAGGAAGGCCAATTAAAATACAGAAAGCACTTACTGGATTTATATTATTTCAATAATTATAAACAGAAATCTTAAAGGAAAGTAACACATTACAATACATTAAATGGATACTATCTATGCTAAAGATAATTTACAATAATTGATTTCATTTGAATACACACCAGGAAAATGTTTATTGAAGAATTGACTTGCAGGTTGAGATGTTATTTCAATTGAAATAAAGTGGGTTGTAACATAGCTTCTCTGTTTTCAGATACTTAAAAGCAGTACACAGCACATCAGTACTATGAATGGGAACCATTTTAAAATAAAAGAATCACCACACACACACATACCCCAAAAAAGTAAGAAAGAAAAAAGGAAAGAAAAAAAGGAAGGAAGAAAGAAAGAAAATAGAAAAACTAGAGGAATAGGTGATACTTGTTTTCTTTAAAACAGTTGAAGCTGGCATTACTTACTTTTACATTGCTGAAACAGGATACATTTTGGGTTGAAAGTTTTGTGATTGGGTTGATACCTGTACCACTCCACTGGGGTTCCTGCCTGGCTACAGGAGGTGTCCTCTTCAGGTTCTATATACCCAATGTAGTGATTCACAGTTAAAGTCACCACTATTGACTCTTGTGTGCCTCCCTTATGCCAGGTCCCTGTCTCATCTTGGAGGTGCTCCCCACCTCCTCACCCCATCAGTTGCAGATTTCCACTTATATTTATGGCCATCTAGGCATCTCTCCTGTCCTTTCTCACACCTGATCCCCAATTTCCCCCTATTCCCCTCCCCATCAACCCTCTGTTCCAGTTCCCTTCAACTATCTACCTCTTATGACTATTTATTCCCCATTCTAAGTGAGACTCAAACTTCCTCACTTGGGCTTTCTTGTTTAGCTTCTTCAACTCTGTGGAGTGTAGCATGGATATGCTGTATTTTATGGCTAATATCTACTTATTAGTGAGTATACATCATGCATGTCCTTTAGGGTCTGGGTTACTTCACTCAGGATGATATTCTCAAGTTCTATCCATTTGCCTACAAAATTCATGATGCTTTTGTTTTTAATAGCTGAATAGTATTCAATTGTGTAGATGCACCACATTTTCCATTCCCAGTGTTTTGAGAAACTGTGAAATTGATTTTCATAGTGGTAGAACACCCACCAGCAATGAAAAAGTGTGGGGGCAGTGAGCAGGATGTAAAGTGAATAAGTAAAAAAAAAATTCAATTAAATAATAACAAAAAGCACCTAAAGAAGTGTTCAACATCCTTAGTCATCAGGGAAATGCAAATCAATACAACTCTGAGATTCCACCTCATACCAGTCAGAATGGCTAAGATCAAAAACTCAGGTGACAGCAGATGCTGGCCAGGATGTTGAGAAAGAGGAATACTCCTCCATTGTTGGTGGGATTGTAAGTTGGTACAACCACTATGGAAAGCAGTCTGGCAGTTCCTGAGAAAATTGAATGTAGTATTACCTGAGGACCCAGCTATACCACTCCTGGGCATATACCCAAAAGATGTTTCAACATACAACAGGGACACATGCTCCACTATGTTCATAGCAGCATTATTTATAATAGCCAGAAGCTGGAAAGAACCCAGATGTCCTTCAACAGAGGAATGGATACAGAAAATGTGGTACATTTACACAATTTACTCAGTTATTAAAAACAACGAGTTCATGAAATTCTTAGGGAAATGGATGGATCTGGAAAATATCATCCTGAGTGAGGTAACTCAATCACAAAAGAACACACACAGTATGCACTCACTGATAAGTGGATATTAGCCCCAAAGCTCACAATACCTAAGATACAACACATAGATCACATGAGTTTGAAGAAGAAGATGGAAGACCTAAGTGTGGGTGATTTGGTCCTTCTTAGAAGGAGTATCAAAATACTCAACCAGAGTTCCCAGGGTCTAAATGTCCAGCCTGGGAACACAAAGGGAGGGACTCATGGCTCCACCTGTATTGGTAGTTGAAGATGGGCTTGTCAAGCATCAGTGGAAGAGGAGGGCCTTGGTCCCTGAAAGTTTGGATTCCCTAGTGTAGGGGAATTTGAGAGCAGGGAGGCAGGAATGGGTGGATGGTGGGGGCACACCCTTATAGAAGTAGGAGGAGGGGGGATGGGTTAAGGGGCTTTGGGGGGAATGGGAGAGGGGATAATATTGAAAGGTAAATAAATAAAATATCGAATAAAAACAGATAATGGGTCTGGCAATTGTAGTCGAGCAGTGGAGACTTTTTGTTAACTATTTATTATGGGGATTTCATATAATCCTCAAGGACAAGGTATTGTGGAAGAGACCCATGGAACTCTAAAAAGATTGGTGAGACATACTGTTGCTGAGACAAAGAATGATGCTGACCTGTGAGCTTGCTGAGTACCCTGACAAGGGTGACTGGGGAGCTGTATTGGGCATAAGTTCCTGACCCACATTTGCTAGACTATATCCCAGATGGGACAAACTGCTTTGCCTCAAGTTTTTAGACTCCGTGGGATAGAGAATCAAAAAGAGAAATTATAATGTCTCTTGTGTTCTACTTAAAGGTGACCAGCTATTAGGACTCAATCATGTACTGGTCTAGAAATCCATCAAACATTGGAAATAACAGTCTACTTTTGGAAGACTGGATCTGGACATTGTCAGAGACATATTTGGAAGTTAGCTGTAGCTCACTATGATGTTATGATAGCAAGACATAAAGTCAGGGCAGGATCAGTATTTCAAATAAGGGTTAGTGCATGTTTTAAGGCTCATTTAATTGTCAAACTAAAATTGGATTTGTCTCTTCTACAGTATCCATTGTAAGTTGCATGACTGTATAATTTCCAATTGTGTTAGTGTGTTGAAACCTGGCATGTCTGTTATAGGGGTCTATCAACCAGCTTTCGTCTCACTGCCCTGAGTATTAGAAAACCTTGATTCACTCAAAAAAGCTTGAAAGTGCAGGAAGAAGTGTGTTAGGCTTTAAGCAGAAGCAAGAGGGTAGAGGGCATGATTATTGCTGGTATAACAGCATTAATTTCGTTAATTGCTAGCACCACTGCTTCTGCAATAGCATTGACACAAGGAGTTAAGACAACTATTTTTGTTAACCATCTAGCAAAAAAAATGTTACTAATGTATTGAGTATACAAAAGGATTTATATAGGTATCTGGAACAAAGGATGATGCTCTATAACCTATTCAAATTATCTGAAGGAGGTTCAGGGTTCAAGAGTTAGGAGCCATCCCAAGTGTCATGACAAACATAATTGTAGTAGTATTACCTTTGAAATTCACAATGATTGTCATTATAATTAGAAAAAAGTTTAAAGACACCTGTAGGATATTTGTCATAATCCTAACACCTCTCTGGGTATGTTAAATTTGCATAGTGATATTATGAATTTAAAGAATGCTGCTCTGTTGAGCTTTGATGCTGCAGATAATGCCAGTAAAATTATCCATGGCCTGAGGCCAGTAATTCCATTTTGGTCAAACCTCAGGAATGGCACATACAGCTTGATCAGGCTAGCCTTTCTTGTCCTGGGAATACTTTTATTTCTGCCCATCATGTTAAAACTTGTCTCTAACTACATCAACAGGCTTGCATCCAAAGTACATGACTTAAAACTTATAATGGATCCCCAGAGAGAGTTATTAATTTAACAGGCTGGCAAGCCAAGGGTGGGTAAGATTCTGCGCAGAGCCTTACCAACCTATGACAGAAGTGCATTGCTTTTGACAATGCACATTCCATGATGGGTAAGGAAGGCAGTCTTGTCAGAACTACCTAAAACAGGCTCAGTCTTGTTAAGAAATAAAAATGGGGAGAGGTGGAGAGCTTTGGGGCTACTTGGCAAGAAGATGACATGAGCCAAGGACAATAAAATGGGCTGCTTAAAATAAAAATATATATGATAATGGCCAAGGACAAGGAAGTAGGCTTTAGGCAGGAATCTGACATTAGGCTATAACAAAGAAGTAATTTCAGGTAGAAATCTAAATTTTAGGCTAGACCAAAGAAGTAATCTCAGGCAGAAATTTAAATATTAGGCTAGAACAAAGAAGTGATTTCAGACAGGAATCTAAATTTTAGGCTAGAACAAGGAAGGAGGTTTCAGACATGAAAATGACTTTGGACTCAGACAGGGAAGTAGGTTCAGATACTTTGGTCATCCTGATAAGCCTTTAGAAACAGTGATCATGGGAGTGTTCATGTAATTGGGTTTAATGCCTTGCTTGTTGTTTGACTATTTATGTTTATTTTATTGCTTGTTCCTTGACTATTTGCATCTATTGTATTGCTAGACTCTCAACCTAGAACTGACCTTAATACATGCATGTAATCAAAATGGTATAAAAGCATAAAAGAAGAGGAGTTATAGGATAGGGGGTTCTGTGGGGGGGAAATGGGGAAAGGGGATGACATCTGTATTGTAAATAAATAAAATATCCAATAAAGAATAAAACAGAATAATAAAAAGGATAAGGAAATATATAAAAAAAACATTGTTGAAATAAAACAGGAGATTTTTGAACCTCAAAGCCCACCCTTAGTGACACACCTCCTCCAACAAGGCCACACCTCCTAATCCTTTTCAAATGGTTCTACTAACTAGGTATTCATTATTCAAACATGAACCTATGTAAGCCATTTCATTCAAACCATCACAAACCACAGGAATAATAGTTCTCCAACCTGGGTTGGTTTGTGAACATTGGAAAGTTAATTTTTGCCACCATGTACATGATCCTATCTGACAGAAAAGTGTTGTCAATATTGACATTATAAACCTTCCAAAAAAACCTTAGTTTAATAGGAAAACTCATAAATGGTGAATCTGCAAATAATATTGATTTTTATCTAGTATATTTTACATTGTTATTTCAATGGAATATTTTATATTTTCTTAGTTTGGTCATTCTAATAAACATAGTTTAATAGAGCCAGTGAGATGTTTCACTGAGAAAAAAAATCACTTGGCATTCAAGTTTAACAACCTGAGACCCTTTCCTGAAGTATCCCACCCCCAAAACTTAGAGGCAGTGGCACACATTTATAATTCCAGCAGTTCTATAGTAAAGTGTAAGGTAGAGACAGACAAACCACCCAGAGGCTCATGGGGCCAGCCAGCCTGGAGTACATGCCAATGCAGGAAAAAACAAGCAGTACCTTGTGGGAAGGAAGGACTCACTTTCTTAAGTTTTCCACTAGCCTCCATAGATATGTCACTGCACATCTGTGCTTATACTCACACACACATCATATATGCACATGCACACACTTATATATGTACACACACACACACACACACACTACAATATTAAACACACTAATTAAAAATTTTAAACTGCTTTCTATAAAAATGAAATAAAACTGGCTTTTTGGTTGGCTTTCATTTTATCAAAATACATTATTTGTCTTCTATACTTTTATTCTTTCAACCACCAGCAAAATCAAGGTAGAGAAAAAACTATTTCATCTGAGAAATGTTCCCTTTTCCTTTACACATGCCTTTTCACAATCTGTGGAAGCTGATTTTATTGTCTCTCTACATTTGAGCTTTCTAGAGTTTTCTCTACACAGTCATACAACATGGAGTGATCATCTTAGTTTTCTTGGTAAGTCTGCTTGGTGACTGAGTGACTCTGCTTAATGATTGAGTGAGTCTGCTTGGTAAGTGAGTGAGTCTGCTTGGTGAACCTTCCTTCACCCAGCTCAGTCCTGTAGCTGAAATATTTAAATCCGCAGCATTCAATCTGGCTTTTCTTAATCAGCTGCCATGTTCCCGACTAGCCTAGGCCTTCGGTGGCCACAAGCGGTAGAGGTGTATTTTCCCAGCCAGCTCGGCTCAGACCGCTGGCTCAGGTAGCTGGAAACACTGGCCCTGCCACCCATGAGAAGCCAGTGTGGGAGATGGTTCTGCCAATCTCTCATGCTGTATCTACAAAGCTTAGCAGTGCCCAGACCATCCCACCATTCACGAGGTATCCGGTATGAATGAAACTCTAATGCTTAAATATTAATCAAAGGCTTTATATGTTTGGTAATGCTCAATAACAATAAGCCCATACAATTAGAGGTATAACCCAATACCCAACCTAGATATACCAACTACCTTAGACTGCTAGAGACACAACCGCTTCCATGTTCCCTTCTTGATGGTCTCTCTCTCTCTCCTAGCTCCTCCTCTTCCTCTCCTTACTCCTCCTCTTCCTCTCCTTCCTCTTCCTACCTTAGCTCCTCCTACACAATCCCTTTGTTTTCAGTCCTATTATATGTAGCAGTCACTTGATCATTCTTTGTGCTAAATAGAATTTATCTCTTAATGGCAATCATTTGCTTATTCACCACGTGGGTGAAATTTTAGTTGTTTTCAAGTGTTAGTGATTGTGAATAATTCTGTATGAACATTAGTGTGCATGTTGTATATGCTTTCATTACCCTGGAGTATTTCTCAGGAGTAAGATTGTTGGAGCATATGATAAATGCATACTAATTTTAACAGAGCTACAAAATTATTTTACAAAGAGTAATTTTGCCAACAATGATAAAGTCTAGTTACATTCCCAGTAAGCAGCACTGTTCCGTGGCCTCTGCTTCAGTTTCATTCCTGCCTCCAGGTTCCTGCCTTGACTTTCGTCAGTGATGAAATGTGAACCGTGAGTTATAAACTGAAAGAAACTTTTTCCTTCACACATTAATTTTGGTAATGGTCTTTATCACAACAATAGAAATGTAACTGACACAATCCCTCTTCCCAAGGCTCAGGTTATCATCGTGGAGCAGAGATGGAAAAGCTCTAAAAGTCAAAGGCAGTAAATCACTTTGGCAAAATATTGGCTTTTTGGACATAACATGGGCACATATGAACTCACATCAGCTATGACATCAAATACAAGACCTACACAAGACCAAGCCAAACAAAATTCTAGCATAAGTGTGTGTGCAGAAGTGGTCTTGAAGTCTCACTCCTATCCAAGGAGTTATTGGCATTTGATGACTTCCTTCTGGGAGTTAGAATCACATTCTTCAGGGACATAATGTCTTGTAGATGGCCCAACACCCATTTGTTTAGTGACAGCACAGGGAGACACAGTTGGCCACAAAATAAAGAACATGAAATACAAGAAATACTTGGAAGTAATAGTGGTGAGAAGGACAGGGAAGACATTGGAGATGAAGGCATAAGAGCTAGATTTGATCAAAACATTATAAGCACACATGAAATTATCAACCAATAAAAAGTACATAAATTAAATTTTATAAACTTTAAAGACAAAGAAAAATAATTTAATTGGGGCTTGATGCTGTACCTCAGTTGGTAATACACTTGCTTGGCATGCACCAAGCCCTGTGTTTGATGGCCAAGATGACATGAATTAGGCATAATGGCATGTAAATATCATGATCTCAGCACTTAGAAAGCAGAGGCAAGAGGGTCGGATGCCCAAGTTTGTTCTTAGATACACAGCAACTTTGAAGCCAGCATGAAACACATGAGATATATATTGAATATATGTTTAATTAATTGATTTAATGTATTGATTCTTCTGGGAGTTGCATGCTAATGATGTTATTTATTGGGTTAAATGATTTGTGAACACTGTATTCCCATACTCATTTTGAACTTTTCTGACTTATTTTTGAGTACTTTGTAGCTTTTTACTGTAGAGTTTTTGCACAAATATACCATTGCACAATTATTACAGATATCTTTTTTTTCCCATTTTTGAATCATCTTTTGTTGTGTTTACAAATAAGATGTGCAGACTTCAAAGCCAAGTGTTCATTTCATGTAAGTAGAAATACTGATGTTTTTATTGATATTTTAATCTGGAAATATGTTAAAATATCTTTAATTCCTATAAAAGTTTTTTTTTTCAAAAATTTTCCATAAGCCGTTATTTATTGGTCAATAAGCAACAGTTCTTTTCAATCCATATATGTTGATTTTTCTGTCATCATATTGAATTGCTAAGAACCACTATTAGAATTCTGAATAAATAATTTAAAAAATTATATTTTTTCCGATATAAATGGAAAATAATTCAATCTTTCATCACTCAGTGTGCTAGTATACATTTTGTTTTGTGATTCCCCTTTATCAAGTTGAGAAAGACTCCATACTTCTCGCTTGTGAACTTATTTTTGATGAATAATTTTGGACTTTGTGAATGATTCTTTTCATTTATTTAGTTTAGTTTTCTTTGTTTATTGCTGGGGACAGCATACAATGACAGGGACTGCCTGCAGTAGGCCAGGATGGAGACATCTCAGTAGCCCTTGGCAGCTCTTTGTAAAAAACAGTTGTTCCCATTTCTCCTAACCTTAGCCCTGGACAACGGCTGTATAGATCTCATTTGTGTGTGACTGTTTTTCAGTTGGCCTTGGTGTGCATAATTATTCTATTATATCTGACTTTTCTTCTTTCTCCTTGTGCTCTGGTGAATTCTGTGAAACTATATGTTCCTTGATATAATGATTCTTAAACAATTAAAAATTGAGGCATAGGGCACAGCACAGCACAGTCCTAATGGCCCAGATGCATGCTGTGTGTTCTCATCTTGGAAACAATGCAATAACTGCACAATGGTAGTTCCAGATTAATGCTTGACTTGCAAAGAAAGTTTGAAGAGATTATTTGAAAATGAAATAGAGCCAACATTGGAACCCCCAAAAAGTAAAAATCTATTGAAGTTATGAAATAAGTTTTGCACAATATTTAAGAGTGGTTCCAACATAAGGAAGTATAGAATACATAAAATCTAATTCTAGTAAAGCTAATTCAAAATACTGGGACTCTTAGGAGAGTCATTGTGTGTAATGCATAAAAGTAGAAAGCTAGTGGAACTATTGAGTTAAGGGTTAACTTTCTTTCTGCCACTGCCTGGCAGCTTTGCCCATGTCATTTATCATTAGAGCTTCACAGGAAAATGCAAGTAGCTGACTTCTAAGCTCTGAGCTCTTAAGTATAATAATAAGTTAAAAGTTAAAGTTTAAATAATAATGAATTTGAAATTATTATTATTTTGGCTACAGGCCTGGGAATAAAGAAGCTTGAAACTTTGGAGAACAATTGTCATTCTTAATTCTTTGTGAGACGTGGCTATTCTTTTGAGTTTGATTTGGCAATGATTACACAATGTCTTTTTCTGCCTGCTTTTGGAGTATCAATAAAAAAGACTGGGGCAAGAGAAAGGCAAAGAAGTATGTGAGATGAATGTGATGAGAGAGAGAGAGACAGAGAGAGAGAGAGAGAGAGAGAGAGAGAGAGCAGAAATGAGAGGGTGAATGAAATAGCATGTAGAGAGCGAGTGAGAGAACATGAGAACTTATAAAGAGTGAGTGAGATAGCATGAGAAGAGTGAATGAAGAGAGAATGTGAGGTGTGTATGGAGAGTGTATGTGTGAGTGAAAGGAGAGTGCATGTGGTGTGTGTGTGTGTCTCTGTGTGTGTGGTGTATGTGAGATGTGTGTGAAGAGAGTGTGTGAAAGTGAGAGGGGAGCACACAGAGGTGTGAAGGAGTGTGGGAGTTCAAGAAAAGAAAAGCGCACAGGAGAAAATCAGAGTACACAGGAGAATACAGAGTGCATGCAGCCTCAAGCTGCGAGCAAATGGACAAGAGAGAGAAAGAAAGCAATGAGTGAGAGAGAAGAAAGAGAGGAACTTTAAGCTTTGGAAAATTGTCTGTCAGCTTGTACCCCAAAAGTAATTTGTGTGTATTTATTTATGCACCTTCCAGATATCCCTGCTCCCAGTTGAGAACTTTGATCCTGTGTCGAGGTGGACCCCAACAGTTTATCAAGTACTAAGTAGGCAAATTACATAATTTTTCTAAAAGCACCTTTTAGCACTATTTAAAAATTATAATAATGCTATGTATACATCAGTATATTTTCTTTTTTTATTGGATATTTAATTTACATTTCAGATGTCATCCCCTTTCCCCATTTCCCCTCCCTAGAAAACCCTACCTATCCCATGCCACCTTTTCCTTTTGGCTTTTATACAATTTTTTAAAATGTTAATCAAAGGCTTTATAAGTTTGGTAATGCTCAGTCAGAAGTGTAACCCAATACTCAACCTAGATATATCAACTATCTTTGACTGGTGGAGACACGTGAACATCTGGCTCCATGTTCCCTCCCCTCTTTCTCTTTCTTTCTCTCTCTCATCACCTAGCTTCTCCCATCCTTCTTATCCTCCTCTCCTTACTCCTCTTCCTCTCCATACTCCTCCCACCTTAGCTCCTCCTACATATCACCCTTCCTGTTAAAATAAAACTTTTCTCTTAAATTACAATTAGAGCATAATTATGCTGATTTGTACCAGTGAGGTACAAGTTAGTCCTAATAACCAGTCCATCATTTTGTTGACTAACAAGAACTTCTGTCATCTTTCCTAACTAAAACATTTAGTTCTGAACCTGGGTTTTTTCTTGGCTATAGAATGAATGTCAGCTGAAAACCATCTACTCAAGTCTTTTCTCTTAAAGTAAATAGCCAGGATTGGCTATGAGTCTATACGTTTTCAAGCCCATCAGAAATTCAGAATGACTGAGTTAACTGAAATTATGGGAAGCACAAAGCATAGCTTCTAAAACTTAGCCAATTTATAGAGACTGCTGAACACCTGGACAGTTCCTATACTTCAAAACGTTGGAGCATCTGATCTTCAGCCTTCTAGCCCAGGATCTTCTAACAGACCATAGTGATGCAGAATTATTGAGGGCTGATTACTCTGTCTTGGCAGATATAATCAGTCAACTATTCTGCAAGTGCGTCCTTTTCCGGACAGTAATTTGTCTATAGATGGGAAGAAGCAATTCTTGCCCAGTGGCTGTCTCTCCAAAACTGGAGTAACTCCAAAGATGCTCAATTTTTTCTTAGAATCCAAGACAGGAAGCTGTCAGGAGCAGGCAGGTCTCTAATCAAGATGAACATTAATACAGAAATGTTTGTAGAGTCAATTCTGTGGACTTCTGATGTTTTGAAAGCGAACTATCCATGTAAGGCAATCTGGACTGTTGTCTGTTAACTCCTCTCAGCTATTTCTAAATAAAATACAGAAAACACCTTAACAATAAACTCAAAGCCCTGAATTTGCTATAGTCCCTTAACTCACAGTTTAACCATCTCAAATCAGTTAAAAAAGTTAAAGAAGGACTGGGTCTAAGCCTTGTATTCCTAAATGTGTTATACAGGCACAATGCCTATGTGAGTATCAATATTCATCTCACTGTATCAATAAGAAGCTCGTACCAATGGAAACCTTAAATTTGAAATCGAAGTAAATTTTGTACAATTTAAGAAATTATAATTTCATCTTGAGAATAATTATACAGATTTCTACCAATAGGTTATGGCTCTGAAATAAATCCTAGCTAACCCTTTCTATTCCAACAAAACCTCTACTTTTCCCTAGAAAGACAGCCCAATATTAACCACCTTAGTCCCCGAGCCCAGGGAATAGGGGCGCTGACTCATCATTAACTTCTTCAAGCTGATAACGGGTGTTGAGATATTGGAAGAGGGGTGGGGGGAAGAGTAAATTGATAAGCCTCTGACGCTGGGTCTTCACTGCATCCAGATGGAATTCCAGGACATCGGAGATTTGAGCAGGTCTGCTCAGCTTGCTTGATGAATAGATATACCAAGGCTCTGTATTCTGCAATATACAATTCTCAAAACAAATTTTAGTATCAAGCTAATTTTTTTATTTTTATTTTTTTCCATTCTTTGCTTTCTTTTTTATTTAAATTTTTAAAAAAATTTTTTAAATTGGGTATTATATTTACATTTCAGATTTCATCTCCTTACCTCACTTCCTCCCACCACCCAGAAACCTCCTATCCCATCCCCCCTCCTCATGCTTCTATGAAGCTGTGCCCTTACCTACCCTCCGCCCCCACTACCCCCTCCCCACCCTCACGATCTCCCCCACTCTGTGTTCGTTTTTTATGGGACCAAGAATCTCCTCTCCCCCCTATGCCTGACAAGGCCATCCTCCCCTACATATACAGCTGGAGTCATGGGTCCCTCCCTATGTGCTCCCAGGCTGGTGGTTTAGACCCTGGGGATCTTTGGTTGGTTGGTATTGTTGCTTTCCTCATCGGGTCCCAAACCCTTTCTGCTCCTTCAGTCTTCACTCTAACTTCTCCATTGGGAAACCCTTGATCATATCAGTGGTTAACTGTAAGCATCGTCCTCTGGATGTGTCAGTCTCAGGCAGACCTTTAAGGAGACAGCTATATCATGTTCTTGACAGCATGCATTTCCAGCCATCCACATCAGTGTCTAGCTTAGGTGACTGTTCATGGGATGGATACCAGGTGGGATAGTCTCCAGATGGCCCCTCCTTCAGTTTCTGTCCCATGTTTTGTTTCCATATTTGCTCCCTTGAGTAATTTTGTTACTCATTCTAAGTAGAACTGAGGCGTCCCCACTTGGTCTTCCTTCTTCATGAGCTTCATGTGGTTCGTGAGATGAGTCTTCTCTATTCTAAGCTTTTGGGCTAACATCCGCTTATCAGTGAGTAAATACCATGTGTGTTCTTTTGTGATTGTGTTAACTCACTCAAGATGATAATTTCTAGTTCCATCCATTTACCTAAAAATTTCCCGAATTCATTTATTTTTAATAGCTGAGTAATAATCCATTGTGTAGATGTACCACATTTTTTTTTCATTCTTCTGTTGAGGAACATCTTGGTTCTTTCCAGATTCTGGCTATTATAAATAAGGCTGCTATGAACATAGTGGAGCATATGTCCTTGTTATATGTTGGAGCATGTTCTGGGTAAATGCCCAGGAGTGGTATAGCTGGGTCCTCAGGTAATGCTATGTCCAATTTTCTGAGGAACCGCCAGACTGATTTCCAGAGTGGTTGAACCAGCTTGCAATCCCACCAACAATGGAGAAGTGTTCCTCTTTCTCCGCATCCTCTCCAGCATCTACTATCACCTGAGTTTTTGATCTTAGCCATTCTGACTGGTGTGAGGTGGTATCTCAGGGTTGTTTTGATTTGCATTTCCCTGATGACTAAGGATGTTGAGCATTTCTTAAGGTGCTTCTCAGCCATTCGAGTTTCTTCTGTTGAGAATTCTTTGTTTAGCTCTGTACCCCATTTTTTAATAGGGTTATTTGGTTGTCTGGAATATAATTTCTTGAGTTCTTTGTATATCTTGGACATTAGCCCTCTATCGGACGTAGGATTGGTTAAAATCTTTTCCCAATCTGTTGGTTGCCGTTTTGTCTTATTGACAATGTCCTTTGCCTTACAGAAGCTTTGCAATTTTATGAGGTCCAATTTGTCAATTCTTGATCTTAGAGCATATGCCATTGGTGTTCTGTTCAGGAACTTTCCCCCTGTGCCTAGGTATTCAAGGGTCTTCCCCACCTTCTCTTCTATTAGTTTCAGTGTATCTGGTTTTATGTGAAGGTCTTTTATCCACTTGGATTTGAGCTTTGTACAAGGAGATAAGAATGGATTAATTTTCATCCTTCTACATGTTGACCTCCAGTTGAACCAGCACCATTTGCTGAAAATGCTGTCCTTTTTCCACTGGATGGTTTTGGCTCCTTTGTCAAAGATCAAATGATCATAGGTGTGTGGGTTCATTTCTGTATCTTCAATTCTATTCCATTGATCTTCCTGCCTGTATCTGTACCAATACCATGCAGTTTTTACTACTATTGCCCTGTAGTACAGTTTGAGGTCAGGGACAGTGATTCCCCCAGAAGTTCTTTTATTGTTGAGAATAGTTCTTGCTATCCTGGGTTTTTTGTTATTCCAAATGAATTTGCAAATTGCTCTTTCTATCTCTGTGAAGAATTGATTTGGAATTTTGATGGGGATTGCATTGAATCTATAGATTGCTTTTGGCAAGATGGTCATTTTAACTAAATTAATCCTGCCAATCCAGGAGCATGGGAGTTCTTTCCATCTTCTGAGATCTTCTTCTATTTCTTTCTTCAGAGACTTGAAGTTCTTGTCATACAGATCTTTCACTTGCTTGGTTAGGTTCACTCCAAGATATTTTATATTGTTTGTAACTATTGTGAAGGGTGTCATTTCCCTAATTTCTTTCTCAGTCTGTTTATCTTTTGAGTATAGGAAGGCTACTGATTCATTTGAGTTGATTTTATATCCAGCCACTTTACTGAAGTTGTTTATCAGGTTTAGGAGTTCTCTGATGGAAATTTTTGGGTCACTTAAGTATACTATCATATCATCTGCAAATAGTGAAATTTTGACTTCTTCCTTTCCTATTTGTATTCCTTTGACTTCCTTTTGTTGTCTAATTGCTCTAGCTAGGACTTCCAGTACTATATTGAATAGGTATGATGAGAGTGGACAGCCTTGTCTAGTCCCTGATCTTAGTGGGATTGCTTCCAGTTTCTCTCCATTTAGTTTGATGTTGGCTACTGGCTTGCTGTATATTGCTTTTACTATGTCTAGGTATGGACTTTGAATTCCTGCTCTTTCCAGGACTTTTAACATGAAGGGATGTTGAATTTTGTCAAATGCTTTCTCAGCATCTAGTGAGATGATCATGTGGTTTTTTTCTTTGAGTTTATTTATGACATCAGTATATTTTCAAGCAACACAGAGAAGTAGAAAGACTAGTAAAATCGGAAAGCTAAGTAGAATAACAAATATAATCCATCAAATAAACAATGCTTGGGTTTGAAATGTTGGACAGATTTTTCATCCTTAGGCTATGTCCAACTTGATCAGGACTTCTTGTTTTCATGTATTTCTCGATCACAGATGATAAGTTTTCATTTGGAATCGTGTATCTACCTTCATAGACAATAAAAATTAGTAGTTTTATTCACTGTTATCTGAGTCTCGTTGTGGAGTTGATCCTGCCTGTAGAACATCCTTGACACACTTTCTCATTCATTCAGCCAATATTCAAAGTATTCAAAGGCTGCAGCTGTGCTTCAAGAAGATTGACATAGTTTCAGAAGTGGCAGATTTGCTATTATATACATGATATAACCACCAGAAAGTCCCAATTGCCAGGAAAGCAAGAGTCTCTCAGGACCCAACAGCAATGACATTAGTTAAAATACCTAACAAAGGGAGGGAAAACCTGTAGAGACTATATCCAGAGGTTAGGCATGGTCTTCTGGTTTAAGGATGGGGGTCACCCACCCATCTCAAAACTTTTAACTGAGAATTGCTTCTGTCTAGAGGAAATGCAGGGACAAAGAGTGGATCAGAGACTGAAGGAAAGGGCATCCAGAGACTGCCCCACCTAGGGATCCATCCCATCTGCAGACACCAAATCCAGAAATTATTTCTGATGCCAAGAAGAGCTTTTGGGCAGGAGCCTGGTATAGCTGTCCCCTGAGAGGCATTGACAGAGTATGAGAAATACAGATGCAGATGCTCACAGCCATCCATTTGACTGAGCACAGGGACACCAACAGAGGAGTTAGGGGAACGAAGGAATGTGCTGAAGGGCATTGCAACCCCATAGGAAGAACAACAATATCAACTAACCAGACATCCCAGAGCTCTCAGGGACTAAACCACCAACCAAAGAGTACACATGGAGGGACCCATGGCTCCAGCTGCATATGTAAGAGAGGATGGCCTTATCTGGCATCAATGGGAGGTAAGGCCTTTGGTCTTGTGGAGGCTTGATGATCAAGCGTAGGGGAGTGCTAGGGTGGTGAGTCGGGAGTGGGTGGGTGGAGGAGCACCCTCTTAGGAGCAGGGGGAAGAAGGTGGGATAGGGGATTTGCCGAGGGGAAACTGGGAAGGGGAATAAGTTTTGAAATGTAAATAAATAAAATAGCCATTTTAAAAAAGAAAAGTTTTGCAAGTACACAGAATGTATGTGCCAGGAAGTCACAATAGCTTCCATCAGAATGTTAGAAAAACCCCTGTGTGGCCAGGCAGTGTATTGGTAGGTTGGAACACCTGCAGTTAGCCCTGATAGTGTGGTGGGGAAGTGATTTGAGAGCTTGAAGCTGAAGCATCAGTGGAGACTCTTGGAAGGTAGACTTGACCAAAATGTGTAGCATTAACAAGAGGCAACGTGCAAAACCAGATCAAGAGAGTGGCTGCTTGGGCTGAGACTAGTAGAATGTCCCATTAGTGGTGGCCTGCTGGTGGCCTTAGGAGACTGCATCCCACCACAGTATCAGTCATGGAGCTAAAGGATTTAGTATTTGCTGGGCTTTTGTGTTGCTTTGGGCTGGTCTTACTGTTTCGTGATTCTTCCTCTGTTTATTTTGGAACAGAAAGTTGGCTCTATACGTGGCCTTTCACTACACCTTGGAAAGTGTAGCTTTTTATTTTTTCTTTTTAGAGACCCACAGTTGAATGTGACTTGTTTTTCAGAGCACATACTGAAATAAAGGTTTTCATAGACTTGGAGAAGAAAATTAGCAACTTTTTCCTTGTGAGAAGGCATGACCCTTTGAGGGCAAGGAGCAGAATGCTTTAGCTCGATGGTGAATGTTTCCTAAAGGCCCATATGTTGAAGGTTCCCAAGATGGCACCCATTGGGAGACAATGGGACCCTCAGAAAATGGGTCCTAACAAAAGACCCCTCTCTCATTGAGAATGTGCCTTGGATTGTGGGATCCAGGTCTCTTCCTTTTGTTGTTTTTCTGGTTGATGATCCAAGAGACATCACCTACTGTGCATTTCTGTCATGGAGTGTTGTTCTTATCAGAGGACCAGAAAAATAGACTTTTCCAATCTGGGACTGAAAATTGCCAAGTCATGGGCCGAGACAGACATTTTCTCTTTATAAGTTGGTTGTCTCAAGTATTTTTGTATATTAATAAGGAGCTGAAAAATTAAGTTACCCAGTTAATTTTCTCCTTTGTGATTGACTTAAAAATATATATGGTGTCTGAAGGATATGGAAGTTCATATTGGATTAGTACTATTATTGAGTGTGTGTGTGTGTGTGTGTGTGTGTGTGTGTGTGTGTGTGTGTGTGGTGTTTGCAGGTGTATGCTATGTGTGTGCCTGTTGTATGCCAATGGAGCACATCGGGCATCGTAGGCTCTCTCCTCCTCTACTTTATCTCCTTGAGATAGGGTCTCTAGATAAACTTGCAGCTTGCCTTGTTGGTTAGGAGGCTGGTGATAAGGCCCTAGCTGTCCTTCTCTGTCAGTCCTTTGCCCTAGCATTGGGCACAGGTGTCTCTGGCTTTTACATAGGCACTGGGGAGCCACACTTCTGTGCTTGTGCTTGTACGGCAAGTGCTCTTACACATTAGCCATCTCTTCAGCCCATGGGAGAGTTTTGAAATACAAATTTAATAAGTTCAGAAGTTCTAACCTGGGTTCTAGGGCTCTCATTTCCACTCCTGATCTGATAGTTTATGTTTTCTGGCACCATTAACTTATCAACATTATTGATCTTAAAGAAACAATTTTAAAAATTCACTGATTTTTTTCTATAAATAACATTATGCTTACTGTATCATTTAACTTTTTTTACCCTGAATTTATAATTTCCAGTATATATAATTAACTTAAGTACATTAAATTAATACAATTATGCTATATTATGGTTGTATACTTATATGTGAAACATATAATTAAATTAATTACACTGTGAATAATTATATGTAATTTAATAAATAATTATTATATAATTATTAAAATTATCTTAATTATTTCCTTATTTCCTAGGCCATTGATTTTATATATGTATTTTTAAAACACATATGCTTACTGCCACAAAGTTCCACACAAATATTAGTTTAATCTCTTGAATTCATTCCACTTTGTTTTCTTTTTGCTTTATTTTTTGACTTGTTAGATATTTAGAAGTGTACTATTCTCCAAATTGTTAGATACTCATATATATCATTGTACTACTGATTTCTCACTTTATATTACAGTGTTCAGAGACTAACTTATTGATTTGGATTCTACATTTATTAAGTTTGTTTGGGTCCAGAATATAGTCTTACTAGTAAATACTTTGTGTATACTGGAAATCAATCTACATTTTTAAAGCTTCTGTGTAGAGTGCTCTATAAATGTCAGCTAGATCAAGCTGATAGATACAGTTGTTCAAGCATTCTACACCTTAGCTAACCTATATCTCTTTGCCCTATCAATTTTAAAGAAAGGAGTGTTTATAATTTTTTTAGTATAATTATGTTATCATACATTCCATAATATATTTTATGTACATCGGAAGTCTACACTTAGGTAGATAACATTTAACACAGTTATGTCTTCTCAGATTAGCCTCTTTTGAAATAATATTGTTTATTCCAGGCAATCTTCTTGGCCGTGAAGTGATCTTTATTTGATATTAACACAGATACTCCAGGTATTTTTGGACTAGTATTAACATGCTATATTGTTGTCCATCAGTTTACTTCTAATATAGTTTGGAGTTTCCATTTTGAGTAGATATCTTATGGGAAGTGTATAGTTGAATGTTGCTATTTTAAACATTTAACAATCCCTGCCCATAAATTCGAGTATTTAGACCCTTTAAACTTAATGTGATTATTACTAAAGCTGTGGTTAGCTATTAATTTGCTGTTTGCTTTCTATGACTTCCATTTCTTTGTTTCTTTTTGACTTCCTGAGATGGTTTAACACCGTGCCCATTTAGCAGGGTATGCTCTCCCCGCAGGTCTATGACTTTTCTAGCCACAGGTAACAGTTGGCCTTGATAACAGTGCTAAATATGGGTTTCAACTTGTGAAAAAGACCTTATTGTAGATTGTGGGTTCACAGCTGGGTAATATTGACGATTCTTTTCCTCCTCTAGCCCCTATCAGCACTAAAGAAGTTAGCCACTAAGGATGAAACTTTATGGACAGTATTCATTTGATTTCTTCATGTCCTATGGTTCTATTATGTTTTGCTTCAGCAATAGGATCTTATTGTCAAGCCCTGCAGGGTAATCCAGAGCACCAGCAATAGCCTGTAATGTTTGACCTCACTGGTCAACAGATCTAAAAGAGGTTACCCATTCATGACACTGAATTTTTATTTGTTAGCTTACAGTGTCTACAATTTTGTTCTATTATAGGCTAACTCTGTTTCTACTCCTGTGTGTGTGTGTGTGTGTGTGTGTGTGTGTGTGTATGTATTTGTAATTAGGCAATTTTTACAATGGTAGCTTTCTACATTTTTTAAACATTTATTGTTTTATTTTATGTGCATGAGTGTTTTGCATGCATGATATCTGTGTACACAGCTTCTTGCCAATGGAAGCATCTTGGAGCTGATGTTTAAGACAATTGTAATATACCATAGAGGTGCTGGGAATTGAACCTTTATTCCCAGAAATGCAGATAGTACTCTTAACCGCTGAGTCATCTCTCCATCCCTACATGTAATTTTTTTTTTTTTTGGAAACATCTTTAGTATTAGTTATCTCTTCCAGTATTTCCTCTGCTACTCTGCCCGTCTATCCTCCATCACACATAATTCCTAATGTTCCATTATTCTATCCTAACCCTTTATACCATTGTGTTCTATCTCCTCATCTCTGAAACCTCCATTCCCAAAGCCCCTTACTTACCCCTGACCTCAATAGACACTACAAATGGAACCAGTATATTTGAAGATTCAAAGACAACATCTAGAGATCATAGAAAGCATGTTTCATGTTTCTTTCTGGGTCTTGATTATGTCTCCATCTACTTACCTGCAGATTTTATAATTACATTTCCATTAACAGCTGAATAATATTTTATTGAGTACATGTATAACATTTTAATTATTCATTAATCTGTTTATGAACATTTAGGTTAGTTCCATTTACTGGCCATTGTAAATAGAACAGTAATGGACATGGATGAACTAGTAAGTCTATAGTAAAATGTAAGATACTTTGGGTATATGCCCATGAGCAATATAGGGTACTTTCCTTTCTGGCCTTGTGAGTAACCTCCAGACAGATTTTCATGTGCTAATTTTCATTCCCAGCATCAGTGCATACATGTTCCCCTTCCATGCCAGCCCTTGTCATCCTGTTTGAATTTTTTTTCTCAGCCTTTCTATTCAGCATAGGATCAAATTTTAAAGTTGTTCCAACTTGAATTCCCTGATAGATAAGGAGAGTGAATGTCAAAAAAAAATATTTCTCAGCCATGTGTATTTATTCTTTGAAGGACTTTCTATTTAATCCCATGTGCTATTTTCCAAATGGATTACTTTCTTAATGTTTATTTTTTGAAATCTTTGCATATTCTAGATATTAACCTTTGTAGGATGTGTAGCTGGTACAAGTTTAATTTCTGTTCTGCAGGCTGCCTCTTCACTTGATGGTGGTATTCTTTGCTATATCAAAGCTTTAAATTTTGAGAAGTCCCGTTTATTAATTGTTGGTATTAATGCCTATGTTATGGGTCTTCTGTTCAGAAGGTCCTTTTCTGTGCTAATGAGTTCAAGTGTATTCGCTAGCTTACCCTCTATCAGATTCAGGGTTTTAGGCCTTTGTTGAGACCTGTGATCCATTAGGAGGTCAGTTTGGGGTAGAGTCAGAGGTAAGGATCCTGCTTCATTCTTCTCCATGTGGGTCTCCAGTTAATCAGAAATACATTTAGATACCATCTTTTCTGCAATGCATATTTTTGGCCTTTGTCTTGACCAAGTGGTTCAACTCTCAAGATAAATTCGAGAATACTTTAATAACACATCACTTGTGAAAATTGGAGATTGGAGATGATTCATTTTCAAACCAAAGCTGTAATTAACCAATATCTTATTTTCCAGGTATTTGCTTTCATCCGACAGATTTGCTGCAATGAGATGAAGGTACCCCTGTCCTGAGATGGGCAGACTCTCCCAGAAGGGAAAGAGATTACAGAGAAGATGAAAGTGGGTCTACAATGGTCTTAGTCATCTTAACTCAAAAAATATGTTTTGTTAAACTTCAATAAAGAAGTGCAATAAAGAACATTCTTCAGGACATCCCAAGAAGCTTTAATGTATAGTTAATATATTTTAATCTACATTTAAAGCCAACATGTATATTTGCTCATTAAACATTTCAGAGTGTGAATTGCAAGTGATAGAGAAAGCAGAAGAGGATCCTGGTTAGTATATCATGATTGAGTCAACAGAGGCCTGAGTGAAGTAGGAGCCAGGCTCCTACAGAGCAGTGTCCTCACTCACTGTAATGTTTCCCTCTTCATTGTGACCCTTGGCAATTGATGCTACTGCTTTGCTTTAGCTTTGTTTCAAAGGTGAGAGCCCTGGAGGTGGTGATCTCAGTGAACACATTTCATGTGCTTGTCCAAATACATCTGCTTTTCTTCTGCCACTCTTCCAGCGTTCTAGAGTTTTTCCAGGTATAATACACAATAAGGATAACAAATGGAAAATTAAAGAAGAAAAATTGATTTTATTGTTTCCCTCAACTTGGCTTTTAGTTTCTTTTATAGCACCCTCAGATTCAACTAAAATAGAGCAATAAAGCCACACCTTCCTTTACAGCTTAGCATGTATGAGTGACTGGGAGGGGGGAACCACACACCCTCTTGGCTGTCAGGAGTGATGTAGAGGTCATAGGCCAGCCTGCTTGTCAGGCTTTATGTTTGGTCTGTGAATTATTCCTGATGACTTTGAGATTGCTAATCAAGGGATTGGTAAAGATGGAAAGCATGATTCTCTGTATTAAATCATGAAACCTTCATCTTTATAACCCAAAGTTTAAAACGCGTGGGCTGAGATGCTGCATGTAAGTGGCATGGGAATGGGAACCATCCCTTCTTCCTTGAGCTTAAATTAGACTTTCTCCCCGTCATGAAGCATGTTGTTTTTGAGATCTCCTGCAGATGTTCTGCATCCTCCCATGACTCACAAAGGCAACTTCCATGGCATTGTTTTGTCAATAAACATTTTCTTCTGAAGCACACGTATTCCCCTTTGGGATTTTTCTTTTTCCACAGACAATATCTTCATATTTCACTATAATTAATGACTTTCCTAACATGTTGCATTTGCAACTCTTCGATTTTGCTTATCTTGACAAAATATATTCCACCTCTTCTGCGTGTTTTTTTTTTCCTATTGCATGTCAAAATGTCTTAGCTTAAATCTCTCAGGTTATTAATCTTCTTCAGTTCAAAATTCCTGTTCTGTCATCAGCTGCTATTTGTAGCAGTTTTTTTCCCTTGACTTCCTGAGGCACAAAGGCAATAGCTTCCCGAGAGGATGTGCTTAGCAGACTTGCTGAGCAACGAGCTGCGCACCTCATGTTTTCACTGGACATTATGGATTGATCTCTCAAATAGAAGCAATTATTATTTTTGCTGTCTTATAATGTTGCCTGACTTCTTAAGTTTTACCCACTGTTTGCTTACAAAATTATTTCTCTATAATTTTTGTCTTCTCATGGTTGAATGGGTGATTTGTTCTGTGGTACCTATATTCATGCTTTTCTTTGTGGCTTTCTTCTTTTGTGGATATATATGCTTAACAGTATTTTCAAATCCTGGCATTATGTCAATATTGTTTCAAGATGAAAATTTAAAAAGTCTTTACTTATTTAATGTGTATGTGTGTGTAGAAAGTTGAAAATGAAATCCAAAGATCTTGTAGAAGAACCAGGCTTTAGTTGTTGAATTTTAGACTAATAGCAAGTATTTTTTTCAGATATAGTTTATAGGGATTTGATACATAAACCTGGAGTTTAAAGGATAGTACTGGGCTGTAGATGGAAACTGGCATATAGGCAGTATTGAAGTCACAAGACTGCATTTATGAATAAGATGGAGAAAGCATACATAGAGAAAAAGAAGCCCACAGACCATGGAGAAGGGAACAAATTTATACAAAACGCCAACTCTAAGCCTGTATACAGGACTAAAACAAAAACAAATTGAACAATTTTATTTAGAAGAACAGAGGAGTTGTTTGCATCAGATGTTTCATTAGGGCAATTAAGAAGATGGTTGACACTGGATTATTGGAGCTGGTCCAGAGACTGGTCACTGAGAAGAGGCTTATTAGAGTGGAGGCAGTAGAAGACAGTTTGGAATATATTTAAGAGAGGGCTTCTGGGAAGAAACAGCATAGCAAAGCAGAGAGTTTTGATACAAAGAGGAAAAGATAAATGATTCAGGAGGTGGCAGAGAAAGCTTGACTAAAAGATTTCTTTGCAATCAAGAAGAACATAGGTCTGTGTTACAAATGTTAATGGTACAAATGGTGAGGGGTAAGAAATATTGGTGCAGGAATAAAAGGGAAGAAACCATTAGAATTGTGTACTTGAGGACATAGGATGACTTTGAACCATGTGGAGCCAAAACATGGTCACAGAGTCTAGTAAGTGGGTAGATTATTTGGTAGAAGAATTCTGCTATGCAAAAAGTAGTATGTTTGCCAGAGCAGATTAATACAGCCTCAGGTACATAGTGGGCTTACAGTGATTGGACAGATGTGCTTTTTCCCTGTCTTAGCAAAGAGGATCAGATAGACAGAGCTGACATCCACACAGAACAGACAGCAATGGAAACCGTTTGCTCCTTGCTTCCTGCCTTATAGTCTTTATACATTTGAACATCTGTATCTTTCAGAGTCAGTCTCCCTGATCTATTAAGTCAATGATATCCTGCTAATACAACAGGACAGGACTATGTTGGAGGTATTGGCGATTTACTCATGCTTCACTGTATAGAAAGAGAACTAAAGAAAAGATCATCCTGGAACTTCCAGGATGTTACATCTCAAAGATGTAGTAGTCAAACTACGGCCCCGCAGTGCAGAAGGTGAGATATTTATGCCCTGCATTTGTCACCGCATAAAAGACCTGTATCAGGCAGGTAGGTTCCTTTTGGCAAAGAATAGTATTTTTTTTTTCATATCACCAGGTAAGCCTGTGGGGCAACTGAGGGAAAAGAGGAGAGGGACTGGAGATGAGAAGGACAATTGAAGATCAGTTCTCTGTCTGGGCTCAGCTGCACCTACTGGTTTTCTCTGTTAAGCATGTATGGAAGACTAATTGCAACAAGAGCTGTGGGAGGAAAATCAGAAGACAGTTGTTACCTTTAACGGAGGTAGGTTATTGTTGAAGCACATTTCCTGGACTCAGAATTAAAGGGACAACTCTGTAACCAGGACTGCATCCATACCCTCAGAACAGGAGTTCTTGTCAGGTGCCATGCCCTTAGCTTGGCTACTCTGGAGAGCATTTGGCGATTTAGGGAAAGCTCTGAAAATGGAATATTTCAGTCCTTTACAAACCTCAGCTGGCATTTCCTACCCCATGGTGGACAGCAAGATGGCTATCAATACTTTCCGTTTCCTACCTTTAAGGGTCTCAAGGAAATTTATTTTAAATCATCATTTTTGTTTGTTTTGGTTATTAGTTATGGAAACAAATATCTGAGAGATGCTTACCTTGTATTCACATAGCAACTACTCTGAGGCAGCATCAGCAGGGCCCTTTTGTGCTTTCTCTCCTTAGATCCTTTCCATCTTTTGCTGTCTGTTTTTGGAAGGCTGTTCTCCATTCTCTGAAGGTTATGGAGCCCTGTAGGTGCACACTGCTTTTCTCTGCCTTTAGATAGCTAACAGTGCCTCTGCTCATTATAAGAAACAAAACCCTAAAATATCTTTATCCAATTACAAGATGCATTTTTTTAAATAAAAATAGCTGTCTACCCATGAATGTCTCAGGGCTTAAAAACCATCCTACTATTATTAGAGCTGTTCAAAACACAACCCACACCCTTTTAAAATTTACAGCAAGTTAACAAAAACCTCTGCTTGTTTTTGGTATCAATCCCTCGGTCAAAACATTTGTCATAGTAATAAACAACAGTATAATTAGAATGATTTGAGTGAATTTGGGTCAATGTATCACTCAGAACACATTATAAATTCATCACAATTACAGCCTGGGGACAATTTGCCTGGTTTGGCCACCACTAGTTTAAGTCATTTAAAAAAAAATTTTTTTTTCTTGAGGTCAAGTTGTGCTCAACCCACAGTTCAAGCACAACGAATAATCAAAGAAAATTGCTTTAAAATGGTTTGAGTGCATTGGAACGATTGTTTTGATTTTTTTCAAACAATAATTTTAACCTTATGTCATTATACACAATGGTGTTTTTTTTTTTTATTGTGGACTGTGGGGTAAAATAATAATTATGGACTATATTCCTTTGATCTGTGTTCCAGGCACTATGCTAAGTACATCATGCACACTGTACACTACTATGCTGACATTTCATTTTAGACTAAGTCTAAGAGGGTTCAAATACTCCCTCAAGGATACTCATTGAGAAAGTGACAGAATCAGAAACAAAACCTTGCCTTCCCAGCAGTGTGGCTTCCTATCACGCCCAGGCCATCAGACTCTTTTAAAAGCCATGGTGGAACTTCTCAAGAATGCCCACTGATCCTGTAACTCCAAAGAAGGATGAAGACTGTCAAGAAATCCTTGGCTCTGATGATAAAATAGGTACCAGCTGCAACGTTAGAGAACAACGTTGGAGAAAACCTGCTCAGAGTCAGAAGATAAAGCCTGCTAGCTGGATATAGTCGGCTTGGTCCCATCGTTGTTTCTAATTCCTGAGGATGAGTGGGCTGAAAGGAAGCAAGGATCCTGGAGTACTGTAAAAAGCAATATGTCCATCATTACTGCAGCAAAGTGAACAACAAGGAATTCAGTGGAGAGGAGAGGGGGAGGATCAGGAGGTTTATGGGGGGATTTGTAGGCTATATAAAGTCCTAGATTCACCCCCAAGAGAAGGGAGAGTCTTAAGCAAACAATGCTAAGCCATGACCAATATCTTCTAAGCATCATTTGAATGGTGAACAGGTCCCAGAGGAAGAAGAGATACCATGGAGGACTTGATGACATTTGTCTGCAGTAATGGCCTTACCTGAAGTCTCGGTGGGAATGGGCTCAGGATGTAGCTGGTAGTAGCGTGAGAATTACTGAAGAATGGTCGCAATCATGAAGGTAGGCTGATTCTCGTGGATGCCTTTGAGGTGGATCCAGAGGGCTGGGAGCCATCTTTCCAGATGAAAAATAATACAATTAGAAGGAGTTTGGGGAAAATCAAATTTATGGAGTTTTGAGATGCTTTTTGAACATTCAAATGTTACAGACTCAAAAATATAGGAATTCCTATTTACATTTATAAAAAGAAAAAATATGACTGAAGGTTTCATGTTAGTGAAAAAAATTCATAATTAAGTTAAAACAAAAAGTGTGCTTGTGTTTTGAATCTTTCTGAAGGGCCGTCAGAACACCTGTGGAGAGGGTGCGACCATCAGCCTGTTCTAGAGAAGGCAAAGCAGATGCAGATGTTCCCAATGCAGGCTTGGCCTCAGGGAGGAGGGAGGACCACACCCTCATCCTTCTCATAGCAAATGAACCCTTAGCCTCTTTCTTACTGAAGGCTTGAACAGAAAGCTTTCCATAGTAATTGGCTCCTTCTGTTTGGGCCCAGCTGTTTTGGAGGGAAATTGGCCCAAGAAGTTTTGACCATGATTCTTCTGCTTCTACATACATTCCCTAGAATGAGACCGGCTGTCCCTGTGGACTCACTGGGGACTCTTGCAACTCCATGGCATTTTGCTTTGCTGGATAGAACCTCTCAGTTTATATTTACTCTTAGAACTAAATTTTTTTTTCTAAAATCACAGGTAGACTTTATTCCTAGGAAAAGCTTCTCTGTGGAACTCTCAGGTGATTCACCACTACTCCCTTTCAAATTAGTGTGTGTGTGTGTGTGTGTGTGTGTGTGTGTGTGTGTGTGTGTGTGTACATCTGCAGGCAAAGTGTGGTTGTGTGAGGACTTGTGCCACAGAGCCTGTGTGGTGGTTAGAGGGCAATGTTGTTGAGTTAGTATGTTCTTTCCATGTTCATGGGGTTCAGCGTGTTGAACTCTGGTCTCTAGGTTTGTCAAGGAAGAACCTTTACCTGCTGAGTCACCTTGCTGGATGCCTTTCCTTTTATAATATCAGAAGTCTCCTGTTGTTGGATATCTTCTATGCATGAAAGGATTCTTACCCAGTACCCTGGGTGTACATACTATACCAGCAGCAATGGCATCACTGGGTACAGTGAGGACCATTTCTTCTTTCCTTTATGTAAACAAGGAATGGCATCAGCTACTTGTAATCCAGAATATTCTACTTGGATGGTTCACAAAGATGCATCATTCAAAGCTGTGTCAATGGGGAATTAAAGCTTCCACATGACAAGGTGTTCGGAATGTAAATAGCAGCTGGGGAAGGCATTTTAGAAACCTCAAAGCAACAGCTTTACCACAAAAGGAAAAAAAAATAGACTGGGAGGAGGACAGGAGGACACATGAGGACAGTTCATCTGTTTTCATCTTATTTTTATTGGATTCGTTTTGAGTTTTGTAAACTCAACTCCTGTTATATCTTGAGGAAAAGAAAATCTGACACAATTCTCTGGGTCAAAAAGGGTTGGTAACATAAATGTTCTAATCTCGTGTCCAGACTGATCAGTTTAAGTGGGGCTAAATACATAACTTAGTAAATACCACAGGGGCAGGAGTCAGCAATATAAAACCTTACTTGTTGCTTATTACTAAAGCCAAAACAATAACATTTATTCTCATTTTAATAGCAGCTAAAAATCAAGCCTAAGACTTAATTGCTTTATTTTCTCTCTCCAAATATACAGTATATCTCTAGCAAATTCACACTACTTAAAAATTAAAATACTGTATACATTAAACATGATATACAGTATTATCCAGAAGTTGCTATTTTAAATCTTTCTTAGATCAAGTGTTTCTAGCTTTGGCTTCTCTCACAAAGTTAAAGTTTATGCATCTTCAAAATGAACCCACTTGTCTCTCATTACAATGCCCAATTTAAAGACAGAAGAGTCCCTTTGGGCTCTATAAACCTCTTTGATGAGAATGCCTAACTTATCGGGTCTCTTTATGTATTTGCAGCTGACTGCCTCATGCTTAATAATTTGTGGTGTTTTATATGCCAGGTGACAACATCTCATTCTTTAGCCAGTGGCTGAAAATTTTACTTTTGAGCTACAACGTTGGTGTGCTGTGCAATATGAGCAGTCATGGGACCAACTAGGTTCTTAGTGTAGTTTAAGTAGACACAAACTCACTGTAAATATGTAAATCACAGGAAGAGAGAAACTCCGTTATGTGTCTTCATTTTACGGTATTATTTTGTATGGTTTTCAAAGAGAAATACTTTCCTTCTAATAAGGAATGGACATGCTGGCAGTTAAAGCTGGTGTCTTCGATCATCATTTTAACTGAAGCTATTTTTACTGCATTCTCAAAGTGTAATAAAATTGGAAAAAGAGTGCTTGAAAGATGGCTTAGCTGTTAAAAGCACATTCTGCTCTTGTAAAGGACCAGGGTTTGGTTCCCAGAACCCTAGTTGAGAGATTTGAAACCACCCGTAACCCCAGCTTTAAGAGAATTCATCAAACTCTGTGATCTGTGTGAATGTGCCTTGTATTCTCACTCAGACATATGCATATACAGATAGATGGATGGACAGGTAGGTAGATCATTCATTCATTTAAAAGCTTCAAAGATCGGGCCAGTCAGATAGTGAAGCTGCATGCTGGGAAAACATGGCTTCCTGAGTTGATTTTTGGGACCTATGTAAAGGTGGAAGGAGAGAATGAATCCACAAAATTGTCCTCATACCTCCACATGTGTCCTCTGGCATGTCTCTGGCATGTGTGTCTAATCCATACACACACACACACACACACACACACACACACACACACACACACACACACACACGGTAGGAGTGGGAGAGAGGGAGGGAGAGACTAAATTTAAATAGAACACATTAAAAAAATTCAAAGATCTTGGATTAAAAGTAATAATGTCCAGTTCTATTCATAAACTGAGCAATTGCAAGAGTGGCTTTTCAAACTTACAATGACCTTGGCGAGTGAAGTCTGCAGACAAAACTAAGCAGTAAATTCAGAAGTTCATTTTATATTCCAAATGAAATCTGGCCGTATGGTTTTTCTTTTCTTCGTCTGAAACTGTTTTTAAATAAACTATTTTTAAATAAATAATAAAGCTAGAATTTAAAACCAGGTGGTAGCTCTCAGCCCAGTAACATTTCCACCAGACGCAAAGATAAGCATTGTCTATCAGTGCTAAACAGAGTGTAGGATGCTGGGAGCCAGGCTGCTACTGGCAGCCCTCATTCCCTGCACAGTGGCCACCCACCACCTCTCTCTGTGAACTTGCTCTCAGGACAGCTCTGTGCTGCAGCTATGAAACCCTAAGGTGCACTTTTGTCTTAAGGTTTCTCTGTCCCAAATTTCAAAGTCAAAGCAAAGGCGTGGCCAAAGTTTGGGTTTTAAATAAAGTGAAACAGAATAAAACTCCCTTTCTAGGGCTACTAAGGAGTGCCTTTTGCAGATGTTTTTCCCCGGTCCAAGAAGAGTAGTTTGATGCTCTACTGGTCTTCATCGCGCTGGCAGGCTGTGTCACCTTTAAGGACTACAACTGTCCCAACCCATCAGCTCTGAGCCCCGCGGCACCACCTTTGGCTTTCTGAAGTTTGTTGACAGTAATCCCACACAGGGATGAGAGAGTTTCATGCAGGATCAGCAGTCACAGACTTACTCTATAAACACAACTTTTCATAAAACCCGATTGCGCCATCGGGTTCTGCTCTGAAGTTCATGGCTCAGCAACAGCAGAGCACCCTCCAATTTCTAAGTTTTCTGTGTCCCGACAAAAACGTAGGAGTTGATTAGGAAAGGCAGTTTAAGTGTTGCCCTTAATCTTTGGAAGAAACTACTATTTTCCACTCACTGCTAAAGAGTTAGGTTTTGAGTTTAGTGTTGTAATGTACAGCCATTTCTATCAGCGAAGGTTTACAAAGAAAGCAAGCAGAGCAGGGAGCATTCAGCTATCAAATATTCTCACGAACACAAGTCTTGTGCCCACTGCCATCTCTGCCTTCCTTTTACCAATTGCTTATAGGTTGGATGGGGAAACACTTCTTCTGAGTGAGCCTTGGATGAAGAAGGGGCTTGAAATGCCCGTGGGATGCTCTTTAGTTGCTGCTCTAGCCTCCAGCTGGCTTTACACTCTAGCTTGACACGGCAAGCGTTAGAATATGGCGGCTGCTCTAGTGGAACTTGCGTGTGGTACCATTGCTAATGCTTCTGTGTGGACTCTGTCAGGGCCGACATTATCAGTGCTGCTGTTAAGGAAGACTTTCACACTGAGTTTACTACAACTGTCAGTATTAGCCAGAGTTACTTTTGCTGTCGTATTTGGAGTTTCGGGTACAATCTGTCTTATTCTTAGTGACCTGTGTCTGCTAGGATTTTTTGTTTTTGTTTTTGTTTTTGTTTTTGTTTTTGTTTTTGTTTTTGTTTTTTCGAGACAGGGTTTCTCTGTGTAGCCCTGGCTGTTGGCTGTCCTGGAACTCACTCTGTAGACCAGGCTGGCCTCGAACTCAGAAATCCGCCTGCCTCTGCCTCCCAAGTGCTGGGGATATTTTAAGGATGTTTTGTATCATGACTTTCTCATCTTCTTAAACCGGAGAAAGGTAGGAGGAAACAATGGTGAGGACAATTCTCACTGTCCACACATTGGTCAATGGTGCACTCTCATTTGATTGCGACTTTTAAAATGTCAAGTGACTTTCGTTTTACGCAAATATTTCGGCCTACAATAAAGCATGTTTTTACCAGTTTTCTCGCTCCTTTATAATCCTTATTCTCTCTTCTGTCCTATGAAGCCTTTATCCTTTACTTGTATTTCTAAAGCACATTTCTTCACTAGTAAAATAGGAAGATAACTCTTAATAGTGGTTTAAGTGAAAATGATCTCACATAGACTCTAGTATCTGCATATCTTGTTGCCCACTGGTGGTGCTTTGGGGTGGGGGCTTCTTATAAGCAGTTACACTCTTCTGGGTCAGGCTTTGAGAACTTCTAGCATTGATCCAAGTCTCTCTCTCTCTCTCTCTCTCTCTCTCTCTCTCTCTCTCTCTCTCTCTCTCTTCCTCCTCCTCCTCCTCCTCCTCCTCCTCCTCCTCCTCCTCCTCCTCCTCCTCCTCCCTCTTTGGCTTAGAAGTTGAAGATGTGAGCTTCCTTGCTCCTGTCTTCATGACTGTCACCTACTGCCATGTCTCTACCATGATATACTCTTATGCTTCTTGAACCACAAGCAAAAATAAGTCCTTACTCCCATAAGGCAATTTGGGCCATGTTGGTTTATCATCATAACAGAAAAGTAAGTGGTGTATTTGCTGGGAAGGCTTCTCTGACCGTACTACCCCTGTCTGTTCCTAAGTCAATGCTCTTTGCTATGTGCTTGTTATTTGCTACTTTTTACTATAGTCAGAATTTTCTTACATATAAAAACGTTTTGCTCTTTTTATAGTTATAAATTCCATAACAAATGAATTGTTATAGCCCCACACACTATTTATATTGCCATGCTTTACTAGATGTATACGGATGATATCTGTCTTAATAGAAATACTCATTCATCCTGTACATATATGCGAGTTTCTTTATGTGTCTCAATCAGGGCACTGAACACTGTCCCACATAATTTAGTTTCCCTATCTGCACTCCCACTGCCCTGACTCTAGTTGCACACAGAGAACTGTTCCGAGTACATGACATCTTTTATAGACTGGCTTTCTGCTTTGCTACTTTGTTCTACAGGATCTTTATTTATTCTTTTTTGTGACATTATTATGCCGTTTTGTTTATCAGAATTTTGTAGTTTAATTTAAACCAAGGAGTGGGATTGCCTCTACTGTCACTCAAAATTGTTTCGTCTATGTAATGTTTTTACAATTCCATATGAATTGTAGACTTGGTTTGAAATAACATTAACTATTTTAATGGAGAATATTTTACATTTTTAGATGACTTTGTATATTTATTATAACAGTACTAATTATTCTAATCCATAAATTTAGTTCTTAGTACTTACTTTGTCTTCTTTAACTTCTTAAGCAGTGTTTTACATTTTTCAGTGTGTAACTCCCCCACCTTCCCAGTTAAATTTATACTCAGTGTTTTATTACTGTTATTTCATCATAAATAGAATTAATGTCTTAATTTAACGTTTATCTTATTTATTGCTAGCATATAGAAATGTGCCTGTAATATGTATATTTATTTGGTTATCTGAGTCTTCCTGCTGCCTAGTTCTAATAACTTCTTTTTGCTGAGTCTTTAGGGTTTTGTACATACAACATATATCATAGTTGAACAAAGATGGTTATACATTTTAATTTCTAATTTAAAGAGCCTGTATTAGTTCTTCTCCCTTGGTTGCTTAGTCTTGGATTTTAGTATTACCTTGAAAGGAGGTGGTAAAAATGAGCTTTTCTAACTCCAATTCCAGAGATCAGATGACCTCTTATAAAATTCAAAGCCATCAGGCATGCATGCAGGCCAAACATTCATACACACAAAATAAAGAAATATAAAAAAAATATGTTTAAAGACAGAAGGGGAGCCTGGGGAGATTGCTAGAACCCCTTTCCAGTTGTTTGGGACCAACAAGAAGACTAAGCTGCACATCTGCTACATATGTATGGGGAGGCTTAGGTCAAGCCTGTCTATGCTCTTTGGTTGGTGGTTCAGACTCTAAGAGCCACAAGGGTCTAGGTTAGTTGACTCTGTTGGTCTTCTTGTGGAGTTTCCTCATCTGCTTTAGGGCCTTTAATTTTTCCTACACTTCTTTCATAAAAGTTCCCGAGCTCCATCCACTGTTTGGCTGTGTCTGTATCTGTCTGAGTCACAAAATACAGGTACCATCATATACTCTACAGAGAAAAAAAAACCTAAACAAGAAGGAAGGCACAAGAGAGGAAGCTAGAATCTTAGTTAGAAAAGGGAATAAAATAGTCATAAGAGGCAGATGGAGGGAGGAAACTAGGAGGGAGGGGAATGGGGAAGAGAATGAGGGGTTCAGAATCAGATTGAGGAAGGACAAGAGAGATGGCTAAAAGGCTATGAAAATGAATGGAAATTTGCTACTGATAGGGGTGTGGGGCATCTCCCAGACCAGACAGAGACCTGGGATAAGGGAGGCACCCAAGAATCAATGGGGACTACCTTAGCTGTGACTCACAACACTGGGGATATGGAATCTCAAGGAGCCACCTCCTGTAGCCAGGCAGGAACCCCCGTGGAGCGATAGAAACACCAATCTACCCATTATTAGGGACTTAACATAATCTGTTTATGTCTTCCATTGGGATAATTCAAAGATCTCTGTGGTGACTAATCTTGATTGTCATCTTTATTGAACAGAAATATCCAGAAGAGTCATAAACCCCTTGGTGTGTCAAAGAGAGAACATTTCTACAATTAATTAAATTCTGGGGGGGGGTTTGTCCTAATGAATGATGTCACTACTGGACACAAAATTTGAATAGATTGTTGGGACATGGTAGAGCTGTAGAAGCTCATGAATGGAGTAATTAACTCCATCAGGACCGTGCCTTTGAAGGGCCTATCTTGCCTTGGCACCTTCCTCCTATATCTGAGCCCCATGTGCCATCTGGATGAGTGCTCCTCCACACATTCCTACTGCTATGATGTTCGGTCTCATCCATCTTCCATCCACGAGAAGAATGCACTGAAACCGTGAGTTGGTATAAATCTTTTCTCTTTTAGGTTACTTGTCCATCGCAGAAAGGAAAAAGGAATGAACTCAACCCCTACTGTAGATTTAGCTCTGACATCTTTAGTTCTAGAATTTCTATCTGGTGATTTCTTTGCTTTTTGATCTCCCTCAAGCTACTTTTGTCAGGTGTTGCTTGCTTGATTCTGTTGTAACATTTATTTGTTGATCATCTTGGAGATTATTTTGATTAACTTGGTGATAAATTCATATATTTCTCCCTTTTCTCCTTAGTGGCTCACTTTATTCCATTGGTGATGATTTTTTTTTCTAGCTTTGGGCTTCTTTGCAGCTTTTTATTGGTACACAATTTATTTTGCATTTATACACCACTTCATCTGGTCTTTATAGAACAGGCATGCTTTCTAGCTTTATATACTACCACAACTAGGGGAGCCCTAGTATGTCTGGCTAAAGATTTGGAGTTAAAAGGGTAGGAGAAATTAACATCAGATAAGCTTGTTGCAGAAATTCTGCAAGCCTAGAAGCCAGGTCCAGGGTGTGCAGCTGGCGTTGGGTTCTGATAGGAACATGTCTACTCTCTGTGTTTATATGTCAACATTGGGATCCCACATAGGCATGCCTGGGGCCTGAGTTTATGAAGGCTGATCTGACATTAATGTGAGCTTGCCATCTGGGTTGATGCGGGCCATCTGGCATTAGACTCTCCTGGGGCAGGCCTGGAGTTTGAACCTACAAGGGGGCACCTGGAGCCTAGTTCTATATAGGAGCTAGCCTGTCAGTAGACAGAGCTACCATGTAGGCCCTTGGGGTCATCTTGGCTCTGAAGCCTGGATCTATGTGTGTTTCTTTCTATCAAAAATAATAGCAAAATTTTCTTACGATTAAGACTTGTTATGGTTAGAGAGATGGCTCAATAGTTAAGGGCACATACTGATCTTACAGCACCCACTATGTGTGACCGACAGCCACCCTTAATTCCAACTTCAGAGGATTTGATGCATTCTTTTGGCCTCTGTGGGCATTGCACCCACATGCACAAAACGACACACATACACATAATAAAAATGAAAACGAAAGGGAGGTAACATCAGCTGGGTAAAAGTAGTACTTAGCATATACGTTGTGTCTCAATGGAAACTCAAAGTAAAGCTTTTAAATATAGTTTTTTGTTATATAAAATTAAATTTCTCTATTTCTCTGATGGGAGAAATAGAAAGGAAATTACAAGAATCGATAGCATGGTGCTATCTTGATATTCAAAATATCGAGAAAGAGAGAGAGAGAGAGAGAGAGAGAGAGAGAGAGAGAGAGAATCATAAAAACTCTTAGAGCTTGCTGTGTTGAACTGGTTAATTGTGACTGAAATAAATACTAAATAAAGAAGAGAGATGGAGGGCATGTCTGGTGCTGATCAGATACAGAGCTGTATACTTAAGACCTAAGGCACCAAGAAAGGCTTGGTGATCGTTGATTTTTTCTACATCTAATTTACTTCATTTCTCTATGAGGAAAATATCTACCCATGAATGCTTAAGAAGATACTAGCTATTTAATTCATAATCAAAGTCATTATAAACAAACAAAATAAGTTGTGTAACTGTAAATTCAGTAAGCTTGGAGACTAAGTACTATGTGAGAGAGATTAATGAGAGAAGCTGAGAAGATGTTAGAATTAGTGTGCACATATTATGTATAATAGTACTGAAAATTATTAGTAATTAGATGTCTATAGGATTAATTCTCAAACTACACATAGAATTAAAGACAATCATAGAATTAAAAAAAAAATGAATCCTCCTGAGACGGCTATCCCTCTACCTACCCAGTCATCCCATGGAGAGGGGCTATGTCAGATGTTTTTAGGACTTGTGACCTCTATTTGGTTGTCTACACAATTTTATTATAGTTTTACTTGTGTCTCAAGTTCCTAAGCCTTTGCATCTCATTGCTGCTATTCATATTTATTGGTCCTGATGTTGACTGCCTGCACCACTTAAGGACACTAATCATGAGTTAAGTGATGGGGGTTAAAAGACAAGAAGCATGAAATACTGCACTGAACTGTGTAGAGCTGACACAAGCCTGGTTAACACAGAGTTATGACAATGAGCTATTTATGACAGTCATTATAATTAAAAACAGCACATTATTTCAAGGCTCTAAGAAGTGAACTGAATTTCTGTGAACCTCCAAAGTTCAGTTCAGTTCAACGAAAGGTCAAGTTTGATTTTATTCTCTGAATTAGCTTTCCAAGCCCTAATTACGACAATAGACATTCCTTTGCAAATTTGGATAAGGTTCATTTCCATACCAGATCCAAGAATCAAAGGCTCTTTCCATCTTCCTTTTCATTTTAAGTATTGACTTCAAAAAAAGAAGTAAGAAGCAATTATGAAGACACATAAGGAGAGAAAACAGTTACATTTTTTATTAGCAATTGTGTATCCCATATTGATTAAAACAAATATTATATCTTAGGTTTAGATTTTTGACTGTTACAAAGACATGATCTTGTTCGAGGGCTCAATTTTCTGTGAAATCATTCTGATTCCACGAAGATACAAAACAAATGTAGCTTCCAGATGTACGATGTACTCTTAGAAGGACATGTTTTGAAATGGGAACGTTATGTTTCACACTTGTTCACCAAATGTGAAAACAATTATTGTTGTCATTGCTCCTCATTGTTCCATCAAGTGTGACAGAAGGCTGAAGCCATAAAAATGCTGCTATAAGACTGTTTTCACCTGTCTTTACAAGTTCTGACTATAATTCACTCAAGAAACCAAGGAAACAAGGCCCTCTCCATCACCAGGACGGATGACTGTAATGTACTAACTCACAGAGACCAAGGTATTAGCGTCCACATGGCCAGCAATGGGAGAAGTAGATACTTGCCCCAGTCAGTAGCCTAGAAGCTACCTCTAATTAATAGCCACTTGCAAATGATAATTTAGTTTTTTTTCAAGTGAGTCAGTCCCAGGGGAACAAATTACTCTTATGGGTAGGCCGCAAGTACAGCAAGTCCATGGCCAGCAGACAACAAACTCAATGGTATTTGTGGTGTCAGGGCACTTTCTTTCCTTCTAAAAGTTTTGTCTTAGCTTTTAATTTAATTTAACTTGATCTATCTGTCTATCTATCTATCTATCTATCTATCTATCTATCTATCTATCTATCTATCTTTATATTCTCTCTCATTTTACCCTACAGGACTTTTGTGTACATATTATGGTTTCCAGTTTAGTGTTTTGATGGAATTCTTGAGTGTTCAAACCAGTTGGTCTCTGCATCTATATCTTTATTTTTCCTTTTTGAGCTCTTTTTCTTCTGTTTTGTGTGTGTGTGTGTGTGTGTGTGTGTGTGTGTGTGTGTGTTTTATCCTATTCCAATGTTTTAGGGTTATTTTTTTTAATCTTTTACCTTATTTTTTACTACCCTTAGAAGCCTGTTTACATCCTAATGAGAGATAGAAAGTGGGTGGATCTGCAAGGAGGGGAGATAGGGAGGAACTGGGAGGAATAAAAGGAGGGAAAGCTAATCAAGATCTATTATATGAGGAAAATTTGTTTTCAATTAATGGGGAAAAATAAAATAATGAAATAAATTTTGCAACTGTTACAAGACTCGTTTCACCTGTCTTTACAAGTTCTGACTCTAATTCACTAAAGAAACCTCAGGTAATTTCTTCCTGACCTTTCTTCTTTCTTTGTTAGAGAGCAGCATATAACAAACTGTTTCCTGTACATCAATCAGTACATCACAGAGCACACACAGTACGTTATGTGTTCAGTGTATCATTAATTCATCCAAGATGAAGGGGAACTACAAGAAGGGTAGTTAGAAAATATGTCAGGACATCTTAGTTTTAATGAGTAGCTAAACTCTAACAACCTTTGTTAATCCTGAGTGACTCCATGGGACAGATCTTGTGGACTCCTGTCTTTATTTAATGACCACTTAAGAACCTTTTTACTTATCCTAATTGCATAAATCAACCTTTCTGCTGAGCCCTTGAAAATGATATTGACCTTCCATAGTTTCCTTAGAGTCAGGGTCAGGTATTTTTTGACAAGTCACGAAGATGTCCCAGTTTCTTTTTAATCCTGATTTTTTTTTTCAACTTTGTAGTTTTTAGCATCCCCATATTCTATGCATTTCCCCTCATTTAACTACAACTTCTGAAATCTTGGTTCTTTCTGATCTAACCTAGGAAACATTCTTTAGTTTAATTAGTTTCTGCATCCGACAGAAATAATACTTCATGCTCCATAGTGCTGAACAAGTAAGATTTATAATACATACTGCACGGTAATGATTTCATAAGCGCTAACTGCTGCTATTGCTACTTAATGATGTGAGGAATTTTCAAACACACTGGTGAGTCAACTGCTATCTCTTACAATGGGGGCTTTAGCCAATGGGAGACATCTCAGCTTAAAGAACTCAGAAACGAAAGGGGTCAACTATGGGACTCCTACTTTAGTTTATTGTCATTTTGTGTCCTGTGAGGGCTAAAGAGATAGCTCAGTAGTTAAGACCACTTGCTGCTCCTGCAGATGACCCAGGCTTTGTTCCCAGCATCACGAGGCAGCTCCAAAGGTCTGTAACTCTAGTTCTAGAGGGTCAAATGCCCTCTTCCGGCTTCTGTAGGCATGAGGCACACGTGTGGTCCACATACATGCATTCAGACAAAATATGTACATACATAAAATAAATACGTCTTTAACAAGTGTTTTCTATAATTTAACTCTAAATGTTTTTGTTTCTGTCATAATCCTTTTTAGCCTCTTAGATTATAGCACTTCATCCACTCTGCCCAGTGAAGTACAGATCCATTACGCAGTGGCCACCCTACCAGTACTGTTTGGTTTTATCCAAAAAATAAATAAAAGATAAATGCTACTTGTTTTTGTTTTCTTCAGTTTTAATAAAAAGTGTTTTATCTCTTCTGATTCTGTTTACTTATTTATCTAATCATGGCATACCAAGTTTCTTTTTCCGATGATACAGGATTTAAATATCTTTAATTTCTAATTTGTGTGAATGTTTATGTGTATCTATGTGTTTTTGTATGTGTTTCTTTTGTGTGTTTGTATCTCTCTCTCTCTCTCTCTCTCTCTCTCTCTCACTCTCTGTGTGTGCATATGTGTGTGTGTGTGCACATGGACACATATTGGTATGGAAGTACACATACACATGTGCACGGAGACCAGAAATCAGTGGTGGAACATGTCTTCTTTAATTGATCTCCACCTTGGTTTTTGAGAAAGGGTTTCTCACTGAACCTGGAGTTCACTGATTTGGCTAGGTGGCCAGGTTGGTTGACCAAGAAGGACCAGGGCTTTTCTTGTATCTGTCTCCCCAGTATTGGTGTACCAGATGCATATAGCACAGAGCTTGGCTGCTTCTGTGAGTTCTTGGGATTAAACTCAGGTCCTTAAGCTTGTATGGTAAGTCATTGTACAATGACTGTGCTGTCTCCAAGACCCCATTTTAATCTTTTACACTGGAAAGGACTATTGCTATTTATTGTTTATTTCCTCCTTGCAACTCATTAGTTTTAAATCAGCTCATGGATTACCATATAAATCCTTAGACCAGTCCCCCCTGGAATAGGCATTACTAGAATTTTATTTGTGAGGACCAGACAATGGAGAGAGAAAGACAAATGCATGGTCTAAGATTACAGGAGAAAAATAACATTTAGGGTACTGTCTTAAAGTTTGATCACTGTTTTCATTTTAGTTTATCACCTTAATTTTATTTTCTGAGCTTGCCTTGTCGTTCACAGTAGTAAACGGTAAGTTGGTAGCATAGCAGCATGAAGACTTTTTCACAGTCTTAAGAGGAAGGCATTAGATGCATTTGTTCTCTCAGGAGCTGCTGCAGTGACCACATTTGGCTCTGCCATCATTATGAAGTGGGTAGCAGCATCGGGTTTGAAGCCTCAAGTCTTTATCAATGCTACAGGATGGTATTACATGGCTTTCTTTCTGAATCTATGTTTTTATGCATATCAAAGTTCACTACTTCTGAATTCAGTGCAGCGGGGTTGTAGAGCTAAATTAAGTAACACAGGGGTGGTGCTCATTGTTTAATCTATCTCCGGTATCTAGGTCAGAGCTGTCGAAAGGCATATATTGAATATAAAATATATGATCAGGACTCTGGGCACTAAAGTCTACAAGGTTCTGACTCTGCAGAGTTGTGCTGTTGATATCATGAGTTTATAGGATCCTCACAAAATATTATGGCAAATACCTCGATGAAATATTAAAATGTATGTAATTAATTTATCTGGTTAACATTGTGAATCATGAATCTTCAAAGTCAGACTGATTAGGTTCAAACCTAGATTCTATCTTGTGTGGCCTGGTATGAGATACTAAATTTTTAATCTGCAGATAATGATTTGCCCATTTGTAATGTAGAAAAAAAGTGAAGATCCAGCTTTACAGAGTTGGGGAATATCTTAAAATATTGCACTTACTTCCCTTTCTCTGGGCTGAGATTTTGTACTTGCTGTCATTGGCTCTGTGAGTTCACAGGTGCATAATTCCCGTCGTGTCTAGAAAGTACTATTTCCTTGAAGTTGTCCCTTGCCTCTGGCTCCTACAATCGTTCCATATTCTCTTCTGCATATTTCTTGAGGAAAGAGGTTTGATAAAGTCATTCCATTTATGAATGAGTACTTTGAATTCTCTAACTCACTGCATATTGTCTGGTTGTGAGTCTTTATCTGAATTACCATCAAAGTTTTACTGCTATTCACAAAATTCTTCACAGTTATTACCATCTAGGACAGGGGAAAAAATCAGTTTTCTTCAGTGGAGCAACATATCAGCCATTGTTGTATATGATTTTTAAAAAGGCAACTCTTCTATCAGGTGAGTGACAGCATAAAATAGTTTTGCTATGAATTAGAAAAGAATAACAATAATTCTCTTTTCTGTATTTTTTTTTCTCTTACAACTTAGATTAACAGAGTCTTTTATCAGAAACTCAGAGAAGTTTAGAAATAAGGAATGTTCTTTTCTGGAAATAGGGGCAATTTGAAATGTCTAGCTATTTAGCTACACAGGCACGCACATGTACATAGAGTATGCACGATAAGTACATTTATCAGAAAGATTGATTCTCAGTGAAAGTAGCTCAAGGCTAAAGCGGTAGCGAGTAGAAGCTGACACTGCAGTAGCCATGGCTATGAGACTGGGTGCAGGCTCTGGGCTGAGAGCTGAGCAGGAGGCTGTGCTCTGAAGCTAAGCTGGTAGCAATCTGTTCCTGGTCCCACTGTACAACAATGGATACAGACCATCGAAAATGGATGTGAGAAATGCTCCCTGTTCTGGCAGAGCAGCAAAAGAATTATTTTACATCTTAGGCAGGAGGGTAGAGTTAACTGTGAGGAAAAAAAAAACAGTCTCAGAAACACGCACACATGCTTTAAACTCTCTTTTCTACTGCTCCTTAATGATGGGGCCTTTGAAATAAAATATACAAACTCATTCGTGGCTTTTACAAACACCAGACAAAAGAAGCAATGTGTGTGTACCCTGTAATACAAGACACTTCAAGAGAAAAGGCAAAAATAAAATGAAACAAACAAACAGAACCCTTCCTTCAAAACCAAAAAAAAAAAAAAGAAAGAAACCCACTGTCCAATATAAACACCCATGAAAGAATTCTTCATCCCGACATGTGAGGAATGAGTCAGACATAAGAGAGAGAGAGAGTCAACAGATAAGATCCCATAACCTAAAATAACAAAAGAGATTTAGACACATTATAAAATGAAATTTAATACTCCAAGTGATTGACAGGATCAAACAGTGGCCTGAAAATAGAACTGTGAAATTGGACTGCATTTAAATAGGAAAACAGAGAAAGAAAGAAAAAAAAGCATGCACAGTTAACTTTAAAGCATACTGGTTGAACTTAAGGTCAGACTAAGCATAGCTAAAAATACTACTGAGTTGAAAAATAGAGATGGGAGAGAATCACCTAGAACACAGCACAGAAAGGTCATGAAAATACACATGAAGTCTGACAATGACAGGCAGTTAGAAGCCACGCTTTTCAAAAGTGACTTCAGAAGATGTGATAACAGGGTTTTTTGGAGGAAGTAATATTTGAAGGAATAATACCTAGGAATTGTTTGTATGCCAAAAAAGCCAGTCTTCAGATGAGGCCAATATGCATGCTTGGCGGTTTCATAAAAATTTTATCTACATATAGTGAGCACCCACTGATAAAGATTTATTTTTATTTTGATCAATACCATATAGCATAAAATTTACCATCTTCATCATTTGGAAATAGGTGCTAAAGTAGAATTAACTAATATGTACCCTGTTCTTGTAAAACTATCTCATAGATAGAACTTTTGTATCATGGCAAGTTATAGTTCTGTCTTCCCTAAACAAATACCCCAGTCTTCTGCCATCTCTCTGCAAACACCATTCTGCTGGTGTAAATGTGTGTGTGTGTGTGTGTGTGTGTGTGTGTGTGTGTGTGCATGCGTATGTATGTGTGCATTTTAGATGCTTCATGTATGACTGAATTATTTTATTAGTATAATACCTTCAGTGTTCATCTATGTAGCAACATATAGGACGACATGCTTCATGTTTACGGCAGAAAATATTGCATTGTCTACAAGCATCTGATTTTTATTATCTGAAAAACAGATTGGTTTCTTCTAACTTTGGCTATTGCAAACCATGTTGCATTGAACTAGGTAGGTATACAAATGACTCTTTCAGAGCTTGATTTTACTTCTTTCAAATCTATACTGAGGAATGAGGATACTAGGTTAAATGAGATTTTTTTAAAAAAATTATTTTATTGGGTATTTTATTTACATTTCAGATGTTTTCCCCTTACCCCGCCCAGGAATCCCCTATCCCATCCCTCCTCCTCCTGCTTCTATGAGGATGTGCCCCACCGATTCCCCACTCTCACCTTCCCACCCTCGAATTTCCCCACAAGAAGTCGTCCAGCCTTCATGGGACCAAGGATCTCCTCTCCCACCTATGCCCAACAAAGCCATCCTCCCCTACATATACAGATGGAGCCATGGGTCCCTCCCTATGTGCTCCCAGGCTGGTGGTTTAGACCCTGGGAGCTCTGGTTGGTTGCTATTGTTGCTCTCCTCATGGGGCTGCAACCCCTTTCAGCTTCTTAAATGAGGATATTTTAAAACTTGTTTAGACCTTGATATCGTTTTTCTAAGTGGCTATAATGCTACAGCCCACACAGTTTCCAATTTCTCCACACCCTCACTAAGAATAATTTTTATTCTGTTTTATTTTAATTTTACTTTTAAAACGATTATCCTGACAGGAGTGTAGTGAGATATTGTTGTAATTTTGACTATTATTCTGATTGGCATGTCCTTAAATGTGACATGGTTCTTCCTCCTGCTGCTGCAATATCATTTCTTTATCTGTGGTTTTAACCTTCAAGACATTGTAAGTTTCTTATATTTGGGTAGGTTACTCTTTCTCTAGACATGGATAGTTTTCTTCTAGGATTTTAATGAAAACGTTTTCTATGTCTTCAGCCTGAAAATCAGCTTCCCCTCTTATCTCTTTGATTTGTATATTTGGTCTTCTCCTATTATACCAAATATACTGCCTGTTCTATTTATGTATTTTTTAAAGGCCATAATTTCTTTTATTAACTGATCCAGAAAACTTAACAAATTTGAGAAAATATTGACAATTATGCAAGAAGATGTTGAAATATATATATATCAAATATTTATTTTATTTATATATTTGTGTCTGTGTGCATGTCATATATATGTGGGAGGAGTGTCCCTATAGAGGCCAGGAAAGAGCAGATGATCACCTGAAGCTGGAGCTACATGTGTGGTTGTGAGTCACCATGTAGATGCTGGGAACTGAACTTGGGTCCTCTGGAATAAGTGCTTCTCAAGGTGGAATCATATCCTCAATCCCTTCAGTTTTTATTACTAATAAAATTACTTTATAAACCTAAAAGTTCAAACAAGAGTCAATTTGATATAAAATACTGAACAATAAAATTTACAAATATAATGTAGTAAAAAGAAGCATAAAACATGAGTTCTTTCTCACTAATATGGGCTTCTTGTTTGTGTGCTTGTTTTAAATTGGCCACAAGATGTCTCAAAAGTTATAAAACCAATATATTTTATAACTGTGCAGAGTACATGTTTTTGAAGTATGACTTGATGATTCTTTGGATTTCCTTATTGTTATGCCTCTGTGTTGTTTATGATTTTTGGATATTAATTTGAATATTCTTTCTTTGTCTTTCAGTAAGTTTGCAAACAAAGTTCTGAGTCTTGTTGATTAACTCAAAGAACCAACTCTTTGGGGACATACCTAAACATAGTAAAGGCAGTTTACAACAAGCATATAGCCAACATTAAATTAAATGTATGAAATCAAATTAAATAAATTTTTTTCAGTGAAATCAAAAATAATAGAAGACTGTCTACTTTCCCTATATCTATTCAGTATAGAACTTGTACTTCTAGCTAGAGCAATAAGACATTTGAAAGAGATAAAAAACATACACATTTAAAAGGAATAAATCAAAGTATCATTTTTTTTATAGATGATATTACAGTAAAAATAAGCAAACACCAAAAATTCTATCAGGGAACTCCTACAGGTGATAAACAGCTTCAACAAAGTGGCTGTATATGAGATTAACTAAAAACAAAACAAAAAGAATTAACTGCTAACCCTCCTATTATTTACAGACTATAGACTGAGAAAGAACTTAGAGAAACAACATCCTTCACAATAACCACAAACAATATAAAATAATGTTAACAAGGAAATAAAGACTCATATGACAAAAACTTCAGGTCTTTGAAGGAAGAAATGATGAGTATTAGAAGATAGAAAGATCTGCTAATTGAGTGGTAGAATTAACATAGTAATAATGGCCATATTATCAAAAACAATCTACAGTTTCAACTTAATCCCCTTCAAAATTCCACCATGATTTTTTTTTTTTACAGACCTTGAAAGGACAATACTCAAATTTATATGGAAAAACAGAAGATCAAAAAATCCTGAACAATAAACAAATTTCTGAAGGTAGCACCATCCCTGATTTCAAGCTGCACTACAGAGCAATGGTAATAAAAACTCTGTGGTATTGGCAGAAAAACAGGCATGTTGATCAATGGAATTGAATTGAGGTCTCAGACATAAATTCACACACCTAAGAACACACACACACACACACACACACACACACACACACACCACATACACACACACACACACACACACACACACACACATATGTGTGTGTGTGTGTATATATATATATGCCAGAAATACACACTGAAAAAAAAAAGACAACATCTTCAACAAATGGTGCTGCTCTAACTGGATGTCTGCATGTAGAGGAATGCAGATAGATTCATATCTATCACAATGCACATAACTCAAGTCTAACTGGATCAAAGACCTCATCATAAAATCAGACACACTAAAACTGATAGAAAAGAAAATAGGAAATAATCTTGGACACATTTGCACAGGAGACAACTTCCTGAACAGAACACCAATAGCACAGGCACTAAGATCAATAATTAGTAAATGGTACCTCATGAAATTGATAAACTTCTAAAAGGTAAAGGGCGCCATCAATTGGACAAAATGACAGCCTACAGAAAGGGGAGAGATCTTCACCAATCCCACCTCTGATGGAGCACTAATATCCAAAATATATAAAGCATTTAAGAAACTAGATATTAAGAAAATGACTCATCCAATTTAAAACAGGGTCCAAATCTAAACAGAATTGTCAGCAGAGCAATCTCAAATGGCTGGGAAACAAAAAAGAATAATGTTCAACATTTTTAGCTATCAGGGAAATGCAAATCAAAACGACTCTGAGATTTTTATCTTACACTTGTCTGAATGGCTAAGATCAATAACACCAGTTGCAGCTCATGCAGGAGAGGACATGAAACAAGCACTCTATTACTTGTGGGAGTGCAAACCTGTTCAGACACTATGGAAATCATTATGCCAGTTTCTCAGAATACTGAGAATCGATCTACCTCAAGACCCAGCTATACTACTCTATACCCCAAAGACACACCATCCTACCAGAAAGACACTTGCTCAACTATGCTCCTATCAGCTTTATTTGCAAATAGTCAGAAACTGAAAATATCCCTCAGCCAAGGAATGGAGAAAGATGTAACACATTCACACAACAGAGTATTACTCAGATCTCAAAAAAAAAAAAATGATATAATGAAATTTCTGGCAAATGGATCGAACTAGAAAAAAAAAATCATCCTGAGCAAGGCTTTCAAGATCCAGAGAGACAAACATGATAGGTACTCCCTTATAAGTAGCTATTAACTACGAAGTAAAAGATTGTCATGCTACAATTCACAGACTCAGAGAAGTTGAGGAACAAGGAGGGTGCATGGATCTCCTTTGGCTGGGGAAATAGAATAGATTTTGTGGATGGACTGGTGGCAGGTAGGAATGGGAACAGGAGGGATCAGGTAGGGGAGGGACAGACAGAAAGAGAGATAGAGTATGGGGAGAGACAACTAGAATTGTGTAGGTTGGGGGGGGGGTTCTATGTAGAAACCTAGTGTAGTGGAAACTTTCTGAAAGCTATGAGGGTGACCCTAACAATGACTCCTAGTAATGGAGGACCCGCTGCCTGAACCAGCCATCTTCTGTAATGAGACAAGGCTTCCAGTGCTAAGACTTTGACACCGACCCAATCATAAAACCTTCAACCAATAAACTGTCCTGCCTGAAAGATGTGTTGGGGAAATGGTTGCTCAGATCTTATGTGAGTGGCCAACCAATGACTTGTCTAAATTGAGGCCCATCCCTCAAGAGGGAGCCCATGCCTGGATGGCCAGTTAATGGAAGCTGGATAGCCCAGAGACCTAGGGTATGACTAAACATGACTAGAAAAAAAAAAAAGAAATTCCTAATGATGTTCTGCTATACTCATTGGGTTGGCAATGAGTTGGCAACCTAGCCCAATCGGATTGGCTCCTAGTCCAATCATCATCACAGAGGCTTCCTCTTACATCTGATGGGAACAGATGCAGAGACCCACCGAACATTAGGTGTAGCAAGAAGAATCCTGCAGAAAAAGAGAAGAAAGATTGTAGGAGTCAAGGACACCAGAGCACAGCCCACAGAATCAACCAAGCAGGGCTCATAGGGGCTCAGACTGAAGCAGCAATCACAGAGCCTACATTGGTCTGAGCTAGGTGTTTTGCATATACAATGTGGTCATTTAGCTTGTGGGTTTTATGGGACTCCTAACATTGGGAGTGGGGTATCTCTGGCTCTTTTTCCTGCTTGTGCGACCCTTTTCCTCCTACTGCGTTGCCTTATCCATCCTTTATATAAGGGTTTGTGCCTAGTCTTATTGTATCTTACTATGCCACGTTCAGTTGATATCCACGATAAGCCCACTCTTTTCTTAAGGGCTATGGAGGAGCAGTGGATCTGGGAACAGAAGAGGTTGGAGGGTTGCAAAGAAGAGGGTAGGGAGGGAATCTGCTATTGTGGTGTACTGTATCATATAAGAATAAATAAAAATAACAAAAATTTATTTTCATGCTTCAATTGTCTTAAATTCTTCTTCCATGCCTGAGCAGTGATAAAGAGAAAAAAATATTCATCTTCTGTATTTAATTCAGGCTCAAAAATGTTGTGTTTTACTCAACGCATACCTTTGGATGCATTGGAAAGAGATCCTTTTGTGCGATTTCCTTTATACGTGCACCGATGATTTGCACTCTGGTTCCCCATTTTATCAGTGAGAAAGAAAATACAGAATGAGAGTTGTCAGACCACAGCTCTACTCCACTTCATAAGTGACACAGATTTCTAATTTTGTACCAAAGCCATTTTAGTGCATTTCAGTTCTGTGATTCTAACAAAGATAGACAGTACCTTGGGTTTCTTTTTCACAATCATGTTTCCTCATCAGTTAGTATTTTGAGACCAAATGACAAAAAAAAATCTTTTCTCAACACCTTTAAAACATGCTTCTTTTACTAGGTCTTGTAAAAGTTTCCAGTTTCTGTGGGTAGTGGCTTCTCTTGTAGAAAATTCAAGGTTTTCTGATTAGTGCATCTCAGAAAATCCATCTGAAAATCAGATGATTCTGGGAGAGGATATTTAACTAGAAATCTCAAAAGAAATTTGATTCGGTATAAAGAACAGTTTTATATCATACCCTCATGTTACATGAGAACTGTATTAACATGTATTCACCTACCTTCATGCCCCAAACTATGACTCTTGTCATCTTAGGCTCAGGCAGACTCTAGATATGGGCAAAAAGCAGCCAAGTTCTTCATCAAATTACCACAAACCAGTCTCTAGGCCATATACTAAAATTCTTCTCTTCAGAAACCTTTTGAGCCAGCCCTGCAGAGTTCAAATCACCCTCAGCACCAGTCTCTTCCATATTCCCACTTAGGATGGTTTCCATTGCTGTAAAGAGATATCATGACCAAAGCAACTCTTACAAAGGATAACATTTAATTGGAGCTGGCTTACTGGTTCTAAGGTTCAGTTCATTATTATCATGGCAGTAAGCATGGTAGCAGCCAGGCAGACATGTCACTGGAGGAGCTGAGAGTTCTACATGGTCATCTAGAAGCTTCTAGAAGACTGTCTCATGGGTAGCTAGGAAGAGGGTCTCAAAGCCCAACCCCACAGTGACACACTTTCTCCAACAAGACCACACCTCCAAACAGTTCCACTCACTCCCTATGCTAAGTGTATTCAAACCACTAATTCAAGGGTTCATGCCTAACTGCTCTAAGGAAACATATATTGGAGAATGACTCTAATCTACAACTAGAATAGCTACTAAATGCTGAAAACATTAAAATAAACCATCTGCAGCCTATATCAGCAGTAAAGACACAGAATTAATATTTGATACTGAAACTGGATTTGAATCATGCAAATGGTTTCCACCAACCTCCTGGAGACCTCTGTGCTACAGACTTATTTTATCAACTATAAAACCAGTGACTTTCACCACTTTGAACTTTAAGAATATAATAAATTTTGAATTATAACTCTTCATAACTTGAGATAAAACATTTTACAATGAACAAATTAGAATTATATTATATTAGCCTAATTTGATGCATTCAGTTAAAAGAAGGAGTAGTTCTTTCCTTTCAAACAGAAAGGGTAAATACAGTAATTTAAATTTCATTTGCATTTTTGCTGCTTACAAATGTGCCAAAGCCTTTATCATGTCTAGAGTTAATTTAAATTCCTAAAAACTATTACAATATTTATTTTCTTATAATCAAATCATAAAATGGTGCTTAATTTAATTCAGATGTATTTCTGTCAACTTGGATGTTATATTAATGAATACGAGTAGTCACCAATCAAACATCATCAATGGCTTCAGGATAGAAAACCTTACTCCTGAACTATTAGAAATTTCACCAAAGAAAGAACTCACCTAACTCCTAGCTTTCATTTTCCCACTCTTTGGATGAAGGTTGAAACTCAACAATAGAAACTAGACCATGAAAGACAGAGAAGATTTGTTTATAAGACTGGAGAACACATACCTGAATGAACTGTCATCTGTCACTCCTGTGAGGCTCTTCCCATGGCCTGTGGTTTGTTTATTTGTTTGTTTTTTGTTTTTTGTTTTTTTTTAAGCCTGACTACACACCTTTTTCCTGGAGGAATGTGTTTTGCTCTCTGTTTTTATACCTCTGGTCCTTTTTTGCCTGGACTCTAGGCAAACAGTTCCACCGTATTTCCTACTAGACAAAGACCCTGTCTATAAATTGGCCTTACAAACTGCTGAGTCATAAAGATTCCCAAGAGTAATGTGACCTAGGTCTATAGGATCCTGCAAAATATCCCACCACTCTATAGCTCTCTGAGAGTGGGTAGACCGTATGGCTGTTGTGCTTTCATTATGTGAGGAGTCCTCTGAAATAGACTTCACAGGGACCCAGGGCCGTGTCTAACATGAGAAGGAAGGAACCGGGAACCAACAGCAGCCTCATGGGCTGCTTTGTGGTCAGGCAGCTTGAAGCTGGGTAAGATTTCTGCCTCACGTTAATTATGAAATGACTATGATCTAAGTTAGTGGTTGTCAAACACTGCATTGTGTCAACATTAAATGGAGACCCCATAAAAAGACTTTGTGGACACAGACTTTCTCACAGTCAATCAGATTCATCGTATTTGGAGTAGGATGGAAGATCTGTTTCTTAGATATGAGAAGCGAGGGAATGATTTAGACGATGGAAATGAGTCTTATGTTCATTTTTATATTGCATTTTAAATATCAGGGCATCATATATAACCCAATATTTTGCATTGCAATGTAGGAATCAGAGCATCATGTGACACCCTGTATTTTGTATTGGATTTTAAATATCAGGGTGCTAATACCGACTTCCAGAATTTTTTGTCTTATTGTTAATATATTCACTTAGTCCAGAGAATCTCTTAGTGATGGAAAGGCTAGAGGGAAAGGGAGGCAATTGTTCCCTGTCAGATGGAAATATTCCTCCCTAAAACAGGGTCAGTGAGAGCTTGGTTATTTAGTGTTTTGAAAAACATTTATTTTGATTTAATAACATAATCAGAAGTTTAAAAACTACCTCTTGATTCAGAATACTGAGCAGTTTATTCACTTTGACCACATAAATGAGCATTTCCAAGATCCATATTTGGTTTTATTCTCTTTCATAAATATGTCTTTAGTAAATCCCATAGATTATTTTCAGTAATGCTAGAGGGGTTCTGTTTTGAGAGAAGGGCTATACTGCTGAAAGGTTATTGGGGGTCATGTAAGGATAGAGGAGAAAGTGGGGAAAGATTCTAGCAAGCCTCTTATAAATAGACAGTGTCACATCAAAAAGAAAAGAGTTGAGAATTACCACTCCACCTTCTCAAAGAGAATCACATTCTTATACTGTGAAGTACTGCTGAGTCCCAGGCAGATTATAGAAGCTACATGCCCTGCAGACCTAGCCCTCTGCCCTCGCATTCTTGTTCTACAGATCACATCTTAGTAGTATTTTTTCACTCTCTTGTTTCTACCATAAAACATTTCTCATAAAAAGGTAGACTCCAAATTGATGATCAGTACAGAGAAAAAATTACACCGAGTAAAGGTTTTTTTACATTCTGTTTAGCCCAAGTAAAACCTGACTTCCTGGTTCAAGTTAGAAAAACATGCGTGCCGCTTCTTGGTTGTCAACTGGTTTTTACAGAACGCCATCTTGATGAATTAAGAGTAAATGAATGAGAACCATATGGATAAATTCCCTTTGAAATGCACTCAGGATTAAAAAGTTTAAGAAACATTGCTCTTGGCAAATATAATTTTGTAGCTTTTGCTGGAATGGAAATGTTTGAAAAATAGTCTGAAATGTTTTGTTGAACCAAAACCTCAGAGCAGTTTCCAATCCCTGGGGCCTAGGTAAGGACAGGGAACTTTCTAGAAGGTGAAGGTAATACAGGAGGTCTTGGGGAGTCTCCTTGACCGTTTGGGGGAAGTCATTAAAATAAGGGTTTATCCTAGAGTTCAGACCTTCACATCTGGCCCGTTTCCTGCGGTGTAGCTCGGTTGCTGGATCTGCGAATTTGAAGCCCACTGTTTCTCAGCCTTGTTTTTATTATTTTTCTCCTAAGGATCCATTGTAAATGGTTTCATTTTGCCATTCCCTCTCCATAAAATTTTATTATCAAACAATTGATGGGTTATCTATTTATATACACTTACCTGCTGATTAAGAAGCAGTTTCTATGTTCACCTCCCAGAATCAAATGTTACCCTCTTGAGCATGGCTTTGCCTTCTGTGAAGGCATGCCCTCGATCTTGGGCATTTTTATGCTCCAGAGGAAATCTTTCTGGCACAGTCTGAGTGCAATTTAACTAAAATGGTAGCTGGAGGGTGGATCCAGCTACCCTCCTTAGGGAGTCTGCTAAGCACCCCGCATTGTACTAGATAGCCCTGTGTAAGTTGGCCTTCTAGCCATCAGCAAGAAGCAAGTTACGGTTTGTAAGAAGATGAGTGCATCTGTAAGCAGCCATATGAAGTCAGACAAGTTAGATTCAAAATGCCAAATATTTCATGTGTTCTCTCATTTAACATTCCTAGGCTTTACAGAGATATATGAAACCATCTATGCAGCGGTAGGAACATAAGAGTCCAGGAGAACAAAAGAATTCTAATAGTTGCTAGAAGGGAAAGTAGGGACATATCAGGGACATTGGTCTTGCTACATTCTATATCTATATGAAAATATTTTTATGTAACCCAATGCAAGAATTTATGCCAATGGGAAAAGTAAGTTTTTTTTTTAAGATAAAAAGAATGTTCTAGTCCAAATTGTTGGTAGTGCTAGGATAAGACATACCACCTGGGAGTTAGACTGCCAGGGTTTGAATATTAGCACATTCATTTGTAGCTTTCAGCTTGTGCGTGCAAGAGGGTACTGGCAATAGAACCAGTGTCAGAGTTAAAAAGCTAATATGTATAAAACAAGTCAACAGTGCTGGGCACAAGGAGTGAGCTTGGAAGGTTGGACATTAGTTTAAATCAAGTTATACTAGAAGTAGCAAATTTTAAGATCAAATCGCAAAGGTATGTAAGTGCCACAAACTCTTGGAAATGTGTGCATATTTCTATTGATTTTCCTGAAGCACGGAGAGCTGAGTTATCTATATTCCAACTTAAATTCAGGATACATTTTGGTAGTGACTAGAAAACTATTACATTTGGCAGATTAGTGATTATCTGAGGAAGCATAATGGGAAAGGCAAGACTGCTACTGAAAACAAATGCATTTTCATTACACCATGAAGAAAGAAGCCTAGAATACAACAGTGTAATAAATAATTTTCTTGGGCTTTGGTAGACAATTAGGAAGTGCCTCTTTGACAGTCAATATATCCTGGTGGCGCTTGAGGGGATGCTATTTTTAATGAGAATTTTCAGGTTCATAGCATAGTGAAATGTGAATTAATGACTCTGATGTACTCATGTTACAAAATAACTTTGCAGGAATACATGCTGCATACTGCAGCTTGCAGCCTTTCTGTAAAGAGCGCAATGTTTGCATTGACGGTGAGCAGGAGCTGGGTGAACGGGCCTTGTAGGATATACATCAAAACTGTTCATATTACAGAAAGCTGAAGAATTCCCCTTCTTCATCTCATAAGATACAAAATACAACTGGAAGGAGTGGGGGATCTGTTGGCTCTTCTTTCCGTTCTGTCGTCAAGTCACACTGACTTGGTATTTTCTAATCATAGGTGCTCCTTATACCATCTGCTCCGTTTCTTCGCCCTTGGTGTACATGCTCTGGGAAGGAATTGCTACACTACTGGGCTTTCTCTTCCACTCTTTTGCGTTTTTACAGTCTCAGTAAAGCTTTATGTGAGACAAAAGGGTCTGGCAAAACGTTGCTGATGAAACCTTGGTCAGGGCGGGAGAGTGTATTCTTTGAATAAAAGCTGCTTGGCAATTCCAGCTTGGCTACCTGATAGCTCTGTCCTCGGGACCTGGTGAAGATAAATGGTCTAGAGCCTCAGAGGAACGTGTGTCAGAGCTGTGCTGTCGATGTGGACCTGGGATCTGTTCATTGAATAGCACTTCCCATCCTTATACTGACTGAGAAGTCTCATCTTCTGTTGCAGAGGGACTTATTAAGATACGTATGATCTGTCTGTATATAAATATCTTAATTTATATGTCCTCTAAAGCTTAAGAATATATATCTTTATATTTCAAAATATATTTATTTTATTTTAAAAATATTTATTAATATTAATTAAAATTAATTTTAATTAACTAATAAATAAAGTAATTAAATAAAACATTATTTAAAAACAAAAATTTATATCTTCTATATATTATATATTATATGCATTTCTTAATATATATAAATTATAAACATTATAAAAATGTAGATTATATATAAGTTATGAGCTTCTAAGCTTCACCAGAAGTAAAGATCAATTTCAAGCAGAAACAAAGGTCAGCAGTATAGTTCTTGAATGCTGCTAGAAAGAACGGACATAATCTCTCAATGATTGCCAGCATGGTAAAGTCCCTGTAGGCTTTGTGCACTTTAAATATCCTCCTATTTAATGAGGGAAAGGTTTCCATATTTAGGCCATGTTAGTTTGTAGCATTTTCTGCTGTGGCTGCTGTACTGTCAGTATAAGGAAAGAAGTCCTAGGAGGAGGGTGCGACGGTGTGGTTGTCATGGTGTGGTTGTGATGGTGTGGTCGTCATGACATAATCCTGATGGTATGAACACGAGGGCGTGGTCTTCTATGTCCAGGGCTTAGTGTGAAGAGTCATCTAACCTCACCACCGTGAAAGTCCTGTTCTGTCTTACTGCTGTGTTTCTGTTCTAGAAGCAGAACTTGGTTGAACAAAGCTAGAAACACTTAATCACAGGTTGATCATTCTCTTGAATATATGGTCATGGTTTACAGGCTGTTTTTCTTCCTCTTCTGGGGAATTTAAATGTGATGGGACTTAGAGAAATACTTTGAATCATGTATCAATCAGTTTCTTGTGAACAGTAAATTCTTTTGGGGGGGGTGTTATTAAATAGGAACTTTATTTTTTATTGGATATTATATTTACATTTCAGATTCTACCCCCTTACCTCCTTACCCCCTTACCCCCCCAGGAACCTCCTATCCCATTTCCCTCCTCATGCTTCTATGAGGATGTGCCCCCACCTACCCCTCCACTTCCACCTCCCCACCCTCGAATTCCCACCCCCAATCGGTGTTTAGCCTTCATGGGACCAAGGATCTCCTCTCCCACCTATGCCCGACAAGGCCATCCTCCCCGACATGTGAACAGTAAATTCTTGATGGAGGAGGAGTGGAGGCCAACTCAGTCTAGGAGGGCTCATATTAAAAAGTTTGGTCACTAATTCTATTACAGGATTTTGATTGGTCCTTGAGCTCTGCAAATGGCCTTGATCATTTTCAGAAATGGGTTCTACCTTAGCTCCTGTTATCAGCATAATTGAAAAATAATTTCTTCTTTGTACCACATATTTCTTCAGATGCTTGAGCAGAACATAATTGTTGGAACAGAATAAGGGGAGTCAAGGCTTCCTGTACATAAACTCTTTATGAGGACCATGAAGAATGAGCTTGCTTGTGGGTCAAACATCGTGATGAACCTGGAACATAATGTAGTTATTTTCCAGTAATGTAGTCCACAAAAATTTGCATTTTCTTTTCTTCGACCCAGTATATTCCTTAGTCTCCTTAAGCTGTGGCCCTTTCTGTCTGCTAGCTCTCTGAGGCCCATATGTATCAGAAATTTCCGAGAACAGAACCTAAATAAATGTTGGTTTTACATCTAACTTTCTAAAGAGTACAAAAGGACAGCTTTGTGATGATTCACTCCAGAGTTCATCTAGTAGAAGAAGAGGAAAATGGTAAACGAAGCATCGTGATCACAAATATTTTAGATGTTTAATAAAAAGGGAGACATAGATGAGAAAAGATGCATACTGTGAAGTGGGACTTTCAACTTTAAGATCTTATTGTGAGCCAACCTAAGATCTACAATAGACCTTAAGTTTGGCTTTTGACCACATCAATAAAAGACTACCTCTTGCCCAGCTTCTATTATATGTCGCTTCTATTATATGTTTTATTCTTAGGTTATATGTGTGAAAGATAACATTTCATTCAAAGAAAATTTAGGCTGAAAGGCAAAGAGGAGAGTTTCACAGCTAGGAATTATAGGTTAACAGACCCTTCGTTGTGCGGGGGGAAAGTAGGCTATGTATCCAAATTTTAGAAATGTCAACTTCTCTTATTTAGCTGCTCAAAAATAAGAGTTGGCAGCTAACTCTAAAAGCATAGTGCCTGTGATGTTGACGTTAGTTTAGAATCCATCAGCTTATCTCAAGTGTGGGTGGAGAAAGAGTGCTGTTTATTATTAAATCAAATATTGTTGGAAAGTAAATAACACAGATGCTGTGGGTTTGAGCCTCATATATACCCATGAATACATTCCAGATGTGTTAGGCGGGGCAGGTATTCTGTTAGCAAGAATTTTATCTAATACTAATTAAACTATTAATGTAACAACACACTGTTACATTAAAGCAATTAGGCAGAGTCATAAAAGCCTAAGATACAGTAGCCTGCCCACGTATCAGGGGAAGGGGAGATGACTGTTGTTGAGATTAGGAGGGTAGAGAGATGATACTGGTGTTGAGGTGGAAGATAAAATGTGTCATTGCCCATACAGCAGTTCATTCAGACACAGGGCATTAGGATGCTTCATAACCTAATAGTAATCTGTCCTCTGTGTGCCATGAACAGGCTTCACGGATGGGATCTCATCAAGAGCTCCCAGCATTGCACTGCAGTACCTATACGTTACTGTGCTCATTTTGAAGAATGATTAGACTAAACCAGCTCTCAAGCTATGGGTTAGGACCCCTTTGGGGGTTGCTCATCAGACATCCTGTGTATTAGATGTTTACATCATGATTCACAACAGTAGCAAAATTATAGTTATGAATTAGCAATGAAAATAATTTTATGGTTGGAAGTCACCACAACATGAGGGACTGTATTAAAGAGATAAAAACATTAGGATGGTTGAGAACCATTGGATTCTCTTCTGACTCAAATTTTTTAAGAGGAAGGACACAGAGACTTATCTCTCTTTAGTTTTTAAAGATTTATTTATTTTTATGTGTATGGCTTTTTTTTGCCTACATATGTGTACCACATGGGTGCCTAGTGTCTGAGGAGTCCACCTGGGACTAGAGTAATAGTTGAGTGTGAGCCCCCATGAGTCCTAAGCCTGAGTCACAAGTGCTTTTAATTACTCATCTTTCACTCTAGTCTTGCGACTGAACATTTTTAACACAACTTCGTTTGCCTCATGCATGCGCAATCTTTTTTATTGGTTATTTTATTTATTTACATTTCAAATGTTGTCTCCCTTCATAGTTTCCCCTCCAAAAGAAACCTCATCCAAGCCCTTTTCCCCTTTATGAGGGTGCTCCTCTACCCACTCACCCACTCCCACCTCACCACTCTAGCATCCCCCTATGCTGGGGCATTGAGGCTCCACAGGACCAAGGGCCTCCCCTACCACTGATGCCAGTTAAAGCTATCCTCTGCTACATATGCAGTTGAAGCCATGGGTCCCTCCATGTGTACTCTTTGGTTGGTGGTTTAGTCTCTGGGAGCTTTGGGTGGTCTAATTAGTTGATATTGCTCTTCCTATAGGGTTGCAATCCCCCTCACCTTATTCAGTCCTTCCCCTAACTCTTCCATTGGGGTCCCTGGGCTCAGTCCAATAATCACAGGACAGCAGTACAGCACAGCTTTCCATAAGCCTCCCTCCTTACCTATCTTTGTCTTCACAGGCGGCCTCTCTCTTCTCAGCATCACCTTGATGACACAGTCACCATTTTTAATTTACAGAAGGCACAACATGGTCTATCACTCAGAGGGATAAATGTGAATGCCACCCCAGATCCTGGTTCTCAGCCATCCTTGAGTTGTTTTACTCTACGTATCTTGCATTACCTGGTCTCTGTCTATGTCAGAACTGCGAATGAGGATAAACGTCTGAATAGTGTGTTCGGCTTTCAAGGATGATAGAAAATTAAATAGTCATAACACTCACCATGTAAGACTAGAAGGATTTAGTTCTTTTTTTCCTGTTAATTCTTGTAACCTTTTCCCAACATATGCTGGAATGCCATGAGATCCAAAGCAAGTACTTACACCTGTAACCACATTGATTTCATGTCTTGCTGAGGATTCAATAGAGAAGTGCTCTTTTTTGTTTTGTTTTTGAAGTGACTAATGAGCTCCTGGTGACATTGTCTTTGGATCAATGGAAAACATGCATGGGACAATACATGCTTAAATATTTCCTCTCCAATATGCTGTTGGAAAATCCCTTTGGTTTTCTTATTGGATGAAGAAGCAGTTGCCTTGACAACCAGCTTCTGAACAGACTGCCTCTGCCTCCTTGTTCTACAGCTTGCTGTAAAAGTCAAAGTGTGATATTCTTACAAGATGCACATAAATTTACTAAGGAGGGAATTTCCAATTTGCATATGGTAGCTGTCAGATGCTAGAGAGACATCAGTAATTCATCAAAGGAGGGCCGTAAACCTTCTCAAGTTTACAATTATTCCTTTCTAAAAGTGATCATCATTGCTCGTGAACTTCAAGGAGGTCACTCCAGACTTATAGTGAGGATTCTCTAAAGACAGTACCACTGGGAAACTAAGGACCCTTCATGACAGTTCTTTCGTCAGTTACCAGGTGGAGTTTCAAATTGTTCAAGTTGGTTATAAGCATCCATGCGAATTCTTCCTGCTACACTTGCCTCTTCAGAACACTCTTATCACCTCAGGGAGTGTCTGTGCAGTGAGGGGGAAAGGGAAGTAAATGGGATTGGGTTTGGCAGAGCTTTTCAAATAACTTGTTCAATTTCTAGAAAGAGTGGGAAATCTGTCTAGCCTGTAGCCACTTGTCCAGAAGCGTCACATTCAGGTTCCTCTTCCTTTGAGGACGTGAGACTCTGTGTACTCCCCCATATACACACTGCCTGCATATCCATATTCTTGAGAATGACCTTTAAAATCTAATTTTTCCACACACTTGGAACTTTGTTTTGCCTTTAAATGCATACTTCCTGTCAGTGTCATGAGTACACACCATGCTTAGCTTGTGATCACGGGCAGGTCTGCATTTAAATTCTTACACGTAGATGGTTCTTTATATATTTTCCAGGAGAGTTTTAAACCTTAAATAGGTCTGCAGGGCATGCCCATGCTGCCAGCTGCCTTCATTCACCTTGAGGCCTGACTCTGCCATCCTTGTCCCCTCTCACTGACAGCACAGCTTGCCTTCTGCATCCCTCCCAGCACCTAACCTTTGCACCTGTTTCAAGTGTTCTCTCATTGATTGCTTAGGTCAGGTCGCTTTGTGCAGATTTAACCAACATGTTTCCCTTTACCAGTTTTCTTATGTGGTCTCTTGCTTTTGGAGATCAACTTTAAGCTGCTTATATTGGGCTCACAGAGAAACTAGACCACCGACCGACCAAGGAGTATAAAGGGATCCATGACTCCAGATATATATGTAGCAGAGGATGGCCTTGTCTGACATCAAAGGGAGGGGAGGCCCTTGGTCCTGGGGAGGTTTGATGACCCAGTGTAGGAGGATGCTGGAGCAGTAGGGTAGGAGTGGGTATGTGGGTGAGCATACTCATAGAGGCAAAGGGGAAGAGAGAGAGGGCAGATGGGATGGAGGTTTGTGGAGGATAACCAGAAAGGGGGATATCATTTGAGAGGTAAATGAATGGAATGTTTAATAAAAGTAATTAATATAGAAAGACCTTTCTACCTTGGATTCCCAAGCAGCTGGGGATATAGATATATATCACTAGAGCTGGCTTCCATTACATAATTAACTAAACGTTTATTTGATTAATCTATGAGAACAGCAAATACTAGTATATATAAATAAGCTGAAACCAGACAGGAAGGGACTAGAAATATGGTAGAATTTTGGGAAGATAGTTCAGAGTTCTCATCTGAGGTTAACTAGTATTTATAATCCCTTGGCAAGCTTCAGTGAATACTTGATTGTGAAATCAATTGACTGCAAAGCATGCTTCTTAGTTTTCGTAAAATGTTGTTCATCGTAAAATGTGAGACATCTCTTCAGTTACCGAGTGCAGATAGTTCTAGAGGACTGATGCCACTTATCAGGACATCCTTCGGGTCCTTCCAGCCACAAAGTTTACTTGTATTGTGAAGTACAATGCACCATCAAGTTCTAAGGCCAGTGGAAACCGTGAGCTCACTCACTGGGTCTAGAAGGCCAAGGCCACAAAAGTCACAAAAGCCAAGTCACAAAAGTCAGTTGTTATAATCATGCAAGTAGTTTGAGAACTGATTTTCTGTCTGAACAGATCTTCGCCATGTTTATTAGAGACACAGAAGATGCACACAAAGTTATACTTATCTTCAGAATATTTAGTTCCTTGGTTGTGTATATTGTTTTTCTTGTCTCACAATCCACATATTTTTTTTGTTGTTGTTAAATGTCACTATCAATTTATTCAAGGAGAAAAAGAATTGATTTACATCTTGTTTACAGTATTGAATGAAATTCTCTCTCCCTCTCCCTGGAAACCATTTCTTCAAGCCACATCACGCCTTCCCACTAACTGAGCAGTCGTCTGGTTGAGCCTCATTGCCAGGGAACAGCTCATGAACTGGAGACAGAAGCTGCTAAGTAGGCTTCACCTCAGTGCTTAACTGCCTCATCAGTTGCTTCTTGAGACTGGAGGAAGAAAAGTGTCACCTCTGCCTGAGTGACAGATTCATTGAGCTTCAGAATCCCATGACTTTGCGGATCAAATTCACAGATGTTCTCTTCATAGTAAGCTCTTTGGGATCTAATTTCCTCCAGATGTTCCTACGATTCTCTTATGGAGAGAAGTCCTTTAGCTCTCTCCACTCTCCTACTGATATGTAACTCATTTACTTTGTAAAAATTGAGAAAAAAGCCGGCCAGTGGTGGCGCATGCCTTTAATCCCAGCACTTGGGAGGCAGAGGCAGGCGGATTTCTGAGTTCGAGGCCAGACTGGTCTACTGAGTGAGTTCCAGGACAGCCAGGGCTACACAGAGAAACCCTGTCTCAAAAAACCAAAAAGAAAAAAAAATTGAGAAAAGAAAGGTGGCAATACTTGTCCTTAGCGTGTGTGTGTGTGTGTGTGTGTGTGTGTGTGTGTGTGTAGAGGGTTTCTAATGTCTCATTTGCATTGATTTGTTTGTATTGGTTTGTTTGACTTACTTCAGGTTCTAGAGGAGAGGCATGCAGAGCCAAGGGAAGCTTGCCCTGTGAAAGAGGTTTTGAGTCTCATCTCTTATCTCCTCCATTGGAGTTTAACAGATATGGGAGAGCAGGTGGGGTTTTAAGATGTAGACGTGCCAACAGGGCCTGCTGAAGCATATGGTCTAACCTGACTGCAATCTATGATGCACTGGACATTTTGAATTGTATCACACGCTTTGCTCCATCAACTCATATCCTCATTCTAAACTCAAAAGGTGATGGCATTTGGGTTCAGAACCCTCTTAAATCTCTGATGCTTCACTTTTCCTGAAGAAACATGCTTCATGCACACTGAGTTTTTCATCCGTATCAAACTTCTTAAGTGTCTACCCATCATTCCTCAGAGATCTAGAAGAAAGCAATCTTACATTCATATGGAAACAAAGGACCCCAAATAGCCAAAGGTAATCCTAAGCAGTGAGAGATGCAGGAAGTGTCATGATACCCAGTTTTAAATCACACTGCATTCATAGTAAGAAACTCCACATGTTAGAGGAAATACAGATCTATGGACTGGAATAGATGACCAAGAAAGCAACTCACATCATAATAGCCACCTAAGTTTTGATAAAGGTTTCAAAATTATCTGTTGGAGTGTAACAGAGAAGACAACATGTTTTAAATAAGTGGTTCTGGGGAAACTGGGCACTTCCATAGTCAAAGACTGAAACTTTAGCCAAATATCCTACTGTTATGATTTCAATATAAAATATCTCTCATTGACACATATATCTGAACACTTATTCCCCAGCTGCTGAGGTGATTGCAGCCTTGATGGAGGAAGTCTGTCACTAGAAATGGACATCAAGGGTTCATAACCAGGTCTCGTTTCTTGTTCTCCATTCTTGAGTATATAGGCAATGTGAACAAGCAGCTTCCTGATTCTGCAACTATGATTTTCTTCCTTGTTACCATGTCTTCTCTGCTATGATGGATTTTATTCTCCCAAGCCAAAATATATCCCTTTTCCCTTAAGCTCTTTTGTCACAGTATTTTATCACAGCCAACAGAAGAGAAATTGCACTTTGCACAAATACCAATTCAAATGAACAAAAGTCCGTAGGGTTAGACTTGAAGCTTTGGCATTGATAAAGGAAAACATAGGGGAAAAAAAATCAAGATCTAGGCATAGATTTTCTGAGCAGTCCTCCAATAACTAATTAAATAAGTGCAAAATTCAATGAATAGGATTGCATAATATTTCGGATTCTGCACAGCAAAAGAAACAACAGAGCAAAGAGACAGCATAGAGAATGGAGGAAAACGCATATCGATTATTCATTTGATTGGGTTATTATCCAATATATATTTTAAAAAGTAGTCAATTAAAACTATGCAAAGAAACTGAACAGATAGTTCTCAAAAAGTACAAATATCCAGAAGCTGTATAAGAAATATTCAACATTTTAGCCATAGAGAGATGCAAGTGAATACTACATTGAGATTCTATCTCACTCGAGTCAGGATAACGACTATCCAGACCATGAAAATAACAAATAGAAGGATTGTTGTGGTGAATGGGGTAGGAAGAATCCTTATATACTTTGGTGGGAATGAAAATGAATGCAGTTACTAGAAACCAGTAAGGAAATTAATCAGAACTAAGACTGGAGCTGCCATGTAATTCAGCAATATAATTCTGGGAATAAATATAAGGAATTGATATTATTATAAAATGGAGAACCATATATATCATGATCATCACCACAATAGTTATGAATTGTAGAGTCAGCTTAGTTGGCTATCATCAGATGAAAGGAAAAATGTAATTAATATATGTGTGTATGTATGTATGTATGTATTTACATATGTGTGTATGTGTGTGTATCTGAATATATATTACTGAATATATTTATATTTATCTATTAAAAAAGTAAAATTATGTGCTATAAAAAGAGTAAAGTGAACATAATATTGGAGGTCATTGTGCTAAACAACGTAAAACAGATTCATAATAATGAATATTATTTATTTCCTCTCATTGAATTTATAATTTTTAAGATATAAATGTAGGTGGCAGACTATTTGGGAAGAGGAAGAAAATGAGCATGAAAGGAAAATGAGACAAGAGTAATGACATGGATCACTATGCTTTAAGTGTAGATTTGTCTAAAAGTACCATTTTTGTGGTATATGTATATGTATGCATATGTGTATGTGTATGTAGTACATAGATGAATATATATTCAAATGTGGTATTCAACCATTGTAGCTGGTCTGTACTTATTCTCTTCACTGATTTTGTACTCATATGTACACAAAAATATATAATAATAGAGATGTAAAGAAAATTATTTCTTTTATTAAATGAATGCATACATATGACATTTTAAAATTGGCTATTATTTAAAGATCAATTAAAAAATTACAAAAATCGATTCTTGCATCTCCAAGCTTCCTACTCCCAGTTTCTCACAAAAATCATAATAGTTTTCTTTTTCTTTTTCCTTTTGGACACTATTTTTATATTTCAATGTATTTTTATACTTTCCTTCACTAATCATTTCTAATTATTATTCATGCCTGTGATGCTAAAAGTGCTTTTTTGTGTACCAATGTTTACCTCCTCTATCGTAAGCTTCGGTAAATATCTATAATTTTAAACTTTTATTAATAAATCACACTCATGTCTTCTCTAATCTTTTCCTCACAGTGACTTTTGTCAGCTAACTAGTAATATACAAGTTGAATACATCTTGAATCCAAGTGGTTCTTGGCAATAGCATATGCTTCTATGTAAGTTCTGAATGCCTAGCCCATTGTATGGACTTCTGAACAGACTTCTAAGGAGTTTTCTTACTTTTGGGCTACACACAGTCTTTCCAGCACAGAACAGCCACTGTGACAAAAATGAAATCATTCTGCTGACCTTTATTCCAGAGTCAGTCCTACTGATTTTTATCTTCTAACAACCAGCATCTCATGGACTCTGGCTACCAGTTGACATGCCCCTTGACATGCCCCTAATAACTTGACATTAGTTCTTGTTTTTGTGCCTCATTATATTACTCAGGTCTCCCCAAATACTACAGTCATGGCCATTGTACTCATGGTCCATTCACCCAGAACGGTCTTAGTCTACTTACTCACTTGCGTGTCCCTCTTCTTTCAACGTGGTCATACTTAAATCTCTTGTCATTTGGAAGTCATGTTATTTGAGAGTCTATCTTTAGCAATATTTCCTAAAAAGGCAAACCCTCACCTCAAATTAGAAATTAGCAATCTGTATTTATATCTTCATCTAGAATGTTTTTTTTTTAATCTAGACTGCATAAGCTCAGGGGCATTGCCTGTTTTGTTACTGCTATGTCACCAACGTCATCAGTCTTGTCATACAGAGGCTGAATAGGCACTTCTAGGATGGATGAGTGTGTAAATGGACCAGGACTGCAACAAGAACATAGCAGCTCCCGTGATAGTTTAGAATATCACTGAGATGGTAGATAACCTACCATATTTAGGAGACTGGATCCTGTACACTTCACCATCTCTTGGCAAGACAACCATCTCATGGAAGCTACAAAAAGAAAAAGTGCACGGTACACATGGCAAACACCTTTCTTTCTCAGCAAAGAACAACCTGCTTTCCTGTGTGCTCTATGTGGGTTTACAACTACTTAGAAATGCATGTGTACTCAGTGTGACTTTTGTCAATCAGGAGCTTTTCCTTTCATTTTAAGGATTTCTGCAGTGTCAAGTTCAGTGATTTAAAAATGTTAGAGGGTAATCTATGGGTAAAGTTTGTAGTATAACTACAGACTCAGCACATGCTGCCAAAGAGAAGTTATACATTCCTCTTTCCTTATAATCTTCAGCTTTGAAATGCACATAAAAATCTTTTCTCCCATTGTGAAATAGTTTACCACCTCGATTCACTGTAACTTTCCTATAACTACTCATCCCTAGTCCTAAGCTCACCTCATTTTATGCTGTTTCTATTTCAAAGCCATATTTATTAAGTCAATTTTAACTCTTCAGCAAGCTTCACATTTGTTTCTCTGGCCATCTCTATCTACAGATCACACAATAATACTACAAGGAGGAGCTAACCCATAACTTTTTCCTTAACATGTTTTCTGTATTTCTCGTCTAAGAAAACTATGAATAATATAGATACCCTTTTTTCTTCAACTGGACAACTAAATGTTTCCAGTTGATAGATCATAGCTCTCTTACAGCTTCAAAGTGGCCCACTATCCTGTATTCCTAGCAAAACATTTCTCTTACAGAGTTGTGAATACACCTTAATGGATGATAGCTACCCCAAACCGGACAGAGACTAACATCCCTCTAGGTTGTTCTGGATGCTGTGCAGTATGCCTTTCTGTGACACACTGAAGGTCCAGAGTGAAGGTCAGGGGTGCGCTATCACATGTTGTCCTTCAGTGACAGGTCATGTGTCTCTCTAGACTCCTCTTGCCAGCAGCATCTTACAGATGTTCCATCCCTACTGCTCTGAATGACTTCAGGTTGCCAACCACCATGGCGTGTCTTCACATGTTGCCCTTTAATCCAGATGTCCTTGGTTGCTGTCTCTGTTCGTTTAGCCTTTGCTTGTCCTTTGAGCATCTTCTTTACTAGAAATCCTTCAGTTTCCCAGTATGATTCCTGTACCTTTCTGTATACTCCTAGGATAGCATGTGTAGAGTTCTTGTAGTCCTCACGCTCTACTGTTCCTGCCTATTATTTATCTTTCTATCATGACAGAAATCATGCCAACTAAATATCTAAAGGTCAGTGTCTCTGCTTTAATCTTCATATTCCAATTGCTCAGCCAGGAGTTGTTAATTACAGAAACACTGAAAGAAGAAGGGAAAGATAGGTAAAAGTTTATCTACCTGGATTGAGAAGAATATTTGAGAAAAATATGAAACCAGGAGGCATCATTAAAGCTTCTTAGGTGAGCGCATCATGCTTAAAGCTTCTTAGGTGAGCACATCATGCTACTGTGAAAAGCAGAGGCATGAAAAGTGACAGCGATTTTGTTATTTTTTTAATCAGTTAATTTATAAGATTATCATAAGTTTAGGTTGTGTGAAGCAGTTAATCCTGGTCTTGGTAGTAGTGGCAGCGGCAGTGTGTGTGTGTCTGTGTGTGTATGTGTGTGTGTGTGTATTTAGAAGCACAGGGGTCTTTCATAATAAATATCACATAGGACATCTGGAGATTTTGTTCAAGTCTGTTGTTTCATTCATTTTGTTCCCATAAATAGATTGTGTATTTATATTATACATCTCATGTACTGATCATATTCCTAATATCTTTTATGTATACTTTTGAGAAACTCAAGGTCTCTATTAGTATTTATTTGATATCAAAATGACCACTAAATTACCAGTATTTAAAAAATAAATGTATTAAAAATCACAGGCTGAGTGGTAAAAAGTCAATGCATTTGATATGTGCATAGCACTTAACCTCAATGAGCTCACACATTTCCTTTCTTACAGATAGGATTTGAGGACACAGATTTGACCTCAGAGGTGCACTTAGAGCTTTACTTTCACTCCTGTCATTTGCTTCTTGAGGCTTATTCTGGACACTATTTGTACAGCTTTGGTTCTAATTGGAAAATTATTATTTCAATAGTCACAACAAACTAAAAACTAAGGAAAATATACTGTCGGAGCAGTGAGAATTTACTACAGAAAAGCATCAGTTGCTGAATGGCTCCTGTGTCCCTCACCTGAAAGCCTGTGCCTGGACGGCCATTCTACACACATGCTGCCTGTTGAGTGAAAAAGTGCTTCCTGATTCTGCACTAACTTTATTTCCTTTTGATTTTTATTAAAGGCTGTTTGTGCTGGGTAATTTGAATGAAGAAAAAAAGCCATTTGTATTGTGGGTCTATGATTCTGCACATTGTCATTAGGTTCTGTATTTCATTACTATTGTAGGAAGGGTCTGTCCCACTTATTACTGACATCTATGTCTTTTCAGTGATTTTTATCTCACATTCATCTCTATTCTCTTTTTTAATTGAATTAAGTTTTGAGGAAAAATCTTAGGATGTAGACATGTGCCCTGAAAAGCATTTGTGACAGATTTTGTAGCACTTGCCTAGAATTACAAGTGTGAGGTAGGAGCACTCTAACAAAAGAAAACAAAAGTCACATCTCTGAGAGTAAAATCATTTTTTCTCTGGCCAGAGTCAAGGTGCAATGGCATATAACAGCTTTTTAAGGGTTTTGACACTAGGGGCTACCGCTTTAATGTGCTCTGAATTGTTCCTGGCACCCCATAGGTGTCTAATAAATATTAATATGGCTAGGTTTAATAATAAATGAAAAGGAAAAATCCTGAGCAAACCCTTTGGGAGATGCACATGGAAAGATAGAACTCATTGTTTCCAAAGGCAATCCTACTTGGTTTCATACATCATCTCAAAGATTTAACATCTTCTCTGCCTCACTTTAAAATAATGTAAAAACAATTCACAGCCAACTTCTTCATCTAGTGCTGAGTGAAATTTCATTTCCAAGTCAGACAGGAACATAGAGACATAAACCAAAGTTATAGATTTGTGATGTACAATTGCACGTGCAGAATTAAGGCCAGATGGGGGATGTAAAACTAGCTTCTAAATCTCAACATATAATTCCTTATGTTTTAGAATCAAATAGAATACCAATCACGGACTGGTAACCAGTCAAACTAATCTCTGGTCTCTCAGCCTCTGTCCTCTCATATCTTGCTAACCACATATTGTGCTCCCAAACTGACCATCCTTGATAGAGGAGGCGGAAGGAAAATGAACACTTGCTGCACTGCAGGGGGAGGAGGGAGAGCAGAGGAGGGAGGGAGAGGAGGGAGGGGAGAGGTTGTAGAGAGGTACTTTCAATTCACTCAGATGGTGAATACGGAAATCAGAAGTGATTCTCCCCCAGCTGAGTCCACTTTCTTCATGTTAAGTTAAATGAGATGGGAATGCTCACAGTGTCCTGGAGTTATTTGCCGAAATGAGAGGGACTCTAGGCCATAAGATTATCTTCCTAAATTCCATTTGATACGGCTCACAGCACAGTAAACAACAGGCTTGTAAAAATTGCTTTCAGGCTCTGAATACATAGATTCAGATAGATTCCTCCCCCTGTTCCACCGAGTTTGGGATTGAGCTCAAAGCCTTGCACTTGCTAGGTAAGTTTCTACTACTGTCTTAGTTAAGGGTTTAACTGCTGTGAACAGACACCATGACCAAGGCAAGGCAGATCTTATAAAAGACAACATATATTTGGGGCTGGATTACAGGTTTAGAGGTTCAGTCCATTATCATCAGGTAGGAGCATGGTGGCATCTAGGTAGGCATGGTGCAGGCAGAGCTGAGAGTTCTACATCTTCGTCTGAAGGCTGCTAATGGAAGACTGACTTCCAGACAGCTAGGTGAGGGTCTTATAGCCCACACCTACAGTGACACACCTATTTCAACAGGGCCACACCTTCTAATAGTGGCACTCCCTAGGCTGAGCATATGTAAACCATCACAACTACTGAGGCAAATACTGAACCCCAAGTGACATATTTACATAAAAATTATGGGTTTATAAATGAGACTGTTTTTATTCATATCTTAGCCTCCCTGAATATTGTCTTGTTAGAAAGAAACCAGTCTGGGTGAGTTCATTTTCAGTGATCTCACAGTCTTGTTTGATATCTTGTCAGCAGCATAAAAGGCTTCTGGCAGTTTGAATGAGAATCCTGCTATAGCTTCACGTATTTGACTATGTAGTCTCCAGTTGGAGGTTTGGCCTTGTTGGAGGAGGTATGCCATGGGGTGTGGGCAGCCTTCGAGGTTTCTAAGAACTAGTGTCTCAGTTTTTCTTGCTTGGCTTCTAATTTGTGGATGAAGACATGCTCATCACACATGTGGATCAAGTGCTCCATCATCATAGACTCTACCCTTTGAGACCAAAGCTCCAAGTTAAATGCTTTCTCTTATAAGTTGCTTTAGTCATGGTCTTTTATCAGAGCAACAGGAAAGATACTAAGCTAAGGTTCAGTTACTTTCTTTCTGCCTGATTAATGAGAAGTTTCAGCAGGTAAAACCATTTTCCACTCAAGTCCTCTATGGTTGAAGAAGAAAAAAAAAACCACTTACAAGTTGTCTTTTTACCCACCTACCTCTCCATCTGAGTGCTATGGCGTGTGTGTGTGTGTGTGTGTGTGTGTGTGTATACACAAATGTACGATGCACAAATGTACATACTAAATGCATGTATTAAAAACTATTCAAAACCTTTTAGTGAGGGCTAAGGAGATGGTTTTGTACTTAAGAGCATTTACTGCTCTTACAGGGGTCCAAAGTTTGGTTCCTAGGATAAAATATTGGAAGGCTCATAACTCCAGCTCCAGGGGATCTGACACCATCATATGGACGTCCTAGGCACTCGTGCACACTCCCACACACATGCTTATACATATAATTTTAAAATAATAAAAATAAACCTTTAAAATATTCAGTTTTACTGGTGAGACGTGTGTCCATAGAGACTATTACATATAAAACACTTCACTTTTACAAGAAATGTAAGAAAATCCATTCCAGAGAAGTGGGTCAAACAACTTGTTTGTTCATGTAAGAGAATGTGAAGATTCTGGGCATATCTAAAACATGGATTGTATTGTCACGCAGGACCAAAGCATGGGGTCAACCAGAGCAAAACTGTAGTTGGAAATTTTCAGTTCCTAAGGTAGTACTCCATGATTCCATTTTGACATGAGAGAGGTTGAATTACCTAGTGTAGCATCCCAAACAGTGTCAAAGTGCATTATGGGAACTGATGGTAATGTTAAGCAGGCTTGAAAGTTCTTGCCAGAAATGACACCACAGTTCATGACCACACTGACTTGCTACAGTGAGGCAACTCTCTGGAAAGCGTTGCTTGTCAAAGATAAAACACTCTGACGGGCTAGCAGGCTTAAAGTGTGAGCTCCACGTGGACCACAAATTGGGAGCTTTGCCATGGCTACCAAACGTGCTCAGCTTGCTCTTTCTCAATTAGGCTTGAGACAAAAGTGATTTGAGTCTCATGCTTGTATTCCAAACACAGCACCTGGGTTAACTGTCGGCCAAACAGTAAAATGACCTGTGCTGCGGTGCAAGCCGGCAGCCTTGAAGTGTAAACCCACCAGTGCCCTCTTTAGTGAGTCAGCCAAATGTCTTGAATTCCTTCCTTTACAGGCTGGACCTTTATTTAAGCTTTCGATTCTTCCTTTTAAGTCAAGATGCCTGTGGGGAATGGAGTAACTGGTATTTTCAGTAGTATCTCGATGTTGTTCAGTGTAAGTGGGGGGAGGGGGATATGAGCTGGGAAGGGCTGATAGACAGAGACAGACAGAAGAATAAGCAAACGAAACTTCTATTAGCTGAGCATTTTCTAGACATTCCCATAGCCCAGTGCATCTGACACCAACGACACAGGAGTGGAAAGCCAGGCTGAAGAGCTTAAGGATGTGAAATCATAACGTGGATATTTCCTGTTATAAAAATGATTATATAGTGATTTCCTGAAGGTGTTGACACAAAGGAAACTTCCTGTTACAGCAGAAGGAAATCATGGAAACAGCACAGTAATTATCACGTGTGCCATTCTTAAGGAAAAAAAAATTCATTTTCCATTTCAATATGGTCTTATACATTTTCATCAGTTCATGTAAGGTCTGATACACACCTCTCCACTCTTTCTAATGACTACAAAACATTCAGTCCCCTGGTTAAACACGCAATTTATGTATTCAACCAATATTAAATATCCAGTGCATTCTGGGCATTGTCCAAAGGAAACAGCAAACAATGAAAGGTCTGAAGTTCTGAGCTCATGGAGAGCATTCTCCCGAGGAGGAGAGGCAGATCATAAATAAATATGAAAGAAGGTGATGTGAATTTTAAAGAAAAAAAAATCAATTGAAAAGGGGGATCGAGAAATCAACGACTAACAGGTTGTTAGATAAGATAGGAAGTTAGGAAGATCTCTCTGAGGTGGAGAGATGTGAACCAAAGCAGCAAAGTCAGTCCCGGGATTCTTAGAGAAGCACTGGGAACAGAGAGGGATTTCAGAAGCCTGGAGGTTTTATCACGCTAGAGATTCGGAGAAATGAATAAGAGGAATTCATACCCAGTGAGAAAGATGGAGGAGCTGATGTCAGTGTCACAGAGAGGACCAGTTAAGTAAGATGGAGGCTGGACACAGCTAGGAATCACATTCACTAACTGATTAGTCTGAAGCTTTGAGGGCAGAGAGTAGAGGGGGCCTACCTCTGAGTGCCATGCAGGGGGCAGGTTACAGAGACTGGGCAGGAGGAGAGTCAGGCAGTTATTTCAGTACCAGCCCAGAGAGCAAAGCAGGGCATGGAGAAAGCCCAACTTCTTAATGGACTAAGTGCAAAATGTGACACAAAGAGGGGCAGTTAGGGATGGCCTCAGAACTTTTGTTCTTTGTAAATGGTGCAATATATTCTTAAAACAAAACTCCCACATAAGTATAAGGAAAATCAGAAAAACAGCAGTTAAGCTATTTATTTGTTTTATTACAAGTTTCATATATTTTCTTCTTATGAAAATAGACACAGCAAACCAGAAAGGAGGAAGACTGTAAGGGCCACCAGCTGCCATAAATGGTTCACCCACCGCCAAATGCACAATTTCAATTTATCCTTTCGTTTGTTTTTGAAACAGGGTCTCCCTTTGTAGCCCTGACTGGAATTCCAGAAGCTCTCCAACATGTCTACCCTTGGTTTCCTAATTCAGCCCAGGAAAGTCACTCACATTTCCACAATATTTCTTCAGTATCGTTATAGTTATTTTTCTCTTCTATTTTTGCCTGCCATAAAAGCTGTGGACCTCGGTGTATATGTGCACAGGCTGTGTGTGGAAGATGTCACAGGGTGAAAAAAACTATATGTTCTTGAAAGTTCATACTTCAAAATTTTGAGTATTATTGGATCCAAACGAGAGCTAAAAATTATGCGTTGAAATGGTATTTTTTAAAAGTTACTATTGTAATTTTAAATGGAACATGTTTTGTGTTAGTCACTCTAAGAATGGAAAGAAATTGTAAAATATAGTAACTGCCTCTGAAGAAATGCTGTTAGTTTACTGTGGTAGTTTGCATATGCTTGGCCCAGGAAGTGCACTATTAGGAGGTGTGGCCTTGTTGGAGTATGTGTGGCCTTGTTGGAATGGGTGTAGCCTGGTTGGAGTAGGTGTGGCCTTTTTGGAATAAGTTCATCACTGTGGGGTTGGGCTTTGAGACTCTCCTCCTAGCTGCCTGAAAACAGTCTGCTCCTGGCTTCCTTTCAATGAAGTGTAGAACTCTCAGCTCCTCCTGTACCATATCCGTTCATGTAGATTGTCAATCCGGTCCCTTTATGTGGTTTAAACACTGTAATGATATTATTTTAAAGGTGGTATAAATTTATACCATGCATCTTAAGTGAAAATAGGCTACAGTTATACTGTAAAATATAAAAGCGGCAGAGCACAGATAATCTGCAAACTACAGCACAGAGAGCAACTAAAGGGAGAGCGGGGCATGACATCAACTGGTTTTGTAACTCATGCTTCACACCAGAAAGCCAGAGACTTGACTCTCCTGGGAATACCACTCACTTGTCTGTGAGCAGTTTCCTGAATATAATCTCGATGTTATAGTCAATAGCTCTATAGCCAATGACAAGAAAAGTTTACCCACAGCAAAGTTTATCTTATGGATGTAAATCTGAAAAGAAAAAAATCAAATCCCATGTTTTTCTGTGTAGATTAAAGGTGTCACAACTGAGATTTCAAGAAAGCTGTATAGTGTTGGGAAACTTAGATGGCTACAGGTAGAAGTTTTAGATCTGCCTTTTGAAGAACAAGAAGATCTAAGAACAGTAAAGCAAATCATCAGAAGGAGTGGACAAGAGAAGCTTGCGATAGAAAGCAATTTATCATTCAGCTTCGTGTAGCGGAGAGCAGGATGCCAGGTGGATAATCCAGGAAGAGCGCAGGTTGTGGGTTCAAGTGGCATAGATCTATGAATCTTTGATTAGGTGGGAGCCTAGGACACAGTCTTAAGGTGGAGTAGTATAAGTAATTTTAAAGATTATTTTTACAATTGTTCTGTATGGGTGTGGCAAAAATCAGATTCCAGGAACTAAGTTCCAGGAATAAGAGCATCCCACAGTTGGTGGCACCTTTTTCCATGATCACCACTATTGGTCTGAGCATTATTATCTGTACCCACTACCCAAGCAATGGCTGCAAACCCATGGTGTTCTCTCAAGCAGATGAGTGTCTGAGAACCTGGCAGAGCCACATAAACATGTTTCCTGGCTTCACGGGCCACCATGGGATCTCCTTCACTTTGAGCAACTTTCTATAAAGTCAGCTTTATCACTGCCAACATCACTGTCACTTAAGCCTAAGCTTTACTGCCAGGAGCGTGCAGGGTTAATCCTGAAGCTGGTCCTTTTGCAGGTGAACAGGGAATCTCTCCAGAGGACTCCAGCTATACCTGCACCTGCGTATATCAGGATCTATCTAAAAAGGGTACTCAATAATACAGCTTTGACGGAGGCATCTGAGGAGAGAAACCCATCAGAAAAGCATTAGAGAGCAAACAAAGGCTCGGGTTGGTGCAGCCACTAAATAATTTAGTTGAAGAATGGCAGAGAGAGGAAGTATATGGATTAAAATAACTGTAGATACACAGGCAAAAACATTACCCAAAACAAAATGGGTCATCTTTTGAAAGGGGGCGAAGCAGATGGTTTTTCAATATTAAAAATCTACTATGTAGATGTCCTCATAGTTCAGGCCGATTGTTTAAATTCTACAAAAATGGAAGCATCTTGCTCCTGAAGTGTGGGAGGAAGGGTCTGTGGTTTTGATTAATCTATCTGCCCCTAGGCAGCCGCTATTGATCCTGGCTTGACTGGGCTCATGATGTTTTTATGACACTCAGGGATTTATTTCTGATGAAAAAGTTCCCAAAACATTTATGCTTTTCCAGATATTTGGCAGAAAATGTTCCTGCTCTTGTAGTCAGAGTGAATAGTCAGAATCCGGCACTATTAGTCAGAGAGCATGTAATTACTGTTAAAATCCAAGGAATAAAGGCACTGCCCATAGGTACTGCTTCCTTTAAAGTCATCTTGGTGTTTTGAAAAATGTGTTAACGACCATCTGTGATACACTAAAGCTTGTTCTCTTTAGCCTTTCATCTGAGATTCAGAATAAGTCACACAATCAGATACCTGTTTCACCCAGATTCCTGATCTCCGATTCATTAAGAACTGATTCTTCCAAAACACTGCAGGTTAATCCAAACTATCATTGAGATTTACTACATTCATTAATCATTCAATATCAATCTCTTCCTTGAGTTGGAGCTGTTATACAAAGCTGTCAATGAATCTACTGCAGTGGTTTCTGATGAACCATTGCACTTGAGCGTCAGCCATTAGTTCAAACACAAAATGAACACAGTGTCCATGAGAGATCTGCTCCAGACATTGCACAGAGATCTTTGGATGTAAGGAGAGCCATGTCATTTTTCTTTCACAAGCACTTAGTCTTTATGGGCTTGATGTAGGGTTAACAGTCTTGAGCAAACATTTTTGTGTGTTCTATCCTAGAAACACTACACTACACTACACTACACACACACACACACACACACACACACACACACACACACACACAAATTAGAACTGTGAATTTCAGGCCCATAGGTTTCCCTCAGAAGATTGCCAATTAATCAGTGACAAAAGTGTGAGCTTAGGAGGAGAAGTTTTACAAGTTCCCTGAAGCCTGGAATTATAGAATGCTTAGGGCTTTCAGGTCTAGGATCCCTAATTACTCACAGCTGAGTGAGACACTGCCATCTCTAGGCATGCTTGGCTCTCATGCCCATAAATGCAGGCCCATGGAGAAGAGCCCCTGAGAGTCCCACACCCTCACCAGCCATTTTTCTGTGCCACCTTAAGACCAACACTTGATGGTGAAGGAGGGCTGTCAGTGCTTTCAATGGTCTTATTTCAAGATGTCCTTGGAGTGCTTCAGAGTTAGAATCTCCAGGCATTTTACATAAGCATCAACCTACTGACTTCTGTTTCACCATAACTGTAGCATTGGCTGCAAGACAAAATGCATCTGATTCACTTTTTGGAGGGCTCCTGGACATATTCCCAGAGCTTAGTCCATAATTATACAAAACTAAACAGAGACTCGGCCAAGAAGGACTTTACCACTAGGGTTAAGCCATAACCCCCACCCTCCTCTGAGATTTGCATATAATGATCTCATCCAAGTTCTCTGAACTCATTAGTAATTGGCCAAGCTCATGGCTCTGAGTTGATGTGGTCAATCAACAGAATGTTTGAATGCCTAGCAAAAATCCACACATCTGCGGTTATAAATTTAGCACCCATTAGAACCCTTGCATTCTTTCCCGTGGGATTTCAGACTGACAAAATAGAATTTTACAGTATCTTAAAGCTTCTAGTGTTGACAGATATGAGAAAAACCCTGGCATGAGAAAAAAAAGTGAAATATTTTCACACTTAAATAATGTATTTCGTTTTAGAATTGGCTTGGCTAGCTGGCATCAGGAAGTTTTGATGTTGTTGTTACAGTTTGCCTATTTTCAACCATCACTTGTTTATTAAGCACAATTATTCTTCCCTTGGATAATCATATATTAAAGCTATCCAGACACCAAATCCTGCTTTTAAATCAAAATCTGTTCTGCATCAGGTATATAGGGCCCGCTTGAAAGCCTGTCTCAGTCCCTTCAGTAAAGCAGCCAAAAGGTAAAATTCCCACTCAGCTGATATATGTACTGTTCAATACCAAATCAAAAATTAAGTTCCCCTCCTCTGAAAGCAGACTATATAAAACTGTGTCAGTTAATAGAAGGAATGCATCCTTTAGAATTTTTAAAGTGGCAGGGTACTTATTTTCCAAAAGTGTCTTCACAGAAATCAGTGGGTATCATTCTGAAACTGCCTGCTTACTTAAAAAAAAAAAATGTTGAGATTATATAGACTGATGGCATGACTGATCTAAGGTATGTTTGAACGGAAAGGTTTTTATAGTAGATATAAGTGAAAGAACTGCCAGAGGCATCTGGAAGAGTTCAGAGCAGGAGTAGAATGTGGTAGGCTGAACGGGCCAGCAGACTTGATTGGCCATGAGAGAAGAGAAAAGGAGAGAGCAGGAAATAAGAACAAAGCTTATGAAGGCCAAGGAGACCAAGACTAAAAGAAAAAGATCGAAAGAGAGGGAGCATTGCCTAGGGTTATAAAGAGAAATGAGTAGCTGGGTGGGGTTGGAGGTAGGAGTGGGGAGCCCAGGGGCTGGAGAAGTTTAAGGTAAAGGCAGGTTGAGAAGAGCCAGATGCCAGCATGGACTATGAGATGTATAAAGGTATTGCAATACTGAGGAGTCTGGAGGCCAGCATCTGCTTTGGTACGTTAATAGACACCACAGATTTGTCCCTTCTGCCAGTGATAAGATAAACTGACTCCTTTGGAAGAAGTGGGAGAGACTGACTTCACAAGTTCCTGAGGAGTGCTGGCTCTTGTCTAACTGCCTGAATTTGGGGGCTAGGGATGATGGAGTTTCTTTTGGACTTGACAGAGATGACATCATTAAACATGATTTTAATAATCTTTATTCAAATTTTTTTCATACAATATATTTTGGCCACTTTCCCTCCTCCTGAAAATTCTTCTCAAACCTTCCCACCTCCCTGTCCACCTAACTTTGAGTTCTAGCTCTGTCTTTCTTAAAAGAAAACAAAACACAAAAATGAAAATCAAAACAAATGCAGACCAAATCTAATAAAACAGAAAAAAAAGCCACCGTCCACCACTGAGTTTGTTCTGTACTCTTAGAGTGTCTCTCTTCCCAGGTATTGGGCCTGCCCTGGAGTGAAGTCGATATGCTCAGTGACAATCTATTGGAAAAAGGGAGTTTCCTTTGCAAATAGCTTCTTAGTTAGAGGTGAGACCCTATGTCCACTTTCCTGTTTCAGTGCTGGGATTGCATTACACAACTAAAATTTGCCACCGACACACAAACACACATAATACAAATGAAAACATGGCATACTAACAAAAAAACCGTAGGTATCTAAGAATAGCTGATTATGACACCCATGGGGTAGTGTTTCATGTTTATCATCGAGCACCAAATATGTACAGGAAATGTACAGAAGCTGAATTAAATTTTTATTCTAACATTTCTTTATATTGTGTAGGTGGTCCATATATTTTTGTAGACTTCATCTATAGATAAAAGCTGTTATATCGAAACAAAGATTCTGGCTTCTTGGCAGCCAGGTTCATGTGACACTAGTTTTATCTTGAAAAGTTGAGTTCTGTTACAGTTCAGCCTATGATGGCAAATACACCTTCCCCTGAGGACTGAGATCAGAAAACCACGTCACCAATCTTAAACTTATCTATTTATTGTATGTGGGAATGTTCACTGTTGTACCATGGAACGTTTGTGGAAGTTAGAGAACAACTTTCAAGAACTGATTCGCTCTTTCTTCCAAATGGGTTCCAGGGAGAGAACTTGCAGTATATGTGTTGGACCAGCTGTTGTTCTGCATCCTGTTTCTTCCTTCAGGGTGCCCAGCTACCGCTGCAGCCTTCTCTGTGGATTTTAGTGCTACTGCTCCTTTACAGGGTGCTCAGTGAAACAGCTTTCTTAGACAGTGAAACAGCTGCTATGCAGACACTCTATTTGGGGTGGACAAGGGCTGTGTACTAACCTTGGAGAGTAGGAAGGAGTTTTTCAGGGCGAATGAAGTCACTGGCTTGGAGCTTAAAATACTGTGAATGCCTCGTTTGTTTGGAGAAGCATTCTAGGAATCCCAGACACTTGCTGGGCAGGTTCTTATCAGGAATGAGGATGTTGAACTTGTAGGTTTGCCGAAGATTGTGTGACATTCCTCAGGTAGAAAATAGGGGGTCGGGCTCACCAGATCAGGCAAAGAAGAGGAAGCTCTCACTAGAAAGGGGACTCCTCTATTTTGCACTGAGCTCAGAGGAGCTGTCTGGACATGATAGACTACAGCCTAGTAGTGAGGGGCAACAAGAACTCGGATTTGTCAGGTTTGGCAGCAAGTCCCTTTATCTGCTTGAGCCACTTTGTCAGACCCTGGGAAACAGTCCTGTATCAAATAATGGAAATACTTCTAGTTCAGTGGTTCACAATCTTCTTAATGCTACAACCCTTTAATAAAAGTCCTCGATGTTGTGGTGACCCTCAAACATAAAATTATTTCTGTTGCTACTTCATAACTGTAATTGTGCCACTGTTACGAAATGTACTGTAAGTATCTGTGTTTTCTGTTGGTCTTCAGATGGCAACTCCTCTGAAAGGGTCATTCAAACTCTCAAGGGGTCACAAGCCACCAATTGAGAGTGACTGTCCTAGAGGAAGACAGTGAATAGTTGTCCCATCTATTTACTTTAACCTTTGGCCATTTTTTCCACAGATATTTAAATACGTCATGAGTCCCACAGCAAAGTTTTATAGGAATTATTTTTGCCAGTAACATATAATTGAAATAACATACTTCCATCCTTCTTTTGGGTCATTTATTCTGGCTAAAAGTTTACTTTGGAAATGAAAGAACAAAGCAAAAATGTTGTGGGAGCAGAGATAGGACTCAGGAGAAGTATGCTAGACAATTAAGTAGACGTTATCACCAATGATGCATCCCTGGTGAGGAGGATTATAAAAAGTGGTCTTTCTTATAACGAGAGATCCCTGGGGAGTCGGGAAAGTAATGACTTACAGGGCTGTGTGGCTAGCAAGGTCAAGAAGAAAGGGAAGCACAGGAAGGAAGTAAAAATGCTGCCTTTACAACATTTTGCTTGACTTAAAAATGAAACATTGCCGCCATCCCTCTGAGACGCTTCTCAGTTGTCATTCATGAAATAAACCTTGTTTATCATAAATAATAGACCTGGTGGTATAAATACAACCTGTATTATACCACAAATTATGTGTTGAAACTGGTAATATGCTAGTTCATAGTGTGTAAGAACAGTGACAGGCATTTGATTAGAAAAAAGAAAGTACTATAAAAGATTATTAAGCAGGTGTTATTCACTATCAGACCAGGAAATTTGATTTTAGCATGTCTCTTTACAACAGAGTATTCCATTTGGTGCACAGCTGCTTTGTATATGAGTATGGAATTTCTCTCCCACAGGGAAAATGCATTTTCTTGAAGAAAATGTGAGCTCTAGTATTGTGAATTCTAGAGCAGTAAAATGTGAGCAAAATCTTATGCAGAGAAATTTGGTTAAAAATATTTCAATCCAACAATTATTTGTACAGTTGTAAGATGGGAAAGGAATTTTAACCATGTGGAAATCATTAATAAATCAATATCATATTCTCCAGCCATTCTAACAGACTGAAACCAGCTATAAAGTCCAAGTGTTTAGAAATCTGTATTCATTTTAGTATATGCTAAAGGAGAAATCTGGCTTTTATACACAAAACTATGTGTGTATATTGATATGAAAGCAAGCAATGACCTATGGAATGAATTTAAAAGCAAGCTTTCTGTGTAATGTCTTCCATTTTGAGCATTTGTATTAGCAGATAAGAAAATGCACTCCATATACATGGGTAGTGCAAACTCCATAAAATTATCCTCATGGCATATCCAAGCATTTAGGTTTTAGCTCTGAGTTTAAGTACTTATAGAGGTAGGTATTTAGCTACGTGATGTTGCTGTCCTAAATACACTTTATGTGGCAGATCATAAATACTTTTCAAGGGCTTCTTAAATTCTTAATACGCTACCAATATTCAAAGTGGTTATTTATTGGACCTTATGTTTATACAAAACAAAAGGCATGGCAAAGTGGTGGGCTTCATTTAGTCTCACAATAACAAATCAACTCATATTAGATTCTCAACTGAGGTAATATAGTTAATGTGCATGGCATTACACAAGGACATGTAGTGGAAAGCCTAAGGTAAAGTAAAAATAAATAAAAAACTCTTAGCCTCTTAGCAATGCTTATGTTGGTATACAGTCTTTTGTCATCACTGACTCAGACACAGATTTGGTGATTATTTTTTCTAGAATAAATTCAGTTGCTTCTTGGACAATACCATTGGCAAAAACAGATTCTGTAATGTTTCCACTTTCTAATATCTTCTTAGAAGTTGAAAACTTTCCCCTTCTCTAGTAATTTTTAGCCTTTTTCTATTTGCTTGTTATTACCATTTGGCTTTTTGGTTTTATGTATTTTTTTTTTAACCTTTCAACTGGAAGATATGCCAAGCAAAGATGTCTTTTCAGGACAGAGAGGTAGGGTGCCAGTGAGCAGTTCCAGCATCCCTGCTTGGTGGTTGCCTGCCAGCTGTTGGAGGAGGAAGAGGTCAGACCTTTTCTGGCACTGCATAGATTCATCTCTCTGAAGACATTTAGCAGTGTTGTGGGGAGTTTGTTTCAACATATAGACTATTGGATCTGAAAGTGCCTAAGAACTCAAGAATGAAGTAATGTCACTAAGAAAGCCAACTGAGCATTTTCTGGAAAATAGAATGAATTTGATAGAGGTTTGTGTAGGCAGCATTGAAGGAATGATTTGGTTGTGTGGAGCTTAAGCTAGTACCTTCTTTGTTTTTCTCTTAGCTCTCATATGCTACTTAGCTATGTCTTAGAAACAGCATATCTCAGGTCCTAAACAAGATCTTTGAAGGCCATTGCTTTGAAGAAAAGCATGATAGGGGACCAGCAAGGAAGAAAGGTCACAAGGCATCTAAGGAAGCCACAGGGAGGAGCCAAGCAGCATCTTCTGTGCATGTAATTTGATGGACCTTTGAATGTGTTGTTTAATCTTCCATGTCTCATTTTCCCCATTCATAAAAATGACAGTAATTATACTTGCCACCTGTCTACCTCATGGGAACAAGGAAGGACTAATGAAATGTCTGTTAAGGGCTTTGAACTTTCCAGTATAAAGCTTTTATGACCCTATAAAGTACAATGTAACATCCTAAGCTTGTATTTTTCCTGGCACTTGCCTCAGTCTCTCAAGTCCTTTGTACCCTATTGGCTGCTGCTGTTCCCAGGATAGGCTCCCTTCTGGTCTTTGACGAAGCTGAATTTGGAAGTGCCAGGCTGCTGCTGTTTTTCACTCCAGTCTTGGGAGACTTTTTTCCATCTTGGACAGAATATCTGAAAATCTTGTTCCTATTGCCTGCTTTGCTGTGCATTTTAGATTGCTTTACAGGCATGGAAGCATGGGTCAACAAGAATCAATATGGGAAGCATCAGAGCCAACATTCCCAGATGACACATTAATAGTAGGAATATATTGTTTCACAGCCCACTTGGAATCCTACAAAATGTCTCCCACTATTGTAAAAGAGAAGCTGGCCCTGCCAAGCTGCAATTCTGTAACTTCTAAATGTTTTTAAGTGTTTATACTGTATCACTGTCTCTGTCAGTTGTAACTTCTTAGTTTTCCTTGAAAGTGAAGCCAAAAATAATTTCTTCACTGCTCAAATCAAAGCCTGAGTCGCCAATGTAGCTACCCCTTTTCCGTCTGATGGGGGGCTTTTAAATGTCCTTGATCTGGGTTCTATGACACTGTAAGCTAACAGAACTGTAAGGGTCCAGAAGTGAGTCAATGTTGAGGTTGTGGGCAGATCACAGTGGGGGGTTACTTCAATTTACTGCCGAAGTGACAAAACAGTTCAAAGAAACCTTAAGAATTCTTGTGGTTCCTCCATCTCCAGCCTTTGATATTTTTCTCTCAGTAAAAGAGCTCTAAATTCTAGAAGAAAAAAAAGTGAAGCCGAAAAATGTAACCTTCTCTTTCCTCAGAACAGTTTCGGTAGGTGGGAAAAATTGATTAAGTAATTCCATAATGTCATTGAGTGTTTGTGATGTATCAAGTCAATATTGGTGCATTTAAAAGAAATGTGGGATTTAGTCTGGGGCCTTTATGAAATTTGATTATTATTTGTCAGAATAGAATAGTCCAACATATCCATCATTACTCATGGTTCACAAGAAGCTACTCACATCATCACCTTAGGGCAGTAAAAAAGCTTCCCAGTCCCCCTGACCCCTCCCCACACTTCCTTTTTTGGGTCACTAACCCTTAAAGTTCTCTCCCTTGTCCTTGATTTTTGTTTAGCTTAAGACACTAAGTCCATGAAATATGAATTCCTTGGGGAGAAACTAAGGATTTGCACTGTCATCTTTCATTTACTTTTCCCCTGGAATGAATTTATGATCTTCAGAAGAAGAAAAAAATTCACCTTCTGGTGTGAATGACCTGACTGTATTACAAGAATTCTGCAAGTTACTCTACTTGAGCCAAATTTAGGGAAAAGATGGGTCAACAAAATTATTTCCACTGCATAATTCATTTTATCAATAATCATCTGTTTCATCCTAATGTATTTATTTGGTATTCATTTTCTTCTTAGTTACCAAATCATTTTAGTGAATGCTAATAACAAAAAGCATATGTATTTAAATTGGACAAAATATAAACAACATGGCTAGAGAAATCCCATAAAGTTATTCAGATACATTTGTTATTCTCCTTAGTTCACTATTAATGTATCAAAGACATTTTATTCTGGAACAGAAGACCCCATTCAGCTAATCAAAAACATACACTCAGGAGAGTATGTTCAAGGCCAGCCTATGCTATGAAATGAGACTGTCAAATTCAAAAAGCAATCAATGGTGGGGACACAGGAAATATAGTTCCACGATACAGTGTTTTCTTACCATGTACAATACCCTAGGATTTATGTCCAGCATTGAAACGATAGCAAAGTAAAATATGTAATTTGTACATGTGATATATAATATCAGACTGCATAGCTTTTATTCTTTCCAAAGCAGATGTAAGCAGAATGATAACGAAGTATTGAAATGCAAATAAGATTTAACTTTCTACATAGCATTTAAGGTAAGAACCACAACAATAAATACTTGTAGATGACCTGGAGTTTGGCGGAGGGACAAACAAGACTCAATTCATTTCATTATTCCATACATTCTACCATATACAGCTACTAAACTTCTCCCTTTATCTTAAAAGTATGGCATCAGATGCATTATTGGTGTGTTTAGAAGTTGCAGAGTCATTAAAGATATTTCTGTGGGTGTTAGAAACAAGATTACAAAGCTATGGAAGCTGAAAAGCAGAGATCTCCTTGAGGATTTTGTAGTACCAATGAATATAAACAAATAATCATGATTTAGTGTAGGTCAGTACAAGAATAGAAGAATTCACGGGGCTTCTTGACTTCTACCAGGGATCTAGAGGTCTGTCTTTGGTAAGGAAGGTACTGTAGTTTAAATGTGCCCCAGGTGAAACCTATGCTTGAGTTTAATATACACTGGGAGAAATTAATATAGTCAGAACAATCTAACTGTGCTGTCTAGAGGGAATTTAATGGAGTGGAAAAAATTATTAATGGGATCCCGATGGCTTTAGAAGGAAGAGAGAGAAGCCAGAAGCCAGCATGGTTAGCATAGACTTCTCATACTCTGTGATGTCGGCACTGTCTTGAGTCTTTGAAGAAACCTTCACTAGATTCTCTCTCCTTGCCTTGGACCTACAGACCAAACCAAAACCCTCTTTCTTTGTAAATTGTTCACTCTTTGGCATTTACCATTGGCAACAGAAAATAGACTACTGTGTGTGGTACACGAGGGACAGTGCATTGTTACCCTCAATGTCATGAATATCAAGCAAAAGACCAAGTTTAGGAACAAAAGGCAATACATATGAGACAGAATGAGATCGTATAGAAAAATAAAAGTGCAGGACAAAAATTGTAAGATGTCAATCACATGTATACTAAAGATGGGCTAAGAAGCTGATAAGTAGGTATCAGAGGTAGTATCATATCTTGAGGAAATTAAGGACGCAGAGTTGGGAATGAATATGATCAAAATGTATTAAATGAAAATTTCAAAGAATTACTAAGAAATATTTTCAAAAGATAGGATTAGCATTTGAGATGGGCAGTTGAGTTATAAAAGAAATTACCTAGAAGAAGACAAATGGATCAGTGAAAAGTAGAACAAAGGCCAAGGCCTGAGGGAACAGCCACTGACTCAGGTCTCATAAGTATTATAGGTCTCATAATATTACATAGATAATATATCACATAATATATTACATATATAATATACTTGTGTTTATATCTAATATACTTGTGTATATACATGTATATATAAAGTTTATTTTCTATGTATGCATATATGTATACAAAGTTAGAAAATATGTATATAGAAAGCTTTCAACATGAAAATGAACACCACATCTCTGGGAATGGAGAATTGTTAGATTTCTGATCATTTTAACCCTATGCAAATGAAAGCAACAGCACTGAAAGGCTTTGTAGTAGGCTCCCAGTATTTAACAAGGTCACTGCATAACTGAACTGCCTCTGCTAGGTTTCCTCTGCTTGGGTTCTATACCACTCATTTCACAGCAGCAAGTAAGCCATGTGAGCTTCAGCTTCAAAGTTAAAACCAAACCTTCACAGAGGACTGGAAACCTGGATAGAGAGATCAGAAAAGAGACAGCATTGGACAGTCTTAGGGGTGCTAAGAAGGGTGAGTAAATTTTTAGTTCCAAAAACTAACAAGTACAAAAATGTTTAGGTGGTTAAATTATAAAAAGAAATAAAGTATTTAGTGAAAAGGGTTGGTATTGTGAGAGAGGAATTGAAAGCAAGCATGTTTCTTTTCATAATCTCTGTCCTAGTCAGCTGCAGAGTAGGTTTCTTTCAGTTATAGTCTTGGTGTCATCTTATTGAGAACATTAAGACACTTGCATTTCTGACATATATTTAGATCGTAAGTGATGCAAAGAAGCAATTCTTTCCTGAGTCTTTACTTTATGGGTCAACTGGTAGCTGTAGTTATTTAAATGAGTAAAGCAGGCAGTAGAATACTTCTAAATTTAGCCACTCTCAGTAGGTAGAAAAGGATTACAGACAGTAGGAGGAACGCCCAGCACATATCGTCGATGGCTACAAATCCTAGTCTAAGCAACGATGACACATATATTCAAATAGCGTATTGTTTGGGCACCTACAGATTAGCTATCTTTATGACTTTGAGAGATCTGCCCAGGTTGGATACATTATTTTCCCATCAGCAATATTAACCACTACCGCAGCTGAAAAGACAAACAAACCACAAACATCTGAGAAGGAGATGGGTTGGGAGGTCAAGGAGGAGCGCTCCACGAGTCAGCAGCCAGCACAGCTTGGCTGTCCGTCCTACTGGATCGTCTCCCATCCACCCTCAGCTGCTGGACTGATGTGCAATAAACTTGGATGGTCTAGGAGTGAAACAGATCCAGCTGTGCGTGACTGGAAGTCTGCGATTTCACCTGGTGCTTTTGAATACCAGGACCACACTTCTGAACCTATCACTTTCTCTGTTTCCTGGCACAGACACTGAAGAATAGCTCAGTAATGGGAGTTCATAGAGTGTACAGGTCACTGCTTACTCAGGACTCTTGGGTTCCATGGCAGTTGAAGTCGTCGTGTAGATCTCTACTTGAACCTGATTCTTTTATTTATTTATTATTTTATTATTTATAACCTTCACCGTTTCTGTAACGAAGAACTACCCAATGGATTGTAATCGCTCTCTAAACCCTTAGGTTTCTATGATACAGACTTAAGTTGCTCTAAACTAAGCTGGAACGTTGTCCCTAAATGTCAGGTTCTTCCCATTCAGTTGCGGGGCTCCCTCATGGTGTTATAATCATCTTGGCTCAGCCCATTGCTGTACTTCTCCTCCATTCATTTCTTCAGTTGATCATGGTGGTTGAAATGGCATAAAAATTCATCAGGGAGGTATTGTAAATCTTTCCCCTTTTCGTATTTTAAGTTTACGATCCATGAAAAAATGTTGCAGATATATTAATCACTGTACCATATCGGAGCATATTGCAGATGACTATAGTAGAAAATTGTAAAAAAAAAAAAAAAAAAAAAAAAGACTAGGAAGAAGGTGGTGACGTCTAGTGGGGAAGAACTAGAGTTAATGATAGAGGGTTGTTACTTTTCTGTTGCTGTGAGAAGACACCAGAGTCAAGCACCTTGAGAATTAAGTGTTTATTCAGGGCGAGAGGGATAAGAGTCAATCAGTATCATGGTGGGTAAGAGTGGAAATAGTCAGGCATGGCTATTGGAACTGGAGGTCAAGGCCTAAGGATTTACATCTAGACCCATAAACAGGAAGTAGAGATAACAAATATCTAGAATCTTATAAACTCTCAAGGCTAGCGCTCAGTGATGGACCTCCTCCAGTGAGGCCTTACCTCCTGAGCCTCCCAAACAGCACTAGTCACTGGGACCAAGTATCCAAATGTCAGGGCCTATGGGGGACATTCTCAGTCAAACCACAAGGGCAAACAAATTAACAAACATGTTAAGGGCTAAAGTGGGCAAAAGGAGGGAAATGTGTGTTCTGTGTAAACAGAGTGGCAAAGCTAGAGATCTAGCTCTGAGGAAGGCGAGCAAGTCAGTCAATTACAGTCAAGAAATGGGAAGAAGAGTGAGGCAGAGGATTACAGTCCTGGGTAGATCCATTGGCTAATGAAGCACTTATAAACGCCTCTGATGCTTAAGGCTACATCTCTGGCAAATCAAAGATAGAGTTTCTGTTTGATTGACTATGATTCATTAAAGCCAAATACCTTAGATTGGCATGTTATACCTTGAAACCCCTGGCCTCAGCTTCCTTCTTGCATTCCTTGTGGCTCTCCTTTTGAACTAACTGAATCACTCACTTATTATTTCATTTTTGAGATGATCAAACAGCCTGAGAAGGAATTGTTTATTTAGAACTAGAGAAATAAGAGTCTATCAGTATTATTGTGAGTGAGGGTGGACCAGGCATGACTATTGGAACTGGAGTTTAAGGCCTAAGGGCTTACATCTGGACCCACAAATGGGAAGCAAAGATAACAACTGTTTTGACTCTTTAAACTCTCAAAACTAGTTCTCAGTGATGTACCTCCTCTAGCAAGTCTCAGTTTGTTGATGCCTATCTAAAGTTTTCTTGTCTCCACATAGTCTTGGGTGAATTAGAGGTACTGCTTCAAGTACCTCCTTTTCCTCAAAGCTTTTCTTCATGCTATTCTGAGACCTTGTACAAGGAGCATGTCCAAACTCACACAAAGCCTGATTGGCCACAGTTGTTTTTTAATTTATTCTCTATTTAACAAAGAGAGTTTCTAACCTACCAAATCATGACACCATTTATTTGGACATCTATGTATTTTTTTTTCTGTGCAGATCTACAGAAATTGGCACAATGTATACACAATGCAAATATTAAATATTTGCTAGGTGCATAATTGAATACGTGGACTAAAGGATTTCGGAGCTTAGAATCTATGTGCTATTTTTGAAAGGTTAGTTTTAGAACAATATTCTCTGGCTCCGAGCCCACTGACTTATGCAAGTGTGAATTTCTCCTGATTTGTAACTATAATAAAATCACACTGATTTAGAATGCCGATAAAAGTCTGTATGGACAAGGAGAGAATAGTGACTCTATGTGATGAAATATATTTTACTGCTTCTAAGATCTTAACTTTAATTGACAACATTTGTACTAATTGAAATCAGTTGTTAACACATCTGTTTCACAGATACATGCTATTTAAGAATTTATATATTCTTTTTTGAGACAAAATCTCATAGCATAGCTCAGTATGCCTGTGAACTCATGATAGAAATGAAATTATCATTGACCTCATGATCCTCCTGCCTTCATCTCCAAAATATGGAGATTTTAGGCATATATTACTATGCATAGCTCAAAATACAATTTTCCTTAAGCTTCCAAGCCATAGTCAAAAATCATGAAAAAAAAAAACCAGTCAAAAAATGGTTCAATAAGTGTATCGACTATTTGGCTGCAAATATTGAACTAAACTATCAACTGTTTTTTTCAATTAAATGTTAAAAAATTATTCAAAATTTTATTTACCAAGGTAACATAGGCTGAATTTTAGGTTCAAAATTCTGAGCTGCTGATTTCTTTCCTTATATATAAAATACCAAGAGTTGGAGAATTGTACTGAGTAGCTTTGCCACTCTACATGATTGTAGTTGTAAGGATAGGTGGAAGGATACAGGTAGAAGGAAGTCTTCGTAGAACCTTGTGACTTATGTCCCCGAGTAATAATGAATTACAAAATGGTTTCTTCTGCATCTGTTTAATGCAATTGAAAGTGTATTAAGTAGTTTTAAAATAGTTTTAAGACAGAGGAGTCTAAATTAGAGATGAAAACATAAAGAACATGGGAGGTTTGTTTGTTAGTTAAGAGTGCTTGCTACTCTTCCAGAGGATCTGAGTTCAGTTTCCAGAACTCACATCAAATGGCTCACGGCCACCTGAAACTCTGGTTCCAAAAGATCTGAGGATCCAAAGCTCTCTTTTGGCCTCCTTGGGTACACCCATGTGCGCGCGCGCGCGCGCACACACACACACACACACACACACACACGACTTATGTACATATATACATAAATAAAAATAAAACTCGGTGACGCTGTGTTTCAAAAGCACAGAGAATATAAATTCAGATGAATGACTGACCCAGTTTCCAGCTGAGCTGCTGATGTGTTCATTGCACAGATTTTGAAGTCAGGCCCTCTGTTTTGGAGACCCAATTAACTAATTAAAATGTTACAATAAAGCACACAGTTACAGGTGGATTCTAAGCACTGATGGTCTCTATTACTTCCATGCGTGGTCTGACTGAGAAATAATATGACCTACTCTTCTTTGTACCCACATGCAGCTGGCAGCAGAAAGGATTAGAAAAACACTAGGCTAAACATCAAATTAAATTGCACATGCAGAGCCTATGAGTCTGGCCTAAGAGAAAGAAGAAGTCAAATGACTGGGCAGCAATGATGTACAGCCATTCATTCTTCCATTGATCCTAGTTTGAGACACTCACAGCTTTCTCAGAGTCTAAGAGGAGAGACACATTTTGGTCCATGAATACAAGGACCAGGACACAAACAGTTGCTTAAATAAGTACAGACACCAACCTGTCTTAGGTGAAGCAGAATATAGTCTGTCTAATGATCAGAATCCTCACCTCAAGTTTAAAACTGAATCCAGAAAGGCATTTCTCATAGAAATTGCTTTTGCATTATATGAAGGCAGTATTAGAATTCCCTGTCAGTGTGGTTATTTGTTGAGAAGCACTGTTTTTTGATGCCCACTATGCTAAGGGCTAAGAACACCTAATGTTTCTCAACAGAGTCTTACCATCTTGCATTAACCCTATCAGGTCCATGGTGAAGGTGGTGGGCACCACTTCTCCCTATTCACAGTCACAGAAGTTAGTTATGGAGTGCATTTGATGAAGCAAATGATGCAGCCCTTAGGATAAACCCAAATCTCTTCCCAAATCACAGAGCTTTCTAGAAGTAGCTTTATTTATTGGCTCAGCTGTCTAACCCAAGTAGTAGAAGATGATGCTATACATGAGAAAAGTCTCAAAGAACATAACAAAGAGATAATGGAAATGTTTGTTAGTGACAATGATGAGACTTAATTTTTTAGTGAAGAGAAGGCAAGAATCTTCAAGCCCTGCTTTTTAATCACACACTTTGTATCCTATATAATAAATAATGGGTATGAACAGGAGACATTATGCTCACTTGGCTGACAGGGGAATGTTTATAGTGCGCAACCTAAAGATTCCTGAGATGCCCAGTTCCACGTGCAATGGTCTGAATGAGGACTTTAAGAAATATGCTTGTTTGAATAGGTCTGGCCGATGTAGGCTCCTGTTTGAATACTTGGCCCATAGGAATTGGCACTATTAGAAGATAAAGCCTTATTGGAGTGGGGGTTGGAGGAAGTATGTCACTGTAGGGTGGGCTTTGAGGTCTTCTATGCTCAAGCTATACCCAGTGTGATACACAACCTGCAGATTAAGACGTAGAACCCTTGGCTTCTCCAGTATCATGTCTGCCTGCACACTGTCATGTTTCCTATCATGATGATAACGGACTAAACCTTTGAAACTGTAAGCCAGTTCCAATTAAATGTTTTCTTTATAAGAGTTGGCATGGTCCTACTATCTCCTTACAGCAATGAAATGCTAACTAAGAGTTGGCATGGTCCTACTATCTC